>JANSVD010000001.1:0-1200000 GCA_025209345.1 Picochlorum sp. BPE23 | reverse complement strand
ATTCCTCGGATTCATAAAAATGAAACATGAGCATTTGCCATGGCTACTGTAATGACAATCGTTTGATTTGTCGTCTACAAGAACCATATCAACTCCTGGAGGAATAAAGCCAAAGAGGTCTAACTTGGGAACAATGTCACTATCGAGCCAGAGCACACTTATACCATGTAGGAGGAAGTATTGAAGATAAATGGGCCGGTAGCTAGTAAGGTTTTTGAAACCCAGTGTATTAAAATTCTTAGCTTTGCCGTCATCAGGATAATTCAAAGGAGGACATGGCTGCATGCCCAGATTAGTTAGATACTTGTAGGACTTGCAATCCTCTGCCAGTATCTGGACTGGCAATTCCGTTAATTTGGACATCTTTTCTACCATATTTAACGTCAGCGGTAAATATTCACACGTAGTCTGTGTTATAGTGATTGCAGAATTCTCTTTCCAGACACACCATTCACTCAATTCCTCTCCAGTGCACAGGTTCAGGCTGCTACCAGGATAGCGAAGACCCTCCCAGGCTTGCCCCAGGACGGAGAAATTTGAAAATTTCAATCCTGAAGTTTTCAAGACGCTAAAAGAAGATCTTTTCAAAACTGGGTGATAACGATTTTTAAGTATCACCACTGGTATTAGTAGTACTATAGGGACTAATAGAACTGCAATCCTTATCTGTATGGGTCCACCATGGTGGTCGATGGCCAAGGCCGTGGTACGTACCGAATGTGGTTCTACCATGCTACGTAGTGTATACACTGCTAGAAGATATACGAAGAAATGTTCCCAATCGTTCAATTCGTGGGAATTCTATTCTTTCTTTATGCCGCTTTTACTTGATTCCTCGGTTCCCGTATGGTGCCAAAAAAATTTTTTATAGGGGACTAATTTTTTAATTAGTGTGGGTTACAGCACCAGCCTGGGAGTTCCCGCTCAATGGAGGGACTGGATCGACCGATCGAATCCGTCCATTGGGGGCCCCGCTCCAGACATCATTGGCAAGAAAAGGAATGAAGATAAAACTATGAGAACAACAAAAAAGGGCAAAATTTCGACTCAAATCAACTCGAGATACAACTCCGCCTGTCATTAACCCACTAATACAGGGAGGAGAAGAGTGTCGCAGCAACTCTAGCAGGTAAAACTGTCATAAACGACCTTGATCCAGAGCACTGTAAGAGCACACATTTCCAGCGAGAAGTATCCATTCAAAGAAAGTAGATGCATGACATGTTCATAATATTGAGAGAGATGACCAATGTAAGAGAGTGTAATTGAAGACATTCCATTAGAATGTTCCCGAAACATACGAATGCAAGATAGAAGAGCACTGTCATATTCTCCCGGAGCCCTGCTCTAGTGGTGTTCAACACCGGGAGGTTTGAAAACGAAGCAATCACCAGACCAGCCACTAGGATTGCTTATGTATGATAAATGTCACATAATCTGCTGGTTACACGGGTTCACCCTAAACCCGGCAAAAGAAAGACGATATCCGAAAGGAAAAGCTCGAGGGGCAGGAAGTGGCGGTGCGCCTCCCCTCAGGGTGAGCCAAATAGGGCCTTCAAAGGCAACTCCATTATTCTACAAAATGATTGAATAATTCAAAGTTAGGTGGCATCGTGGGCCGGGGCAGCCGGTTATCCTGGAGGACCAAGGTCACCCAGACAGCCGACAAACCCGAAACGCTCCACGACGCCTGGGATGTCCGAAGGACAGGCAGAAATTAATCCAATACTTGGATTGGGATGATGAAAAATACAAAAGTATTTTATTTATCCAAACTAGTTTGACCCGTTTGGCAAATGCCAAACTCCATGGCCTTCGGCCATGGGTCTTTTGCAGCCACAGGCCGGATGTCATAACTGTCACCACAAGAGCAGGGCTCCGGGAGAATATGACAGTGCTCTTCTATCTTGCATTTGTATGTTTCAGGAACATTCTATTGGAATGTCTTCCATTCCACTCTCTTACATTGGTCATCTATCTCAATATTATGAACATGTCATGCATCTGCTTTCTTTGAATGGATACTCCTCGCTGGAAATGTGTGCTCTTACAGTGCTCTGGATCAAGGTCGTTTATGACAGTTTTACCTGCTAGAGTTGCTGCGACACTCTTCTCCTCCCTGTGTCAGTGGGTTAATCACAGGTGGAGTTGTATCTCGAGTTGATTTGAGTCGAAATTTTGCCCTTTTTGGTTGTTCTTATAGTTTTATCTTCATTCCTTCCATTGCCAATGATGTCTGGAGCGGGGCCCCCAATGGACGGATTCGATCGGTCGATCCAGTCCCTCCATTGAGCGGGAACTCCCAGGCTGGTGCTGTAACCCACACTAATTAATTAACTGCCGGTCGCAGTGAGCCCCTTCCGGTTGTAAATCATCCCAAGTCCCCTGAAAAAATATGCTCACCGCAACCCCACTGGGGGCATTCATATTATTTATAATGATGTAATTGAAGGTTTTGGAGGCCATAATGGTTGTGTCCACCCGACATGGGGGTGTGCGGGGACCTTGTCAGAAAGATGCCCTGTTCAAAAGACGCCTGAGACAGTGCGAGAGGTGCGTTTCGGGGCGTTTCGCCCGTTGGTATTGATCTTAAAACTCCTATGGAGTATTTTGAGCCGCTATATGATCGATGAGATGGCGGCATCAGGCGGAACGAGTGCCCCAATTCTCAAACCTGGTGCTTTGAACCAGTTTTACCTAGCCTTTCTACCCATTCTGCAGTGAGGCCGAGGCCATCCATGGATACATGATGAAAATATCAGACCATATGCGTGATATGGTGTGCGACTATGGGGCAACCTGCGCTTTGGTGGCGTGGTTGGGGCCTCAGAGGAGCATCTATGTCTCCAGAACAGGCAACATTGGCTACTCAGATGCTCCCGAAATCTGGGCATCTGTGCACCAAACCTTCATGAATTTGCTTCAAAAGTCCAAAGGTATTAAGGACATAGCCTTGCCCAGGATTCCTGTGGAGATATGCCTGTTTCAGGGGAGTAATCCCAACAGTCGTGTTGTCCAGCAAGGCTGGCACAACAAGACCAGATGCATTCAAAATGCATTCGAGAAGGTGCAATCCTTGACGAATCTGCCCGTGTACATTTCTATATCTGGATATAAGGGGGTGTTGCTGAAGAATGCCGCCGATCTGCGCGAATTGTCAGTCCTAGATGAGGTGTTTCATTTTCACAACATGGGCAAGAGGTTTCCTCCTTTGGATATTGCACTTGCGCAGCAGCCCAAGGGCATGAAACGGCGAAAATTGTCAGAAAGTAGGGTGATGACGAACTATTCCAGGAAAAGAACGAAGACCTGGGATGGAGAGCCGCTCTTAAGGCCTGGTTCTTTAGAGTGGTATGAGGACATGCTGAGACAGGTCAAATACCCACCTGTGCAGCCACTCTGCAGACAGGAGCACATGGGGCATCGAGAATCCTTATCATGGGCGTGTATAGACTCGAGGAAACACGGGCATGTGGGCGAATCTCTGAATCATATGATGTTAGTGAGGGTTGACTGCCCAGATGCCAAAGAGAGAAAGTTTGAATGCAACTGTGATACATACACTTCTGGCTACGACGAGGAGGGCGACTGTGTGCACGTTCAGTACTTGGAAAAGCACTATGATACCTTAAAGTCTGGCACATTTGGGGCGGCGCATGACCTGGTACAGGTAACTAGGAGGGATGGGACCTTTGTGGCATACTACTATGATGGGGGCTTTCTCAAAGTGGACCAGGCTGGTTGGCGGTGCTCCTTGTGTTCTCGAGACAATCGCAGCTGTCGTCATGTTCAGAAAATATGTTCTATGAATCAAGAAGGTGCCGTGGCGCAGAATGCACGAGGCAATGGCAGTCAGGAGGTGTATGTGATAGACAGCAGGCCTGGCTCAGTAGAGTGGTATGTGGAGAACCACCCAGAAGAGGCACGAATAGATATGCCGATGCATGGCAGTGTGCTTGAAAGTATTCAGAGGATATATCACGCAGGTTTGAGCGCCTGGGAGCATCCTAGCGGCGAACGATACTTTGAAGGGCTTGCAGAACTGAAGCCTCCAAAGCCATCTAGACAATGCTGCTGCCAGCAGGACTATGCGGACGCCAGCGGGCTCGTATTGGACTGCCAAGACGCCTTAGTATTCCTGAATCCCACGCGATATGATGCAGTGCACAAGAGATCCGTATACAAGTGGGTATGCCCCAACAGAAGGGCAGAGTGTGAAGTGCCATACATGGGGGTTCAGGATGGCCTGTGGAGAGCTTCGAACACGATGATTATAGAGCTTCAAATGATGCAAGATGCCTATAATGCATCTGTTCTAAAGGGTGGTCAGTCTTTGGAAAGCCAGTGCGCGGATTTATGCAGCAGATACAGTGGGAAGCAGTTGTTTGGTGAGGATGGGGTACCTGGGGCCCCACTGGAAAAGCCCTTTATGGTTGCCACGCTCTTTCGTAATGCTGCAATCCAGTTCGGTAAATGCACATCGTGGGCAATGAAATACGACGATGGGGATAATCTGGTGGAGCTAGAGAACCAGATGATGTGCCCTTGCTGCAAAGACTCCCCAAAGGTGCTGATCATGGATGGGACAAGCATGAGCATCAGGTCCAGAGCTTGCTTCGCCGACAGCATCACGGCCACCGATGAGAACGGCAAGAGTGTTCCAAAGCTTCGGGGCAAAAGGGATAGGTCGTTCCTCAATGTAGACAAGGCCAGAAGAACAAGGAAAGCTAGGCTTTCCCTTGCTAGGCTGTTGCTGCAGTTCCAGAAGCGGATCAGGAAGGCTCGCGACGCTGCGGGTCTGGAGGAATTTTGGAGGGATAAAGGACGACATTTAAGACAACTTGGAACACTTTGGAATGTGGATTCCTTCCTGCAATGGGCGTTTGCTAAAGCCAAAGCCTGGGACTCCTCAGAGAGGCTTACCAGCCTGGCAGAATTCATCTTTTGCCTCGCCTCCGAGTCTCCCGCTGTATCCTACATCACCTTGAGATGTTGTATTTTACTCAAGGAATGTTTGGAGAGCCGCACGGTTCCGAGTGGTGTGCTGTCGCAGCTGAGCAAGGAGGCCCCACCCCTGTTCAAACTGCTGTTGACCATCAAGCGGCCTGGGGACTCTTGCGTACACATTCCGGCGGAATGGGGCAATCTTCTGAATGAATTAGTGACCCGAATCGAGAGTACAAATGCTTTTCATGATAGATACACGCTGGAAAGCGAGCTTGGGAGTGGTGTCCCACCTCAGGGACCATCAATTCTGGATGGATCATACCTACATTCTGGCATCCTGACGGGCCTGCAGCGCGTCCGATCCAAGCCCCAATATCAGGCAGACTCGATGAAAGAGGAAGAGAGCGTTGACGGGAGGAAAGATGCGTGTGAGCACGCGTTCTGCAAGCCTGGGGACAGGACAGGAGGGGTGTTCACCATCCTGTGTGAGCATGGTTTTGTGTATGCATCCTTCATCATCAAAGAAGCAGAAGGGAGGAAAGAACCATTTGCATTTATGACACAGTATCTCAGAAAAGCCCCGGAATACGTCATTTACGACAATGCATGCAACTTGCAGGACTATTGCTTGAGCAGGGCACCATTGTTCTTCATGCACACCAAATTCTTCGTGGATGGCTTCCATTGGAGGAACCACAAAGCATGCAGTCTTGGATATATGATTAAAGGGTACGAAGACAAGTGGTTACAGGCGTTAAACACGCAAGTTGCAGAGCAGAACAACTCATCCTTGAAGAACCTGAAGGCCATGATGAGCAGAATGTCACAGAAATCGTTCATGACGCTCCTGAAGTCATTCATGTGTCATTGGAATTACCACAAGCTAAAAAGAATGAATAACGAGCAGAAAAGAAAGCAAAGGAGGAACGGTTGGCCGTCCTCAGGTGCCATGTGAAGGTTCTGGCAGGCAGGACACAGCATCAGTTCTCTCAACAGACCACTCTTGGCCTCCATCCCCTGACACGGCCTCGCCCTGGCCTTCAACAACCTCCTCACCACAGCAATAGCGTCGATAGAACTTGTCAAGCATCGACTGCAGGAGGAGGAGCCTTGCTGTGGTCTGCTGCTGCCTGCAGTTGTGCTGGGCAAACTTGGTAAGGACATGCTCAACATCTGCATACGGAATGAAACAGAATTCCTGGTTCGGCTTATTCCTCATGATTATTTTTTTTTTATGTAAGTTCATCGACGGCCACATCTGTGAGTTTTGATACCAGTACTGCCTTTGGCAACACAAACTTGTTTGTCTTCTGTGTATGGTTCCAAAAATTCTTCACAGCAGGGTCACCAAACGCTTTCCTCAGACACCTTTGCAGGTCGTATTGCAGTACACAGAATCCATTCGAGATTCGACGTCCATATTTGTCCATCACTGCGTGTTCGCCCACCTTGATGTTGAAGAGATGGATGGTTTGGTCCACTGTGGCCCTGTCACCATCACGTTGCTGCAACATGAACTCTAACCCTTTCGTGCTGACAGCATGAGCTTGCTCTGTCCCCACTACTGTCGTCCCGTAGAGACTGCATATCTCAATGTGGTCGTGCAAGCCCCCCGATGCTTCGTCCATGGCTGGCTCGTCCACTCCAACTGCAGGGGTGTGGTCAACCGCTTCTGCCTCCTCTGCAACAAAGGATCCAAGCCCAAGGATGCACTGTTGCAGGTACCGGGTCTTCTCTTGCCATGCATCGATTGCATGTTGCGATGTGATCACCAAGGGCGGAGCCAGCTCGACCACCTTTTGGGCATGGGCCCTGTTCCTGGACAACTCTCCCTCTAGCTGTTCCTACTTGAGCCTGCAGGGAGGCACACCTTGACCTCTCTTCTTCGTGCATTCCCTCCATCTTTCTGCTCTTCTCATACCACACCTTGACGTCACCATACAGGGCAGTGATGAGCTCCGGAAACCCTTCAGGAAGGCTATTTTTGGCCAAAATTTGGCCATTTTCCAGTCTTGGGTACTTCCTGGGAGGCTCCTCTTCCCGAGGTTTGAAAAATTTTCTCGGCGGTGCCGCCTTGTTTGCGCGACATGTATCATTATTCACTATATCTACATCGATTTCTTGGGTATGATCCGAATACGCGTGATCGGTGCCGCCGATCTCACGCGCAGGCACATCGTCCGCACTCGCATTCGGGGCAAAAGTTGGCATGAAATCCCTTGTTTTTCGCCTCTTTGTGGCTCAAAATCCCTCCAACTTTGATACTTTATATATTTAAAGCGGCAGTATTGCGCGACTTGCTCACAACAGCGCAATATGCTTGAGAAACAAGGACAATCGCACGTGCGTTTGAACACTATCCAAACTGTCCTGGCATTGTCAGCCAAACGATTTAAAATGTATTCAAACATACACTGTTGCAATATCATGTACAACAAGTATATACACACTACATACTATCACTCCCTTTTTTCTATGTTTTTATTACATCAGGGGCCTCGGAGCGTGCACCGTAGTAGAGACTGCACTATGTTGGTATCCTGGTAACACAGGCCTTGATTATAATGTGTTACACGATGGTTTATGTAGTAGAATGGTAGATAATCTTATGAGTCCTCGAGTATAGACTCTGGTTCATGGTTATATTGTGTAATCTTCTTGGTAGCTTGATTCCTTAATAAGAGAGTGCCTTGAGGCATCATCTGTGCTGTTACAGTTCTCCCCCATTTAGTTGGATACTCGTCTCGAGTATTGTTTGAGTAACTCGTGTACTTCGTCAACTCCATATCTGACCTTTAATTCAACTTCGGGAACTGCTTCTTCTTGTGGTGACGATTCATGGTACTTCACCTTGTAGATCTGGTTTTGATTCTCATCAGTAACGATATCTGTGATTTCTCTGATCTTTGGATACGTAGTATTCTTTCTCACTGGGTGATCATATCTCTGTAACCACTCCACGTTGAGAACTGGACGTATCTTCTTGACGTATTTATATTCGTCTTTCGATTCAATACTTTCCCAATTCAATCTTACTGCGTTAGGGCCAATCAATTCTGTGACAACTACAGGGCCAATGTATCTGGAAAACAGCTTTGCTTGCCCTGGTCCCAAGCGTTGTCTAAAGTTCTTTGTACTCACATAAACTTTATCTCCGACTTGAATATCATGTTCTCTTCTTCGAGCTCCAATGACTTCTTTTTGTCTTCGCTGAGCTTCTTCAGCTTTCCAAATGAGCTTGTGCCATCTGTATTGCTGATTGAATCCTCAATAATATTTCATTAACATCCTCTCTGTCTGATACCATTAATTGAGATGCGTTTGCAAATGGGTATACTGGATGTCTTCCATAATTCAAGAAGAATGGTGTAGTCTGAGTACTGGTACTCACTGCACTGTTCAATGCAAATTCCACCAATGGTAAGTATTTCTCCCAATCCTGAATATTGTTCGCACAGTATGCTCTCAACATATCAATGATACTTCTGTTTGCTCTCTCAGTCTGTCCATCTGATTGTGGATGAAAGGCTGTAGTGTGAGACAACTTTGTCCCAAACACGTCCATCATTGCATGATAGAATTCTCCAGTAAATGTAGATGCTCGATCAGTTATGATCCTTTTCGGCATTCCATGTAACTTGAATATCGTATCGATAAACGCTTCTACTATTCTTTTAGTAGATAATCCTTCTTTCTGTATAGGTACTGTTCTGACCATCTTTGATAATCTGTCAACAAACACCAGAATGCTGTCATGCTTCGTTTCCTCATTCTTAGGAAATCCTGAAACCAAATCCATAGTAATCTCTTCCCATCTGTACTTTGGTGTGGGTAATGGTTGAGGCTTGCCATAAGGCTTCTGATTAATATTCTTCGATTTACTGCATACTTCACAGTGTCGTACCACATCCTCAACGTCCTGTCTCATATTTGTCCAGTAAAAGAATGTTTGCATGGCTTGAAATAGCCTGTCTCTTCCAATATGTCCAAAAGCGTTATGTATTTCTGTAATTAACTCAGTCCTCAACTGCGATGTATTCTGTGATACTGCCAATATGACCTGAGGAAGCTTATTAGGCTGCACGATTCTGAGTAATCCATGTTCAAAGATGACTTGATCAGGGTCAATCTTATCATGTTGCTCCAGAACTCTGCTCCTAAAATCTCCATTCTTCGTCAATACATATTCTCGCAAATATTTTGTCCATGCTTGATCATCATACGTCGGCGTGACTTGGCTTGCCACGTTCTGCAATATGAAAGGAACTGCGTTTGGATCTTCCAATGACACTCCAATACTGTGGCATAGTTCTGTTCTATACCAATCTGGTTCCATATCTTCACCAAATTCTTGTTTGTCCGTGATGTGCATAATTGTCACATCGATAAGCTTTCCATTTTCGAAAGTTTGTAAGGTATTCACTCTCTCCCCCATTCTAGAAAGAGCGTCCGCGACTCTGTTCTGTTTACCAGTAATGTAGGAAATAACCAAGCCTTGCCCATACTCAGCTAGTATTTCCAACCAACCCAGTTCTTTTCTACCAGGTGTCTTCAAGGTTCTCAAATGTGTAACTGCGCGGTTATCTGTATATAAAGTTACTCCACCTTTAGCTCCAAGTAAGTAATGTCGCCATTCTCGTAACGCTGCGACCAATGCCAAAATTTCCTTTTCAAACACGTGATACTTTCGCTGTGTGTCTCCAAATTTCTTTGATAAGAACTCAATAGGCTGTAAACCTTTTCCAAAATCTTGCATAAGCACTGCTCCTAGTGCAACGTCTGATGCATCTGTGTGCACCACATATGGCAAATTCGGATCTGCAATCCCCAATGTTGGTGCTGAAGTCAGCTTCAACTTGATGTTCTGAAATTCTCGATCACATTCGTCCGTCCAGACAAATGGTACATCATCTTTAAGCAATTCTGACAAGTGACAAACTTGAGCGGAGTAATCCCTGATGAAACGACGATAGTAATTCGCCAATCCAAGAAATGATCGTAATGTAGGGATATTATGAGGCACTGGAAAGTTCTGTACAGCTTCTATCTTCTTTGGGTTTACCCTGATACCGTCCGCTGTAACAATTTGTCCTAAGAATAACACTTCATTCTGAAAGAATGAGCACTTCTTCTCTTGCAAATACAATTCATGTTCCTTCAATGTTTGGAAAATCTGATCCAGATGCTCTTTATGCTCTTTTCTTGTACGCGAAAATACTAATATATCGTCCAAATAAACGACAACAAATCCAGCGTCAATATGCTTACGTAGTATACTGTTCATATTCCGTTGAAATGCAGAGGGTGCGTTTGTCAAACCAAACGGCAATACCTTCCATTGATAGCTTCCATCTGGCGTTCTGAAACTTGTCTTGTGTACGTCCTTGTCCTTAATTCTGAATTGCCAATAACCTGATGCTAGATCCAATGACGAGAAGTATTTGGCTCCTCGTAGTCTCTTCAATAATGCCTGTATGTTCGGCAAGGGAAATTTGTCTTCCACCGTAATCTTGTTTAATGCTCGATAATCCACACACATGCGTAATGATCCGTCCTTCTTCTTCACAAATAATACTTGGCTTCCATAAGGTGACTTTGAAGGTTCTATTAAACCTCTCTTCAATAATTCCTTGACTTCGTGATCCAACTGGTCTTGTTCTTTAGGTGCCAGCAACCTCATTCTTGCACACGGGATCTTTGATCCTTCTTCCGTTCGTATTTCGACATCATATTTACCTCTGTATTTGGGTAGAGTCGTAGGTGTGCCATTAATAAAGAGACTCTGATATTTTCTTTTCAGGTCTTCCATTTCTCTCGCGACGTATCTGGTAGACGCCAATGTTTCTTCTGTTGCTGCTTCTCGCACAACACATAGATAGACTTCATCTTCTTTCTCATTCAGCCAATTCTCATATCCAGTTTCGATCTGTTCCATTGTAATCAGGTTGTTCAGGAATCCGTCGTGTGAGATATTCCGATCTCCAATTTGTATAACTCTGGCTTCTGGCTGACCTTTCTTGTTCATTTTAGTATAACTCACTTCTGAGGGACTCACAACTTTCTCTTCACCTTGCTTGCATAACCAATCATAACCCAGGATAACATCATAGCTTTGCAAGTCAATAACCAACAACGATAACATCTCTCGCACATGCGGTGTGCCTCCATTTTTCCTAGCCTTCTGCTGTACTGTAGGTAACATAATTTCCACTGTAGCTTCCTGATTAACGGGTTCTTCTCCATGAATACTAATAATCTTTGACGAACGTCGACTTTCCTTGACAACCAATCCAAGCAAATCCACCAGTCCTTTTGATATAAAGCTGCGACTTGCTCCTGTATCCACTAAAATTCGGACGTCTGTTCCGTTAATCTTGCCCATAACGATTGGTAAATGACCTTGCTTTACTTGCTTTGCAGATGTGTTTTCGATTGACCTATGTACCGCTTCATGATCTAACGCGTTGATAACTTCTTGCCAATCAAATTCCTCACCAGCTTGTTTCTGGGGACTCTGAGGTGTGTCATCACCTACTGGCTCATGGCAGAGGTCCCTTCGTCGTTTTCCTGATCCTCGATGTTATTAAATCGGTGATTGTTACCTTTCTTTCTCTGATGATATTCTTCTTCGTTATCATCATGCTTGTTGTTGTTGTTCTTATTCTGATAATGGGACTTTCCTTTCCATTTTCCTTTTCCTTTAAATCCATTCCGATTTCCTTGGTTATATCCATATTGATTACGATTACCTTGATTAGAGTACCGCATAAGGTTGACTTGTTCGTTCGGACCTTGCGACCTTCCTTCCAAGGAAATGTGACTGTCCACTTCCCCAATCCTTGACAGTAAATATTGTCTTAATTCCTGGTACATCTGTTCTGGTGTACTCGCAGAGAAGTCATAATTACGCTTCTGAAAGAATTTTCCAACATGCGGGTAAACCTTTCCATACAGCTTTGGTGTGAAAACTCCCAAATGCTTTTGTCCAATGATAGCTGAACCACAATATCTAACCACGCGGTCGTATGTTTGTTCGAACCGATGGTAGAATGCTACAATTCCTTCATTAGCACCTTGTTTCATTGCTGAATACTGTTGATACAACATTGCGGCATAGCCAACCCCCATTTGGTCTCTGAGAAATATCTCCTTGGCTTCTTCCCAAGTTACAAAGGATCCTGAATCCGTCCTGAGTAGCATACCAATCCGTGGAGGAACAGCATTAAGGAATAATTGCGTATAAACCGTCTGAGTTGTCATTTCCTGTGGAAGTATGAATATTTGTGCTGCCAGCAGATGTTCCACAGACAATAGCCATTCTGCCTGAGAGGTATGTGCTGGTTGTTTTTCCCAACGATATTCTCGAGTCAAAGTTGCTGCCAGTTCCTTATATTTAAAGGTTAATGCTGCCTGCTGTGAGGTCAGTGAGGATATTCCACCCACTGGCACTGAGGGCTCTGAACCATTTTCCGAGTGAAAATCAGCGAATTCTTCACCATTTCCTTCCTCTTCTGCGCGTCTTCGCGCTGCTCTTGTAGTAGCCATGTCAATTATTGCTGAGGTCTTGATGCAAAGAGGAGCTACCGCACTGTCCCAGTCCGCGTCACTTCAATACCGTGAGATCTCGATTCCACGCCAAATCCACGGGATTTATACGAAATAGAGCTAAAACCACTTGTAAGAGCGTGCACTGAGCGTCCTGAGACTGACGATTAGGTTCGGTCGGCTGACGGTCCACACCGTAGTAGAGACTGCACTATGTTGGTATCCTGGTAACACAGGGAGGCCCCTGATGTAATAAAAACATAGAAAAAAGGGAGTGATAGTATGTAGTGTGTATATATTTGTTGCACATGATATTGCAACAGTGTATGTTTGAATACATTTTAAATCGTTTGGGTGACAATGCCAGGAGAGTTTGAATAGTGTTCAAACGCACGTGCGATTGTCCTTGTTTCTCAAGCATATTGCGCTTTTGTGTGCAAGTCGCGCAATACTGCCGCTTTAAATATATATAGTATCAAAGTTAAAGGGATTTTGAGCCACAAAGAGGCGAAAAACAAGGGATTTCATGCCAACTTTTGCCCCGAATGCGAGTGCGGACGATGTGCCTGCGCGTGAGATCGGCGGCACCGATCGCGCATATTCGGATCATACCCAAGAAATCGATGTAGATATAGTGAATATTGATACATGTCGCCCAAACAAGGCGGCACCGCCGAGAAAATTTTTCAAACCTCGGGAAGAGGAGCCTCCCAGGAAGTACCCAAGACTGGAAAATGGCCAAATTTTGGCCAAAAATAGCCTTCCTGAAGGGTTTCCGGAGCTCATCACTGTCCTGTATGGTGACGTCAAGGTGTGGTATGAGAAGAGCAGAAAGATGGAGGGAATGCACGAAGAAGAGAGGTCAAGGTGTGCCTCCCTGCAGGCTCAAGTAGCACAGCTAGAGGGAGAGTTGTCCAGGAACAGGGCCCATGCCCAAAAGGTGGTCGAGCTGGCGTCGCCCTTGGTGATCACATCGCAACATGCAATCGATGCATGGCAAGAGAAGACCCGGTACCTGCAACAGTGCATCCTTGGGCTTGGATCCTTTGTTGCAGAGGAGGCAGAAGCGGTTGACCACACCCCTGCAGTTGGAGTGGACGAGCCAGCCATGGACGAAGCATCGGGGGGCTTGCACGACCACATTGAGATATGCAGTCTCTACGGGACGACAGTAGTGGGGACAGAGCAAGCTCATGCTGTCAGCACGAAAGGGTTAGAGTTCATGTTGCAGCAACGTGATGGTGACAGGGCCACAGTGGACCAAACCATCCATCTCTTCAACATCAAGGTGGGCGAACACGCAGTGATGGACAAATATGGACGTCGAATCTCGAATGGATTCTGTGTACTGCAATACGACCTGCAAAGGTGTCTGAGGAAAGCGTTTGGTGACCCTGCTGTGAAGAATTTTTGGAACCATACACAGAAGACAAACAAGTTTGTGTTGCCAAAGGCAGTACTGGTATCAAAACTCACAGATGTGGCCGTCGATGAACTTACATAAAAAAAAAATAATCATGAGGAATAAGCCGAACCAGGAATTCTGTTTCATTCCGTATGCAGATGTTGAGCATGTCCTTACCAAGTTTGCCCAGCACAACTGCAGGCAGCAGCAGACCACAGCAAGGCTCCTCCTCCTGCAGTCGATGCTTGACAAGTTCTATCGACGCTATTGCTGTGGTGAGGAGGTTGTTGAAGGCCAGGGCGAGGCCGTGTCAGGGGATGGAGGCCAAGAGTGGTCTGTTGAGAGAACTGATGCTGTGTCCTGCCTGCCAGAACCTTCACATGGCACCTGAGGACGGCCAACCGTTCCTCCTTTGCTTTCTTTTCTGCTCGTTATTCATTCTTTTTAGCTTGTGGTAATTCCAATGACACATGAATGACTTCAGGAGCGTCATGAACGATTTCTGTGACATTCTGCTCATCATGGCCTTCAGGTTCTTCAAGGATGAGTTGTTCTGCTCTGCAACTTGCGTGTTTAACGCCTGTAACCACTTGTCTTCGTACCCTTTAATCATATATCCAAGACTGCATGCTTTGTGGTTCCTCCAATGGAAGCCATCCACGAAGAATTTGGTGTGCATGAAGAACAATGGTGCCCTGCTCAAGCAATAGTCCTGCAAGTTGCATGCATTGTCGTAAATGACGTATTCCGGGGCTTTTCTGAGATACTGTGTCATAAATGCAAATGGTTCTTTCCTCCCTTCTGCTTCTTTGATGATGAAGGATGCATACACAAAACCATGCTCACACAGGATGGTGAACACCCCTCCTGTCCTGTCCCCAGGCTTGCAGAACGCGTGCTCACACGCATCTTTCCTCCCGTCAACGCTCTCTTCCTCTTTCATCGAGTCTGCCTGATATTGGGGCTTGGATCGGACGCGCTGCAGGCCCGTCAGGATGCCAGAATGTAGGTATGATCCATCCAGAATTGATGGTCCCTGAGGTGGGACACCACTCCCAAGCTCGCTTTCCAGCGTGTATCTATCATGAAAAGCATTTGTACTCTCGATTCGGGTCACTAATTCATTCAGAAGATTGCCCCATTCCGCCGGAATGTGTACGCAAGAGTCCCCAGGCCGCTTGATGGTCAACAGCAGTTTGAACAGGGGTGGGGCCTCCTTGCTCAGCTGCGACAGCACACCACTCGGAACCGTGCGGCTCTCCAAACATTCCTTGAGTAAAATACAACATCTCAAGGTGATGTAGGATACAGCGGGAGACTCGGAGGCGAGGCAAAAGATGAATTCTGCCAGGCTGGTAAGCCTCTCTGAGGAGTCCCAGGCTTTGGCTTTAGCAAACGCCCATTGCAGGAAGGAATCCACATTTCAAAGTGTTCCAAGTTGTCTTAAATGTCGTCCTTTATCCCTCCAAAATTCCTCCAGACCCGCAGCGTCGCGAGCCTTCCTGATCCGCTTCTGGAACTGCAGCAACAGCCTAGCAAGGGAAAGCCTAGCTTTCCTTGTTCTTCTGGCCTTGTCTACATTGAGGAACGACCTATCCCTTTTGCCCCGAAGCTTTGGAACACTCTTGCCGTTCTCATCGGTGGCCGTGATGCTGTCGGCGAAGCAAGCTCTGGACCTGATGCTCATGCTTGTCCCATCCATGATCAGCACCTTTGGGGAGTCTTTGCAGCAAGGGCACATCATCTGGTTCTCTAGCTCCACCAGATTATCCCCATCGTCGTATTTCATTGCCCACGATGTGCATTTACCGAACTGGATTGCAGCATTACGAAAGAGCGTGGCATCCATAAAGGGCTTTTCCAGTGGGGCCCCAGGTACCCCATCCTCACCAAACAACTGCTTCCCACTGTATCTGCTGCATAAATCCGCGCACTGGCTTTCCAAAGACTGACCACCCTTTAGAACAGATGCATTATAGGCATCTTGCATCATTTGAAGCTCTATAATCATCGTGTTCGAAGCTCTCCACAGGCCATCCTGAACCCCCATGTATGGCACTTCACACTCTGCCCTTCTGTTGGGGCATACCCACTTGTATACGGATCTCTTGTGCACTGCATCATATCGCGTGGGATTCAGGAATACTAAGGCGTCTTGGCAGTCCAATACGAGCCCGCTGGCGTCCGCATAGTCCTGCTGGCAGCAGCATTGTCTAGATGGCTTTGGAGGCTTCAGTTCTGCAAGCCCTTCAAAGTATCGTTCGCCGCTAGGATGCTCCCAGGCGCTCAAACCTGCGTGATATATCCTCTGAATACTTTCAAGCACACTGCCATGCATCGGCATATCTATTCGTGCCTCTTCTGGGTGGTTCTCCACATACCACTCTACTGAGCCAGGCCTGCTGTCTATCACATACACCTCCTGACTGCCATTGCCTCGTGCATTCTGCGCCACGGCACCTTCTTGATTCATAGAACATATTTTCTGAACATGACGACAGCTGCGATTGTCTCGAGAACACAAGGAGCACCGCCAACCAGCCTGGTCCACTTTGAGAAAGCCCCCATCATAGTAGTATGCCACAAAGGTCCCATCCCTCCTAGTTACCTGTACCAGGTCATGCGCCGCCCCAAATGTGCCAGACTTTAAGGTATCATAGTGCTTTTCCAAGTACTGAACGTGCACACAGTCGCCCTCCTCGTCGTAGCCAGAAGTGTATGTATCACAGTTGCATTCAAACTTTCTCTCTTTGGCATCTGGGCAGTCAACCCTCACTAACATCATATGATTCAGAGATTCGCCCACATGCCCGTGTTTCCTCGAGTCTATACACGCCCATGATAAGGATTCTCGATGCCCCATGTGCTCCTGTCTGCAGAGTGGCTGCACAGGTGGGTATTTGACCTGTCTCAGCATGTCCTCATACCACTCTAAAGAACCAGGCCTTAAGAGCGGCTCTCCATCCCAGGTCTTCGTTCTTTTCCTGGAATAGTTCGTCATCACCCTACTTTCTGACAATTTTCGCCGTTTCATGCCCTTGGGCTGCTGCGCAAGTGCAATATCCAAAGGAGGAAACCTCTTGCCCATGTTGTGAAAATGAAACACCTCATCTAGGACTGACAATTCGCGCAGATCGGCGGCATTCTTCAGCAACACCCCCTTATATCCAGATATAGAAATGTACACGGGCAGATTCGTCAAGGATTGCACCTTCTCGAATGCATTTTGAATGCATCTGGTCTTGTTGTGCCAGCCTTGCTGGACAACACGACTGTTGGGATTACTCCCCTGAAACAGGCATATCTCCACAGGAATCCTGGGCAAGGCTATGTCCTTAATACCTTTGGACTTTTGAAGCAAATTCATGAAGGTTTGGTGCACAGATGCCCAGATTTCGGGAGCATCTGAGTAGCCAATGTTGCCTGTTCTGGAGACATAGATGCTCCTCTGAGGCCCCAACCACGCCACCAAAGCGCAGGTTGCCCCATAGTCGCACACCATATCACGCATATGGTCTGATATTTTCATCATGTATCCATGGATGGCCTCGGCCTCACTGCAGAATGGGTAGAAAGGCTAGGTAAAACTGGTTCAAAGCACCAGGTTTGAGAATTGGGGCACTCGTTCCGCCTGATGCCGCCATCTCATCGATCATATAGCGGCTCAAAATACTCCATAGGAGTTTTAAGATCAATACCAACGGGCGAAACGCCCCGAAACGCACCTCTCGCACTGTCTCAGGCGTCTTTTGAACAGGGCATCTTTCTGACAAGGTCCCCGCACACCCCCATGTCGGGTGGACACAACCATTATGGCCTCCAAAACCTTCAATTACATCATTATAAATAATATGAATGCCCCCAGTGGGGTTGCGGTGAGCATATTTTTTCAGGGGACTTGGGATGATTTACAACCGGAAGGGGCTCACTGCGACCGGCAGTTAATTAATTAGTGTGGGTTACAGCACCAGCCTGGGAGTTCCCGCTCAATGGAGGGACTGGATCGACCGATCGAATCCGTCCATTGGGGGCCCCGCTCCAGACATCATTGGCAATGGAAGGAATGAAGATAAAACTATAAGAACAACCAAAAAGGGCAAAATTTCGACTCAAATCAACTCGAGATACAACTCCACCTGTGATTAACCCACTGACACAGGGAGGAGAAGAGTGTCGCAGCAACTCTAGCAGGTAAAACTGTCATAAACGACCTTGATCCAGAGCACTGTAAGAGCACACATTTCCAGCGAGGAGTATCCATTCAAAGAAAGCAGATGCATGACATGTTCATAATATTGAGATAGATGACCAATGTAAGAGAGTGGAATGGAAGACATTCCAATAGAATGTTCCTGAAACATACAAATGCAAGATAGAAGAGCACTGTCATATTCTCCCGGAGCCCTGCTCTAGTGGTGACAGTTATGACATCCGGCCTGTGGCTGCAAAAGACCCATGGCCGAAGGCCATGGAGTTTGGCATTTGCCAAACGGGTCAAACTAGTTTGGATAAATAAAATACTTTTGTATTTTTCATCATCCCAATCCAAGTATTGGATTAATTTCTGCCTGTCCTTCGGACATCCCAGGCGTCGTGGAGCGTTTCGGGTTTGTCGGCTGTCTGGGTGACCTTGGTCCTCCAGGATAACCGGCTGCCCCGGCCCACGATGCCACCTAACTTTGAATTATTCAATCATTTTGTAGAATAATGGAGTTGCCTTTGAAGGCCCTATTTGGCTCACCCTGAGGGGAGGCGCACCGCCACTTCCTGCCCCTCGAGCTTTTCCTTTCGGATATCGTCTTTCTTTTGCCGGGTTTAGGGTGAACCCGTGTAACCAGCAGATTATGTGACATTTATCATACATAAGCAATCCTAGTGGCTGGTCTGGTGATTGCTTCGTTTTCAAACCTCCCGGTGTTGAACACCACTAGAGCAGGGCTCCGGGAGAATATGACAGTGCTCTTCTATCTTGCATTCGTATGTTTCGAGAACATTCTAATGGAATGTCTTCAATTACACTCTCTTATATTGGTCATTTATCTCAATATTATGAACATGTCATGCATCTGCTTTCTTTGAATGGATACTTCTCGCTGGAAATGTGTGCTCTTACAGTGCTCTGGATCAAGGTCGTTTATGACAGTTTTACCTGCTAGAGTTGCTGCGACACTCTTCTCCTCCCTGTATTAGTGGGTTAATGACAGGCGGAGTTGTATCTCGAGTTGATTTGAGTCGAAATTTTGCCCTTTTTTGTTGTTCTTATAGTTTTATCTTCATTCCTTTTCTTGCCAATGATGTCTGGAGCGGGGCCCCCCAATGGACGGATTCGATCGGTCGATCCAGTCCCTCCATTGAGCGGGAACTCCCAGGCTGGTGCTGTAACCCAGGACCTCATCCGTTCGACAGTGAGGCGTTATACGCACTTTTCTCCCTCTACAGTGCATTATATTCAGTTCAATAAATATATTATTAATCCTTATTGCATTTTACATCGTTTGATATAACTTTGAGCAAATATAGTGCAGTATACGCGGAGAACGAAGCGAATGTTTCTAGGCTCAAGTCATACGGTCGTTTCCATCAGTTGATGGGCGCAACCTCATCTTATTGATGGTCAAAGGCATGCCCTTCAAGCGCAATAATGGCGAACAATTTCGTTGTTACACGTCTTGTCAGGTAACCATGAACACTTTTATATTCTAATTGATGTAAAATATGACCATGACGTCGTTGGATCCCACTGATCTGGAAGTTCCACTCGCTCTTGGGTTTGAAAATTCGTGCGAATGTCTCCGGGACACTGTGCGTGGGCAAAGACGCACTGATATCGATTTAAAACCCGTAAATTCTCACTATATCGAAATAAATGAGGTCTAATCGCTCGAATGTGTCGCTGATACGAACGAGAAACACCCATTGCCCATGAGTTTTCAATGTTTTTTCAACGCCTAATGCCCACACATGCAGCAGGATAAGTCAATGGCATTAGCATACTGAATTGAAGAATCAAAATGAACACATATTGCCACAAGATGCAGGCATTATGGCGCATTTATCCATCAAATGAAACACTGAGCAGAAGGCTGCAGCCAGCCTTTGATGTAAACCTACACTTGCACTGTGAGGATGACCTCACAAATAGGAAAATTGGTCGATGAATTCTAGTAGAATGCATTTTGTGGTGGATATATAGTCAACCATCAGGAAGCAGGACGACTGAGGATGCAGTCATGAAGAAAGCAGCTTTCTTCATGGAGTCACCAATTGTTTGAGGACGTGTCGAACATTTTTTCATGCCCAAACAGAGCTGGAACGATTTATAAATGTCGAAGAAAGGACAAAGTCAGTTGTAAAGAGGACAGTCTTCTAATGGCTTGGGATAGTGCAAGATAACTGTGCTGAAGGTTGAGAGTGTGAATGCTTGTATTGTAGCTCCACCAAAATTAGTGATGTTGTTGCCGATTTGTCCTCTAAGGAAAGAAAATACGAAGATTTATTACATCCCTTGACCGTTGCATCATTTATGAGTGAATTAATTCAAATTGTCCTCACATCCAGGCTCATTCAAAAGATGATGGCTAACCTGTTGCATGTCCAAGAATTGATTGACAATTGTGATCCATTCTTTTCTCGAATTGCCTCTATCGTATCCTCTACTATGCAATAATGCTAGTTTTGAGATCGCTGTGGGACCGAAATCTGCAGGATGAATTCATTTGCTTGGGCACCCACCAACCCATTGACAATGTATTTGTAGCGAATAGGACAGTCGAGTTTCACGATCCAGAAACGACGATCGCCCTGCAATGTATTCAATATAGATCTGGGAGTGATCAGCGCAGATATTTTTGCTTGCTGGAAGCACCTTGGTAATGCATGCTGACTTGCTACATGTCCATTTGAATGCGGAAGCTCATAAATCTCCTGTGCAGCTGCATTGCCCTGCTTATGAACTTGACATCCTCGCAAACATTTATTATCGTCAAAATGAAGCGCGAATGGGTATGACTCATGACAACAGAATCGCTGTTTTAGCATCAATGGGAAGCAGTTTGCCATCAGAGTAACTCAGGCAAACACAGCCCAAGCTGCGAGACATCTAGACCTGTCCATTCGATTATAGATTCAAAAGTATCATTCTGACATGGTTTGTGGCATGAAGACTCTGGGGATATCTTCCATGCAATTTTCTAACAATCCACACTCTCCCTTCTAACTGTATTCCAGTTGAAGTCTGGATGAAGTTTCTAGGACCTATATTTGACACAGCATTTTCTGTTTCTTGACTCGAATTTTTATTTTTGGTGTATTACTGGTAGTTTCTCGTGCCTGGTGTTCGGTAGAGCTCTACATTCCAGCACTGATTTGATGCATTCCTTTCTGGAAATCGTTGCACACTCTGTTACAAAATCTCCAGGCAACAGACTCGCCCATACGTCGACATTGGCTCTTAAAGACGCTGAATACTCAAAAAATTTAGCAATATCATGTGATGCCAGCTCCACAGGAACGTCTCCAATGGACATTGCATCACTTCCATCCCAGAGCCATGATGCACTCCTTCAATCCGTGTATTGAGAGCAGGATTATCCATTCAAATGATGATTTATGCATATATTGTCAACATCAAAAGCGTACTCCCGAAAAGGCTGAAGCCTACGAGGGCAGTGAACCTGATTCTTGGAGGAACCACCCTGCTCAAACCAGAATTTCTCTGGGCATGACTCAGGGGGAGATACACGCGTCTGAATGGATTAAATAATAGTTCTCATTCGATTGTGTGGTGATCTATGCCAGGTCATTGAAAATTCTGGTCATAAAGTACACCCTGATCGTCAGAAACGGTTGGTTCATCGGTGCCCTCGCATTCCCTCTTCTGAATCCGTTCTGCACATTAGAAATGCTTTAAAGCAATATAAATAGCACAAATGATTGCACAAAGATGCCAACGCACCGATATACTCGTTCATCGTGCGAGTAACCGCCCGATGTTCGTTGGTGACTTCTGCGGAATCGCGCAGGCGTTCTACCAGCCCTACATCTGGTTATAATAATTATTATACGTGATAAAGTACACGTGAGAATTATGAAGAAAAATAAATTAATGTGGACGACGTGGTGACGATTCTGCGCATGTAACCAACCGTCGAAATCTCCTTTTCCCTTCTACACCTATCAAAAGCATGTCTGGACCGTGGATGCAGAATCGCCCTGGAAACATTCGCTTCGTTCTCTGCGTATACTGCATCATATTGCCTCAAAGTTATATCAAGCGATGTAAAATGCAATGAGGATTGATAATATATTTATTGTATACAGTATTATACACTGTAGAGGGAGAAAAATGCGTATAACGCCTCACTGTCGAACGGACTTAATCGTGTAACCCACACTAATTAATTAAAACCGAAACTATACTTTCCGTCACTACGGTATATTGTTGTTTCCCCCTAAAGGACCCGTTAAAAAATCTTCTCAGGGGAAAATGACCATTATTTCTCGGCGAAAAACTGTAGCCTTCGTATCGAGAAAGAACAAATTTATCCGGGCTTGTAAATCGGGTATCTTATCTAATCTTCTCTTGAGCGTCTGTTTGGCTATCGCAGTATATGCTGGAAAGTTCGTTTACAATTCCCGAGCGATCAGGTCACCGCTGATTAGTCGAATTGCGAATTTACACGTAAGAAGTATAATCAGGGATGGTAGATATCAGATTGCAACTTCCTTCACCGTCAATGCCGTGCCACAGTCTCCAATCCAGATAACTTTTCATTTCGAAAATCAAACAGATGATCCTTTTCATGATTGTAATAGGACAGTAAGTTCGGATTATCTAAGAAAAAAACTTTATAGGGTGCTGTGCTTTTCCAAGCTTGACATTCCAGATGAATCTTCATTGACTGTTTGCGCTCACTCCAGGGCTGGCACTTCTTGTTTGGAGAGCAGAATTCGTAGGGTAAATTATCGCTCGCCGACAGTGTATGTACTTTATCCGGGGAAACTGATCACGGGTGGGCCAGAGTCGTTACATCGGATTCACCAAAAGATCAATCAATTGTATCAGGAGCAGAAGATTACGGTTCAATCAATTTTCCCAACAAACACTAAGGTGTACCAGGGCGAGTGCGTGTATCATGGTTCGTTATCGATACATTTGTCCATTGAAATAACTCATGCATGGGTGCAGATTTTCGCGTCTTATGAATCCCAGGAATTTCTCCTTTGCGATGCTCACTCGTCACGACTATGTTTTGTTGCCCGAGGGAGGCAAAATGGCTGAGAAAGATCGAAAAATATTTGACTCTACTGGTGCCACTCCTCTAGTGATCTACCTGGGACAACACACCAAAGACCTTAGCAATGTGGGTGGAACCAAACTTTTCAAGCCAATATGCCTCACACAGTACTTTGCCTCGCTCTACTTCTGTAGTTTCAACGCTCACATGGATACACCTATGAATCCAAAATTCATCGAGCTCTCAGACAGACTAAAACCTTACAAGAAAGAAAATTTGATACTGTACGACCCTGATCCATCGGGGAAACTAAATGTTTCCAAGATAGAGGTATGTGAGCAATCAACAAGTCATCTGTAGTAGGTTGAGATTGCAATTCACCGGGTTCACAAATGTGGTCTGCAGCTGCCAAAAGGCTATAAAATGTTGCCGGTGCAAGGATGTAGCTTCGATGAAGTTGTAAGGCTCTACTCCAAAGCAAAAATTTATCTTGACAGTTTCTTGACAGGACGAGAGCGTGGACTGTTTGAGAGTGCCTTGTTTAATGTCATTCCAATCTCTGCCTTCCATGCAGGTGCGAATACATACCAGGATTATCCAATAATGAACAAGTGGCTATGGAAAATATTCAACTACACGCACTTGAATAGTCTGATAGAAATGGCCACCTTACACTATGAAGATGCAGTGAGGGATTTTGAGCCCCTGCGATCTCATGTGATGCAAATGGATCTTCGGTTCACAAAACAGATTGAAGACTATTTCTCCCATGACTTTGGAATCATACTTAGTGCCTTCGAACCGCGAAGCACTGAAATCCTGGGCAAAGTTTCAGCAAATGCAATGCTGAATTTGCTGATCTCAAGAGACTTGTTTCCCTTTGCAAGCGCAGAGGTAGTATGTATCGACTCTTTCAATCTCCACTTCGAGTTTGCGGAGATATTCCGCGAATTGAAAGAATACCACCACGCTTATGATGTGAGGCTCTCGGAGTTAGATTCGGGTCTCTGGAGGAAAGGAGATATGGCTATCTTCCTCCATAACTTCTCAAGCATTCATGATCGGTACCTGTTTATACTAAATGATGGAATAGTGCACAATAGAATTGGCGTGAAATTGCTCATGAACGCAATCAAGGTCGACTATGATATAGCTTTTGCAGACGGAATGGTTGCTGCTAGGTTTGAAGTCATCGACTATCTGAAATCTAGGTTGCTAAATGAATCAGTAGTATACCCCGAGGGTTTCATCAAGCTAGTAGAAAACAGATTTAGATTTGTTTATCAGGAAGAACTTGGGAGGACACAGTCAAATTTTTGTGATAACTTTGAAAAGGTTCTGGCTGGTAATTACCTTAGAAGATACCTGCCCAGTTTGGAAAATCACTATTATGTTCGAGAGATATTGCAGCATGCCCGCACCCACTGTGGGAGAAGAGTACCATGGAAATGGGGCTGATATACTGAAAAGGTGGTAGGGTACCCTATACCCCCCATTTTTGGGGCTCCATATTCAGTAAAGGCTCTTTCAAGGAATCGAGCCCTTCAATCCGAATTCGGATTTGAGGATTGTACTCATCTTTCACTATGCATCACCACCGGGCATGTAAGACTTGAAAATAAAAAACAATCTCGGGGGCCCCTTATTGACGTGAGTCTCATGTCACTTCAATCGACATAGTCATGTTTTAATGGAAAGGGCGGATGGACCACCAGCTGGCCAGCAGAGAAGAGCAGACTGGTTCACAAATGTAGCAAAGGTACGATCTCACGAACAACTTCAATTCGATGCCCTTGCTGATCTATCATCACCACTTTCGTCATCCAGGTAACGAGAGTTTGGTGCCAGGTGACGATACCCTTGACATCTTGGAGCAGAAGAGGAAGGAAGTGGGGCATCAGGACTAGGGACAGTGGGATGACGCCGGCCTTTTTTTTTTTCAGGCGTGTCCGTCCGTAAATGAAGACAATAAAAAAGCGCGACCATGGTATTAGAGCCGGCTCTTAGGAGACCTAAGGCCGACAATAAAGATGTTCATACCGTAGTATCACTAAGTTTTCGAATTTTGGAGTGTTGATCGAGACGATATCGTTCGAAAATAGGCGACTTTACCCGAATATTTCATGGAATGAGCGAGATATACCCTGAATCAAGCGTAATCAGACTGAGGAAATTCTCCTGATTGCAGCGGTACCTGTACAGGTACACGGGACATGTCCCGGGGCTTGGAGATGCGTTCTGGGGCCCACTTACAGAAAGGATGGTGGCCTCCTTAAATCCCAAATTTTCCTGAGAGGCGTATTTTATTATTTCGACGATGCCATGGCAAAGGTGGTAAGAAAATATGTCTATTGAAAGAAAAATGGGGAAATTTGGTGCGATATTCGAAAAGTTATGGGCCCCTGTGTAAAATGGCTTGTGTGAAAATTTTGAGAAGTCAGGTCGACCGCCCGTGGTACTAATTAAGGAACTTTTGGTGTCGATCACAAGGCACCAGATCTTCCACAATAGCCTCAATTCACTGCTGTTACTTGGAAATTATTTATACTTTATACGTTTATTGTCATTCGATATCGACACTGTCCGCTGCTGCGAAGGTGGAACCTCGGGTTGGGAAGAAGGCAAGCATTTTGTCCATTTCTTTCTTGTGGCCGTCCTCCACAAGCTTGTAGTGGGGCCATTCTCCCTCCCAACCATCTTTTGACATTTGAAAACTAGAAACTTGGCAGACGATATCGTCGATCGACACGCTGAACACACGTTCGTCATGCCTCCACAGCCTCTCTCCTGTGAACTCCTTCACCATGTACACAGTGGTTCCATGGTAATCCATCTTTTCCGTCTCATATATCCCGCAAATCGCGTATCGTTCCACTTCATCTGGCTTCCGGGGACTGAATACGCGGACAAATTCATACACCGCCCCAACATGGTGAGCCTCAGAATCCTTGTCCCTCAGCAAGACAAAGTGGGTAGGGTAGGGTGTGACCGCCTCTTCGTATCACGCCGGTCATAGAATGTTTTCACACAACAGCCTTTGCCATCTACCAAGACGTTGCAAGAAAAATGACTGTACAATTTGATATCTCTCTGCGGCTCCCTCGGTCTCTCGTCCTGGTGCTTTGTGTGAAACTCCCTGATGAGATTCAACTTCTTCTTCTCGATGGACTCCCTCAGCTTATCCCTCTGCTGCTTCGCAGCATCTCGAGCCTCGATGCATTTCGTCGTACTTCGCTCTACTCCTTTCCCTTGAAGAGCATACGTGGTGCTTGGATGGGCGTCGTACATGGTGCTCGAAGCCGTTCGGCATTGATTTGGGGCATACACTGGGATGGCACTCTGGTCGGCTGGCCCTAGCTTGTGCTTGGCTTTCTCCAATGCCGATCTGATAAGATACCGTTTTGCTAATGTTGCCTCGGGCGTATTGATACAACTCGTCGAGGAGACGGCCCGCATAGCTCGTTCGACCCACAGCTCTGACAACTGGTGCAGTGGGCCCAGGAAGGCCTCCTGGTGATGCAGGAGGCAGTTGGCTGTATGGAGGTTGGGCGTCAGCAATTCGTATGCCTTCTCTTCCTGACATATCCTCGAGAACTGGTGTAGATGCCACAGGGCTTGTGATGGCTCGAGCCGGGCGGCTTCAGCGTGGCTCAGGTGATGCATGACAAACTGCCTCAAATGTGCCCAAGCTTCCATGGCCTTGGGTGTGAGCACAGAAACACCCGTCACCTCCTCGTTGAACAGGGCACATGAATGTACTTCTACGAAAACTTTGACTTCCTCGCAAATCCAAGAGTAGCAGTGCTCTAATGGCGAGTATGGACGATTGAACGAGTTGTTCAGAGTAATTCCTCTCTCCAATTTCTTGACAGTCTTCTTGCTGTAGACTCTCATACTCCTGCTGTCGGGATCACTGGTTTTCTTGTTGCCGTGGCCATCCCACAAATATTTGATAAAGTTTTTTGTTATTCCTAAGAGAATCAGATGGTATAGAGGAGCTGGTATCCCGTGCTTGACGTGCAACGTAGGCACGGCATGAAACACTTTTGCATAGTCATGAATCCCAAGCCGATCCTGCCATTCTTGCGTGCTCGATCCGTCGTATATGCCATGGGGCATCACAGTCTTCATAATATTCAATATATCTTCGAGTTCAGCGTGGCCAATCACGGACTGCTGCTGAATTGCATCATCATCACAGCGGGACAACTGGAACTCTTCGTTGGTGATTCCATTGATATGTGTGACAGGATCCTCCTCCTCGTAGCCTGTGAGTAGCCTTCTCTTGTATGATTTGCCGTTTCTGCTAGTTATGGCTTCTGAGGCCCGCTGCCAGCAAAAGTAGCACCCTTTGATGGCGTTCCCTGGAGCGCACATGTGGATCTTTTCTCTGGCCTTGGCATCTGCATGAATGAATCCCAGTATGGGTCGATGAACTCCAGAATGTCTCACCACATGACCATCTTCTTCCAGGTCCTCATACTGATATTCCATGGGAGATGAGCGGAGGCGCTCAAACTCTTCACCAATAAAACATAAGAAGGGGTTGAGGTTTTTGGGTTCTTTTGGGCCTGGGATAATTCCCAACAATCTCGTGTTGCAGCTGAGATATCGGCCTTCAGGGTCCATATCTTCACACTTTAATACAATCAGAGTACAAGAATGTGCTTTCCTTCCAAAAGGCTGGGATCCATCCACGCCGATCGACCAGATACTAGTCGTGTCGTCGCCTGCTGTGCTTTCCCTCTCCTTGATCCATTTGAACCACTCGGATGTGTACACCGTGTTTCCTGCGCGACCGCTTTCGATGCTTTTGTTTCTTGATTCTCGAAATTTGCGCGAAGCGAACAGACTCTGCATACAGTCTTGCACCCCAAAGTAATAAAAGTGCTGCATGGGTCTTGGGCTCCCACCCCTGTCGGCCGTGAACCTCTTCCTACCACACCCTGCTCCACAGTCTTCACGCATGTCCCTATCTTTGAACGGGACGACGTTGTCGTAGATGTATCCGCAGGGACACTTATGGTATTCGACAGTCTGAAGGTCTGGAACATCCATGGCCTTCCTCAGAAGGTGGATGGATGGTGGAATGATCATCCTGTCATGGTTGCTCCTCCCCATCCGAACTACGCTCAAGATATCCTGCATGAGCTCTTTTGATACAGCATGCTTTAACTCTATTTCGAGGAGCGCAGATGTGAGCTGAAGCAAAGTGCAGGGTGCCTCATCTTCCTCGTCTTCATCCTCTTGTGGCTGATCCAGCCCCTCGCCACGTTCCTTACCCAACACTGCCATTAGAAAGGTTTGGAAATGCGACCCCTGAGTGCACCGAAAGCGTTCAATAGGTCCATTCTCGCCATTTGGCTCATGCTCATCACTCGAAGCGTCGCTGTCTTCAAGGTCCTGCAGGAAGATAGCTTTCACTCTTCAGAACAACAAGAACCAGAATCAGGAAGCATGATATGTGTCTCCTCACCTCGGTGCACACGCTGCCCTCATCGGATGATTCCACTGTTTCATCAGAATCTTCACAGGAGCGAATTATTAGAACTTCGTCTCGGTCATAGGGGAGGAGAGTAGTAGACACTTGTCTATCGAGTTGGACTATGGCATCATCTTCAAGGCTCCTTGGGTGGCCCTCCCCTTTCTTCTCCACACCAAACCTCGCTGCAATATGTGCATGTTTGTTACGCACGTGATCAAGCACTTTTCTCCTGTCTACATCTCCGGTGACCTCCATGAACAGCATATTTTCGAAGCACAGTGGCTTCCCAGAATATCCACACGTCTCCCCGTATGGACAGTATACCCTGCAATGTCTCTGCTCGCTTTCTGCATTCAACGAGTCTACCATGGGGACATATGGGGCTTTGAGACGAAGACATGCTTGGTAAAAGTCATTCCATAGCTCTGTTATTTTCTTGCGTGCTACCCTCCTCCGTTTTGACCTTTGAGATCCTTGCTCGGGGATGTGTTGCGTTTCAACACCGTCCATTGTGATATATCATAAATGTATATACTATATTATGACTTGTAATCGTGAGAGTGAAATCTATAGCACATGAGCCCCTCGTCCGACGCAATTGTTCGCAAGCCAAAAATTTGAAATTCAAAATCTGACTTTCAATCGTCTATCAATTGCACGCTGACAGTCAGTCTTTGCAGTCGTATAATGCACATTGTGTTCGAAAACTTATGCCTACAGTACGAATAAAACATAAATCCGGGGAAGGGCCGTGCTTGGAACTCCAGGCCACCGAGGCAGGGTTGACTGACGATGAACTCTATGAACAGACAACTGCATTCAGAGAGCGAGAGGGCATTAGAAATGATATCATTATAGAGCATTTAGGAGTACGAGTTAGCCCACATTGTCTGAAACCCGACGTCACACACCTGTTACACTGGTGCGAGGCAGACCCTCCTGGTGAAGTTGCCAACTCTTCTCCCGTAGATATTGACGAGAGTAGCGAGATTTCAATCGATGACAACTCGGAGTCTCTGTTTGTTGAGGACAAGCATATACAGAAGCACGCCCGCGAGGCTTGCATGAAGTACTGGGCCAGGGCTCCTGTCAATGGTGACTTTGAACAATGCCAAGCATACATGCCACAGAAAAAAGGGATGCCCATAGCGCATGAACTCCTTTTTGAAGTATGCAAAGAAAAAGTCATGCTAGAATGTGGAGAACTGGCCAAGGTTTCGGCATCATACACAGGGGATAAACTCATGGCATACCTGAGTTCAAACCACAGGAATAATCACAACAGACATGTCAGAGACAGTGTCCGGAAAAACATGGATGCAGATCGTCACTGGTACCTTCAATTTGGAAGATATCTTATCGATTGCATTGGAGAGTATCTAGATGGACTGAACCATGCGGCAGAAGGCGACAAGAGGTTTTCCACCCAAGAGCACTTGCAGCATCTGAGACCCTTCGTGTTACAAAAGCTTCCTGCATGGTATTCTCGGGACAAGTATTCGTTCATCTTTACAGGGGGCAAACAAAATTCTGGAAATGAGATCAATTCGCTCATCGTCGACGATCTTGACAAAGTCAAAGAAGAACATCCTGAATTCGACGGGAAGGCTAAAGCTCTCATGTCTGAACAAATACACAAGCAAGCACTCGACACTGTCAAACATGTCCAGGAAAAGTACAATGAGCTGAAGCGATCAATGGATAGGAAAGACAAATTATACGAAGAGTCGAAGACAGAGAGGGATATCCTCAAGAAACAGGTGGCAGAACTCCAGAAGGAGGTGGAGCAACTGAAGAGCAGACGTCCAGGGGCAAAGCGTGGTGCGAAGCAGCGACGAACGCAGGATTGTGGCAACGAATACGCTAAAACATATATCACAGGCATATCCAGGCGACGGAGGCCTCTCGAGGATGCACAGGACAAAGAGAATTGACCCACATCATGGCACCCTGGAGATGCACAAGAGAGCCGGGCGGTTGGGTTGGACGGGCATATTTTTTTCCAAGTGAATATTTAGCACTGTCCATACAGCCTCAGAATGATACAGTATCAATAAATAAACAATATACTCTAATGTAAGTTCCAAATTCGTAGCAGAGCGACTCGCTCGCAGCGTGACCAACGACCTTCCATCACTAACGACCACCCTTGTATATGTGCCTGCAGGTATAGAGTCCCTCGAATCACGTCGCCAAACAATTAATAAAGGTAAGAACTGACAATTATGTGTGGTGCAGGTGTGAATAGACGTGGAACGGAGAGGACTCGCCGTCTGGCAACAGACGGTGAACGGTTTTTCCCCAATGGTCGCCCCAGTGCCTACAGTGGCACAACAAGGGGTGATCATTGGTGGAAAAGCAATGAATCAATCGAATTGTAAAGTATCGTGTAAAAAGAATTAAAAAATCAAGCAGCCCCGGAGGGGGCGAGCAACGATCTGTCGTAATTAGATATATTAAGTACAATCCGGCTGCGAAAATTTGGGGCAAATCCGCTTCAGGCACTTAAAGAGACCCAAATGATCAAGACTCGATCCTCCGTCCTGCGACCGTTTCATACATCCCCGCCGCTCTAAAAAGTTGCATTAATACTTAAAAGTTCATATTGTGTCCTGGGAACGGCGTTGTTCCGCCGAGAGCACATCTTTTGGACGTCCAGTTTCAAGCGCATCTGCCACTCACTCCGAGAGGCGAACTCCCGATTGCGCGAACCATTTGCCGTCAAATTCTCACGAGATACTCTATTTGTAACACTGATCAATAATATATACGAGCGGGAATATATAACGCCCTGTGCGCGAAGAAATCAGCGACCCAAAATCAAGGGGACTGCCATCCTTTCTGTAAGTGGCGCCAGGAGGTAACAATGGCCTGTGCATGGCCCATTAGACCCTATTGACCAAAGTCGGTCGATACTTGTCGTTATTCCATCCATGCGCCGCATAAATATATATATATATTTATATAATATTTATTTAGGCCGCTTTTACTTGATTCCTTGGTTCCCGTATGGTGCCAAAATCTGAAACCGTTCGGTCCTTCGGGAAATAATTAGATTTTGCCGAAAAAATAAATTCGATCGTAGAGCCTTGTAACTGAATATATACAGTCAAAAAGGATCGTTATACATGAATTTGATTGATATATAGTCTATTTGATAGCTCATCGGACTCGGAGCACAGCCAAAAATGGCCAGATGGGTCAGTTTCCGAGGCCTCTCCTGGCTCATCTACCAACGGTGCATTCCTGTGAGCCCATATACGCCTTTTCCCCTTGATTTCGGACACGAATGCTTTTTAGAGTACTAATGTACCCTTTTCTCCTGTCTACCTTTATCAGAGATGGTCAGGCGTGACTCCATCAAATTTAATTTTTGCCGACTGGCCCATCGGCCAGAGGCCCACTCTTGGCGCGAGAGCGATGCATCATGGTCACCATTTGGACCGAAAGTGGTGCCAATCGATTCCTTTTGAAGAGATCTATCTGAAAGTTACATCAAAAGTTGTAAATTCTTTGTCATTGGTGATTTACAGCCATTTCTATTTTTTTGGTCCATCTCGTCTGAAGTCCGTTCGGTCACCATACGGGAACCAACGAATCAAGTAAAAGCGGCCTTATATAATATATATATATAAACATTCTCGCGGGCCCCTTATTGACGGGAGTCTCATGACACTTGAATCGACCTAGTGATGTTTGGATGGAAAGGGCGGATTGACCGCCCTTTCAGCTTGGGCACTAGATTGTTGTAAAGGGCTGCAGGCTGATAATGGAACAGACGATATTTGGAAAGCGCGTGGGTTATTGATTCATTTATACATATCGAAGGATGTAATACAGCAATAATATGTTACTAGTGTAGAAGGAATTGCGCATGATATGACGCTAATAGAATTACGCGAAGCATACGAAAAGCGCGTTGCATGGCGAGAGTGTCAAGTGTTGCAGTTGCTGGGTTGCCAAATTGATGACAGTATTGATGAACCTGTTAGTAAACTATTTAGTTTGAGCAGTAGTGAGCGATTGCAGGCAGTAATTGCAGGGTACCGTCCGTCGAAACTGCACTGCTTCAAAAAGCATCAAGAGTACTTAAGGTTTGTTGCGTCAGTGCAAGGGAAATTGAACGGAGGGTGCCAGCCAAATGGTGTATTACTGGATGCACTAGAGTATCACGGTGTTAATGTGAGAGAGGCAGTTGACAAGGCAAGCACTGAAGAAATGTTCATGAAGTATTGCAGGAATGTAGACAAGGACATTCTGATTTACTTGCAAGGCAAGTATGAGCTCAGCAGCACGTTTATATTTACCAGACTAGTTACTAATGAAGTATTGAGAAAGGTATTCGTGAAGTTACATGATGGAGGCTATTGATTGATGTCACATTCAGAAATGGGTGAAACTTTGAAAAGGTCTGGCGTGGGTAATTTGGTCAAGTAGATCTGATGCAGTGTGGTTACTCGGCTTAGCATGACGAACAGCTGCCCTTCCTGAAAGATGTCTCGTATATCCAGTAGCACTTTGGTTTTGATGGTTTTCCCCTGAGCTTTGTGAGCAGTGAATGATGAGGCTGGCATAATGGGAAACCGTCGTGTAGCATATTTGAAGCCATTACTGAGATATCTGACATCTTCCTGGGCATACAGAGTGACCGTTTGTTTGGTAGCTTTGACGTACACTTTGAGAGCCCAGGGGATCATGTCTTGTGAATGCAAAGGTGTAGTGACATAATCTGTTTGCTTTAACCTGTTTGGCTTATTAGGATTCTTGTATGCAACAGACACAATACTTCCAACCGCTCCGTTGATGAGTCCCTTGTCGAAATCCTGATTTTTAGAGAATATAACTTCTGTGCCAATTGCTATCTTGCGCATGCAATGAATCTTTGGCAGGTCATGAGTGAAGGATTCCTTTACTCTGGCTATCAAGTCATCTGAGTGGGGTGGAGTCCCAGACAGTATACGGAATGTAGGAGTAATGTCAAATACAGGTATACCAGCTGTTTGACACTTATGGACTAGCAAGCGTTCCCCTAATTCCAAGGCATTGTCATTCTTTGCGTGGATGGAGATGGCATCTGGGTTATCTATGAGGAATGGCAGCCACTGATCTTGAGGGAGAACTCTGGATGAAAACAATTGTTTAATTTGCTCACGGCTCGGTGGTGTGTTATTGGATACTAACCCTAGGATGAATTCTCCCCATTTAGGGTCACTGGTAAATCTGCATGAGGTAGACAGGTTGTGAATGTGCCAGGTATACTTGCTGAATTCGCTGTTCATAATGTTGCAGACTCTGCAAGTTTCCATAAGTTGATTGTCACTTCTTGACTTGTGCTGGCATATTGGCGGAAGTTGATTGCTGTCGCCGACAAGAATGAAGAGCTTGTGAGCTATTTGATCTTCTTCAACCATATCACCACAGTTGAGAATTCTCTTGATGCAAATGTCCAATTTTGATGCAGTCAGCATAAAGGCTTCATCGACAATGATAACATCAGCGTGCTTGCAATATAGATAGGCTTTGTTGCGAAAATTGATATTGGTGCGTTTTTCCCCTGACCTTTCCAAAGCAACAACGCGGTCTATGGTTTGGCCGTGTATGTTGACAGCTGCAATTGCAGTGCTAGCGCACAGCACTACATTTTTTTTCATTGAGTGAAAGTATTGATGAATCTGATTGATAATAAAGCTCTTTCCACAACCTGGGCCACCCTGAATGACATGGAAGCCTGAAGGATTCTGCTTGATATGGTCAAATGCCTGTTGCTGATCATGTGTAAGGACTGGTACATCATCGCTATGGTGGTTTGTTGGAGATGGGTATACGGGTGTATGGGTTTCTACACCAGTTTGATTCTCGTAATGATCATAAATAAACTGACAATCTTTATCCAGGTTGAATTCTGATGCTAGCATGTTCATGTAGTGTGTTTCCAGCATGTGGCGCAGATGTATGGTTGTGTCTGAAAGCCCAAGGTCGATGCACTTACCGTAATATGTGCTATCACGTCCAAGCAGTTCATTTTCCCTTCGAAATGTTTGTGTCTGCAACAAGGCGTTGAAGAAAAAACCCTCTGGATCTTCGCTGCCTGGAGCATATCTGGAGAGCCTGACAATAGCCTGTTTGGAGCGCTTGACAATTTGCTTATTATGCATGACAACGAACGTTCCTTCTTGACGTGTGCTTTGTTTCCGCGGTACAACGTCATACTGCTCATAAAATTGAACAATTGTCAGAGATTCCATGTGTGGAGGTCGATCACAGTAAGCTGAAATTTGATCAAGGGTAAAAGCGTCTTTGCCTCGTCTGGTAACGACAGATTCTGCTGAAGTTCGTTGAGAAGGAATACATGAGTTGACAAAGACTACCTGATCACTGAATGAAACAACATCAATGCCAAGCATGTTTAAGGCAGCCTCAGAAACACTGACTGGTTTGCTATACACTACGTCAGTCAGTATTCTCCTGGTGATTTCAGAACAATCTGGCACTGTCAGGGAATGCATGGCATCTGGCTCCACGATTAACGATCCAGCAGGCTCTGCCTTAGCAGTGTACTTGAGTAAGTAGTAGCTGAGATTATCATTTGTGACTTGCACAACATTTGTATGAGCATTCCACAGCAAGGCAATCATAGGAACGTAACAGACTGTGTTTCTATGTCTGTACCCTGGGCAGTATGGCAAATACCTCTTTGATTTTGGGCAAAGGACAGGTGTATGTGAATACTGTGCAGGAAATGGGAACCCATATCTACATTCACCATGCAAGCGACAGTGAGAGCTGCATGAATGCTGGTTTTTTTGCACAATAATGTTGTGCAGCATGGCAAGCACTTGGTCTGATGGCACTTTGTATTCTCCTGTCTCAGGATCGACTTCGTACGGTATTTCCATGGTAAGCAGTTTCTCAACATCTGGTAAATCATCTGGGTGGATCCAGAGCAACACATGGGTATGCCATGCTTGTCTGCCTTGCAGTTCATATTTAATAACATGATTTGTAACTCTTCCTACAGTTGACACCCTCCATCAAGACCCAAGATAAAGTGGTTGAAAAAGTTTTGGAACCTGTTATGGAACAATAGAGTCGTCTCACATGGTGCAGATTTTGCTTTCAACTTTGGGTTAATCTGCCTGAGAATGTCATCTAGCAAATCGTACTCCTTCCACCTGGTGGCCGAGCAATCATCCACTGTTAATGTCATCATGAAATGAGGAATTCCTTTTTTGGCTGCGACTGCCTCAATGTTGTGTAATTGATTCTTATACCACAGAGGACTGCCTTTAATATGCTTGGAGATTTTGTATTTCTCAATTGTATCAAGGCATGTTTGGAGGACGAACTTTTTTCCTTCCTTGGCACAAGCTTTTTGTTGCCTGTCATATTCTTGTTGAATGACTACCTGCAGTAGAGAATGAAAGGCATAGAAGTAAACGCATTTTAGTACTAGGCTAATTGATTATCAACTTACCCTGGTATTAGTGGATGAGTATTCTGTTGTTTTCATCGCTTGATACATAAGGCATATATATTCCTGAGTAAGAGAGTAAGGCGAAAAGAGTTGATGGCACCTGAAAGACAGATACTTTTTGAATTGGGCTATTCCAACATTAAAGCAGGTGTTTGGAATGTGGTTGACTGTGAACTGAGGAAACAAATGTGGAAACAGTAATTGCTCCATTGTCCCATGATCAATATTCCACGAGTCGTCGCGTAGATCTGTCGTATTTATACCGCCATGTACCGTCGTAGTAACGTTTCTTTCCTGCAATCCCTCGCGGTCTTGAACTGACCCAACCTGTATTTGTTCATGGCTGTGGATTCCATCTGCAGTATGTGGCCGCCCACACATGACAGACAGCACTTCGTTGTCTGCAAGAATATTGCTTTGAGTGTTTGTAATATTTGCAGCCGTTGATACATCTCGAGCCTTGGATGGCTGAAGAATATTGGTAAGCATGACTGAATCTGCAGGGCCTGTGTAGAGAGCCTGTCCCTGGCAATTTTTCCTTTCTAGCAAAGGCAGGTACTTGTGAAACAGTACATTGTGCCTTCTGTTTATAAAATACAAGCATAGGATTGAATCTGGAGGTCTCTGCTGCTGTAAACCTATCGCATGAAAAGCCTGAACATTGTCATGCCTTTGCATATGTGCCTCCTCTTCAATACTTGTGTGTTGTAATTTGTTAGCAAACAGTGGCATTTCGAAGAACACATGTACTTTTGGTCGAAGCGTGCATCCCGAGGCCATTTGGTTGACAACATAAGTGACGTCAAGCAATGAAAAGTATGACCTGTAAAACGGTTCTTCTGACAGCATAGCAAAGTACAGTGTGCTGTATGGCACACAACTATCATGGCATGCAACAGTGCCATAATTAAATGGCAATCGTGATTTCATTTCCAGTTTTTCTTTATCCTTGATAACCTGGTAGCAAGAGTTACACACTTGTAGATTGCCACGTTCACTGTCAGGCGTTTGCAAGAAAAGTTTCAAGTCAACCTTTTTCTGTCCACGATTTCTTGTTGCACTAGTGTAAATCCACTGCTGCTGAACTGAGTACTGGATCCATGTATTGTAATTTTGCATCAGGATGCTTTGTAAATCCTGAGATATGCGTTTAATTCCTCGAAAGGACTTGTTGCCTCCAAAATCAACGAAACTGCAGACTGGACAGCACTGAATATGTGAAACCAGAGTTTCGCACGTAGTGTTCCAAGCGGTAAGCTTGGTCCTGTCAAGCTTCATATAATCATAATAGATAGTATTGCGTTCTTGTATTACTGCAATAAGCGTATCATTATGTCCACGACTTGTGAGACCTAGATCTGTACACAGGGTTCGCAACTCATTCTGCGACAACCTGCTTTTTCTTTTTAATACCATTGAAATAACTATATTATGATACTAAAACAATATATATATTTATATATATATACACAGAGATCTTAAACTTCTTGTATTTAAAGATGCTGTAGTATGTCTGTAATGTTGATGCATGATCGTGACTGTCTGTTAAAACTGGACATGGTCGGGTTGGAGCAGACAATGTTGGCTTCTACATGACAATGTCGTTTCATGCAGGACAGTTCGCTGTTGACCCTGGTATTGTATGATGCCGATGTGATGCTGAAGCACAGATAATCGTTGTTGCACATTAGTAAAAACATTGAATATATATTCTCATTATTTCATATATCTAATAGATTACACTATGTGGTCTGCAAACATTAATCTTGCCGAACTGGAACGCCGCACTTTGCAGCAAGTGCAACAACGGTATGTGTCCCGCCGCCTCGATATACGTTTGTGATATATGATATTCAACACAGCACGATCATCATGTATGCCTTCCTTGCAATATGTAGTGCCGAGAATGACTTTCCTGATGAGGAAACATCATTGACAGACAAACAACTGTATACACTTGTGGTATACAATGGAGTTGATCCAACAAAGATTCCATCATCCTTTACAACGGTCAGTGCACGACAACAGTATTATGAGTCAATGAAACTGGTTGCTGCAAACAGAACAGGAGTCAGAAGCCCAAATGGAAGATCAATGAAGGTTGTCTTGACTATTGGAACGTGGTGGCCATTCCTGGAATATGCAAGGAAAAAGGGATGGTATACGGCACAGTATGCAGAAGAGGATTTTTGGTTGGCAACTAATGCTCAACCACTGTATGCGAAAATCCAAGGAGAACAAAGACTGCATCCTTCGTACAGAGAAGCCATGATTCTTGGATACATGATGGGTGGATTTGAAGATGTTTTCAATACTACAAAGATACCAAATCAAGCGTTTGCTAAAACATTTTGCGACAATTTCGCTGCAAGTGTTTTTCGTCCTGATCCTGAGCATGAAGAAGCTATTCCTCCGACTCAATTTTCTCCCAATGTGCAGCAAGCACTTGGTCAACCACAAAATGTGTCTGAAGACGAGGAAGAAGAAAGCCATGAAAATGATGATCATCACTCTGAGTCTGATGATAACAGAGACGATGTTGTGATTATCAGCGAAACTCCAGGAAATGGTATCTTCATAAAAGAAGAGCCTGTGTATGAAGAAGAGACCACTGAGCAAGTCACTCAAAAAAGGACACAACCTGTTCCTACAGTCACTCCTGAGAAGAAGCAGAAGAGGAGCAGACGTGCAACTGTGAAGAAGACATGATCGTGCTTTACCGCACTAATCATGCTTATTTTTGCCAAGGTAGCAACTGTACACCAAGTGTATGTCATGCTTTCCTTTAAGGAATCCAAGGCTTCCTTAAAAAAGACGATATGAGAAGATCAAGGAGACAAGAGTGTCTGCCTGCATGCGATGTTGATATTATTTACAACACAGTGCATATTTTACGTAGCGGTAACAAAAATATCTTTATGTGCGTCGATACATTTGTTGGTACATTCCTTTGCAAAATGGGTCACCAACCATCAGAGGGTCGTTGTACCCCAGGGCAGTGTGTGACTGGAACTCTCTAATCATCTTTGTTTCAACCGCATTAGCTTCTCTCTTACTCTGTACAATATCTAATATATATACCTTGAACACATCAGTCCAGGTCTCAGACGTCTTTTGTAATGCCTGGACATCCTTTCTCATTTTTCGAACAGGTCTTTTTTGGTGCGCTCGAATTCGAGTTAGCAAAGCTTGCTTGGTTTGTCCTATGTATACTTTGTTATTGTGCACATGCTTGATGCAATATACTATGAAATGCCCTGGAGACTCTGCAGTGAGCTTCTCAAGGTCCACGGCGTATTTTAGCCTAGGATGAGCCTTGAATTATCGTCTTTTCGCAGTAAGGCAAAAGGTTGCCAAAGCGAGAACTATGACGTTAGGAGAAACATGACATTTATGCCCAATATGATTGGCCAATCATACATAGTGGTACGTATTATGTAGCGTCAGCGTGACGGTAATAATTTAGAACATTAAAAAACGTTATATTTACAGACCAAAAGACGCTGTGCATGCATGCACATTCACATATGTTTTACAATATCACTTGCTGTCACACACAGTCTAACTATTGCTGGAGTAATGGACGCCGATACAGTCAGCAGGCAAGATAGCCCGAGCAAAGGTTCTAACGTCAAGGATAGCAACAATGATTCCAAGTATACAATACGTTTACATTACAACTCACGTAAAGTGGATTTTCGTGAAAATGGTATAGATATATTTGTCGACGTCATGTACAACTGGATGTGCGACCAAGCATCTAGTAACCCAAACAATGTTTCAGTAAGAATGAAAAGATGCTTCACGGAGGATATTCCTATTCACTATTCTAAGGCTGAACTACACGCACTAGTTACTGCAGAACTACATGACTTCCCCACTAAGTATTCCAATAACGATAAACACATGGACATTTACATGACATCTGACAAGCCTGGAGAACATAATGCTGATCATATTACACCTGCATGTGATGAGCAGCACAACAAACGCACTGCAGAGGACTTCGTGCGAGAGTTCAGCAGGACCATGTACAAGATATGGTTGTCAGCTAGCGATATACACATGTATGCTGTTAATCTGTTAGAACACCATCTCTCAACCATGTTCCCAGAGTACACAGATATTATTGAAAAGTACGTAAGGCTTACATGTATATAGATATATGACTTTTTTACTATTAGTACATTAAATGTATATTTATCCAAGCAGGAATATAAGTACCAAGCGAAGCACGCAATACACAACTAGTAACAGAAAAAAGATGAAAACCTCAGGCAGTACTACTCCACCATCCAGGTACATCTCTCTCTTGCATGTATAGATATGCCAGGCCTGTATATTAAATCTTACCAAGTATATATACATAAATTGTAGCGACATGCAGTCAGCAAAGTTATATAATAGTACTTCGAAGATACTAGGTACAATGATTCATCAATTCAACCTTTGGAGCGAGGGAAAAAAAAACAATACATATTCACACACTGCAGAACACCTTCTGCGTAGTACTCAGTTCAACCACTTATATAGTAACTTCAACACTATATTCTTCCTAGATGTATGTATGTATGATTTTACATCAATGCCCCCTGACCAGGTCGCCTCTTGATCAAGTGGGGTACCTGTGGTGGGGTACCCAGGGCTCCGTGAAAAGAAATAAGAAAAAGGAAAAGACGAAGACAAACTAGCGACACACTGCAATTATAATCTTCTCGAGATTTGAAAACTCCGCTTGAGATGAAATTGAGACTCAAAAGAGTAGCGAAAGTCCTCTCACCCAGGTTCTATGCAAAAGATAAACATGGTATCGGCATATTCTGAACCACGTGAGACAGACTACCAAAACAAGGGGCACAAATCTATCCGTGTACTGAATTACTGTTGAGGGGAAAAAGGCGACACCAGAGGAGAGACCTGCCAGCACTGGGCTTCCTGTGACCACTGAAGAGGGGCTGAAGAAGCCATAGAGGGAGATCCTGCCTCCAAAACGTGTGTGTAACACGTTAAAATGGATACGCATACCTTGCGAGTCAGCTGTATGTAATAATCAATGGATTTGACTCTCTGGTCGCGCTGAGCCTTGTTGATAGTCTTCCTAACTGTATCAATACTGTACGTCGTGGCAATGCATATCAAGGCCCAAGCATCCAAGGGATAATTGCCCCAGGGATGAACCATCCATATGGATCTAATAATATCCTGAGCTGCCTGTAGATCTACCTGAAATAAGTTGCTGCATAAGGAGAGCGCGATGGGGCAATGGTAAAAGAAATGAGCTCTGCCTGGTTGGACTGGACTAAAATGGCAAATACAGGGCTGATCGACTTTAATTCTTTCACTGGTGATACCTGTCCTCATAATTGTTTCCCAGAAGGCGATCTTATAAGCTGAGGGAATTGGAAGCCGCGAGAGGGGCGGTAATACACGATAAAGTGGGCGCCATCTGATGGGGTGCTGGAACAAGCACTCCTGAGAATCTGACCTCCGTTTATCTTGGATGATTTCCAGCCACTGCTGCCATCGATAGTTTCTATCAGCTTGCTGTCCTTCGGTGAGGAGGAGGGTTCCAAATTTCACTGTATATTCTTCGAGAGGGATAGTTTCCCCCCGTCGCTGCCACTGAGGTTGTACTTCTTGGGGTTGTAGACAGGGTAGAGCTGCTGTTAGTGTCTGTGGAGCTATTCCCGATTGTTTGAGCTGATAGTCAGTAAACATTTTGTGCCACAAGGTTCTGATCCAGGTGAGACTGTCCGCTGCAGCGCTCTGAATGATAGTTTCGTCGCCATGAACATGAGTAATGAGAGCCCGAAGCGGTGTTGGCAGATGTGCCACGGCCTCTAGTGCATCCTGGTCGACATTGGTGTACTTGCGCAAGAATATATTCCACACTAGCTGTACCCACAGTTTCGAAGTGCCCATGGTAAACAGTTGGGTGACCCATTTGAGATCTCTGGCATGAAGGTGTTCCTTCAGTGGGAGGCAGCCAAGACCTCCCATCTTAGTATTCGCTGGGAACATACGAGAGCTCCATCCCGTCTTCGAGGGGAGCAGGGAGCGCATAGTATGATAGATCTGCTCAAGCTGTTGCTCCGAGGGAGGGACTATCTCTGCCCTATATAGTTCTTGTGGAAGCTTGTATGTCGAAAGTCTGCTGAATTTTGTGAAGGAGGAGGAAAGCTGAGCAGCCAATAATTTGCAATATTTTTCCAAACTGTGAAGCCGAGGATCCCAGTCAAAAGTTGCGAGGCCTGAATTTGCCTGGAGTTCTATTCCTAAAATGGTGGCTGAGGGAACCACGCGAAGCCCTTTGATCGCCGTAGGTTGGCCCGTGGGGGCTCCAATAGGTAGTAACCAAGTCTTATTCTTATTGAGATGCTGGCCTGTGCCTGCCGCAAAAATATCCATGGCATCTATGAAGCGCTCAATCTGTGCCAGGCTGAGAGGGACTGTATTATCATCCGCATACTGTAACGTGGATATCTTAATAGGAGATGTCGCCTTCTCAATTCCTTGATGGTGGTGGTGCATTGTAATCGTCAAAGGAAGACTCTGATATATAGCTGTGTGCTGGAGATGGCGGGTAAGCAGATGGCTGATGAGCAGATAGAGATAAGGAGAAACTGGGTCTCCTTGTCTGACGCCGGCATCGAATCTTCTCTTGTGAGAAAAGGAGCCATTGAGATACACTCTGGCATGGGTCTGAGATAAAATCTGTCGAATCCATAGGCACAAGAACCGAGGGATTTTGAGAGTGGAACAAAGGCGGAAGAGCAAATGGCGATCAATCTTGTCATAGGCTTTTGAGAAATCGCATACCGCAAAATAGGCTGACTGCTTTTGAAGGGTTAAGTATTGAGGCAATAATTGAATTGTCCAAATGGTATCGGTTATGCATCTACCAGGCAAGAAGGCTGATTGTGTCGGGGACACTAATTTCTGGAGGGGCCTCTCAAGTTTACCGAGCAACACTTGTTGCATTATCCTATAATCTGTGTTGAGCAGCGTGATCGGCCTATAATTGCTGGGCTGATACGGGCTGTCTTTTTTGTGTATCGGAATGATGACTCCATACAGGAACTCTGCAGGCATATCAAAAACAAGCTGAGTGTATACTTGCTGAAGTATTGGAGCCAATTCTTGTTTTAGCAGGCGATATAGCGTAAGTTTGATACCGTCGTCACCTGGTGCGGACGTTCGCATGCGTTTAATAGCCTGAAGAATTTCTTCTGCGGTGATGTTGGTAGCTTGCTCTCGGAAATATTCTGGAAAGATCCTTGTATCGTCCATTGGAATACTGTTGAGGAGATGCTGTTGGGCCCAAGGAGAACATTCAGGTTGAGCAGAAACTGCAGCGTATTGGTCCACTAAGATGTTCACACACTCTACTGCTGATTCTGTTATCCTCCCAGTCGGTTGCACTAGGCCTGGAATAGTGAGATCCTTGGATGGAGATGGTAACATGATATGCGCATCCGCTTTATGTAAGTATTTGAGATCAAGTGAGTCCTCAGTAATCTGAGCAGCCTGTTGGTTCTGACGGATCTGCTGCTGTACGTCTGCCCGATACTCTCTGTTAAGCTTGATAGCGAGGGTTGCAATCTGCTTCTTAATCGTCAGCCAAGTCGAGTAGTCAATCCTGGGAGTGGATTCCACCAACTGATGTAGCCATGATTGCATCTCCTGGCAATACCGTTCTTTGTAACCTGGGTTATTAAGAAATTGCTGAGGTATGCAGTTTCGGCGCTGCTGCTGTTTGTTGTTTTGCTGTTGTCTGAGGCGGGGGCAGATCAGTTTGATGCTGGTGCTGATAGGCAAGTGGTCACTGTGGATACTCGGCTGCGAGTGGACATAAACTGTGGTGATCAAGTGACTGTATGCGGAAGAACAATAGATCCTGTCCAAACGACTCCTAGTCGGCTGCTCCTGCTGGCGAGTAGTTGCGGCCTCATGTGTGTAAGCTTTCAAAGTGCGCAACCTCTGTTGTGATGCTTCGCGAACTGTCTGAGAGCCAATCACTTGGTTCCATTTTCTATAAGTATAGGATTTCCTCGGCGCTGTACGAGATGTTGTATCTCTTTTATCTTCAATGAAGTTAAAATCACCACACCAGATCACTGGATTTTGGACAGCCAAGTGGTGGAGGATAGAAATGCATTCATTAACGGCCTCTCGATCATTCTGAATTGGCATATAAACGGCTGAGAGTACAAATCGCTGATCCTGGCACCGAATAGCAAGTGAGAGGATATGACTAGACCTTGAGTGGGAAAGCTTCCTGCATGAGAGAATGACCCTATTGGAGAAGAGCGATTCCTTGATCCAGATTGCGACACCTCCTTTTGGGCGAACATATATTGGATGCATGGATGATTTCAGTGTAACGCCCAAACGCCATCGTCGCCGACGATTCGTCGGGACTTTCCTCCATGCCTCCGCTTACAAGCTGGGGGCTGCATCTCGGACCTCGATAGGCACTGCGATACACCACTTCGATTGCCTATATTTATATACCGTAGTGTCCGTAATGTTTCGGAAATGAGACTTGCAAAAAGTGGAAATCCTTCCGAAAATATGAGATTTAGCCCGATACTTTGATCATAAGTGAGAGATATCCTCTCAAATAAGGCTTGAAAAATAGCTTGAATTCTACTGATTCCAGTGGTACCTCTCCCGCTCGAAACCGCCCTTTGAAACTCTCAAAAATCATCAACGACGCTCGAATGAGCGACTCGCTCAGCGACCCGTGGCGACACCACTTCATGGCGACTTTGATGGACGATGGGATACCCGTAGGTGCCATGTAGGCTTGGGTAATATGCTGGAAGGTGAAAACGGCATAGCGGCATGATATGCCGTTTTCAACATATTGATCGGTCAAAGGACCCCTTTGATGGGCACAACTCTTGTGAAATCGATATGCTGGAGCATATTTGCAGCATATTTGCCTTGATTCTGCTACAGAGGGCCTCCATTTGTTTTGAAAACGTATTCTAGAAGCAATTGGTAATCATATATATCATTCAGAAAGGATCCAGACAAAATTTCCGCAAGAAAATTGCTTCTAACGACCAACCAAAGGTGGATGGCTGTAGGCAGTCATGCCAAGCTGATCAATAAAATTCTTCACCTTCGACTGTCCTGGTGCATGCTCTTGGATTCAATCAAGATCGTTGCAATGTCATGTTTTCACACAGCGAATAAGATGATTCGATGAAGTGCAGTTCAAATTCTGTTGGGCAGCATAGAGATGGCCTTCTTTCACCCTCCTACTAAGCCCATCTTTCGACCGGAGGGTCTTCTGAGATAGCATATCGGGCCAAAAAAAACGGCATAGCATAGCATAGACTATGGCATAGCGAGCCGCTATGCCGGGAGATCGCTATGCCGATGACCCAAGCCTAGTGCCATGTGCTGCGGCATTCCCGCATATAAGCGGGATCACCGCCGTATTTGAGGGTGGCGCCCAATGGCCAAAACCCCAAAACTCGGCGGCGTTCCCGCTTATAAGCCGGATCACCGCCGTGTTTCCAAACCCCATTCTGAAAATATGGCGGCATTCCCGCTTAGACAATCACCAACCGTCATGAAGCCCGTTGGCCATCCACAAGCACCATAACCTTTATATCATGTGTACCAAATCAATACACTATATATAAGAAAATATAAAATTGCCATCCAAGCGTCGAAATATGCTTGTGGCACGTTCTGGACTGCTCCATCCGAGCCCAACCGTCAAAGTCAGAAGAAGCGCTGAGATGCCGTGTTTGCCTTCCAACACTATATCAGGGATATATTATAAATATATGTGCAACAAGTAACCTATTGCTGCGCTATTTGCAGCGCAATGCTCTCGTTGTCAGGGTCGCACTTCCAGGTGAGTCGGTTGGCTGTTAGTTCTGTGTGCGATCTGGATCAGTAGACGTTTTTACATTCTTCGTTGTAGAGTTATTATTCTTCAATCACCATGTCCTCGTATTGCGCCACAGAAGTGCTGGGGTTGGGGTTCCTGTGCCAGCTTGGTTGAGGAGGGATGTAGGCCATATTGGCATTGAATGCAGGGGCTGGATTGGTATTCTGGTTCCGACACTCGTTGATGCCAATCTCCTGCAATTGTCGGATGCCCTGCATGAATGTCTGATGGAGCTCCATGAACCGGCCATCAAGATGTCGGGGCAATTCGTCGAGGATCGAGGTTGCGACTCTCTGGTCGTTGTGGAACTGTATTTTGGTCAGCATCCTAGGGTCCGTGATTTGCCGTCTTCCAAGCGTCAGGATGTCGCAGCTTGAGCCATGGCTTGGTGCGGGAAAGGCCTGAACTAAGACTCGTTCCCACTCCGCGTTGACATGAGTGTCGTTCCTGATCTGGACAGATTTCTGGAGTTTCTCCGCAGGATCCATATCGTCTTCATCCGTAGCGCCTAACGCTATGACATGTGGACATGTGCCGAAGAAGGAAAAGCAATGACACGTGCACGTTTTGTAGTACATGTTGACAGTACTTTCTGCGTGGTTTTGGTCCCAGGTGGTAAAAGCACACCGGCAAGCATTGATACACCGTGTTGTCCTCATCAATCTCGACATCGGACAATTCCACATGATGGTCTTCTGCACCATGAAACGGAGCTGGTGTCGCCATCTTCTGGACATACTCGTGTTGGCGGCTTTTCACGACAGACGCCACCTTTCTCACCATCTCGTAGGTGATGGGGTACTTTTTCATGGCAGCTTCGACATGCATACAAATGTCGTCGTCGTTGTCATCACAAGTGCAGCTGAGGTCTCCGGTACAGCAGTAGAACATCTGATTATCCACATTGAATTTGATGAGGCACGAGTCGCTGAGGGACCCTTGGCCAGTGGCACAATAGGGCTGCATGGTTCTGCCACACGTGTCGACACCTGTCAAATGCTTGTTTTGGTTCACTCGCGCATTGGCCTTTTCGGCCCCTTGTAATCGCTTCTGCAGTCGATCAAGGTATCGTGGTGTTACTTCGTCGAGGAATTTTAGGATGAGGCTGTCTCTGCGACCCAGTCTCTCCCTGTCAAGGAACTCTTCTTGGACAGTCCTGAGGAGCCGCTCAATCAGATTGTTGGTGTTTGATTTCAAGAAGGCAATGTGTTTCCTTCCATATTGAGACCACCGATCGCTGATTGTCATCCAATTTTTGATGAAATATTCCTTCATCTCGGCCAGGTTTTCACTCTCCAGGAAGGTCATGAATTCATACGCCACAGAATCAAAGGCACCCTCGTCCTTGACGAGCCTGAGCTTGTTGACATATCTGAAGATTGTGTTTCGGTTGGATTTGTCGCGATCACTGCGTCCAGACACGCCACTGCCGTGGCTTTTCATTTTGCGCCCGATGCTCTGCATGAAATGGAAAGCACACAGGACCCAGAAGCAGTTGAGCTGGTCCAAAGCAGAGATGCAGCATGTGGATTTGTCAATCATGAAGGTGATGTCATCGATCTGTACATCACATGCATCTACAACGGCTCTGATGAATTTTTTCCATTTGGTGGAATCCTCGCCCCCCGAGCATATGCAGTAGGCCACTGGGAAGCCCATGCCATATGGATCTCGCACCAGGAGAGCCAATGTCACATCACCTTTTCGATTCAGGCAATGCACAGCATCAGCGAACACCATTGTATGGCAGGCTTTCATCACCTTTCTTTGCTCTGGGCTGCAAATGGCGATCTGCACATCGTCGCCTCGCTCAAAGTATAGAAAGTGTTCGAGGTGTTGATTGTACAGAGCCTCGCAAGCATCCAGGTCGTTCCCGGAGGCCTGTCGCTTGTTGTATGCTTTTTTGACTCTAATTGCCATCGTCTTATTCAAGAGATGTCGTTCCTCAACCGTGAGATCATGCCGGGTGGCACCTGTCTGATACTTGATAACGTTGACAGCCTTTGCAGGTTTGAATCCAAGGTCGTAAAGGTCATCCAATGCCCTCTTCAGTCGAGGTGTCTCAGGCTCGTGGTAATCTCCAGAACCCGGTTCGTGATTTGTGTGGGTCTGAAGTGCCTCAGCGTAGATGGCATCCTCGTATCGAAACTTTGTGAGGCGGGTTCTGTATTCACAGTTGACTTTCTTTCCTTGCTTGCTTGTTGCCGGCACTGCTTTCTGCTGTCCCCTTGAGCAAGTCAGTACAGCAATGGTCTCCGTCGGCTTTTGCAATGCCACATATGTTTCGGAGCGTTCATTGGATCGACGCTCGCAGTTCTTGCCAAAGAACGGGTCGGAATGGACACAAGAAGCCAACCATGCCACATAGTCCTGATGCCCCGCTTCCTTCCTCTTCCGCTCCAAGATGTCAAGGGTATCGTCACCTGGCACCAAACTCTCGTTACCTGGATGAAGAAAGTGGTGATGATGGATCAGCAAGGGCATCGAATTGAAGTTGTTCGTGAGATCGTACCTTTGCTACATTTGTGAACCAGTCTGCTCTTCTCCGCTGTCTCAAACAGCTTTTTGATCTCGCAAAAGGTCAGATTTTCGAATTTGTAAATGATCCTGCGCGGAATGTTCGCATTATCATAATCTGAAGGTTGATGAGATACATACTGTTCGTTGTCGAGCAACAAAAATCTCGTATACTTTAATTTCACGTCAATCTGTGTTGTCTCCATGCTGGGATATTCTTCTTGCACAGCCACGGTGCACATCAAGGAGGTTCTCGGACCATCCTCGATGACAGCATTCACGACACCACAAGACCCGTCTGGAATGGATAGTTTGTTGGAATTACCAGCACCGTACACCACCACTCGCTGCCCAATTTTTGTTGGATGAATAGGAAAACGCACTGGCGGGCATGCAAACACTCCCATTATTTCGCATGTGGGGTAATATTTCAATCTGTGACCAGGCTTCAGCTTTCCTTCTTTCAAAATGTCTTTGTCGCATGATATCCCGAATTCTCGGTGGAGATCTCCCGTCTCTGCGTCGATATGTTCCCGTTCTTGTAGAATCATACCCCAAACACCATCTTTCCTCCTAATGACACTTTGCCCACATTTTCATACGAAGGACGACCCTCACGCGTAGGTCTTCTCTGCCAGGGATACTCACTCAAATTTTGAGGATTTAAATATTCTTTTTCAATACTGCATCGATCCCTCGGAATCGTATGCTGCATATAATGGTCTGAAAGAACTTGGATGCCAGTGTGATTCAAAACCTGCTCTTCTTCTTTGCTCAAAGAAACAAGGAAGAACTCGCAGACAGGTACGCCTCGATCAAGTGTATTCATGTCAGGGTCTTTGAGGACGAAAATACACATCCCAACAAGGTCTGCAACGTCATCGTCAAACAACAAGCTCGGCATATCTTGCTTCATCACTAACAGGTGGAATTGCATCAAGTCCTTGGCATACTTGGGCACTGACTTCGGCATGGTTGCGGGCTCATCAACCTCATATATATTCAATATACAAGGAAACGAAATCACACTGGAAGGCAGCGATAAAGCAGATGGGCACGCGACAATATATGGCCTGGTACGCAGCGGCCAGAACCCGTTATTGAAGACCAGATATTCGCGCAGGTCTTCGTCGCGCGGTATGTCTTCGCCGCCAAACGCATAGCATATTCTTTTCAAGTAGATGATATTGGCATCGTCAAACGTCTGAATTGGAAGACGCAGTCGTCCCTGTCTCCTCAAGGACGTGTAATATCGCTCCCCAGATATCTCATACAGCTTCCCTGCCTCAACCCGTGCTCCGAGAGCCTGGTCGAAGGCATCAGTCCCGCGGCGCAGGTCCCAAAAGTCCTTTTCACATTTCTGTGGATCAAAGGGTATGATATCTAGACCTTGAAGCACTCTGCCCTGCTCCTGAGTCCACAGTGGTGGAGAGTCCTGGTCGCCCATGAGTCCCGTGAAGCGTTGCCACCAGTGCGACTCTGGCGATTGATTGCCTTTATATAGCCCTTACAATTTAATTGTTTAATAAACAATATCTATTGCTTACTATCCATCATATGAATTTGAAAGCATAAACTCTCCGACGCTCACCCAAAATTCAAATTAGTCTAAGCGGGAATGCCGCCGAGTTTTCAGAATGGGGTTTGGAAACACGGCGGTGATCCGGCTTATAAGCGGGCCCGGGAACGCCGCCGAGTTTTGGGGTTTTGGCCATTGGGCGCCACCCTCAAATACGGCGGTGATCCCGCAACCTAAGGCCGACAAGGAAGATGTTCATATATAAGGAATTCATAGCCGAATAGGTCACCTTTCCACGAGGGGGCCTCGAAAACAATCTTCTCCCACAGAATTTTTCAGAATCTCATCTTTTGACACCGTCTTTAAAATAACTTTTGAAACATTCTCGCGGGCCCCTTATTGACGTGAGTCTCATGACACTTCAATCGACATGGTGATGTTTGGATGGAAAGGGCGGATGGACCGCCCTTTCAGTTGGCCAGGTTTGTCCAAGCCCCATGGGCTGGGACCATGCATGTACTGTAACATTCCTGTGGTGAGACTGAAACCTTGTATGGTCCTTAATGTGCATTTCCGAGCGTCCTTGGTTTCTTTGGCACCCACTGTAATTCACAAGATCCTCAAGGAGTTCCAAGCTTGGAACTCCTTTGCATTATAGCAGTGTAGACTGATCATGGTCACTGGATCAATTGACATTGCATAAATGCAGTTCTCGATACACCGAAGTTTTATTTGCTATTTGTCATTGCCTGATATCGATACAAAACTCCCAAATTCGTGATTCGGCTGAGCAGACCTGCGTCTCCATTCTTGGAATCGCATCCCCTCTAAGCAGAGAGCTACGTCCCTGTAGGAGGAGATCTCCCGTCAACATCTAGGGAAATGAGATCCCTAGGAGAAATCTAGTCATCATGGTCATTTCAATATACTGAGAAGATTTGAACCTCATGTGGAAACCCCTAATTCAAACTATCCTGTGAAAGAAGAGATAATCTTCTGTACATTGGTTGGTGTTCTACCCCATCTTCTATCGAACCTCACTGCGTGTGAAGGTTGAACGCTCTGTGTTGTCAACGACACGAGAGTGTCTTGGCAGTACGTTGTGTAACCTGCGAAGGAAATCCAGGCCAGGACTGGAAATGTACGCCGTCACATCCCCCATCTGCAAACTGGTACATATATATCTTCAATACGAGGGAAAGGCTTGCAATGTAACTGCTTTCATATTCAACATCAACCCCCGCTGAAGCGCCTACATTGATTCTGTCTAGAATCAGAACACACACCAATCTCGATGGCATGCTTGATCTTCATGATCAAAAGTCACAGCTCGAGAGAACCACATTGATTCTACTGCTATGAGGTTTGTATTGTTGCCTCTGTGCCAATAATGAGCAGCTATATTGGCCATCAATCCTCACGTTCACAATTTCATGTACATATGAGCTTTGGGCTAATGCATCGCGCATCATGGCCACAACAGCACCGCACTGAGAGCCATAAGAAAGCAATATGGTGACATGCAAGCATTTGAGCGGACAGTGGCACAAACGAGCTTGTTATGGACCGACAGAAGTCCGAAGGCATACTCTAGTGATAAAAAAGTGCATGGTACGGCTGCGATATACATTGGTACCACAGGAATTGAAAGAGATACTGACGCCCACCTTCATTGGAAATAGGCTGTGGTGTGGATGGCCTCAGGACCATCAGCGCTTAGCATACAGCCCGCAGAAAATCGTACTGCTCACGGATATCACTTGCTTATCGTGACTGTATATGTTTTCATGGTGCTTGGCATTGTAGTGTTGGCTGTTTGTTTTATGGGGTAGTCGTAACTGTTCCATTTGAGAGATGACTTGGCTGCATGAGCATTGCAGCATCTGGTCATTATCACATTTGCGCGTGAGAGTGTCACGATAAATGGCATTCAGGAGCAAACATTCACTAAAACATGGCAGATTGCGGTAGAATATGTCCCTCCCTGGGCGATGAAACATGTGGCAATTTGCCTTGAGCAATGACAACCTTGGCCCAAACTCAGGTGGCATGAATCGACTATTGTCGCCTATAAAATGCCAATTTGACCGGACGGTTGGACACTCTCGATCCGTGAATAACAGCATCCCATCACACTGGATCTTTGACCGTTCCGAAACAATCACACGAATTGTAATGTTCTCGGTCAAAATCAGCCTGCGATGGGAGACCAAGTGTGGCACTATATGCTCCCCTGAGCTGCCTCTGATACCCGTCAGGCGTTGGCATAGCGTCCAGCAATCCATTTCTTCTGGAATATCAAACCACAATAGGTGAATTGACATCTAATACTGTGGCCCAGACACCAACCAGAGGTGCGCACGGACATTCGACCGTTAATGCCGCCCAAATTTGGCCACGTCCTGTAGCCCTGGGCGGTATTTATGGGCAGAGAGGTATACCATCTTATGTATCAGGTATAGTTGTATTTCTATCGCGCTTCAACGGCGTTAATAGGGCACCACAAAAGTTCGGGCATATGAATTTACGCGAATTTTTCGCTAAATCGACGCTCGCGAATGCTGCGTGGCGGCCTTCATACCCCTCGCAGTCTCGATAACCTTATATTACAATTATAGTCATTTTTATGTGCACAGTGTAATTTATCCTGTTGCAGGGAAGCGGGAATCGCGTTTGTGGTTACAGCTATATAAAGTTTTTCCCCCCTATAGGCCCGTAATCAAGAAAAAAATTCTGTAACTGCCAAACCGTGCCTGTGCGCTGTGTTTGAGGCTGAGTCACGTGGGTGGCCCATCTTACTTTGGAAGCGGTAAGCCCGTTTCCCTGCAACTGCAAGGGCAGATTCTGCCATATATTCATAACAGACTGATTTGTTTTCAAAGTGAGGTACACAGAGACAACCATGCGGAGAAGACGCAAAGTTCTGCACAGGCACCGGCGAAAGTTGGACCTAAAAAGGTGGTACAAGAGGCGTGAATTCGTGCTCTGCACTTCCCGCCTGGTCCGGGAAAGTAGATCTGAGCAATTTGAGTACAATGAAGATGCAGAATCGCGACCGGAAAGCGCTCCAGAACCAAACAGGAGCCGGAGGACGGCGTTTGTGCCTGTGCCCCACCAGCATGCTTCGCAGCCTGGAAGGGCTCATGCAGGCTCTCGTCGCCATTCCCGCCGAACCGTAAACCTTTTCAGTGATAGAATGTCATTACACACTTCGGAGCGTGCTCGCGCGGTGCGAAATCACAAGGAATCGAGGAAAGCAGAGGAAGAAAACTGGAGGAAACGAAGGCCCTCAATTTTGAGGTTGCACAAAAGGTTTGATGAGCGTCGAGCTCTGGACATGGAGGCTCGCAAAGACTTTGAGAAGTCTCAAATTGAGTGTAGTATATCTGAACATGATCGTTGTGAGCGTTGCGGGTCGCTCAATTGCGAAAAGGTGCTGGAGAGGGATGCCTGGGTAGTCACACAAGATTTTTGCCATGAGGTCAGGATCCCGTTGTACAAATGTCTGAGGTACACTGCATCCCAAATCGGTACTCAACCTTTCTATTGCATTTCATGGTGGTAACTATACCTTGCAGATGCCAGGAGCACTCGGAAGAGAAGGCCACCTTCCATGTCACACCAATCCACATTGGTGCCTTCCCATGTACTCCTGTCTGGGTGCGTTGTCCGCTTGTTCATTGTCGAGGATTGCTCGTATATATTACTGAGTACATTTTGTACGTGATGTAGGCTTTTGATATGGAACGCATCACGACTGGACACGGGAAAGTGGTCATGTATGGATATGAACTGCTGAGTTTCCTGAGAGAGACTGTAGACCTGTGTCCCAGGCTCGGCATCCACGCTTTCGCGGAGAGTTTGTATGCCGGAATTAAGCGTCATAACTGTTATATACCTATTCCAGAGGACAGGATGAGAAAGCAGCTCACCAAGGCATTCCATGAATTCACTGTTGTGCAGACCCACATGGATGATCCCTCTACACATTGCAGGGCTCTCGGGGTCCCTCTGGGGGAATGTCCCGCGTGTCGTGGAAGCCAGTCTCATCTACAAGATATTGTGAGGAAGAAAATAGCGGCGACCGGCGCTGAAGTGCTTGTGCCCCAGGAAGGAGATGGAAGGCTGGTGATCCACTCTGTGTATGTTGATGGCCATTTTGGCATCCCGCATTTCAAGGCCGCCGGCAAGTCGTCCGCGAGCGACCCTCCGCTCGTGAAACGATTGTTCTCCGATGATGCTGTTTCGTCGTATTTGAACGATCCTGCGACCAAAGCCACGAGGAACTCGTCCCTTTCATGTGCAGACTTCTCAGCAGACTCCATGGTTGCCAGAGCTTCAAATCAGTACGACAGGAGTGGCATCTCTGGTCTGTTCTGCCGCCATGGCGTTATCATAGCTCTTTTGAACATGTTCACGGGTACGTTGGCGGTTGCAGTTCGGGAGAGAGGCTTTTCTGGCTGTACTAAAAAGTCATGCAATGTGTTGCTTGTGAGTGCAGGGGAGAGGTGGGCCTACGCCACCATGCTGCTCGAGCACGTGCTCCGGCAGATGGATTGTCGAATCATAAACTTTTGGTATGACATAAATTGCAGGTATAAAAACCATGCCATCGCCTGGGCTGAGGAGAAGCAGGAACTGAATGAAGAGCTCACCACATGGGTCTCCAAACTCATGAGCTTTCCCTTGGGATCTTTCCATGGCCCCATGCACAATGCGCTGTGTCAGTCCATTAATAGCCTCAGATCTATTCCTGAAGCAGGGCTGGGCACGGGGGAGCCGCCCGAGTATGCTTGGTCTCACATGAGGAGATATGGTCACCTCCTCCAATACATGTCTCTTGCCACCAGGGCTCTCCATCTCGAGCGAGTAGCTCTCCTCTGGAATAAGACGAGAAGATCCAATCTAGTTCAATTTCTGGTGGCTGCTTACAAGAGAGCAGACTTGAAGTACAGGGAGAAGACAGAGGAGTTGAGCATCATGCATCAGGCTGTTCACATGAAGTTCTCCCTCGCACAGGTGCGCGCAGCAGCAACCATCCTCGTGGTATGTTTTAGATTGTTATAGCATGTGACCTGTGGATGTGCAGATCGAGGAGATGACCAGCAACCCTCCCAGGCTGGATAAAGAGATTGAGGTGGCACGCTCCAATGAGGTAGAGTTCTTGGAATGCACCCTTGTGTACGAGTTCATCAAGGATTCCTCAGCCATTTTAAAGCCTTTTGTTGAGATTTTGATGGGGGATGTCGTGGCGAACAGGCTGTCGTTGCGGAGCCAGTATGCTAGGAAGATGAAGGTTCGCATGGAAAGGGTCAAGGCCAAGCTCCCCTCCAACTGGGGCTCGCAGGCCGACATCGCAAGGGCGACGTACTCCCTTTGGGACTTTAAACTGCGGAGACAAGAGCAGATAGTGGTACAGGCGCGTCAGAGGAAGTACATCGTCGAAATGCAGTTGGAGAGGTTGAGGAACCGTCGCCGAGATTTCAAGAAACTCAACAAGCATGTTCTGGTGAGCCTTGATGACGTAGGATGATCTTCACTATTGCAAACAACCGTCTAAAAGTATAAAACCGTGATATGCGTGTGCAGGATCAAGGAAAGAAGCTGCGGATGGAGATAGATACTTTGGCAAAAATCGCTCAGCAGATTTTGAGAACGGTTCATGCATATTACGGCCATCTCACCGGCACCCCATCGATTGATCGAGGGGCGGCTGCCGAAGCAATTCAAATAGCAGCCAAAATTTCCTGGAAGAGTGATAGATCCGTGGATAGCAGCGCCCTGCACAATTGCATTGAGGAGGATGCATACCCATGGCAGCATGCAAGTTGCTCAGGGCTGGAGAGATTGCGAACGCAGTTCCATGCCGCCAGAGACGTTCAGTGCCGGGCTATGGAGGAAAAGGATCTCGTACGGGCCGAGATTCTGGGTGCCCGAGAAGCATTGGAGGCGGAGCGCCAAAGTGTCAGAGAGGAGATGGCAAGGCTCGTGGAGCATGAAAGGAGAACAGAACTGCTGGTGAGTGACACGGCCTTTCAAGGCATGTCCCAGTCATCATGGGAGTCTGGAGTTGCCCTGATGAAGTCACGGCTGGGAATATTTGAAAATCGGTGCTCCATAGGAGCGTTATCAGCCATGGAGGAGGAGACGGCGACTCTGCTACAGGAGTTAGCTGCCCTCCACGTCTCAGACCATGGCGTCCACGTGGCCTTATATCGAATCTTTCACTATGCATCACCACCGGCCGGTGCCCGCGAGCATGTAAGACTGGAAAATAAAAAAATTATTCTCGACGGCCTAATAATCCCCTATTAAAAAAATATACCGTAGTGTCCGCAATTTTCGGAAGGAATTTGGAAAACTGAAAATGGCCTAAATCCGAAAATCTTCGGAGTGCAAAACCACGAAACCAGTGATATACGATGGATTTAAATATCAATTAATGTATAATTATGACATTCCCGAAGCGAAAATAGGATCAAATAGCGGTAGCGGGAGATATGGTTTTTTTTTTTTATAGGGGATTATTACACAGTCGAAAAATATGACGAATTTCCTCCAAATCATACAAGCCCCACAGGAGGAAATCCCTAAATAAAATGTTGAGAAATTTATAAAGGGATACAAAACCTCCTGACCTGTACATTGTCCATTGGACATACTCCTCTGTAGTGTTTTGTTTGAGCCAGTGTAGCAGAGTGAATGAAACAGATTTCCTCGACCGTCCATATGACGACTGCTCCAGGTTGTGAAATTTTTACCATGGGTACCACTAAACCGTACAGGAGCAGTTGGGCCATCATACTTCGGGCAAATCTGACTTTAGTCTCTCTTTAATGCTAAGGTCTATGTAGGAAGTGGCAAGCGCTTCCTTGTTCACTGTTCGAGTGTAGCTGTTCTGTTCCTAGTCAGAGTCCATACCAGGGGTTTCTGTAACACCCAGCGTCTGTTAGCAGGTTGCCATTTCAGGAATGGCAACTCTTTCATTGTTGGCGATGGTGGAGGGAAGCTGGGCTTTCGTTGTTTCAGCAGTTCCCAGAAGTACTGCTCTGCTGTGTGGCTGGCTTTTCTGATGATATCCTGTGGCTGTGGTGGATGTTCTGTGGTGGAGTGGTGGAGGAGTCTGTAGGCTGTTTTACGGCCCACATCCAAAGCATTGATGGTACTAATACTAATCTCAGTCCATATGGCATCGTCCACATCCTTTGGAGAGGTGTTGCTCCATATGTTGTGAAGGAGGAGTTGGAAATGGCTGTTTGTTCCAGCAAGCATGCTTTCTGGTTTGAGGAGGCTGTAGACATGTTTGGCAATAGGGCATTCTCGGGCATAATGGTCCATTGATGCCTTCGAATGTCCACATGCACAGTCCTTTCGCCTCTCCGCTGGGAGATGACTCACGAGGAGCCCTCCTGAGTTTATATGCCATATGATCTCCTTCCACGGGTTGGGCACCCGTGCTCTCCACCATTTTCTGATGTTTCCCAGCATCTTACCGAACCTGGGCTGTATCTCGCTCACAGTGTGTATCCAAGCAATCTGATTGTTGGTCGCTTGCTGCCATTTGACCGGGTCTGGCGAGTTGATGGTGATCAGGCGAGTGCCATCTTTCACCGTATACTTGTGAAGTGGCAACTGGTTTCTTTTGTAGCGATGCCAGCAGTAGTTCCACTGTCTTTCTTCTGTTGGATTCCTGAATACTGAGTTGATCAGCGAGTGCAATGAGATCTCGTTATCCTCGCTGTATTCCATGAGAGCCGGGTGGACTCCCGGTAACTCACACGGCTGGGTGAGGAGCCTGAGAGCCATGACCGTTGTTGGCCTGTTGGTTCTTCTGTGGTGTGCTGTGGCATTCCATACCAGCGTAGACCAGACGGTGGTGGTGCCTAACACGAGAAGCTTGATGAGCCATTTATATTGACGGGCCTTGATATGTTCCCGAAAGGGGAGCATGCCCAGGCCGCCAAGATCGGCTCTCGACTGTATTGCTTCGTTTTTCCAGCATGGTGCATCTGGTGGTAAAAGCTTCCTCGCCATCTTGTGAATGCCATCGACTATGGATGGCGGAGTATAGATAAATTCTGCAGCATAGAGTACTTTGGAGGTGACAAATTTGTTGAAGAGGTCAAATTTTGCAAAGATGGACAGTCCTGTCATACGCTTGATTTTATCCGTGAGCTGCTGGAGTTGGGACATTTTGCTTTGCCATTGGTATGTCGGAGCTTCAATTCCGCAGTGTAGTGTCACACCTAGGATTTTTGCTTCTGTTGTGACCTTGAAGTCATCGATCTGTTGCTTTTGGTGCAGGGTCTTGAGGGCGCCTATGGGCAAGAGTTTTGTCTTCTCCTTGTTCAAGTGCTGCCCTGTTGCCTCAGCGAACAGCGCCATGATCTGTTTAAACCTCGGGATCTGATCTTCTTCGAGAATGAGTTTGCTGTCGTCAGCAAACTGGAAAAGGCATAGCTTCAAGGCTGTATCTGACTGTGTTGGGTCTGTCTGGAGTGGACATGGTATTGTTATGCCCAGTTCTGAGTGTTGTACCAGGCGAGCGAGCATAAATCCAATTAACAGGTAGAGTAGCGGGGACGCTGGGCATCCCTGTCTCAGCCCTGCATGAAATTGTCTGTAGTCTGAAAAGCAATAGTTTGCATATACCTTACTGGTTGTCTCCCAGAGCATGAGTTGAATCCATCTCACCAGGTAGTCTGGCATCTGGAGTGTATGGCATATCTGAAACAGAAAGCTTCTATCAATCGTGTCATAGGCTTTGCGAAAGTCGCATAGGGCGATCAATGCTTCTCTGTTGTCTCTGTGTAGGAGGTGGGGGATGGTCTGTACTGCCCATATGTTTTCTGCTGACTGTCTTCCAGGCAGGAAGGCTGTCTGCGTTGCTGGAATCAAGTTCTGGAGGCTCAAAGTCATTCTCTCCTTCAGGATAAACCCGAAGATTCTGTAGTCCACATTGAGTAGGGTGATGGGTCTATAATTGGTGGGATCTGTCAGGGTTCCTCCCTTTTCAATGGCTCTGATCGTGCCATGATGAAATTTGGCTGGCATCTCGTTCCTTGCGATGATGGCGGAAAATAGTGTGGCCAAGATCGGACACATCCATTTGCTAAACTTTCTGTAGTGAATAATCTGCAACCCATCATCTCCCGGACAGGAGTTGCGGATTTTCCTGATGGCTTTGGCGACTTCCTGTGAGCTGATTGTCTCTGAAGGGTCACAAAAGGTCGGGAAGACAGTGCGATCTTCCTCCGCGATCAAATCGATCAGTTCCTGCTGGGCTTCCTGATTTGTTTGCGGAGGCTTTGATACCTCTGCAATCGTGTTGGCCAGGCAATTTGCGATGCTTTTGGGACTGGTGTAAGTATATTGTGACTTTGGGTCAGTCAAGCTTCCAATGCAGTTGCTCCCCTTGGGTCTCATCAGCAGCTGATAAGACAGTTGGTCCATTGCGTCATTTGGGATACACGTGTGTGAGTCCGATCGATTTGCCTGTTGCCCTTGCTGTAGCTGTCGTTTGCAATCTTTGATGTGTCGGTCAATGCCCTGTTCCTCGGCTTGATGTAAAGCCAGCTTCAGTGCTTCAATTGCTTGGTTCGAGGCCTGATTCCATATTTTCCCCAGTTGGCGTTTAATATGTGGATACTGCTCGAGTATCATCCGATGTCTGTCAGTTTCCGGCAAAGACCCTTGGGTTTCCTCCGAGAGCCAAACACCACCCTGGAATGAGGAGAGGAAAGCCCCGAATGCGTTCCTCGCCTCCTTCATTGTAAGTGGGTGGCATTTTGCTGCGGTTTTAATCCTTTTCATGTATTCTTTCTGCACGGGTGCAGCATCTTTATGGGGCAATTTCCCGATGATGCTCATGATGACTGGCTTATGGTCTGATACTATGCCGTAGCTGTGGATCTCTATCGTTTTGATAGGCTGTGTGATATATCTGGTCATGTCTGACGAGGCATAGAAGCGGTCCAGGCGGCTATGAATAGTTCCTTCCATGGTTCCATGGTGTTGTGTGTACATGTGTTTCTGTCTCAATGTCTCCTGTTGGCATTCTGTGATTGAGTTCCCTACAGTTTCTTTCCAGTACCTGATGAGGTATTGTTCTTGTTTGTTGTTGATTCTCCTTGTGGAGGTGGTATCCAGTGTCTGGTCTTCAACAAAATTCCAGTCTCCAGCATAAATGATTCCCTGTGTTCTCTGTGCATCTTTCTTGATGTGGTTGATCAGGGCCGTGCTGATCGTCCAGTGGTTGGAGGTGGAGGTGGTAGGCATATACACATTTCCTATTCTTAGCTTATGGCCCGACCAGTCCAGTGAAAGACGGATCATGCGGCCCATGCCTTTCCTTGTCACTGTGCTGGGGTGGAGGTGAATTGGTGCTCTGCCTTGCCGATGGGTTCGGATCCAAATTGCTGTACCTCGAGCTCTGCCGTGTTGGCGATCATTGTGCCAAAATGTTTTCCATTCTGCTTGTGTGTTTCTATCTAGTAGTTCTGTAAAGTTGTGTTCGTCTGTGTTTCCTTTGAGGTGGGTTTCCTGTATCAGGGCAATATCAATCCTGTGATCTTCTAACAGCTTCATCATGGCACTGTATTTGTTTGGGGTCAAGCCTCTTACGTTGAATGTCATGAAGTTCAAGCCGTTCATCATCATGGATAATGATTTACTTGCGGATGGCATGCGCCTTCTTCTGAGGCGATGCCGTTGGTGGGGGGCCTGTGGCTAGCTTCTTTTTTGGTGAGCCCTGCTGCTCCCTCTTTTTGGTCGAGGCTCTTGTGATTCTCCTCTGGCTCTCCTCCCCTATCAGGTCCTGCAGATTGTTGTGTGCTTCTTCAGAGTTGCCCAGGCCTGACGTCGCTGTGTTGTTCGCCACAGTGCGTGTTTCGGCAGACACCACATCCTCTGAGTCCTCTGTGTTGCCGGCTTCCCTTGGTCCCTCTTTCCTCTGTGTCATAGCTTCATTCATTCCATCCTGTTGGGTGGCGGTGGTGTGCTGTGGGTCGACAAGGTTGTCGTGTTCTTCGGTGTTGGGTGCCTCCTGTTGGTCTTCCTCCATCTGTTGTGCTGGCTGGGTTGCTGATGTGTCCTGTGTATCTGTGTGTGCTTCTTGTGTCGGGTTTACTTGTGCTGCGAATTCCTCGCTTGTGATGTTCACGAAATCATCGGTTTGGATTTCGTTGTTCTCCACCATGGCGGCATACTGTACTTCTCTCACCGGGTAGTTGGCCAGGGTTGGTACCGTGTCCAATGGGACATGTGGGCGGCGGGGTCTGAGTACCTGCCACTCCAGTGCAGGCCCTGTTGGGCCCACTGGGATGGTGCCATTCTGTCCTGGCCTGCTGTCCTGCAAAGTTTTCGAGTGCCAAAATTGGATTTCTGGCCGATCTGAGGTGGAAACAGGGTGCAATAGATTACAAAAGATGTAAATAAATCCCTTAGATGCTGTTGACGTCCAAAGATAGACGTGGTTATGATCGATTGCTTGATCTTGTTCCAGACCTCCTTCCCCTGGGATGATTGGATGGGTCATAGGCATGGTCTCCTTCTGATGGCTCCTCATTCTGGCTCTCGTCGTCTGTATCATGTATAGAATACTCGATTTCATCCTCGCTTGTTGTAGCTTTGTCCTCAAGCACTTGGAGTGGTGCATCACATGGCACAGCATCCGGGAAGACATTGACTCTGTTTGTCTCTGGGTCCATCGGGAAAAGAAGGCCATTCTCAAACAATCTCAGGGCTTCTTCTTGGACTTCAATATCCCAAGCATCTAATATAGTGCAATCGAGCCAAGATTTCTGGACTAGACTTGTCTCGATCTGCTGCCATGCTTTATAGGTGCAGTCAATGGCATCCTCTCTTTTCACCTTGGGTTTTGTGCTCTTTTCTCTGCCCATCTTTTTGCAGCATGAGGGGAGGTGACATGTTCTATTAAATCCAAGTTGCTATCTCGTGTCGATACATACGCTCTGTGATACAGCAAGAGCTTTGTCGGCTGAGGAAAGGGCCATCCATTGTGTTGCTGTCGTTGTACTTGTGAGTCTACCATTGCTACCTTTACCGATTTCTAAACCCCTTCCGCATACATTACATTTCAATGATCTTGACATTTGTTACCAATGATCTTTCAGCGCTAGAGGTAGGAGAAATCAAGGATTCTGGCAATGCCAGAAATTCAAATGTGATTCAAGGTCTCTTGGCATCATTTTGAGGGTCTGGACCCAGTACTGTGATGTCGGCGGCATCAAATGGACACCCTGTAGCATTCTACAAGCTCATTCTATCATTAGAATACAGGGAAATGGAATAAGACGCCAGAATCCATGCAATTTCGGTGGCCCCGGTTACTTTCACTTATCCTTCAAAATTTTCGTGGATTCGGCATTTGAATTTCTTTTTGATTCGAAAATATTTGGCGGCGGTACAGTATTATATTTACTGCAGAAGATTGCCTAGAGACCCAGGGCACCAGCGGGTTTCATGGCTCAACTGCCATATCAGCTCGTCAGAGTGATAGCCCCCAAGACGCCGACTTTAAGAAATGGATACTGGGCATGTTGTACAAGTATTGGCCAAGAATTCACAAGGATCAGGAAGAATGTGGGGAAGTTTACGGCGCCTTTGCTCTAGAGAGGCCAAGGGGACGAAAGGGTATTGTGGATAAATACTTTTGGGAACCTGGCCGGGTGCGAGTCCTTTATGAAATTCAGAAGGAAGGCAGAAGGAGAAAAATTACCGACTTGACCAAATTCTTCAAGTACGTGACGACCTATACGAACAACACAACATCCAACCTTCGGTTGGGCAAGTTGCGAAGCCAAGTTGTAGCTGCACTAAGAGGATCTGCTGATGTCTACTGGGACAACTTTGGGCGGTATATAAGGGACAACAACGGAGCCTATGCAGGGTTAGTCCCACCAGGAGACGACTGGAAGGAAGTAATGCAATGGTTGTCGAGACCAGTACCTGATGCTTCCAATGTATGCAGCATGGGGTTGACATCAAACATCATCCAGGCTTCTGCAGCAAGAGGAACCGTTTCCAATAGGAATGATCCCACGCCAGGCATAGAAAGCAGCGATGATGAAGACCTTCGAGAACAGCCTAGTAGGATGTGTCAAGTGGATGATGACCATGCAAATGCAATACTTGACTCCCAACTGCATGCAAATGCATCAGCTTTCGATGTCCCCAAACAAGCAAGTTTGCTTAGGAAAATAACTTCTTTACAAGACGACGTGAAATCGCTTAGAGAAATGGCTGCCAAGGACAAGGATGATTCTGGTTTACAACAAGTGATCAAAAAGAAGAATGAGGAAATACGATCTCTAAAAGATGAAATCAAGAAGCTCAAGCAGCCAAGAAACAGGAAGCGAAGACCGGCAGGATGTTCAAATGTAGAGGCATGGCAACAAGATGGTCGAAGATACATTTCTAGCGCAAAAGATAGAGCTGAGAGATGTAGAAGAAAAGAAAGGAGTGAGAACACCCCAGTGAACACAGATATCACGCTAGTGTGATTCTTCTGTCGTTCTTTTGAGCTGAAATGTAGTATAAAACCATATAAAATTCTATTTATCACATGTAACGAGAGTTCGGTGGGGAAACCCACCAAAGCTCAAGTACTGTAGTGAAGTGGAGGCTGCTAGGGCTGGGAAAAAGGTGTACTAAGTGCAGGCTGAGTCTTTAGGGAAATTGGAGTGGCTGTAAATAAGTTAGAGGTGTCGGATGGTAACGGGCTTGCAGAAATAATAGGATTCTTTGCAGCTGATAGCCTGCAGGTTGGAAATTTCAGAACTGGGAGTATGGACAACTGGAGGTGATAAAAGGTATCTGTGAAGTAGCCCTGGCAAATGCTGCTCATATTTGTGTCTGTGACATTAATATATACTATTGAGTGTAATATTATAAATGAATACCAGAAATAATTTTAATAGGGGCGGTAGTGAGAGCGAGGAGGAACCGATCCTTCACTGGTCCATGGGTGACGAAATGTATTTCTCGTTCCTGGTGATGATGGCAGAAAATAGTGTGGCCAAGATCGGACACATCCATTTGCTAAACTTTCTGTGGTGGATAATCTGCAACCCATCAACTCCAGGACAGGAGTTGCGGATTTTCCTGATGGCTTTGGCGACTTCCTGTGGGCCGATTGTCTCTGAGGGGTCACAAAAGGTCGGGAATACAGTCCGATCTTCCTCCGTGATCAAATCGATCAGTTCCTGCTGGGCTTCCTGATTTGTTTGCGGAGGCTTTGATACCTCTGCAATCGTGTTGGCCAGGCAATTTGCGATACCTTTGGGACTGGTGTAAGTATACTGTGACTTTGGGTCAGTCAAGCTTCCAATGCAGTTGCTCCCCTTGGGTCTCATCAGCAGCTGATAAGACAGTTGATCCATTGCGTCATTTGGAATACACAATAACCCACGCGTTTTCCAAATATCATCTGTTCCATTATCAGCCTGCAGCCCTTTAGAGCAATCTATTGCCCCATCTGAAAGGGCGGATGGACCGCCCTTTCCATCCAAACATCACTATGTCAATTCAAATGTCATGGGACTCATTTTAAAAATGGGCCCGCGAGAATGTTTGACTGTGTAATAGGGGGCATTGATGTAAAATCATACATTCATACAAAAATAATCCCCTGTAAACTTAGCAGTAAATGATGCTACGGGTATAGGGTATCATATGTTTGAACTATACCGGGTATATAGAGTTTGTCGTCATTATACCAGCCTGATTGCCAGTTCGCAATGGGAACTCTAGTAAAAGTCGCGAATCTAGCGTTGTTCCTTGTTTTCCTATGGTCACCATACATATATATATATAGTATTAGAGGGAGAAAGCACGTATTTTTTAATAAAGGGGTCCGTCCGGGTGGCGCACCAATTTTTCCACATAAGTTTGGAGGCCAGTGCCTTTGCGATTCCATGGTCAAATGGCATGATCAAGTTTCTGATGTGAAAGTCTCAGTTCACCCACGCACAGGCAATCTGCAAATAGCAGTTCTGTGGATCATAGATTTGGTATCAGTGTGCAATTTCACACTCATTCTCCCTCCTTTCATCAAAGATGCGGCATTTTCCCACACCATGTATTTTTCACCTGTCCTTTGGACCAGAATGGATCTGAAAAGACATGGTGATTGTGTGAGGGTGCGTAATAAAGCGTTGACTGTCGTTGAAATTTGGCGTCTCAAAGCATCCCCGAAACTTCTTGCACTCAATGAATGGATGAAAGGGGTGACCCAACACAACCCAAAATATCAGAAGCATAAAGCATCATGCATTAGAAAATGGATGGGTGTTTGCAACATGAATTGTTCTAATATTTGGAAGGACGACGAAATTACAATGCACATACGACAAGATGATATCTTCAAAAGGAACTACAGTAGCGATGTCCATCACAAATATTGGCAGCCACCATTCGACTACTATCTCTCTGCAGTATCATTTGAAAATTGGAGAGTGATACACATAGTCGCTCAGAGAACTTTGGATAGGAGCCCTGTCTTCTTAGCATTTGAGAAGATAAAGAAAATCATGAATAAGCAGGTGGTAATTCATCAGGATTCTTGGGCCAAGGACATGAGGCAGATGCTATGTTCTAAAAATTTTGTAGAGTCACACTCATCCTTAAAATACGTTTGGAGGTATGGGATTATGATGAATACATTTTCTTACAGATGTCCATCGCGTGAAGAAATTGATGAGAACCCTGGCAGTTGGGAAAATCGTGCCTTCTTTCAGATATCAATATCTCCTGACTTTGGTCCCCTTAAAAATCATGCAAATAGCCCTCACGATTGGGTGCAATACATACTGCATGGGACAAATGGAACAGACAGATGTCTGCTTTGAGAATTATGTTTGTACGATGAAACACAATGTCTCTTTTCACGTGGGGGATCGTTCGAGGAGGGATCGTTCCTACCGTCGAGAATTCCAACAGCCAATCTCGGCTACAGCTACGCTTGGGGCCTCACCCTATTTCTGGTCCACCCTATCGATTAAATAGGCCCTATGATTCGCACCGAGGAGGACAAGAAGATGTATAATAAAACTATGCCAATCGCAACAAAACGCTCCCAGGAATGATAATGGTAGTCATTATTGGAACAATTTCACTATTTGTTGGGGCAAGAAAGCGAACAAGCAGGAGGGATGGCTAATCAAGTGCAATGTGTGCAAGGAGAATATATCTGCAAACAACATGGCTGATTCACGGCAGTACATGAAAAATAGAAAGATATGCCTTGGATCATATGATCTTTGGCTCAAACACAAGGCACAACATGGAACAAAGAAAGCAGCCTTCTGATGCGGAGATGCACGTCTTTGATCACATGAATTCTCAGGGCAGAAACCGCCCCATTACTGAATACAGGTTTGACCAAAGTGCTCTCATGAAATTTTTGGAATGTTTCAAAACATGGATCCTGTATAACAATACATCGATCTCATTCAGATGTATAGAAGACGAAAAACTGAGGGCCTGGCAGCTCTTGGCTTTCCACATGGAATCTGCAGGAAGGCCCTGTGCACTACCTTCCTGGATACGAAATATCAGGAATTTCTCACAACTCGTGTGCAGCGCTTGAACTACTTCAAATGCTTCCAGATAGCAGGAGAATCTTGGAAATCAAAGCATGTCAACCAAAGCAATAAACTAGTAGGTTCAACTCTCAACTTTCCAGATGTTACCTTGGTGACATCTTCCCAACTGAGTTAGGTGACACCATATCAGCATCCTACCTGCTGACTAAAATGACTCGAGTGATCGATGGATTGGGATCTGAATATACATTGGATGCGTGTTTGATGGGGAGTCAGCATATCAATCTACTGGCAGGCAATTGGGTGAGAAGTATCCAGCCAGCGTGCACTGGTTAAGTTATGCAAGGAGAAAGATTGCAAGAGCGTGCTGCATACATTCCAGAAAGCAGCATATGGGAAGACAAACAGAATAAGGCTCCTGGTGAGGCACCTCCCAGCGGAGAGGCGAAAGGACTGCATGTGGACATTCGAAGGCATCAATGGACCATTATGCCCCAGAATGCCCAATTGCCAAACATGTCTACAGCCTCCTCAAACCAGAAAGCATGCTTGCTGGAACAAACAGCCATTTCCAACTCCTCCTTCACAACATATGGAGCAACACCTCTCCAAAGGATGTGGACGATGCCATATGGACTGAGATTAGTATTAGTACCATCAATGCTTTGGATGTGGGCCGTAAAACAGCCTACAGACTCCTCCACCACTCCACCACAGAACATCCACCACAGCCACAGGATATCATCAGAAAGGCCAGCCACACAGCAGAGCAGTACTTCTGGGAGCTGCTGAAACAACGGAAGCCAAACTTCCCTCCACCATCGCCAACCATGAACGATTTGCCATTCCTGAAATGGCAACCTGCTAACAATCGCTGGGTGTTGCAGAAACCCCTTGTATGGACTCTGACTAGGAACAGAACAGCTACACTGGAACAGTGAACAAGGAAGTGGTTTCCACCTCCTACATAGACCTTACCATTAAAGATCTTTAAGTCTCTCTAGAGAGACTAAAGTCAGATTTACCTGAAGTATGACGGCCCTACTGCTTCTGCTATGTTATGTGGTACCAAGCGTAAAAATTTCACAAACTGAAGCGGTAGTCATATGGACGGTCGAGGAAATCTGTTTCATTCACTATGCTCCACTCGCTCAAACAAAATACTACAGAGGAGTATGTCCAATGGACAAGATACAGGTCAGGAGGTTTTGTATCCCTTTATAAACATTCTCCAGAGGCATTCTCCAGAGGACACTAGCCAGGTGATTGCTGAATCATCGGCCTCTTTGTTGTGTGAGTGAGAGACAATACCCTACAGGCAGAACTTGTTTTCCATACAGAGTTGTATCTATGCCGCATCACCAGGCGCACCAAATCTGCCCCCGCGTCCTCTTTTCCTCTCGCCCAGTCAGGCAAGACCACCTAGTTGACGCCGCCCGGTAGGGCTCGAGGGTCTAGTTGGCACCGGTTCGCCCAGTTACTGTTGTCGTCTCTAGTTGTTCTGGTTGTTACACTATTAATGAAATCGGATCGCTTCTATCATTGCCCCCACTGATAGTAGATTATAATTAATCAGTTAGGACACGTATCCATCCGCCAAATGCGGTGGATACTGCTGCAACACTCATTCGTCGTCAACCGTTGCCCGAGCTAGCACCGACCTGCACATCACAGACGAGGTGATACTTACCTGACTTACCTTTTTAATATCTTTTTTGCAACAACTTTGAACGATTGGTGACGAATGGGGCAGCTGTCCTGCATATAACGATTGCCGAGTTAGCACTGTAACGAACTTTTCCAGTGAACCGAAACTTACCGCATCCCGCACGGATATGCCGCGAATACTCCCTAATAATATTTCATTAGATATAATAAATTACATCGACCAGCCCACAATGGATGATTTTGCAAATAATTACACTGCGCCACTGGAGACGAGTGGCCCGTTGATATCAGGATGTGTGGAAGAAACATCATGTCCTTTGCCTCGTCGAGGCACCATGTGGTGCTTGCAAGGCCTCTTCCTCGCCATCTTTAGCATTTCTAGTTTCATTTGGATCAGGATTGATGTTCTCAGCACCTTGCAAGCGCTTCATTCTGAAATTTTCTGGGTGTAAAAGAATCCAATCATATTCATCCTGTTCCAGGACCAGGCTGTTTTTAAACGAGTGCTTGCCACTCTTCACAGTCTTATGCACCATCTTGTACTTATCTTATATCTCTCAACTGATTGGGGTGAAATATGTTGGGATCCGCTCCCCTTTCTGCATTCCAGCGAACAAACACCTCTGTCCAGAAGTTGGAGCAGGGGTGTGTGCTTGTCCTCATCACCAATCTTATGAATTCTTTTAATTCAACAGGGTCCTGCCACTCCTTTGAAGGCGTTTTGATACCGTTTTGTCGTGCTAATCTCTTCATTCCCTCTGCTTTATGCCAGGGGCCCTGATTTCTGAATGACGGATCCTCGTTGACATGCTTGCATATCTGCTCCCAGTCCATGCCTCTAGACTGAACATGTACCTGCATAGGATCTTTCTTCGTAATCGCATCGATCTTTCTCGTGAACGAAGCGATGATGGTCTTGTTCTTCATTTTTTCTTCCATGATTCGCCCCGCATTAGGCGAAGTTACTGACTCATACCAGTCACTCATTTCTCGATCCTTCCTTTCTTTCCACTCTCTGGCCTCTCTCCTGTATTCTTCTCTCTTCTCGTCTGTGATCCTATCAGTGCTCTTGATGCCTTTGTTTACGGTATTCTTGATCCTACAGAACATACAATGGTCCTGAAAAACCATGGCCAGGCATTTGCAGGCATATGAAATGCACGTACTCTTCTACATGGTAAATTGCCGAGTCAAATGAATATTTCTTCCTTTCACACATGCTAAAAGACATAGATATGCATATGCAACATCACCTCCTTCGCGCCAAGCTTTGGTGAAATCGTCGCCTTCGCCTTCGCCTTCGCCTTGGTGTCCTCTCCACTTGGCAAACCCCCCAACAAACTCACTGTCCTCTCGGTAAACCCTTGCAGCATACTTGTGAACAGCGTCCTTTACATCTTTGAGAAATTCTTTATCGTTCATCATGTTTCTGTACAACGGGCCTTCTCGTATCTTTATGAGAGGTTGCCGTCGAGCACTGTTGTTGTCAACTGCGTTTGGTGCCATTTGAATCCAGTCCCACTTCCGCTCCCTCCAACTGCTGTCCAATACCACACTATATTTAATAATAATAAAAGAACTTCAAAATAGTACGCAAAGTTTGTGCCTGCGTATCTCAAGTCAACCCGTTCATGTGATTGCAGATTCAAATTTCAAACTTCCTGAGATGCTCGCCAAAAGAGCGGGCAATCCTTTGATGGAGTGCGATGAGCGCTGTGTTTGTTGTTTTAAATGAATAATTATATATTCAAATGATATCTTGATTAGCCAAGGGAGAATAGGCCAAGGAGATGCGATACCGGAACAAAGTTGGGGCCCTTCGGCAACGTTTCAACAGAGAACTCCAGGATAATGACGGGAAATGCCCCAAATGCCAGAAAAATCTATCCAATATGTCAGATAGAACTATAATTAATCATGCGGATGGAAAATGTTTGAAGCGTTCCTTTGATGGGGCCATGGGAGACGAGGTTGACCCTGAAGAGTTTGAACCAGTCTTAGGTGCCGACAACACCTTACAGACGATTCCTGTCAATCTACAGGATGAGAATCTACCTGCAAACGATATGGATACGCAGTTAAATGGCATTGGGGATGAGGATAACCCGACGCCAGCCTTGGAGAGCTGGGAAGCAGATTTCCTCGATGCATCAAAAGAAGTCCAAACCAAGGGGCTGGTGAGGCAGACAGCCGCCCAAGTCAGAGAATATCTGAGAATGCCATTATACGGTACAACTGTTGGGAATATTGTCCATCGAGTTTCCAGCGCGAAAATGAATCTGCAGGCGAAGAACGAAGTTTTGCAAATACTGAAATCTGCCTTACCACACAGCAAAAGAAGATTGATTCCAAACTCCATGCACATCGTCAGAAGGGCCCTAAAAGTAAAGGATGTAGCATCTGTCGAAATACATCTGTGTGCATCATGTTGGGGACATGCGTGGAAGCCCTGTAGACGAGAAGACTGGCCTCTCCATGGTAATGACTGCACATGCAATGAGTGCACATGCCCAGTATGTAGGAAAGGCAAAAGGTTCTCACAGGCACATAATACATGGAGCCCATCATATGTACGTTATTATTGGTGTTTCATAGCAAGTCAAGTTACATGAATTCACATGTCTCACAATTTTGCTGCACAGGTATGTTACTACCTTGGCCTCGAGCACCAAATAAAGACCTTGTTTCAAATGGAAGACTTTCGAAAATCGCTATATAGTGACCATTCATATGATACAAAAGGCAGCTGGAGAAATTCATGGCACGCGAGATGGATCAATGGTCAAACTGGTGGTGCAGCTAATGAGTCAAACACCATTCCCATCCCAGATGCCCCAGGGGAAGCATTTCAGCAACACAATAGCATTTACAGTATTCATTTCGATTGGGTACAGATTCGGACGAGCAAAAAGAAATCCCATAGTGTCGGGCTGATGATTTTAAGGAATGATAGCGTGGAAGAGGAAGATTTAAACACTGATCGCTGGGCAATGCCAATTATGGTGATGCCTGGCCCAAAGGAGCCAGGGTCCCTGAAGATGCACTGGAAGATCCTTGGCGACGAATTCAGCCGCTATGAGAATAATGGAATTGCCATTCGCTTTATGGAGAACAATGAGGTCGTAGACATAGTTCACAAGCCCTTTATAGCCCGATTCATTTGTGATGCAGCAGCACGTCCAAAAATCCTTTCCCACAGAGGAGCTATGGCAACCTGTCCTTGCCCATGGTGTGATTTCCGTAGTTCAGGCAATGGCAGAGTTTATGGATATTGTGATCCAGTTGAGTATAAAGCATATGATCTCGTGGACATGTTGGCTTATGGCGGAACAGGCGAGTTCCAAACTGAGAATACCAAGAGCATTCAAATCGGTGTGACAGACCCAGCGCAATACAAGCACGATGAAGCAAGATTGCGACAAATTCATGATATTTTGGAAGAAGCTAATCAAAGACACCAAGACGGATCTTTGTCGAAATTGCGAGTGGCTCAAATTCAAAAGGAAACAGGATATTCGGACAAGAGTGACATCATCTGGAGGTCAGACTTGAAAGCCATTCACCCCATTCATGCTGTACAGGTACCAATTTTTCATTGTTTGATTCTTGGGCTAGTTTCAGACTTCTTAAAACACATATTTGTTGAGCTAAATCCGGATAATCCTGCGTTGGAAATCCTCAAACCTAACCCGGAGGGTGTGAAGAAGATCAGGTCAGCACCTGAGGGAATTACCATGAACTGTGATCAGTCAGACAGATGTATCAATACAGAATTGTGGAGCGGGTTCCTCATCAGCAGTTTGCTCACATTTTTGGAGGTGTACTCGTGTTATTTATTCAATGAGGAGGTGTGTGGATTCAAGACCCTGTCCAACACTGCTGCCCAAGCCTGGGGACTTCTCAGAAAAAGTGTCCTCTATTTCATCAGAGATGAGGAGACGATGTTCGATAACTGGGAAGAAAGTCGAAAGAAGGCATTGTGCAATCTAGTAGAATATGCGAAAATGTGCCAGATGTATATGCCATCCCTGTGCACACAGAACCTGCATGTCGCAGTGTGTAGGCTTGGAGAACAAGAACAGTATTGTGGCCGTCCAAACATTTGTCACGACTTGTACATGGAACGAAATATCAGGGTAATTAAAGAATTTGAGAAGAGTTATCGGCACAATCACGAGAGATCGTTCGTCAAGCGTGTCCTGGAGAAATCGGTCACTCCTTGGTTGTCAGAGCACATGCAGGATGCCTTGTCTCAGGATCCAAAACCTTCTGACAGTGCATCAGACTCGCCATCGAGCGATGGTATGACTCATATGATGGGCAAAGGAACTACGTGCGAGTCTTCACTCGAGGCAAGTACGCTGATTCATCATTGCGCGGAGGCTTGTGATCCAGATCAAATTTCAATCACAGACGTGAGCAACTGGACCGTCTACAACCACACTTCGTGCTTGCTACATCGTTTCAACCGATACGAGATCGTAAAATCGATGGAATGCAATAAAGAAACTCAGAGATTTTCCAAAATTGTGGTGGTCATGTACGGCGGCGAGAGAAGGCTCGCCCTGGTGAGGAAATTGCTGAGGGTAGCACTCCATGGTGAGACTCTTGCAAGAAGTGCTCTGATAGACATTTTCCATCGAGCTCCGGCAATACACAGTGAATGCTTTGGAAGTGTATATCAGTATAGGAAGCATTTTGAAAATAATGCGCTTCTAGGGCCTTGTGATTTCATCCCAAAGGATTTTGAAGAGACAAGATGTGTGGTTGGTCTTGAACAGATTATTACAAAAGTCTCCCTGTATGTGAGACAAGAAGACCGTGTTCAGGCACACGGGGGGGCTTCAGAAGGCTTCTATTGGGTATACTGTGCAACTTCTCGATCGAAATCGGGAAATAAGCCGAGAAGGTGAGCAGAAGCACCCTTGTGCCCATACAGGCAGACTTGACTGGGGCAAGTCCCAAAGTTTGGCGTTTCCACGAGTCACGCCGAAAGTCTAGGAATCGTCATGAATTAGTTTGTATTGTAATATTGAATAGATCCGTGCCATCAATGGCGCATTCCCACCATGACAGGGCACGCTGCGAGCTAACGAAGAGGGCCCACGTGGGACATTGAAGAGAGTCCAAATATCGGAATGTTTTTCCTCCATTATTTTTCATTCCCAGTCATTCAAATGTATGTTTTATAGGGGATTATTACACAGTCGAAAAATATGACGAATTTCCTCCAAATCATACAAGCCCCACAGGAGGAAATCCCTAAATAAAATGTTGAGAAATTTATAAAGGGATACAAAACCTCCTGACCTGTACATTGTCCATTGGACATACTCCTCTGTAGTGTTTTGTTTGAGCCAGTGTAGCATAGTGAATGAAACAGATTTCCTCGACCGTCCATATGACGACTGCTCCAGGTTGTGAAATTTTTACCATGGGTACCACTAAACCGTACAGGAGCAGTTGGGCCATCATACTTCGGGCAAATCTGACTTTAGTCTCTCTTTAATGCTAAGGTCTATGTAGGAAGTGGCAAGCGCTTCCTTGTTCACTGTTCGAGTGTAGCTGTTCTGTTCCTAGTCAGAGTCCATACCAGGGGTTTCTGTAACACCCAGCGTCTGTTAGCAGGTTGCCATTTCAGGAATGGCAACTCTTTCATTGTTGGCGATGGTGGAGGGAAGCTGGGCTTTCGTTGTTTCAGCAGTTCCCAGAAGTACTGCTCTGCTGTGTGGCTGGCTTTTCTGATGATATCCTGTGGCTGTGGTGGATGTTCTGTGGTGGAGTGGTGGAGGAGTCTGTAGGCTGTTTTACGGCCCACATCCAAAGCATTGATGGTAATAATACTAATCTCAGTCCATATGGCATCGTCCACATCCTTTGGAGAGGTGTTGCTCCATATGTTGTGAAGGAGGAGTTGGAAATGGCTGTTTGTTCCAGCAAGCATGCTTTCTGGTTTGAGGAGGCTGTAGACATGTTTGGCAATAGGGCATTCTCGGGCATAATGGTCCATTGATGCCTTCGAATGTCCACATGCACAGTCCTTTCGCCTCTCCGCTGGGAGATGACTCACGAGGAGCCCTCCTGAGTTTATATGCCATATGATCTCCTTCCACGGGTTGGGCACCCGTGCTCTCCACCATTTTCTGATGTTTCCCAGCATCTTACCGAACCTGGGCTGTATCTCGCTCACAGTGTGTATCCAAGCAATCTGATTGTTGGTCGCTTGCTGCCATTTGACCGGGTCTGGCGAGTTGATGGTGATCAGGCGAGTGCCATCTTTCACCGTATACTTGTGAAGTGGCAACTGGTTTCTTTTGTAGCGATGCCAGCAGTAGTTCCACTGTCTTTCTTCTGTTGGATTCCTGAATACTGAGTTGATCAGCGAGTGCAATGAGATCTCGTTATCCTCGCTGTATTCCATGAGAGCCGGGTGGACTCCCGGTAACTCACACGGCTGGGTGAGGAGCCTGAGAGCCATGACCGTTGTTGGCCTGTTGGTATGTATGTATGTACTTGTGCATATACGGTGAGGATCAGTCACGTGTGAAATCTCGTATTCTATGCCTCATGTAACAGCACAGATGATGCCTCAAGGCACTCTCTTATTAAGGAATCAAGCTACCAAGAAGATTACACAATATAACCATGAACCAGAGTCAATACTCGAGGACTCATAAGATTATCTACCATTCTACTACATAAACCATCGTGTAACACATTATAATCAAGGCCTGTGTTACCAGGATACCAACATAGTGCAGTCTCTACTACGGTGTGGACCGTCAGCCGACCGAACCCAAGCATCAGTCTCAGGACGTTCAGTGCACGCTCTTACAAGTGGTTTCAGCTCTATTTCGTATAAATCCCGTGGATTTGGCGTGAGGAATCGAGATCTCACGGTATTGAAGTGACGCGGACTGGGACAGTGCGGTAGCTCCTCTTTGCATCAAGACCTCAGCAATAATTGACATGGCTACTACAAGAGCAGCGCGAAGACGCGCAGAAGAGGAAGGAAATGGTGAAGAATTCGCTGATTTTCACTCGGAAAATGGTTCAGAGCCCTCAGTGCCAGTGGGTGGAATATCCTCACTGACCTCACAGCAGGCAGCATTAACCTTTAAATATAAGGAACTGGCAGCAACTTTGACTCGAGAATATCGTTGGGAAAAACAACCAGCACATACCTCTCAGGCAGAATGGCTATTGTCTGTGGAACATCTGCTGGCAGCACAAATATTCATACTTCCACAGGAAATGACAACTCAGACGGTTTATACGCAATTATTCCTTAATGCTGTTCCTCCACGGATTGGTATGCTACTCAGGACGGATTCAGGATCCTTTATAACTTGGGAAGAAGCCAAGGAGATATTTCTCAGAGACCAAATGGGGGTTGGCTATGCCGCAATGTTGTATCAACAGTATTCAGCAATGAAACAAGGTGCTAATGAAGGAATTGTAGCATTCTACCATCGGTTCGAACAAACATACGACCGCGTGGTTAGATATTGTGGTTCAGCTATCATTGGACAAAAGCATTTGGGAGTTTTCACACCAAAGCTGTATGGAAAGGTTTACCCGCATGTTGGAAAATTCTTTCAGAAGCGTAATTATGACTTCTCTGCGAGTACACCAGAACAGATGTACCAGGAATTAAGACAATATTTACTGTCAAGGATTGGGGAAGTGGACAGTCACATTTCCTTGGAAGGAAGGTCGCAAGGTCCGAACGAACAAGTCAACCTTATGCGGTACTCTAATCAAGGTAATCGTAATCAATATGGATATAACCAAGGAAATCGGAATGGATTTAAAGGAAAAGGAAAATGGAAAGGAAAGTCCCATTATCAGAATAAGAACAACAACAACAAGCATGATGATAACGAAGAAGAATATCATCAGAGAAAGAAAGGTAACAATCACCGATTTAATAACATCGAGGATCAGGAAAACGACGAAGGGACCTCTGCCATGAGCCAGTAGGTGATGACACACCTCAGAGTCCCCAGAAACAAGCTGGTGAGGAATTTGATTGGCAAGAAGTTATCAACGCGTTAGATCATGAAGCGGTACATAGGTTAATCGAAAACACATCTGCAAAGCAAGTAAAGCAAGGTCATTTACCAATCGTTATGGGCAAGATTAACGGAACAGACGTCCGAATTTTAGTGGATACAGGAGCAAGTCGCAGCTTTATATCGAAAGGACTGGTGGATTTGCTTGGATTGGTTGTCAAGGAAAGTCGACGTTCGTCAAAGATAATTAGTATTCATGGAGAAGAACCCGTTAATCAGGAAGCTACAGTGGAAATTATGTTACCTACAGTACAGCAGAAGGCTAGGAAAAATGGAGGCACACCGCATGTGCGAGAGATGTTATCGTTGTTGGTTATTGACTTGCAAAGCTATGATGTTATCCTGGGTTATGATTGGTTATGCAAGCAAGGTGAAGAGAAAGTTGTGAGTCCCTCAGAAGTGAGTTATACTAAAATGAACAAGAAAGGTCAGCCAGAAGCCAGAGTTATACAAATTGGAGATCGGAATATCTCACACGACGGATTCCTGAACAACCTGATTACAATGGAACAGATCGAAACTGGATATGAGAATTGGCTGAATGAGAAAGAAGATGAAGTCTATCTATGTGTTGTGCAAGAAGCAGCAACAGAAGAAACATTGGCGTCTACCAGATACGTCGCGAGAGAAATGGAAGACCTGAAGAGAAAATATCAGAGTCTCTTTATTAATGGCACACCTACGACTCTACCCAAATACAGAGGTAAATATGATGTCGAAATACGAACGGAAGAAGGATCAAAGATCCTGTGTGCAAGAATGAGGTTGCTGGCACCTAAAGAACAAGACCAGTTGGATCACGAAGTCAAGGAATTATTGAAGAGAGGTTTAATAGAACCTTCAAAGTCACCTTATGGAAGCCAAGTATTATTTGTGAAGAAGAAGGACGGATCATTACGCATGTGTGTGGATTATCGAGCATTAAACAAGATTACAGTGGAAGACAAATTTCCCTTGCCGAACATACAGGCATTATTGAAGAGGCTACGAGGAGCCAAATACTTCTCGTCATTGGATCTAGCATCAGGTTATTGGCAATTCAGAATTAAGGACAAGGACGTACACAAGACAAGTTTCAGAACGCCGGATGGAAGTTATCAATGGAAGGTATTGCCGTTTGGTTTGACAAACGCACCCTCTGCATTTCAACGGAATATGAACAGTATACTACGTAAGCATATTGACGCTGGATTTGTTGTCGTTTATTTGGACGATATATTAGTATTTTCTCGTACAAGAAAAGAGCATAAAGAGCATCTGGATCAGATTTTCCAAACATTGAAGGAACATGAATTGTATTTGCAAGAGAAGAAGTGCTCATTCTTTCAGGATGAAGTGTTATTCTTAGGACAAATTGTTACAGCGGACGGTATCAGGGTAAACCCAAAGAAGATAGAAGCTGTACAGAACTTTCCAGTGCCTCATAATATCCCTACATTACGATCATTTCTTGGATTGGCAAATTACTATCGTCGTTTCATCAGGGATTACTCCGCTCAAGTTTGTCACTTGTCAGAATTGCTTAAAGATGATGTACCATTTGTCTGGACGGACGAATGTGATCGAGAATTTCAGAACATCAAGTTGAAGCTGACTTCAGCACCAACATTGAGGATTGCAGATCCGAATTTGCCGTATGTGGTGCACACAGATGCATCAGACGTTGCACTAGGAGCAGTGCTTATGCAAGATTTTGGAAAAGGCTTACAGCCTATTGAGTTCTTATCAAAGAAATTTGGAGACACACAGCGAAAGTATCACGTGTTTGAAAAGGAAATTTTGGCATTGGTCGCAGCATTACGAGAATGGCGACATTACTTACTTGGAGCTAAAGGTGGAGTGACTTTATATACAGATAACCGTGCAGTTACTCATTTGAGAACCTTGAAGACACCTGGTAGAAAAGAACTGGGTTGGTTGGAAATACTAGCTGAGTATGGGCAAGGCTTGGTTATTTCCTACATTACTGGTAAACAGAACAGAGTCGCGGACGCTCTTTCTAGAATGGGAGAGAGAGTGAATACCTTACAAACTTTCGAAAATGGAAAGCTTATCGATGTGACAATTATGCACATCACGGACAAACAAGAATTTGCTGAAGATATGGAACCAGATTGGTATAGAACAGAACTATGCCACAGTATTGGAGTGTCATTGGAAGATCCAAATGCAGTCCCTTTCATATTGCAGAACGTGGCAAGCCAAGTCACGCCGACGTATGATGATCAAGCATGGACAAAATATTTGCGAGAATATGTATTGACGAAGAATGGAGATTTTAGGAGCAGAGTTCTGGAGCAACATGATAAGATTGACCCTGATCAAGTCATCTTTGAACATGGATTACTCAGAATCGTGCAGCCTAATAAGCTTCCTCAGGTCATATTGGCAGTATCACAGAATACATCGCAGTTGAGGACTGAGTTAATTACAGAAATACATAACGCTTTTGGACATATTGGAAGAGACAGGCTATTGCAAGCCATGCAAACATTCTTTTACTGGACAAATATGAGACAGGACGTTGAGGATGTGGTACGACACTGTGAAGTATGCAGTAAATCGAAGAATATTAATCAGAAGCCTTATGGCAAGGCTCAACCATTACCCACACCAAAGTACAGATGGGAAGAGATTACTATGGATTTGGTTTCAGGATTTCCTAAGAATGAGGAAACGAAGCATGACAGCATTCTGGTGTTTGTTGACAGATTATCAAAGATGGTCAGAACAGTACCTATACAGAAAGAAGGATTATCTACTAAAAGAATAGTAGAAGCGTTTATCGATACGATATTCAAGTTACATGGAATGCCGAAAAGGATCATAACTGATCGAGCATCTACATTTACTGGAGAATTCTATCATGCAATGATGGACGTGTTTGGGACAAAGTTGTCTCACACTACAGCCTTTCATCCACAATCAGATGGACAGACTGAGAGAGCAAACAGAAGTATCATTGATATGTTGAGGGCATACTGTGCGAACAATATTCAGGATTGGGAGAAATACTTACCATTGGTGGAATTTGCATTGAACAGTGCAGTGAGTACCAGTACTCAGACTACACCATTCTTCTTGAATTATGGAAGACATCCAGTATACCCATTTGCAAACGCATCTCAATTAATGGTATCAGACAGAGAGGATGTTAATGAAATATTATTGAGGATTCAATCAGCAATACAGATGGCACAAGCTCATTTGGAAGAAGCTCAGCGAAGACAAAAAGAAGTCATTGGAGCTCGAAGAAGAGAACATGATATTCAAGTCGGAGATAAAGTTTATGTGAGTACAAAGAACTTTAGACAACGCTTAGGACCAGGGCAAGCAAAGCTGTTTTCCAGATACATTGGCCCTGTAGTTGTCACAGAATTGATTGGCCCTAACGCAGTAAGATTGAATTGGGAAAGCATTGAATCGAAAGACGAATATAAATACGTCAAGAAGATGCCTCCAGTTCTCAATGTGGAGTGGTTACAGAGATATGATCACCCAGTGAGAAAGAATACTACGTATCCAAAGATAAGATTTCCAGAGAAATCACAGATATCGTTACTGATGAGAATCAAAACCAGATCTACAAGGTGAAGTACCATGAATCGTCACCACAAGAAGAAGCAGCTCCCGAAGTTGAATTAAAGCTCAGATATGGAGTTGACGAAGTACACGAGTTACTCAAACAATACTCGAGACGAGTATCCAACTAAATGGGGGAGAACTGTAACAGCACAGATGATGCCTCAAGGCACTCTCTTATTAAGGAATCAAGCTACCAAGAAGATTACACAATATAACCATGAACCAGAGTCAATACTCGAGGACTCATAAGATTAGCTACCATTCTACTACATAAACCATCGTGTAACACATTATAATCAAGGCCTGTGTTACCAGGATACCAACATAGTGCAGTCTCTACTACGGTGTGGACCGTCAGCCGACCGAACCCAAGCATCAGTCTCAGGACGCTCAGTGCACGCTCTTACACCCTCACAGCCTGTGAGTCACAGGGGCATGACTGATGCACACACTGCGAGAGCAAAATTTCTACCTGGTCTTTGGACCCAGCTTTCTGTTGCCCGTAATTCATTGAAGAAGGAATAGCCTTCACAAGAGAGCTATTTCAACTATCTGAATAAACACCAGCATTAAAGAGAGACTAAAGTCAGATTTGCCCGAAGTATGATGGCCCAACTGCTCCTGTACGGTTTAGTGGTACCCATGGTAAAAATTTCACAACCTGGAGCAGTCGTCATATGGACGGTCGAGGAAATCTGTTTCATTCACTATGCTACACTGGCTCAAACAAAACACTACAGAGGAGTATGTCCAATGGACAATGTACAGGTCAGGAGGTTTTGTATCCCTTTATAAATTTCTCAACATTTTATTTAGGGATTTCCTCCTGTGGGGCTTGTATGATTTGGAGGAAATTCGTCATATTTCTCGACTGTGTAATAATCCCATATAAAAGTCTCATTTCCGAAACATTACGGACACTACGATAAAAACATTAAAAATTAGTAGGAGACGCAGACATCTAGATTTTTCCAGCGAATCGCCCAAAGCGTGCGTCTTCTTCGGCGCGGTTGTTGTGCCGGTGTCTGTCTATATATTGGGCTACTTGGTTCCAACGTAACTTTGGAAAGATGCCTAATTTATTTACAGGAGCGATTATATTGGGCTGGTATGGGTCGAATGTGGGGGTCTTGTTGCTGAACAAATACCTGCTGAGTGTGTATGGGTTCAAGTTCCCTGCATTTTTGACACTCTGTCACATGCTGGCGTGCTCCGTCATGAGTTATGGGCTTGCTATTAGTAATACAGTGACAGTTCAGCCCGTCAAGTCGAAGAAACAGTTCTATAAGATTGCCACCTTGGCGCTTATTTTCTGCGTTGCTGTTGTCCTGGGGAATGTGTCGCTCAACTATATTCCAGTCAGTTTTAATCAGGCTATAGGTGCCACAACGCCTGCGTTCACAGCGGTACTGTCAGCTGTCATGTTAGGACATCGAGAATCAAAAGATGTATATCTATCCCTGGTTCCAGTAGTTGTGGGGATTGTTATTGCGAGTGGAGCAGAGCCCATGTTCAACCTTGTTGGATTTCTGGCAGCATTGATGGCTACAGCAGGGCGGGCACTCAAATCTGTTTTGCAAGGTCTCATGTTATCAGATTCATCGGAAAAGATGGATTCATTAAGTTTGCTCCTATACATGGCACCTGTGGCCACGGCAGCGTTGGTGCCAATCACCTTGTACTTTGAGCCCACAGCTCTTGCCAATGCCTTGATCCTGGGACAGTCGGGTGGTTTTTGGACGCTGTTATGTTTCAACGCATTTATGGCATACTTTGTCAATCTGACAAATTTCCTCGTGACCAAGTACACATCACCACTCACCCTGCAGGTGCTTGGGAATGCAAAAGGAGTTGTTGCCGTTGTGGCATCTGTCATTTGCTTCCGCAATCCAGTGATATTTTACACTATTCTAGGATATTCAATTACAGTAGGTGGAGTCATCTTGTATTCAAACGCCAAGAGACAGTCTAGAAAGGTGGATGCGCTCAAGAAACTGTCAACAGCAAAAGTATCTGACATTGAACAACCCAGTTCCCCCTTCACACCCTCCTCCAATGCAATGAATACTGCAGAGAGTCGTGAGAGGAATATCAGCGGCGATAGAACAGGTGCAGATGGAAATCCCCTTGACAAACCACAGTACCACCATGGACGAGGAGGTAGTAATCTTACTTCCAGCTCGTTTTCAGACCAAATCATGGCAAGGGGATTTTCTTCCATATTTGAGGTGTAAGAGCGTGCACTGAACGTCCTGAGACTGATGCTTGGGTTCGGTCGGCTGACGGTCCACACCGTAGTAGAGACTGCACTATGTTGGTATCCTGGTAACACAGGCCTTGATTATAATGTGTTACACGATGGTATATGTAGTAGAATGGTAGATAATCTTATGAGTCCTCGAGTATTGACTCTGGTTCATGGTTATATTGTGTAATCTTAATCTTCTTGGTAGCTTGATTACGGGCCTATAGGGGGGAAAAACTTTATATAGCTGTAACCACAAACGCGATTCCCGCTTCCCTGCAGCAAGATAAATTACACTGTGTACATAAAAATGACTAGTATTGTAATATAAGGTTATCGAGACTGCGAGGGGCACGAAGCCCGCCGCGCTGCGTTCGTGAGCGTCGATTTAGCGAAAAATTCGCGCAAATTCATATGCCCGAACTTTTGTGGTGCCCCATGAACGCCGTTGAGGCGCTATAGAAATCCAACTATATATGATACATAATATGGTATATCTTCTTGCCCATAAATACCGCCCAGGGCTACAGGACGTGGCCAAATTTGGGCGGCATTAACGGTCGAATGTCCGTGCGCACCTCTGGTTGGTATCTGGGCCACAGTATTAGATGTCAATTGACCTATTGTGGTTTGATATTCCATAAGAAATGGATTGCTGGATTCTCTGTCAACGCCTGACGGGTATCACAGGCAGCTCAGGGGAGCATATAGTGCCACACTTGGTCTCCCATCGCAGGCTGATTTTGACCGAGAGCATTACAATTCGCGTGATGTTTTCGGAACGGTCAAAGATCCAGTGTGATGGGATGCTCTTCACGGATAGAGAGTGTCCAACCGTCCGGTCAAATTGGCATTTTTATAGGCGACAATAGTCGATTCATGACACCTGAGTTTGGGCCAAGGCTGTCATTGCTCAAGGCTAACTGCACCATGTTTCATCGCCCATGGGGGAACATATTCTACAGCAATCTGCCATGTTTGGGTGCATATTTGCTCCTGAATGCCATCTATCGTGACACTTCCATACGCAAATGTCATAAAGACCAGATGCTGCAATGCTCATGCAGCCAAGTCATATCTCAGATGGAACAGTTACGACTACCCGATAAAACAAACAGCCAACACTTCAATGCCAAGCATCATAGAAACACATACAGTCGCGATAAGCGGGTGATATCCGTGAGCAGAACGATTTTCTGCGGGCTGTATGCTAAGCGCTGATGGTCCTGAGGCCATCGACAGCCTATTTCCAATAAAGGTGTGCGTCAGTATCTCTTCCAATTCCTGTGGTACCAATGTATATCGCAGCCGTACCATGCACTTGTTGATCACTAGAGTATGCCTTCGGACTTCTGTCGGTCCATAACAAGCTCGTTTGTGCCACTGTCCGCTCAAATGCTTGCATATCACCATATTGCTTTCTTATGGCTCTCAGCGAGGTGCTGTTGTGGCCATGATGCGCGATGCATTGGCCCAAAGCTCATATGTACATGAAATTGTGAACGTGAGGATTGATGGCCAATATAGTTGCTTATTATTGCCACAGAGGCAACAATACAAACCTCATAGCAGTAGAATCAATGTGGTTCTCTCGAGCTGTGACGTTTGATCATGAAGACCAAGCATGCCATCGAGATTGGTGTGTGTTCTGATTCTAGACAGAATCAATGTAGATGCAGCGCTTCAGCGGGGGTTGATGTTGAATATGAAAACAGTTACATTGCAAGCCTTTCCCTCGTATTGAAGATATATATGTACCAGTTTGCAGATGGGGGATGTGACGGCGTAAATTTCCAGTCCTGGCCTGGATTTCCTTCGCAGGTTACACAACGTACTGCCAAGACACTCTCGTGTCGTTGACAACACAGAGCGTTCAACCTTCACACGCAGTGAGGTTCGATAGAAGATGGGGTAGAACACCAACCAATGTACAGAAGATTATCTCTTCTTTCACAGGATAGTTTGAATTAGGGGTTGCCACATGAGGTTCAAATCTTCTCAGTATATTGAAATGACCATGATGACTAGATTTCTCCTAGGGATCTCATTTCCCTAGATGTTGACGGGAGATCTCCTCCTACAGGGACGTAGCTCTCTGCTTAGAGGGGATGCGATTCCAAGGAGACGCAGGTCTGCTCAGCCGAATCACGAATTTGGGAGTTTTGTATCGATATCAGGCAATGACAAATAGCAAATAAAACTTCGGTGTATCGAGAACTGCATTTATGCAATGTCAATTGATCCAGTGACCATGATCAGTCTACACTGCTATAATGCAAAGGAGTTCCAAGCTTGGAACTCCTTGAGGATCTTGTGAATTACAGTGGGTGCCAAAGAAACCAAGGACGCTCGGAAATGCACATTAAGGACCATACAGGGTTTCAGTCTCACCACAGGAATGTTACAATACATGCATGGTCCCAGCCCATGGAGCTTGGACAAACCTGGCCAACTGAAAGGGCGGTCCATCCGCCCTTTCCATCCAAACATCACTATGTCGATTCAAGTGTCATGAGACTCACGTCAATAAGGGGCCCGCGAGAATGTTTCCTTAATAAGAGAGTGCCTTGAGGCATCATCTGTGCTGTTACACAGTGCACTTACAGAAAGGATGGCAGTCCCCTTGATTTTGGGTCGCTGATTTCGTCGCGCACAGGGCGTTATATATTCCCGCTCGTATATATTATTAATCAGTGTTACAAATAGAGTATCTCGTGAAAATTTGACGCCAAATGGTTGGCGCAATCGGGAGTTCGCCTCTCGAAGGGATGTGCAGATGCGCTTGAAACTGAGCGTCTAAAAGCTGTGCTCTCGGCGGAACAACGCCGTTCCCTGGACACAATATGAACTTTTAAGTATGTATGTATGATTTTACATCAATGCCCCCTGACCAGGTCGCCTCTTGATCAAGTGGGGTACCTGTGGTGGGGTACCCATGTGATGGACCCCCTCGGATCTCCCACGGGTCCATCCTAGAGATCTAGAGCATCTCTTATCATCTGAACTTATCCATGAAGATCACCATATATTATTCTACTTAAATCTATAATCAGGTCTTAATTAGATATATTAAGTAGGTGATCTTCCTTCCTACTTACATTGGTGGAGCTGACAGAATCGAATTTCCCCATTGTAGAGTCCCGACGGCGAGACGATGCCTCGCAATATGCGCTCGTCCCAGAAGCGAGATCGCCCGGAGACACCCCCTGACCCTCAGTTTACGCCTCAGGCCTTGATTGGGTCGGGCTCGGCTAGTAATACTGCGGCAGGGTCAGCCATGGTCTCTCTAGGTGATGGCTATTATCAAGTGATGCCCTCCTTAGACAGTTTTTCCTCGGTGGAAGCCTTTGTCGTGACCCAGGTTAAGGTTATGCGCAATCGCTATCAATTGGCTGATGACGAAATTATTCAGCAATTCTGTATGCGCTTGGACTTGAAACCAGTCGACATGTATCAACAGATGAGTCTTGACGACTTTACTGCATCTTTGACAAGATTGTTTCCGCCAGTTGCGGAGGCGTTGCCTCAGTTTTGTTTTTGGAATTTGCCTGTTTTGCCAAATACGGCTGATATGGAGCGAGTGCTTAGCAGTGTGGACGACATGCACGCTCTTGCAAATAATCCAGCGTTTTTGACGTGGTTTCATGCCAATGGCCATGCGTTTATTGCCTTAGCTATGGCCAAGAGTTTGCCCGATCCTTTGCGTAAACTTATCGATGTTGAGTCCATCACCTCGACACAAGATCTTCGCACACAGTTGCAGAAATTGAAGGATTCTTATGAACCTCCTCAGGCCACGTGCAATTCTGACTCCGAGCATTCAGACCAATTGCAAGAGTATCAAACTCAGAATATGCACGCGGAAGCATGGCCACACGGCCCGTCGTTCAACTATGACGGTGAGTAATTGCTTACAATTATCTGTCCTTTGCGGATTACGTCTTTTTCTAGTTATTTTCGGGTTGAGCAGTTCCATTTGCTCGTACCAATGGTGTGTCCACCGATTGGTCATCTGCCCGCACAAAATTGCCTTGGTTGATGATTGCGTCCGTCGCCCCACTGTTGTGTCCATCAGTGGTCATCCCAAGAACCATATTGCCTTGGTTGGTGAAGCGCTCATCGCACCACTGCTGCGTCCACCAGTGGTCACCCCAAGAATCATACTAGAGCACCTGCTCGCCCACTGCTGTGTCCACCAGTGGTCATTCTGCCCGAATTTGCCTTGGCTGATGAATGCGTCTGTCGCCCCACTGTTGTGTCCATCAGTGGTCATCCCAAGAACCATATTGCCTTGGTTGGTGAAACGTTCATCGCACCACTGCTGCGTCCACCAGTGGTCACCCCAAGAATCATACTAGTTAGTTCTTGAAATGAACTCTAAAGCGCTATTATTGAGATCACACTCCTTTGTTGCGTGCTACTATTACATGCATCTGGCACTCCAATTAAGCTTTTTTTTTTCTGATCTATGTTGCACCTACATCCTTGTGTAGACAGTAACATATGAACGCTGGCCCTGTTCACTTTTCTTTTCTTGCATGGTTTTGGAATTGGTTGCCTTAACGCATCAGAGGGGATGTCTTCTTTTGTTGGTCTATCCATATTTCCAGGTATCTTTCAGCTAGATTTCTTTCTTCTTGTTTTGGAAGTCATTCCCTGTTCCATAGGGAGCATGTGCAGCAATTAAAAATTCATCATAGACATCCACATGGTCTTCTTTTTCCTACAAGGTTTTCTTTTCCTGTGGATTGTCGAACTAATACCAGTGATTATATGTGCACACCCATGCACTCTGCTGTGTCCATTAGAGAGGTCTTACATCTGGGTTATAGAGTGTTGGTACAAGACTTTTATTGTGCATTTTTCTGCCAGTAGCATCGACTCTTTTGTTACGTTCTTGTCTGGACTGCTTGACATGGAAGTAACTCTTGACGTCACAAGGACTTTATTTTGGTCTAATTTCAGCACAAACAGATTGCCTAAGCTTCGCGACTGGTGGCCACTAAGGGGCTGACTGCCATTAGATCTTTTGTTTCCCAACTTCTGGCCTCTACAGACTCATCACCTGCCTTTCCCTCAGTACTACCTTCATCTTGTCGCAAAACCCTTGGTTTTTGCTGAGGGGGGAGGAATGTGATGGACCCCCTCGGATCTCCCACGGGTCCATCCTAGAGATCTAGAGCATCTCTTATCATCTGAACTTATCCATGAAGATCACCATATATTATTCTACTTAAATCTATAATCAGGTCTTAATTAGATATATTAAGTAGGTGATCTTCCTTCCTACTTACAACCCAGGGCTCCGTGAAAAGAAATAAGAAAAAGGAAAAGACGAAGACAAACTAGCGACACACTGCAATTATAATCTTCTCGAGATTTGAAAACTCCGCTTGAGATGAAATTGAGACTCAAAAGAGTAGCGAAAGTCCTCTCACCCAGGTTCTATGCAAAAGATAAACATGGTATCGGCATATTCTGAACCACGTGAGACAGACTACCAAAACAAGGGGCACAAATCTATCCGTGTACTGAATTACTGTTGAGGGGAAAAAGGCGACACCAGAGGAGAGACCTGCCAGCACTGGGCTTCCTGTGACCACTGAAGAGGGGCTGAAGAAGCCATAGAGGGAGATCCTGCCTCCAAAACGTGTGTGTAACACGTTAAAATGGATACGCATACCTTGCGAGTCAGCTGTATGTAATAATCAATGGATTTGACTCTCTGGTCGCGCTGAGCCTTGTTGATAGTCTTCCTAACTGTATCAATACTGTACGTCGTGGCAATGCATATCAAGGCCCAAGCATCCAAGGGATAATTGCCCCAGGGATGAACCATCCATATGGATCTAATAATATCCTGAGCTGCCTGTAGATCTACCTGAAATAAGTTGCTGCATAAGGAGAGCGCGATGGGGCAATGGTAAAAGAAATGAGCTCTGCCTGGTTGGACTGGACTAAAATGGCAAATACAGGGCTGATCGACTTTAATTCTTTCACTGGTGATACCTGTCCTCATAATTGTTTCCCAGAAGGCGATCTTATAAGCTGAGGGAATTGGAAGCCGCGAGAGGGGCGGTAATACACGATAAAGTGGGCGCCATCTGATGGGGTGCTGGAACAAGCACTCCTGAGAATCTGACCTCCGTTTATCTTGGATGATTTCCAGCCACTGCTGCCATCGATAGTTTCTATCAGCTTGCTGTCCTTCGGTGAGGAGGAGGGTTCCAAATTTCACTGTATATTCTTCGAGAGGGATAGTTTCCCCCCGTCGCTGCCACTGAGGTTGTACTTCTTGGGGTTGTAGACAGGGTAGAGCTGCTGTTAGTGTCTGTGGAGCTATTCCCGATTGTTTGAGCTGATAGTCAGTAAACATTTTGTGCCACAAGGTTCTGATCCAGGTGAGACTGTCCGCTGCAGCGCTCTGAATGATAGTTTCGTCGCCATGAACATGAGTAATGAGAGCCCGAAGCGGTGTTGGCAGATGTGCCACGGCCTCTAGTGCATCCTGGTCGACATTGGTGTACTTGCGCAAGAATATATTCCACACTAGCTGTACCCACAGTTTCGAAGTGCCCATGGTAAACAGTTGGGTGACCCATTTGAGATCTCTGGCATGAAGGTGTTCCTTCAGTGGGAGGCAGCCAAGACCTCCCATCTTAGTATTCGCTGGGAACATACGAGAGCTCCATCCCGTCTTCGAGGGGAGCAGGGAGCGCATAGTATGATAGATCTGCTCAAGCTGTTGCTCCGAGGGAGGGACTATCTCTGCCCTATATAGTTCTTGTGGAAGCTTGTATGTCGAAAGTCTGCTGAATTTTGTGAAGGAGGAGGAAAGCTGAGCAGCCAATAATTTGCAATATTTTTCCAAACTGTGAAGCCGAGGATCCCAGTCAAAAGTTGCGAGGCCTGAATTTGCCTGGAGTTCTATTCCTAAAATGGTGGCTGAGGGAACCACGCGAAGCCCTTTGATCGCCGTAGGTTGGCCCGTGGGGGCTCCAATAGGTAGTAACCAAGTCTTATTCTTATTGAGATGCTGGCCTGTGCCTGCCGCAAAAATATCCATGGCATCTATGAAGCGCTCAATCTGTGCCAGGCTGAGAGGGACTGTATTATCATCCGCATACTGTAACGTGGATATCTTAATAGGAGATGTCGCCTTCTCAATTCCTTGATGGTGGTGGTGCATTGTAATCGTCAAAGGAAGACTCTGATATATAGCTGTGTGCTGGAGATGGCGGGTAAGCAGATGGCTGATGAGCAGATAGAGATAAGGAGAAACTGGGTCTCCTTGTCTGACGCCGGCATCGAATCTTCTCTTGTGAGAAAAGGAGCCATTGAGATACACTCTGGCATGGGTCTGAGATAAAATCTGTCGAATCCATAGGCACAAGAACCGAGGGATTTTGAGAGTGGAACAAAGGCGGAAGAGCAAATGGCGATCAATCTTGTCATAGGCTTTTGAGAAATCGCATACCGCAAAATAGGCTGACTGCTTTTGAAGGGTTAAGTATTGAGGCAATAATTGAATTGTCCAAATGGTATCGGTTATGCATCTACCAGGCAAGAAGGCTGATTGTGTCGGGGACACTAATTTCTGGAGGGGCCTCTCAAGTTTACCGAGCAACACTTGTTGCATTATCCTATAATCTGTGTTGAGCAGCGTGATCGGCCTATAATTGCTGGGCTGATACGGGCTGTCTTTTTTGTGTATCGGAATGATGACTCCATACAGGAACTCTGCAGGCATATCAAAAACAAGCTGAGTGTATACTTGCTGAAGTATTGGAGCCAATTCTTGTTTTAGCAGGCGATATAGCGTAAGTTTGATACCGTCGTCACCTGGTGCGGACGTTCGCATGCGTTTAATAGCCTGAAGAATTTCTTCTGCGGTGATGTTGGTAGCTTGCTCTCGGAAATATTCTGGAAAGATCCTTGTATCGTCCATTGGAATACTGTTGAGGAGATGCTGTTGGGCCCAAGGAGAACATTCAGGTTGAGCAGAAACTGCAGCGTATTGGTCCACTAAGATGTTCACACACTCTACTGCTGATTCTGTTATCCTCCCAGTCGGTTGCACTAGGCCTGGAATAGTGAGATCCTTGGATGGAGATGGTAACATGATATGCGCATCCGCTTTATGTAAGTATTTGAGATCAAGTGAGTCCTCAGTAATCTGAGCAGCCTGTTGGTTCTGACGGATCTGCTGCTGTACGTCTGCCCGATACTCTCTGTTAAGCTTGATAGCGAGGGTTGCAATCTGCTTCTTAATCGTCAGCCAAGTCGAGTAGTCAATCCTGGGAGTGGATTCCACCAACTGATGTAGCCATGATTGCATCTCCTGGCAATACCGTTCTTTGTAACCTGGGTTATTAAGAAATTGCTGAGGTATGCAGTTTCGGCGCTGCTGCTGTTTGTTGTTTTGCTGTTGTCTGAGGCGGGGGCAGATCAGTTTGATGCTGGTGCTGATAGGCAAGTGGTCACTGTGGATACTCGGCTGCGAGTGGACATAAACTGTGGTGATCAAGTGACTGTATGCGGAAGAACAATAGATCCTGTCCAAACGACTCCTAGTCGGCTGCTCCTGCTGGCGAGTAGTTGCGGCCTCATGTGTGTAAGCTTTCAAAGTGCGCAACCTCTGTTGTGATGCTTCGCGAACTGTCTGAGAGCCAATCACTTGGTTCCATTTTCTATAAGTATAGGATTTCCTCGGCGCTGTACGAGATGTTGTATCTCTTTTATCTTCAATGAAGTTAAAATCACCACACCAGATCACTGGATTTTGGACAGCCAAGTGGTGGAGGATAGAAATGCATTCATTAACGGCCTCTCGATCATTCTGAATTGGCATATAAACGGCTGAGAGTACAAATCGCTGATCCTGGCACCGAATAGCAAGTGAGAGGATATGACTAGACCTTGAGTGGGAAAGCTTCCTGCATGAGAGAATGACCCTATTGGAGAAGAGCGATTCCTTGATCCAGATTGCGACACCTCCTTTTGGGCGTGTATTTTTCCGCTTGGCAGGTCCCCAGTACGTGCGCCAACCTTGAGACTGTAAGGTAGATGTGTATGTTTGTGTCATCCTTTGAGTCAAATGTGTTTCCTGGAGTAAGATGATGTCATATTGTGCCAAGAGAGCTGTACTTTGTAAAAATTTCCTGTGCGACAGCCCATTGATGTTCTGCGAATAAAGTTTAATGCCTGTAATTTGCGCCATCATGAGTGGTGGTGTGAGAAATCCCAGTCTTGGATCACATGTCCTCATCAGTCATAATCTCTAAGTTGTCCTGGATGAATGCAGTCTCCTCCCTTGTGGGTGGGGCCTCCTCCTGAATCGTGGGTGAATCTGCCCTCTCCATCGGTGGAAATTCACCTGGAGAATTTGGAAGGGCAACCTTCCGCCTGTCTGGAGGTGTAGGGCGCTGTCGTCGCATGTCACGCTGTGACACATTGGAAAACAGGACCGTACCTGGCCGTTTCGTTGGCGTGGTCGGATACTGAGCCTGTTGGACCATAAGCGCCTGCCGATAGTCTTTCTTTGAATTCTTGGCTTCCGCATACTCGGCTTTGGCGTTTGCCAGAGCTTGCAGGCCAGTGGTATGCGGCTGGTGCCTGTTTAGGGCTGTTCTGCGTGTTAGGCGAATATTCAATGCACGATCACCAAACATGAACTTAATCGGCTCAATCTTTTGAAGTGTTTCCACTTCCAATGTAGCAATCCAGCCTGTCCGGAACAGTTTGGCATGCTTCTGGCTGGCAGCATGCATGACATCTGTTGGCTTGAGGCCTGCAGTTTGAAGAGCAGTCTTTGCAACTGAAGCATCGAGTATGGGTGTGGAATCCTGATCGTCCCATACATCCATGAAATACTCCTGTTTGCGTGGCCTATTTGGCCAGACAATTTCAACCATGTGCTGGTAATTGTCGATAACCAGTGGGATTGTGTCCCCTGGGGCGAGGGCATCAACCTGGTCGACAACTTCTTCAAAAGTATAGTAACAGCATTGAAGAATGGCTCGATAGTTGGCCTTTCTGGACCCAATCATATGGGTGGAATAGTGCCAACGTGTTTCTCGGTCATGGATAAAAACTGAACCTTCCGGCAAATGTTCCGTAAGAAGGTCCGCGCACCTGTCGGCGAACATTTCCATCTGATGCGCCACGTACGCGTTCGCATCATGGTCAAAGTTCCAAAATTGCTGCGGATTCGCAATCTCCATGCGAAGGTAGAACTTGACCGGGCGACCGGTTTCGTAAGCGCTGATGGCTGGGGTCGACATTCTCGATAATTCTGTTATCGGAAAGATATGATAATCGCAATGATAGCGGTAGTTGAAAGTTGTTTACGGGCCCTTTAGGGGGAAAGAAAGTTATATAGCTGTAACCACAAACGCGATTCCCGCTTCCCTGCAGCAGGATAAATTACACTGTGTACATAAAAATGACTATAATTGTAATATAAGGTTATCCAGCATGCGAGGTGTACGAAGCCCGCCGCGCAGCGTTGGCGAGCGTCGATTTAGCGAAAAAATCGCGTAAATTCAGATGCCCGAACTTTTGTGGTGCCCTATTAACGCCGTTGAAGCGCGATAGAAATACAACTATATATGATACATAAGATGATATATCTTCTTGCTCATAAATACCGCCCAAGGCTACAGGACGTGGCCAAATTTGGGCGTCATGAACGGTCGAATGTCCGTGCGCACCTCTGGTTGGTATCTGGGCTACAGTATTAGCTGTCAATTGACCTATTGTGGTTTGATATTCCATAAGAAATGGATTGCTGGAGTCTCTGCCAACGCCTGACGGGTATCACAGGCAGCTCAGGGGAGCATATAGTGCTATACTTGGTCTCCCATCGCAGGCTGATTTTGACCGAGAACATTACAATTCACTTGATGTTTTCGGAACGGTCAAAGATCCAGTGTGATGGGATGCTGTTATTCACGGATCGAGAGTGTCCAACCGTCCGGTCAAATTGGCATTTTAATAGGCGACATTAGTCGATTCATGACACCTGAGTTTGGGCCAAGACTGTCATTGCTCAAGGCTAACTGCACCCTGTTTCATCGCCCAGAGGGGAACATATTCTACAGCAATCTGCCATGTTTGGGTGCATATTTGCTCCTGAATGCCATCTATCGTGACACTTCCATACGCAAATGTCATAAAGACCAGATGCTGCAATGCTCATGCAGCCAAGTCATCTCTCAGATGGAACAGTTACGACTACCCGATAAAACAAACAGCCAACACTTCAATGCCAAGCATCGTGGAAACACATACAGTCGCGATAAGCGGGTGATATCCGTGAGCAGTACGATTTTCTGCGGGCTGTATGCTAAGCGCTGATGGTCCTGAGGCCGTCGACACCACAGCCTATTTCCAATGAAGGTGGGCGTCAGTATCTCTTCCACTTCCTGTGGTACCAATGTATATCGCAGTCGTACCATGTACTTGTTGATCACTAGAGTATGCCTTCGGACTTCTGTCGGTCCATAACAAGCTCGTTTGTGCCACTGTCCGCTCAAATGCTTGCATATCACCATATTGCTTTCTTATGGCTCTCAGTGCGGTGCTGTTGTGGCCATGATGCGCGATGCATTAGCCCAAAGCTCATATGTACATGAAATTGTGAACGTGAGGATTGATGGCCAATATAGCTGCTCATTATTGGCACAGAGGCAACAATACAAACCTCATAGCAGTAGAATCAATGTGGTTCTCTCGAGCTGTGACGTTTGATCAGGAAGACCAAGCATGCCATCGAGATTGGTGTGTGTTGTGATTCTAGACAGAATCAATGTAGATGCAGCGCTTCAGCGGGGGTTGATGTTGAATATGAAAGCAGTTACATTGCAAGCCTTTCCCTCGTATTGAAGATATATATGTACCAGTTTGCAGATGGGGGATGTGACGGCGTACATTTCCAGTCGTGGCCTGGATTTCCTTCGCAGGGTATACAATATCCTGCCTTGTCACTATCGTGTCGTTGCCGACACAGAGCGTTCAACCTTCACACGCAGTGAGGTTTGATAGAAGATGGGATAGAACACCAACCAATGTACAGAAGATTATCTCTTCTTTCACAGGATAGTTTGAATTAGGGGTTGCCACATGAGGTTCAAATCTTCTCAGTATATTGAAATGACCATTATGACTAGATTTCTCCTAGGGATCTCATTTCCCTAGATGTTGACGGGAGATCTCCTCCTACAGGGACGTAGCTCTCTGCTTACAGGGGATGTGATTCCAAGAATGGAGACGCAGGTCTGCTCAGCCGAATCACGAATTTGGGAGTTTTGTATCGATATCAGGCAATGACAAATAGCAAATAAAACTTCGTCGGTGTATCGAGAACTGCATTTATGCAATGTCAATTGATCCAGTGATCATGATCAGTCTACACTGCTATAATATTATATGCATTAATGCAAAGGAGTTCCAAGCTTGGAACTCGTTAAGGATCTTGTGAATTACAGTGTTTGCCAAAGAAACCAAGGACGCTCGGAAATGCACATTGAGGACCATACAAGGTTTCAGTCTCACCACAGGAATGTTACAGTACATGCATGGTTCCAGCCCATGGGGCTTGGACAAACCTGGCCAACTGAAAGGGCGGTCCATCCGCCCTTTCCATCCAAACATCACTATGTCGATTGAAGTGTCATGAGACTCGCGTCAATAAGGGGGCCGCGAGAATGTTTATATATATATATATTTTTTTTTTTACCCTTTTATTTATTTTGATTAGATATGTGAAGTATTAATGCAACTTTTTAGAGCGGCGGTAGTGCCTGAAACGGTCGCAGGACGGAGGATCGAGTCTTGATCATTTGGGTCTCTTTAAGTGCCTGAAGCGGATTTTCCCCAAATTTTCGCAGCCGGATTGTACTTAATATATCTAATTACAACACTCTTCGCTCGCTTCGTTCTTTTTACACGATACTTTACAATTCGATTTATTCATTGCTTTTCCACCAATGATCACCCCTTGTTGTGCCACTCTAGGCACTGGGGCGACCATTGGGGAAAAACCGTTAACCGTCTGTTGCCAGACGGCGAGTCCTCTCCGTTCCACGTCTATTCACACCTGCACCACACATAATTGTCAGTTCTTACCTTTTTAATTGTTTGGCGACGTGATTGGAGGGACTCTATACCTGCAGACATATACAAGGGTGGTCGTTAGTGATGGAATGTCGTTGGTCACGCTGCGAGCGAGTCGCTCTGCTACGAATTTGGAACTTACATTAGTGTATATTGTTTATTTATTGATATTGTATCATTCTGAGGCTGTATGGGCAGTGCTAAATATTCACTTGGAAAAAACAATACCCGTCCAACCCAACCGCCCGGCTCACTTGTGCATCTCCAGGGTGCCATGATGTGTGTCAATTCTCTTTGTCTTGTGCATCCTCGAGAGGCCTCCGTCGCCTGGATGTTCCTGTGATATATGTTTTAGCGTATTCGTTGCCATACTCCTGCGTTCGTCACCACTCTTTACCCCTGGACGTCTGCTCTAAAACAGTTTCTTCACTTCCTTCTGGAGTTCTGCCACATGTTTCTTGAGGATATCCCTTTCTGCCTTGGCGTCATCCTCTACCTTATCTTTCTTAGAGAGCGGTCTCTTCAATCGACTGTTCTCCTCATGTACATGTTTGACAGTGTCGAGTGCTTGCTTGTGTATTTGTTCAGACATGAGAGCTTTGGCCCTTCCCGTCCAATTCAGGATGCTCTTCTTTGAGTTTCTGCAGATCGTCGACGATGAGCGAATTTATATCATTTCCAGAATTCATCTGGTCTCGTGTAAAGATGAAGGAATACTCGTCCGGGGTGTACAATGCAGGGAGCTTCTGTAACACCAGGTTCATCTTCTGCAAGTGTAGTGGAGGACTCACTCTTCTCCCCAGAAGCTCCAGAATTCAGCCTGTCCTGGTGATTTGTGATGACACGAATAAGACGAATCCTGAGTAAGTAGTATCATGGATGCTGATATTAGCTTATCTTGCCTCCGTCTGTGACGTGTCTCTTGCAGTTGATCCACCGCAAGGTTCATTTCACTATGGAGTAGTTCGTCTGTTGCGAAAGACCAATGATATTGCAGGCTTTAAACGGATAAAGATCCATAAATTACTTTTCGTTACAATAGTAGTGTTGCGTTCTGGAAACACACGGATACAGATTAAGATGGAGGAGTTGGATGGAGTACAAAGAGACTCTAGGCAGCTAGCAGTGGCAACCCTTGCAGCACTCTCACAACTTTGGGGTCCACAAAACTGTATCAAGAATCTATTTAATATACAAAACGTATGAGATTCAGCGCAGAAGTGGCCGAGAAGAGAGTCGCTGTACACGTGTGAGGGGTTCAAATGGCTGACAGAAGAGCAACTCAAAGCAGGGGACGGACTGAGCAGTGTACACATGGTAAATCGGCATTGGCGATGAACCTCAGGCATTTGGGAGCCCAATACATTGCTATACTCTACAATAAACTAGTTTGGTGTGGTAGGGAAGCATGGGAGGGCTCATCTCTTGAGATGCCAAGGCAACAGACAAGGTCCAGATGTGTGCGTGAGAGGGACTGCTACAGAGGTTGTACTTTCTCCTGGCAGCGTCTCTCCAAGGTTGCGTGAGGACACGCCAACAAGTTATTCGACAAAACAATTGTTGTATCTAATGGAATCCATGACGGATCAGCCATGAACGAGCAGCAGGATCAGATGGGATTCACAACTCTGGACAAGTGTCTCTTGCTATGAGCATCCTCATGGGATGCCATCTCCACTGACTGTTAACTTGATTCCTTTGGATATCAAATAATAAATAGAAGAATTATATTGATTGTTTGCAGAATGTGCACAGCAAGAAGAGGACCAGCCATCCCTATATGCATATGAGAACACCAGGGAGACTGTTCCCTACTCAGGAAAATGGTATCATTCTGAACAACTCCTTCAACCGTCCGCCCATGGAGCACCGCGACAGTCGGGACTATACAAAGTTCAAAGGATTCATAAAACAACATTATCGGACTTTCTACGACGACGAAAGGTGACAGGTGTCGGTGTACAAACACTGAATGTCAGTGAAGCTTGGACACATTTGTGATGCATCACATCATGACCCATGGGGAGGCCACCAGGCTCAAACCATTCGTGGCCCCGAAAAACTATGTTGTTTCAACATAGATCAATAGGCTCTATTTATCCAGGCTATTCCGGGAAGCGAAGGCATAGACGTTGCCCACGCGCAACATGCTCACAGCAAAGTGCCTCCTACATCAAGAGATGTCTTTTGCCAACTGCACCAATTATCAGGATTGCGTTGCTTTGAAAGGCCTAGATTTGTCCAGTAAGCCCCAAAAACACTCCTATCACGACGTTAGGAAAGTGATATCTCATTAAAGCAGCGTTGGAGAGAGCCAAGCAGTAGATAGGGCCATCCGACCAGAGGACCATACCACAGGATGCATCAGACAAACACTGGGTGGCTGATGGTACCGTGTTCCACTTGCATACGCACACAACACGTTATCGTAGCCACAAAACCTGGACCCAAAAGTAAACACTTGCTTCGCAACTAAAGATGCTGCAAAGGATAGACTGAGGGCATCTGTAGAGAGTGAGAGTGAAAGTCCTGAATCCCACCAGGAAGAACCTCGTAAAGTATAAGGCCAAAACCAAGGCATCCGCAAGGAGCGCATTACTTTGTACGCTCATTTATCTGACAACTTGTCAAAATGATGGAAATGGCCGCAATAGCAAATAGATGCTCGATGGCAGAATGGCGAAAGGGGAGGTCTCACTTGGTCTTGCTGGTGGAGACGCATTCTGTGGCTCTTCAAGTAGGGCCCGTGCATGAACATGTTCCCGTATGCAGTCCCTTACAACCCAGATAAAGTAAATACGTATGCAATATACGGGACACATAAGAATGAAACGATGCATTCCCGTCGATCCACAGTAGACATAGTAAGTTGTCTGGGAGCTACTTCAAAGGAGTTCAAGCAGAGAGCCCCTGACAGGATGAAATCAGGGGGACCAGCGTACCGATCCCATATACCGTCTGCCAAATTTCCATCTGAAACGTTCTCGAAGGACTTTTGGAGGGTGAATGGCCGCAGTGCAAACTTGCAGTGGACAGCACCCAAAAAAGAAATGGATGCACTCCTTGCCTACTCTCCAACCGTGGTCTCAACCTTCGCCACAGCGAGAAACATTGCTATCAAATAACGATATACATTCAAAGTATTGAAAGTATGCAAGAATCAGCCATGTATCGAAGCTATTGTGCAAGAATCGGTGTGGTGTAATTGACTCCATAGTTTCCTTAATTAGTACCACAGGCGGTCGACCTGACTTCACAAAATTTTCACACAAGCCATTTTACACAGGCCCCCATAACTTTTCGAATATCGCACCAAATTTCCCCATTTTTGTTTCAATAGGCATATTTTCTTACCCTCTTTTCGATGGAGTCGTCGAAATAATAAAATACGCCTCTCAGAGAATTTTGGGATTTAAGGAGGCCACCATCCTTTCTGTAAGTGGTGGACGGCACGCGAAAAAGAATTGGATGCACTGCTTGCCTACTCTCCAACCATGGCCTCAACCTTCGCCGCAGCGAGAAGCATTGCTATCAAATAACGATGTTCATTTAAAGTATTGAAAGTATGCAAGAACGAGCAATGCATCGACGCTATTGTGCAAGAATCGGTGTGGTCTAATTGAGTCCGCACTTTCCTTAATTAGTACCACTGGCGGTCGACCTGTCTTCTCAAAATTTTTACACAAGCCATTTTACACAGAGGCCCATAACTTTTCGAATATCGCACCAAATCTCCCCATTTCTCTTCTGATAGGCATATTTTCTTACTCTCTTTGCGATGGCGTCGTCGAAATAATAAAATACGCCCCTCAGGAAAATATGGGATTTAAGGAGGCCACCATCCTTTCTGTAAGTGCGGGGTGGTTCGCCAGTGCTGAAAAAGCGGTTGCTGATTTCTTACTCGTTAGAGCATCTCTGTACTTCGTTTTTTGAGATTAGATAGATTATATATATACAAGTATAAATCTATAATATCAGAGGCGGAAATTCATTGTAGACGGAGAACGAGAATTGGCTAGAATCTTGCTTTCCTTAGTTGGGCCAAGGAATCAAGTAAAAGCGGCCTAAAAAAATACAGGCAAATTATTTTTTTTTCGCGAGAAATCTGAGGACTTCGCGAAGTAAACGCTACCTATCACTGTCTTTCTGGAGCCATCCGCGAAAATTGGCCCAAAGTTCCACTTGTTTTCTAGTAGATCAAATGCTCCCATCAAAGGGAACATTTGACCGACGTTGAAATGCTTGAGAATCTCCGTCGTGAGGTTGGAACATAGACCTTCGAGAAGGTCTTCTGATAGGAGCACTCTGTCGATCTCAGTCGTGAGAATTCAAAATTTTGAATTTGGATTGCCCAATCCTCCCAGCCGTTGTTGACCAAGTATCACATTTGTTGCAAAAAAGTTCCTTGTCTACAGAAATGTCGACGAATCAAATGAACGAGGACCCTGGGGCGGAGCCAGAGAAAACGGCACCGGTTCTAGAGGAAACTTCGATGCAAGAAGATGACGACGTTTGTATCGTCTTAACTGAAAGCATCAATAAGGTGGATAAACACGCCAAAAAATCGACAAAGCAGATTTCGATCATGCAAGCTTTCAATGGAGAAGGGGCTACATTATCTAGACCAGTGGTGGAGTTCAAACCAAGATTACAACCTGGTCCCAAGAAGTATTTCGTCAATCCCCCGTCCTACATCCAAAAGAGCCGGAATAGAAGACTGGAAAGGAAACGAAAACAAGGGGAAAAGGCTCAGCCTGACAGGCTGGGGGGGAAGTATATGTATTGGGACAATTTGGTAGTTGCCATGGTCCTAGAGAAGGCCCAACAATTGAATCCTCGCGGTGGGTTCTCTGTCTCCAAATCTATTAAATGGTTCCAAAAACAGTTTCCACGACTCGAGAATTTTCAGAGGTTGAGTGAATCAACGGTCAGGGCATGGAGGCAGAATGGTATCTACAGAAAGATCAGAGGAAGGAAAGCAGTTGATGAAGAGAGGAAGACACTGGTCAGGAGCTGGCTCAACGACATCATCAGGCCGAAAGAAGTTCACATTCCTAGCACAATCAACTTCATATGGTCGCTGGTTCAGGCAAAGTTAGATCGAGTGAGGACTGAGGAAAATGAGGCTGGGAGGGGGGAGCCAGAAATTTTGAAAGGTTGGAAAATGTCAAAATCTTGGTTCAGGAACTTTTTATACAAAGATTTAGGGCTTTCTTTGCGTCAAGCAACCACGGGCAGAGAAGTGCCAGATAACTGGGAGGAATTAAAACTGGCATTTTGTGACAGGTTGGCTGTTCGTGTTAAAGAATTCAACATCACTCCTGACCTGGTTGTCAATGCAGATCAGACTGGGTGGCACCTTGCTCCTCACAGGGGTAAAACTCTAGCGCAAAGAGGTGAGCGCTCGGTTTCCATGATAGCCCACAACGATAAAAGGCAAGTGACAATGATGGTTGGTCTCAGTGCAAGTGGGGAGATGCTGCCTCTGCAGTTTGTCTTCAAAGGCAAGACAGACAAGGTAAAGGGAAGCAAGCACTCTCACTATACAGCACTGCATGACTGGCTGTTTTCTACCAATCCTGATACACATTGGGCGAATTTAGACACCATGAAAGAGTGGGTTGGCAAGGTGCTGCACCCGTACTTCTGCCAGAAGCTGGTGGAGAAACACCTTGTTGAACCTTACACAGGTAAGAGTCTGAGGATAGAAGATATCAAACAAAGATGTGTTCTGGTTTTAGATTGCTGGAAAGTACACATTTCCAAAGCATTTACTGAGTGGATGAAGAAGAATTACCCATACATACTACTGCTCTTTGTCCCTGCTCGATGCACTTCAAAGCTACAGGTGGTAGACCTGGTGGGCAATTATAAATTGAAGGCCCTGGCTATCAAAGAATTTGAAAAATACCTCCTTGAAAGTTTGCAACAACAAATAGAGGAAAATGAAAAGCGAATAAGTCGGGGTGAGAAACCAGTTGGATATACATGTGATTTGAAGATGATCACTTTGAGGGAGAAGATTCCAGAGTGGGCTGAGAAAGGTTTTTCTTGGTTTCAAGGAGATGAAGGAAAAGAGTTAATTCTAAGTGGATGGAAATCGTGTGGATTAAGCGAATCCTTTAGTAGCTTGTATCAGATGCAAGCTCTAGAGAGAATGTTTACTGCCATGGACATGGATGATACCAAGCGGAGGGAATGGGAAGCTTTCAATTGTGCTCAGAAGGATTTGGGAATGATAACCCCGGAAAGTGCTGAGCGATGGCAAGATAAAGTGAATGAGGAAGAGGATGTTGATCGGGATCAAGATGAGCCAGACATGGTGGATGATGATGGTGGGGACAAAATGTCCAATGCAATGAAGGCAGATTCCGAAGATGATTTCGGACTGTGGAGCAGATTTTGTGCTTTTGCAACCCAACATATAAAAACCCAAACAGTGGATGAAGATATGATAGAACAACATGGAGACAGCGCTAAATGGCACAAAAATAAGAAAAAGAAGGGAGAAAATGAAACAACAGAAGAGATCCCACCAAAGAGAAAAAGGGGAAGGCCTCGGAAGCTCCCTATGACAATTGTGGAAGATATTGAAGAAGAAGGACGTGAGACTGTACGCCAGATTGTTGAGGACGTCTTTGATGGGGACGAGGATGACCAGTCAGACACAGATGATGAGGGTGAATACTCAGTTCATGACACAGAAGAGTCAGAGGTGGACCAGGAGGACGATGAGGTTGCGCAGGCATAGATTTGCAATTAGAGTGGAATGTTGAGTACAATATCTCTTGTAAGAACTACTTCAAGCCATTCATAGGGTTGGGACCTCGATGATCTCGCGAAGAATAGGCCTGACCTCCCACCCTTCAAACGAACGTCTCGCGAAGAAAACATCTTAGTTCCAAATTAAAAATTTCTCTCGCTGCGCTCGCGAAAACGACATCTCGCGAAAAAAAATAATTTGCCTGTAGTTTGTACAAATTATGTAGTTTGTGATTCGCCAAAGTGGATTTTTTCAGCTTTATATCTGTGTGAATATCTGTGTGAATGTGAATATCTGTGTGAAAATCTTCATGCTGCAACACTCACCACGGTGACCTACATGTGCGTTTTGCTCTCTCATACATTGTTGCAATCTCTACCCATGATGCTATATCGCTATAAACATATATTTTAGTCTATCTTATCCGCATATCGGTAATTTCTGTGCAGGAAATGGCCCTTCCTGTGCACGAGCTGTTCAAAGACAGGGACGTCTGGGAGTTCTGGAGAGAGACTGGGGTGTTTTCAGAAGCCATTCCTCGCATCTGCGACCACATAGAGACTTTAATTCTACGCTATGGGGCATTGTATGGCCTGGTGGTGTGGCTGGGGACTGATGGGAAGCTGTATATAGTTGCCAGCGCAAACCTGGGGCTTGGTTTTACATACATACCCTTGAGGCTTTTGACTCAAAGTCTGAGACCCTACGTAGATGAAATCCCCGGACATAGACGCCATTGGATTCGTGTTGATAAGTTGAAGAATATATATGGACGAGGGAGCCAGGATAAGGCGGGAAATAGCAAAGGATATCACAACAAGAAGGCTGCTTCCTCCCTGCTGCAGAAGAGGCTAGCAGAGTCGCAGGACTTGCCTGTGCTGGCTTTAGTATATGCAAACGATAAATATTTGACGCTTTGTCACCCGCAGAAAGACACCGCGATGGAGATGTTGATGGAGAAGGTGATAAGATACTACCAATCCTTGTCAGATGATGGTTGTATGTCACAAATCAGACCCAATATCTCGTTTCTGCCGCCCTCTGTGCATGTGGACAGCAGTCGGAGACCTAGGAGAACATCAAATGTATTGTCGCGTCCGAGCAGGAGGAAGAGGACGTCCAAAACAGGGGAGAACCAGTCTCCAGTGGATGAGTGGGAGGCCGTGGAGTTCATGCATGAACCTGGCTCGCTGCCGTGGTATTGTCACGCGATCAAGGATCCCAACGGCACCGGAGTAGCTGCTTTGATCAAAACAGACAGCTATTATAAATGGGCGTTCGCGGATGCTCGATGCCATGGGCCTGGGGGCAGTATGAGGGTCCACCACAACTTGCTGGTTGAGGTGGAATCTGAGCTTGATCCCATGGGCCATTTGCGGTGCTCTTGTGCCGTATTTCGCAATTGTCTGGAGCCCAAAGAATGTGTTCACACGTTGTATACCCGTGTGAACTCGGAACGCCTGCGCAGTATGGCGTTTTCAAAGGAAGGCGAGGTGGTGACCATCATGAAAAATAACTCCTCCACAGCTGGCTACTACGTGGACGGCTGCTTCGTCAGGATGCAAGGCGATAGGGGTCTTTGATGCGATTCAGATAAAGCATTTGGATGTCGTCACGTCGCTCGGGTGCGGGAGGCATTGCACTTGGACGTGGATCCCGAAGAGGAGGAGAGTGAGTCCACACCTGACTCTTCCTGCTCTTCCTCTGATGACGAGGCAGACGTGCTGCCTACGAACGCATGGATATCGGATACATCAAAAACATTAAAGATAGAGTATCCTTATAGCGATGCGCTGAAGCAGGCGGTGATGGAACGGCTGCTGTTTGGCTTTTCAAGAGACAAGGAAGGCACTCCACTTGGGCCTCTTCAGCCACCCATGCCCGCCTCGACCACGTGCGACTGCGGCCTTCCTTATACAAGGAGAGGATTTAAAGAGACAGATCCTGTGACGGTGTATATGAGACCGCCGCACTGCGCCAGGTCGCTTCCCTGCATGGTGTTGAAGTGCCAAAGGGGTGCACCAGAATGCACCCTGCACTATACAGGCTTGGAGGACGGCCTGTGGCGTGCCTCCAAGACAGTGGCGGTAGAACTGGACCTTTTAGTACGATGTGCAAGAGATTTTGTCGGATTTAGAGGACATTCGCTGACTGCACAGCGCGACAGCATCAGTGAAATGTATGACATGGTTTCTGACACCATTCCCACTGAGAGTTTCCTAGTGGCCAATGCGTTCCGCAAAGCAGTGTATGGCGTTGCCAGTTGTCTTCATTTTGATACAAGTGATATATCTAGAAGTATGCGAGAAGAATGTGGCGCTGCAATGCCGCCAAATGCCATGATGTGCCCCATCTGCCAGGATAGCCCAGATGTGATCATCATGGATGGCACCTCCATGTCTATCAGCGCTTCTCTTTGCAGCGCCGAGTCCTTTACGGCGCGCAAAGGCAATCAAATAATCAGAAGACCGCATTTGATGGTCGAGCGGTGCTTTTTCAATGTCAGCAAAGGGTCGAATGAGGTACCAGAAAGACGTGCAGGGCAGAGACGAGAAGTCATCAAGCTTGTGCAGGACTTTGAGTCTTGGATCGAGTCGAAGGACACTCCACAGGGATTTGTGGGCATCCATAGACTACGTAGTCTCGCCGATACGTGGAATTTGGGCCACTTTGTGTCGTGGGTGCACGAATCGTGCAGAGAGGGGCGGCTGTCTGTGGTGGATAGGAAAGCAGTCAAAGCCTTGCTGCGGGAGTTGCGGAGCGATAGCCCAACCACGTCATACCTCTCCTACGAGTCTTCTATAGACCTTGATGGCTGCCTGGAGGCGGGGAGGGTGGTGGGACAGGCCGTCATGGACAAAGTGGGCCCCATCCTCAAGAATTTGCTAAGGATTGTGCAAGCGCCGGCCCAAGAGGGAGCTGTGATCCCCACTGGGTGGGTTTCTTTTTTACGTGAGATCATAGAAAGAAGCAGATGGATTTCCGAGATCAACTGTGGCGAGCGCGAGCTGGGAGATGACATCCCACACCCATGTGAGGCCTCTGCAGTGAATGGGGATTTCCTCAGGAATGGCGTCTGTTGCGGCCTCCCTCGGCTGCGTTTCCGTCCCCCATACGCATGCGATGGACAGAAAGAAGATTCAAAAGTGAGTGAGAAGGACAAAGCGTCCTGTAAGCATGCGTTCCACAAGCCAGGGAAGAGGACAGGTGGAGTGTTTATGTGCATGTGCCAGCACGGTGTTGCATATGCTTCATTCATCATCAAAAATGCCGAGGGCCGCGATGAACCTTTCACATTTCTCACCTGCTATCTCAAGAAAGCTCCGAGGGTCGTGGTATACGATTTCGCGTGCGCATTGATGGATTACTGCCTCAACAGGGCACCAGACTTTTTCAAATTTACTTTGTTTGTTGTGGATGCCTTCCATTGGGTGAATCACGTCGCCTGTGCCAGGAGTTTTTCCATTAAATTATACAGTGAGATGAAGGACATTGCCAGCATGACGCAGAACACGGAGGCGTGCGAGCAAATCAATGCTGCCATGAAGAGGTTCAAGCCGGTTCTTTCCAGGATGGGCCAGCGGCCATTCATCGCCCTGCTACGCCTGTTTCTGACACAGTGGAACATCTCAAAGTACCATAAACTCATTCGATACAGCATGGCGCGCCCAAGGCCGGAGCAGGTGCAGGTACATGCGCCAGATCAGCAGTGAGGGACTGCCGAGTGGCCTGCTGTTTCAGCAGGGTTTTCGGCCGTCCACAGCGTTCCATCGCGCGTTTCGATGCGTCAAATACCTCCCGATCCACTATTTGAGTTGTAACGATGCCGAACCGGTGCAGAATGCGGGGTTGAAGATCGGCTTGATGCCGCCATGACCCTCTAAAAGCCTGCTTTTTTGACAACAGGAACGGCACCCAGCCTTGTCGACCTCCGCCCCGAGCCGCTCTCGCGTCCACATTGGCATCTTAAATACTCCAATATGCTTGAGTATGAGCCGATGGAGCGTTCGATCGAGTATAGACCGCCCTGGCTCGCCTTCTTGTGGAGACATGACACGGTTCGGACGGCGACGAACCGCACAGCATCATGTGCTCAAGCATCCCATGGTATCTTTTTACACATTTGATTGATGATTTTAGGGGATATCCGCGACTGTTGAGATCCCCTGCGCGCGATCGCGCATGGCAAGAAATTCAAATTTCGAGCAGGTCGTTGCGCGGAGGACGGCCGGATACGGAGCTCGCGACATAATCTGCGTGGCAATTAATGGTCATTGATATATTTGAATCTATTGGATGCACCCTGCTAGCATGATAGAGGCCTGGGTGGCGACCCGACTTTTCGAACTGGCATTTGAATTCCCTGTCTGCAGCAAGCTCGGGTAAACTCCGGTGTAGGGCATATGGCGAGTCCCCAGGATACAGGGTATATGCATGGTGCGATTTTATGCAGGTCATGTCGATGTTCAGAGCCTAGGCGGATGAAAACCCGCGCCATAGGATCCGGTCTGTCATCATATTTGATTGGCATGAGGAAATACCCTATCTGGCACAGGAGATTGACGTTTGTCTCCCATCAAACGCGTTTTTCCTGTTCAATGGGAGACGAACGTCAATTTCAGAGCAACCCCGTGGAAGAGAGGGATGGCTAGGACAGGCAGGCTCTCCCTCTCCCATCACAGGACTTCAATGAAGGCTGCCAACTTTCAGGACCAGGATGGCCGCCTTATGGATGCAAATACAAAGTGATTACGGTAGTATAATATATATTGATGCGTATAAAAGCCAAATGAATGCTGCGGAGAGGGCAGTGCTGCCGTCCCCGTAAGAAAGTGTGTTATGTGCATGCAAACATCATGCTGCATGTGTGTGGCACAAGGCCCAATTCATGCTCATACAGCGGTTCCAATTAAAATAAGACTTGCACTCCATTCCAATATATTACCACATATATGTGATATATGTTTCCAGCCTTGTGGCGAGAATGGTCATAGCACACGAGCAAAGCCAACAAGGTTGCACTGCTGCAAGTGATCCAAACTATGCAACTTACTGTCCATCCTCACCTTGCACAAGCTGCTCAGGCGGCATGTCGATATTCAACGCTTCTTCTTGTTGATGTATATCAGTAGTTTGAAGATGAGACAAGAGTGCATCCAGCGCCTGTTCATGAGATGTCACAACAGCTGCATCTCTGCCTTTCTTCCTGAGTTGCCCCTTCAGGGTGCTAATGATGTCATCAAGGTTTGATACCGACACGAAAGACACGCCTTTCGATGCATTTTGACATGCATATCTTTTGCGATCGAGCAACCACTCCTCGTCGCCCTGGCTGGCATCACTCAGTGCCCAGGTTGCACGCTCCACATCCCTCCTGTGCAAGTTGAAGTCCAGACTTGGCCTCCTCACCAGCGAATTGGTGTCTCGCTTCTTGTTCCAGCTCGGGAGAAGGCGATTAAGAATCTCAATCAGTTCCTTCTTCAGGTAGTACATGCCGTTTTGTATGGGATTGCCCTTTTGGTCTTGTGTTCCATCTGGAACTGTCACAGAGATCAGGGTGGCACAAGCATCTCCACCACCCCCAATGAACCACTTCGCAACGCCCAGTTCTATTGAGTTATTGATTTCCTCCAAGTCCATCAAACACTCCTCGTCGGCAGCGGGGGTTGCAGGCGTCACCTGTTGCTGGGGTGCTGGGGTTGCTCCATCACTGTCACCCATGAGGAATGGCTGAGCAGCCAATACACCTGAAGCCTGGCTAAACGCGCTGTAGAACTTGCCCAATGCCATACTAGCCACATGTATATCGTTTGTAAACACCTCCAAAGTATCCAGATAGCTGTTTACCGCGCTTTTGCCCTCCTCAAACTGCTGCAACCTGGATACAGCCTCCTCTTGTGCCTGCTCCAAAGAGGCCACTCTGGCTTGTACCCTCGCCAGCTTGTCATACGTTGACGTGTAGTCCATCAACAGCTGCCCAAGGAGCTTGTTGCTGAGCTCTGGGCACATCTCCTTGGCATCCAGGTCGCCATTGTGGAGCATCTCATACTGCTGTTGAGGGGTTTCGGTGCCGGCTTTATAGATGTGGCACCAATCACGCGTCGTCCATCTTTTCACACCAGAATTTGATTGATTTCTAGATGCTGTATCGCGGGTGTCTTTCTCAAAGGTGGCATCGAATGCGCTGCAAAGTCGCTTCGAAGCTCGCCCAACTTCTGGGTCCATTGACACATGTCGACGCGACATACCTCTCACAGCGCTAAAATCCAAGAAAATCTCTCCAAATTCCTCAACAAACTTTATTGATTCTTATAAACGAAAACGAGCGATACAAGACACCACAAAATCGCAGCAAGCTCGCGACTCGTTCGAATGGCGTCTCTGAACACCACACACAATTTGATTCAAATTTAATTGCACAGTTGATTAAGCTGCTTTAGTTCATTGCTATGGTGAAATTTCAATCAATCAAATTAAGTCTCGAGTACACAAGATTGATGACTTGGACACTATATCCCCTTTGTGTTTTTACACTATTTAGAACATGGGGAATCTCCATTAATCTCAATTAAAATTGGATATATATGTCATCTACGACTATGCAAAGCCCTGCTGGCAGGGTTGCAGATAGTGTCATATTTTGATTTTTTATGACATTTCCCGAAATTGGTGTCATATTTCCTGGCGGAAACGAAAATTGACACTTTTTGGCAATATGACACCAAAATATGACAAAATCTGTAAAACACTTACAGAAAATGTGGAAACCCCCTTGATTTTGGGTCGCGCAATGGGATCTCGTTGTCCTCACTGTAATTAATTAGTGTGGGTTACAGCACCAGCCTGGGAGTTCCCGGTCGACGGAGGAATTCGTCCGTCGGAGGCCCCACTCCAGACATCATTGGCGAAGAGGAAAAAAGTAAGAAAAACAGAGAAAACAAATGCCGTGGCAAATAAATCTACGCTATTGATTCAACTCGAGATACGACTCCACCTGTTATCAACCCACTAATACAGGGAGGAGACCAGTGTCAGAGGAACTCTAGCAGGTAAAACTGTCATAAACGACCTTGATCCAGAGTACCATAAAAACACAAGTTTCCAGCGAGAAGTAGCTATCCAATAATAAAAACTGAGGTCTGAGGCAACCGAAATAGGGGAAAAGAAGCTAGTGCAAGATGTGAGAAGAACTACAGGAGGCACAAACTACCTGGCAAGTTCCCAGCGGTGCTCAGCATCTCGCCAACGAATGATGGGGAGACATGTCTGAGCTGCCGACCCGGGAGAAAGGCTATCTTTATAAGCATCTAATACCTCATTGAATGTGCTGATAAGGGTGTCAATAAACTGGGCAGATGTAGCGTCTGCCGAGGCCTTGAAGATCTGTCGTCGAATATCATCCAAGCTAGAACTGCACGCCACCACGATGAGACCCCAAGTGTCCGAGAGGTATGGAAGATGTGATGGAGGCTGGTTGGTCCAAATGGAGTGCAACACCTGGGTGACTGGAATGCCAAGACCTGTGGCAAGGTGCTGATATAGGCTACAAGCTATGCTGCATTCTGTGGTATAATAATGGTTTCTACCTGGTGTGGCATTTGAGTGGCCACAAACACATGCTTTTTCTTTCTGCGTCTTCTGAGCATTCACCTGAGTATCCATGAGGATCTCCCAGAAAGGGAGTTTATAGATAGATGGGAGCTGAAGCTGTTGCAAAGGCTTGAAGATTCTGTGGAGTGGTCTAGGCACACTCGCTATGATCTCAAGCCAGCCCCGGAGGCGTCTGCGTCGGTGCTGTCTATCTACTCGTGTGAACAAGCTAGTGCCTTGCTTCACTGTATATGTATCTAACGTCATAGTGCATTTAGGGTGTATCTGCCATCCTAGTTCGCCTTGAAGGCCATTCATGACATATGTTCCTGTCTCCTGATTCTGGAGAATGGCCCTCTGAAGATCTGCGAGATGGTATGCATATATGCTAGATGTAAATAATAGGGTAGGTGGCTCGTACCGTAAATAAGCAGGCTCGTGATGGTAAACTATGGGCTGTAGCTCAAAATTGGGAACAGCCGGGATGCCTCTCTGTAGAAGGTGGATGGGCAAACAGGCAGGTATGCCTGTATGCTGACCATCCTGCATCTTCAAAAAGATATTCCACGCTAATTGAACCCATGCTTTCTCGGCGCCAGCTGTGAATAAAAGAATATACCACTTCAAATCCCGCGCAGATAGGTGGGCCTGAAGGGGTAAACAGCCAAGGCCTCCTTCTTTTGGATTGGCTGCAAAAGCTGTGCTTCTCCAAAAATTGCTCTGGAGGAGTTGGCGTATGGTTGTCCAGACTTCCTTTACTTGTGCTGGAGTGGGCTTCACAACTTCTGCATAGTATAAATCTTTAGGAAGCAGGTATGTCGAGACAATTCTAAATTTGCTAAATGGTGATAAATGTCTTGCTTTAACTTTTCGAATGGCTGTTTTCAGTTTGGCGACTCGAGTGTCCCAGTCTATGGCAAAGGCGCCTGTATGTGCCTGGACCTGGAAACCTAGGATTGTTGCTTCACTCACCACCTGAAGCCCTGCGATCGTCCGGGGGTGCTCTGCCGGCTGTCCAATTGGGAGGAGCAATGTTTTGGTCATATTCAGGACCTGTCCAGTGCCTCTTCCAAATCGATGCATGATGTTGATGAATCGCGAGACATCCGCGTAACTACTTAATGGTACCGTGTTGTCGTCTGCATATTGTAATGTAGGAATATAGAGTTCGTGAGGGCAGTGCTGTAGTCCGCCGTGAAGATAGTGTTGCATCTTGTGTGTCATAGGCAGTCTGATGCCAATTCTGTGTGTTTCTAGCCATCTGGCGAGGATATGGCCGATCAAAAGGTACAAATATGGAGAGACAGGATCGCCCTGGCGTACGCCTGCTTCAAATTTTCTGCGTTTGGAAAAGGCTCCATTATAGTAGACCTGACTATACGTATTCTCCAGCAAGACTGCGATCCAGTGTTGGAGTGGGGGAGGCATCTGCAGGCATTGGCAAATTTTCATGAGAAATCGTCGATCAACCTTATCATATGCTTTGGAAAAATCGCAAACCGCTAGGAAGGCTGATTTCTGCTCAAGTTGCAAGTGCTGTGGAATGAGTTGGAGAGGCCACACTTTGTCCATAGGGCTCCGTCCTGGCAGAAAGGCTGTCTGTGTGGGGCTGATCAACTGCTGCAACGGTCCTTTCAATTTCGCAAGAAGTATCTGAGTAAAAATTCGATAATCTGTGTTGAGGAGGGTGATGGGTCTGTAATTGATGGCCTGATACCTCGGTCCTTTTTTGTAAATAGGGATAATGAGACCCTCTAGAAAGGACTGAGGCATGTCGTGCAAGAGACCAGTGAAGACTTTGGCCAAGATCGGGGCCAAGGAATCCTTTAAGAGCCGATACGTGACAATTTTTATGCCATCTAGGCCTGCTGCCGTGGGCTTCATTCGTTTGATGGCATTCCTGACATCTTGTTCTGTGATCATGTCGGGGAAAGCTTGTGCTGGAAAAACTGTTCGATCTGCTGGCGTGAGGGAGTGTAGGATTTCCTCCTGAATCTCTTCTGATAATATGTCCTGTTGTGAAATGTCTGCATAGTGGTCAATAAGAATATTTGCACAGGCCGTCGAGTCCCCTTGTAACTGCTGGTGGCTATCTTGAAGTCTGTAATCGGTGGTGGAATATCTGTATGGGGTCAACGGCATGGCATGACTTTCTGTGTCTGCATCCCATTGTTGTTCAGCATTAGGCTGGTGATCTACATGAGCGTATCGATGTTGGAGCTGATGACTGGTGAAAGCGCTCATGGCTGCTTCTTGCTCTCGAAGTTGTCTGACAGCCTCCAGTTCTTTACCTCGAAATTTCCGTTGTGCACTGTACGACAGGCGTGCAATGGTGCCTTTGGTGTCAAGCCATGTCTTATAACTGATCGTATCTTGTCTGGCAAGGGGGCGAAAGCGCTGAGAACATTCATCGCGAAAATTCTGCAATATGCTGGCATCGTTTCTGAATTGGGATGCGTCTTCTATAGGCCTTCTTCGTCGGGGTGGTTATCGGAGTCTGGCGCCTGGGCGACAGGATAACCGCCGCATGATCTGTGTGGACCACCGAAGATTCAATTGACTGCACTGTGATGGATTTCAGAAGTGGTTCCAATTGCTTTGAACCATAGAATCTGTCTAATCTGCTCTTAGTGACGCAACGTGGGTCTTGCTGTGTCACATGCTCGTGTGTGTAGGAAGCTCGGTCCCTGAGGGTATTGTTGCCCAAGTCGCATATATCTGTGCTGTCAAACGCAGTGGCCCATAATTTGGCTGTGCGTCTGTATGGATGTGCTCTGTGGAGGTTGGTCGTTGTATCACGTTGATGTGAGACAAAATTATAGTCACCTCCCCAAAGAACCTGTTGGCTGTTCTCCAGTTGTTGTTTCAGGATGCGAATGCATGGCTGTATATCCGAATCTCGTGCTGAGCCTGTATTAGGAAAATATACCGAGCTAATACGGACGTCTAATCCAGGTCCTTTGAAACGGCCTGTCAGTACCCTGCTTGGGAGATCATGCATGATGGGGCTAAATGTATAAGACTGCTCTAGTAGTCGTCTCCTGACTAAAATGGCCACTCCTTGCCGAGGCCTTGCCTGATTGGATGTCTGGCTTAATGCACTGCCCCAGTAACATTGCCAAGGGTGGAGGGATCGTTCAATCTGACGTATGCGATGATCATCTGTGAGCAGATGGGTCTCCTGCAATAGTACAATATCAATATGTAATCTTTCCAGTTCCACATGTAAAGCTAATGCTTTGTCAACGTTGAGACCATTAACGTTGAGGCTATAGATTCTGAGTGTCTGTGGCGTCATCTTCACGTGATATATATGGTAATATATGCCTGGGTTCAAAGATCATCCATGATCTCAGGATTCTGCTCCAGGCAGGCTGCAATTTCTTGGAGCTCCTGTGCATGTATAGCATCCTCCTGAAGTAGCGACGGTTCTGGTGGCTGTATAGGGATGGGCTCTGTCTGCGGCGGATATTTTCTTTGTATCGCTGGGCTGGGTCTCCGCCTGTCCATACCTCGTTGGGAGGCGTTCGAGAACAACACAGTGCGAGAACGCTTCGTAGGAGTACTCGGATACATCGCCTGGTTGGTCATTAGAGCCTCCCGATAGTTCTTTGAACCATTTTTGAACTCTGCATACTCTGCTTTAGCAACGGCAAGTGCCTGGAGTCCAGACGTATGCGGCTGTTGTCTGTTCAAGGCTGTTCTGCGGGAGAGATGAATGTTCAGAGTCCGGTCACCAAACATAAATCTGATGGGCTCAATTTTCTTGAGATTCTCCACCTCCAATGTGGCAATCCATGTGTTGGTAGGCAACTCAATCTCACCACATTTTTCAGTGCTTTGAATGATTTGGGTGGGCTGGAAACCATTAGCTTGAAGGGCTGCTTTAGCGTAGTCTGGGTCCAGGATTGGGGTGGAATCTGTTTCGTCATTGATATCCATAAAATACTCCTGTTTACGTGGACGATTAGGCCACACAATTTCAACCACATGCTTCTGATCATTGATTTCCAGGGATATCGTATCATCTGGTGCAAGAGCATCAACAAGTTCGACCACCTCTTCAAATGTGGCAAACGTACATTGAAGGATGGCTCGATAGTTGACCTTTTTGCCCCCAATGAAGGCCGTGGAGTAAAACCAGCGGGATTCTCTGGGCATGCCAACAATTTTTCCTTTCGGCAAATGCTCGGTAAGGAACTTCACGCACCTGATCTTGAACAGTTTCATCTGTTCCGTCACATAGGCGTTCGCATCGTGGTCATAATTCCAATATTTCTGGGGAATGGCAATCTCCATGCGAAGGTGGAACCTGAACACGCGACTGGTCTCAGTTGGAGCAGGGATGGCTGGGTTTGACATTCTCGATGTTTCTGGTATCGGAACGATGTGATAAACGCAAATAGAGCGATGTTTGATAGACTTTGTGTCTTAACGGTTTTTATACCGTAGTGACAAAAAAAAATACGGGATTTTGATGTTTTTTTCCAGACAGGCTCGGCCACATTACGGGCGGCTCAGCCTGACCCTCAGATTGGGTCTTAGAGCCAAAATTTGGCCATGTAAAGGCATGTGATGGTACTTACAAGGTTATAAAGCGCATATAAAGCTTCGTTGACTGCCCAGAAGCGTCGAGAAGGCTCCAGTTCGGCGTTCATGGGGCATTTTGACCTGTCTCCTCATTCAGGGCAAGTTCATTCAAGCCTCCCACAATCTCCTCCTCTTCATCAGTACTAAACCCATACTCCCTCTCCTCCTCATCGTCATCTGGGCAATCTTTCGACCCATACTCCGATATTTCTTCCGAGCATTCTGTTGTCTGTCCTTCTTCCATGTCAACATCTTCTTCCTCACTGTGTTGTTGCTTTTTCTTCCTCCCTGGTCTCGGGATGAACTGAAGACCCCTTTCAATGTCAGATACTCCTCCACTCATGTGCCTGAGGAATAGCTTACTTCCATCTTTTTGTGTTCCTCCTGCCACATTCTGCACCTGTTCGTTCCAAGCTTGGTGATACCCTCTCCAGTATTGTGCACAATTTTGAGTTCTTCCCTAGTAAAACTCCTCAATAACATCTTTCCCTGCTACTTTCCTTTCTGTTTGTGATTATCTTCTTATTGATGGATTCACATGAGGTAATAAGAGATTCATATAAGAAGGGACTTTTCCTTGGATGCCCACTCAAACGCAATGATTCTGGGTTGACTTCTTGTGCCTCCTGTATCACCCTTTACATCCAAATGAAATTCTGTTCCAACCACGACTGTTATAACTTCTCATTCTATATCAATACATTCATCAAAATCTTGCATTTCAGGATCATCTTCTCGCCCAGATAGAAGTTTGATATTGTACAGTTACCAAACTGGAATTTGAATATTTCTCAACAAACCTTGGCTTCTGTTGCCGCCCAAACCAGATACCAGGTATATGTATATGTTTAATAGATGTAAATGAATATAATAATGTGCGACATTGTCCTATCATCCACCAGATGGCCCAGCACCAAGCCTCCATGGGATGCTGTCAATGTGGGGAATGATGAGTGCGTGGCATGGCCCCATCCACGAGGTCATCTGGGCGGGGCGGGGCACGAAATGAAAGAGGAGATGAAAATAGAGCGATTGGCGGTGTCCCCGAGTGCAGATTCGCCCTGGAGGACGAGTTATCGGCAAATGAAGTTTGCTTGGAGATCCATTACGGGATATAGAGATTCCAACCGGACAAGGTCCGTATTTTTTTTGGTCACTACGGTAGATTTTAATATATTACTAGTTTGACCCGTTTGGCAAATGCCAAACTCCATGGCCTTCGGCACGGGCAACCTCTCTACGTTCGGCCAGACCTTCACAATATGCCCTATGGCGATCTTCCAGTACGCTTCAGTAGAAGAAACATATCGACCCTGCACATATTCTTCGATCTCATCCCTACTCTCTCTGTGGCCCACAGGACTCCGAATTCTAATATTAGCCAGGTCATGTCCCTTAAAGACATACTTGAAGACATACTTGACGGCTTGGGTAGAGGACATGCATACTTCCATATTAATATGACAGTCGAACCGCTTGAGCAAGTAGGCATTATAAGGAACAACGTCCTTATTGTCAAATGCAAGCCTCCTGCCACCGCCCACATCTTTCCTGTCACAACAGTACCAAATACACAATTAGCACCCTACACCTGCTAAAGTTTGAGTATACCTCATGACACGTACCATATCGGTTCTCGTCGGGGCCTACTATATCTGACCTTTCCGTCTGCATCAACCTCCGTGTGGAGTAAGTGCTCTTTTGGGAACTTCCTGATGCAACGCCCACGTTCCATGCATGGAGCCTCTGGATTACTGTCCCCACAGGGGCCATGCAACATGTGGGACACGACGCAAGCATGCAGGACGGGGTCATCGCATTCATCCGGTATCGTCGCTTGCACCAGGGCGTTGATGTCTGCCGCTGTGCGGGGCTGATAACGCTCCTCAAAGGTCACCAACATATGCATATGCGGTAGCCCTCTCTTCTGAAACTCAATCGAATACATGATGGCCTCTACACGACCATAACATTCCCTTACCTTGATCTCATGGTACAAAGCCTTTAATTTCAGCCAGAAAACGCGACAAACTATGTCTGGCCTGTCTTTGGAATGCTGAACGCGTGGCAAGGCTTCGGTTATCTCCGGCCATTTTGGATTGCAGGTCATCGTGATGAACAGGCTCGGGGGCCCCCTAGAACCAACAACAGCCATCGCATCGTGATACTTCTCACTCATGAACCTGGGCCTCTTTGGAAGGTGCTGGGAAGCAGGACAATCCTACCAGAGTCGATAGCATCCGTTACCCCTGCAGCAATGTTGTCTTGAACACCGGAATAGAGGTCGGCCCGAAGGGTGTCCTGGTTTCGCCGTGCCCAATCCAACCTGGACCATTCGAGTTTCGAGAGGTTACAGAGAATCCACTCCTCAAACAGACGACCTCCATGGAGGAAGAGGCTGTGATCCTTGCGATGTTCCTCGAATCCATCTGGGTATATACGCATATGCATGAAATACCTGATGTAGGTCATGAGAGTGACCCCATGGTCCTTGTTTAAATCCACACCCCATCCCCGCTCCCCACGCGGATATAACAGAACAAAATGTAGCGGATCATACCATGCACTTGTCCATGCAACCCTCTGAGGAGTGTTATTACTTCCTAAGAGTTTCACGCGCAGCTCCCCGGGCTCAGTCGGCTCCTCATTTGCGACCACCATACCCATCTCTAGCGCGACAGGTGGACGATCTCGACCATCTCCCCGACGTCCATCAACAAAGCTCAGGCTGAACCTGTGCAAGCCATCTTGGTTCCGGAACCAATCCGTCTGTACCAGGGACCTGAATGTTCTTCGAGCCGATTGTGCTCTCGGATGATGGACTGCAGCATCGCAAGGCTTTCTACATGGAGAGGTTCGCCGCCTACCACTCCCTGACGTCGTTCAAGCTGCTCCTCATCCCCATCAACCATGTAAATTTGCCCATAGATTGGATCTCCAGATGCCTGCCGTAATGGCGGCATCAAATGGTACACACTTCCATGCATCTGCAGATAGTAGACTCCCTGCGTACCAAGATTGCTAATGGAAATGCCAGACGACGCAAACGAAAGGGCATTATTGTATGCACGAATTCGTTGCAGGAACGTGCGTCCATCCCGTCCCCTTGGATACGTTGCCAAGAGCACATGCAACGGATCCGGCGCAGCTTGAGGGAAGAGAGTTTGTAGCACTCTAACAATGGTATTCGCCCTCGTGTTTGGGCAACATATGGTCTCATCTTCACCACGCCACCGTACTGCATAGCATGTCTGGCACACTTGGTCGAAAGGCCCTATATAATGTTGCTGCACGTCCATGCCAGCTCTCCATCCTAGTGGCATGTCCTCCCGGTTGCGTTCTTCTTGAAGCAATCCCATGTCTGGGGCATTCACCGACCCTGAAGACCCTCTGGACGCAGAGCCAGATGGATGGTATGAGGACCCTGACAGTCGTTCTTCCTCTGCTTCCTCAGACGCGGTGGTTGACTCCGACGCCTCCGTCCACAATCGTTCGTACTGGACTCTTACCGACTCCAAAAGCCTTGAATCAGCCTCACCAGGGTCAGATGCGTCTGCCCTGACCCTTGCTGACCGGCGAACTCCCTCTGCTGGTGTTGGCTGGTTGCGACGCTGGCTCGTGGGCTGCGGAGGATCGCTGCCCGCATCGCTTTCATATCGCAAAGGTGGTCGGACACGGCGTCCGTGCCGCGTTTGCACGGGACCACTACGCGTTGTTTCCGAGGGCAAGGTTTCCCCGAATTCGTCGTAGTCTTGGCTCCATCGGGGAGGCCTCCTGACCCTTGGCGGCATCACCTGAGTCTCCCACTACAATAAAAATTAAATTTCAGATAGGGTGCTGACGTGCCAGGTGTCCGAACGATCTGGGAATCGTGCGTGAACCGATCGGCGAACGTCAGCCGAGATCGAGGTTCTCACTCGGTCACAAAGACTCTTTGATAGGCATCGTTCGACCGATATTCAAGAGGCTCGCGAAAACGCCGAAAATTTCTCGCTGGATAGGCCCTGAGAGGGTGCTGGACGGGGCGGAGAATAGTGTTTATCAAAATATATGAGGTTTGTTGGGCAAGAGAACACGCGAGGGGGCTCTCAGGCGCGGACCCACGGCGTCAAAGTGGGCAAATTCGGCGAATTCGCCGTGTTTGACGCAAAATTGCACCGTGTTCCCGTGCGCGTTTGCATCCTTTGTAGGCACCAAAAGTTATGATTTTATGTGTAGATTTGGTTTCCGAAAATCGGCCGAAGTTTTTTTTTATAGTACACAAGTACACTAGGATTGCCGCCCGTCGCACGTGGCCTTGTATCGGGTAGACTTCGCGGTCCATGGTCAGTCGAATGGCCAGTCGATTGGCAAACGGCCCAATTGGGTACTTTGATCGATGGTGGCGACATCTCTTTTGTTTGATCCATATTCGCGAGCTCACACTTGCATTGTATACGTCAGATCCTATTGATTGGCACCGTCAGGTCTCCTCGGCCACCTGACTGACTCTGCAGCTCCAAAGTTTGCAACCCTATCTTGAGCTCTGGTTTAGGACCTAAACTTTGGGTCACTACTTGGTACTACAGGACGGCAGGCCTCTTTGATGCTGTCCTGGCATGAATTCTCTCTCACTCGCCACTGATAGATCACATGCCTGAGGACGACTGAATTTCCCTTTGCTGTGATCTACATCGATCAAACGAAGGATGCCTCTGACCGCTGAGTGTGTGTTCAACAGATGGTCCTAATCAGACCCATCCTATCCACCATTCAGGTCTCACCGTTCTGTATGTCTAGAAAGCATTCTTTCAAATACATAAAAAAACTACTAATAATTGTTCAAAGATCGTAGTGTTTCTGAACATAACGAGAAGCTCATACTCCTCATCGAGAGGCAACCTGCGACGATGGCCACGGCTGTCGCCAACCTCCAGAACTTTATGGAGGCTCTGCGAGAAGCAGAAAAAGCAACAAAGTCAGCAAGAGTGACTTTCACCACCACCCTGCAGTGCGAGAATGGAGAACCGGAACGTTCGTACATTCAAAATTTGAAGTTGCGAATCGACCGATCCATCATCTTGCACATCGAACAAGGGTTGCAAGCCTACGGAAATCAACCCTTATTGCAAGATAACATTGAAGATCCGCACAAGATGATGTTCACGGAGGAGAAGATCGGCCACCACTATGCCACCAAAACAAAGACACTGAGGGTCTTCTGGAATATGTGGGTGTTGCGGGAATTTCAGCCACATTTCGAGAAAATCGTTAATGACGGGTCCTGGATGTTCTTTGAACATGAAGACAAACAGTTCCCGGTGACTGTACGGTATGAAACTCAGACACAGACGCAACAAGCCATCTTACGGGGTGTCCCAACTCGACACCCGGAGCTGCTTCAACAGTTCTTGGGAAGTATCATGCAACACTTGGCAAACAAAGGTAACATCTCTAAAGAAGCGGAGATAATGACATGCGCACCTCGCAGCCATACGAGGAACGCTGGAGAAATGCCAGAATACCTCCATGCAACAGAATGGCTCATCACCTACAAGGACAGCAGGCCAGGACAGAATGGCACCATCCCAGTGGGCCCAACAGGGCCTGCACTGGAGTGGCAGGTACTCAGACCCCGCCGCCCACATGTCCCATTGGACACGGTACCAACCCTGGCCAACTACCCGGTGAGAGAAGTACAGTATGCCGCCATGGTGGAGAACAACGAAATCCAAACCGATGATTTCGTGAATATCACAAGCGAGGAATTCGCAGCACAAGTAAACCCGACACAAGAAGCACACACAGATACACAGGACACATCAGCACCCCAGCCAGCACAACAGATGGAGGAAGACCAACAGGAGGCACCCAACACCGAAGAACACGAAAACCTTGTCGACCCACAGCACACCACCGCCACCCAACAGGATGGAATGAATGAAGCTATGACACAGAGGAAAGAGGGACCCAGGGATGCCGGCAACACAGAGGACTCAGAGGATGTGGTGTCTGCAGAAACACGCACTGTGGCAAACAACACAGCGACGTCAGGCCTGGGCAACTCTGAAGAAGCACACAACAATCTGCAGGACCTGATAGGGGAGGAGAGCCAGAGGAGAATCACAAGAGCCTCGACCAAAAAGAGGGAGCAGCAGGGCTCACCAAAAAAGAAGCTAGCCACAGGCCCCCCACCAACGGCATCGCCTCAGAAGAAGGCGCATGCCATCCGCAAGTAAATCATTATCCATGATGATGAACGGCTTGAACTTCATGACATTCAACGTAAGAGGCTTGACCCCAAACAAATACAGTGCCATGATGAAGCTGTTAGAAGATCACAGGATTGATATTGCCCTGATACAGGAAACCCACCTCAAAGGAAACACAGACGAACACAACTTTACAGAACTACTAGATAGAAACACACAAGCAGAATGGAAAACATTTTGGCACAATGATCGCCAACACGGCAGAGCTCGAGGTACAGCAATTTGGATCCGAACCCATCGGCAAGGCAGAGCACCAATTCACCTCCACCCCAGCACAGTGACAAGGAAAGGCATGGGCCGCATGATCCGTCTTTCACTGGACTGGTCGGGCCATAAGCTAAGAATAGGAAATGTGTATATGCCTACCACCTCCACCTCCAACCACTGGACGATCAGCACGGCCCTGATCAACCACATCAAGAAAGATGCACAGAGAACACAGGGAATCATTTATGCTGGAGACTGGAATTTTGTTGAAGACCAGACACTGGATACCACCTCCACAAGGAGAATCAACAACAAACAAGAACAATACCTCATCAGGTACTGGAAAGAAACTGTAGGGAACTCGATCACAGAATGCCAACAGGAGACATTGAGACAGAAACACATGTACACACAACACCATGGAACCATGGAAGGAACTATTCATAGCCGCCTGGACCGCTTCTATGCCTCGTCAGACATGACCAGATATATCACACAGCCTATCAAAACGATAGAGATCCACAGCTACGGCATAGTATCAGACCATAAGCCAGTCATCATGAGCATCATCGGGAAATTGCCCCATAAAGATGCTGCACCCGTGCAGAAAGAATACATGAAAAGGATTAAAACCGCAGCAAAATGCCACCCACTTACAATGAAGGAGGCGAGGAACGCATTCGAGGCTTTCCTCTCCTCATTCCAGGGTGGTGTTTGGCTCTCGGAGGAAACCCAAGGGTCTTTGCCGGAAACTGACAGACATCGGATGATACTCGAGCAGTATCCACATATTAAACGCCAACTGGGGAAAATATGGAATCAGGCCTCGAACCAAGCAATTGAAGCACTGAAGCTGGCTTTACATCAAGCCGAGGAACAGGGCATTGACCGACACATCAAAGATTGCAAACGACAGCTACAGCAAGGGCAACAGGCAAATCGATCGGACTCACACACGTGTATCCCAAATGACGCAATGGACCAACTGTCTTATCAGCTGCTGATGAGACCCAAGGGGAGCAACTGCATTGGAAGCTTGACTGACCCAAAGTCACAATATACTTACACCAGTCCCAAAAGCATCGCAAATTGCCTGGCCAACACGATTGCAGAGGTATCAAAGCCTCCGCAAACAAATCAGGAAGCCCAGCAGGAACTGATCGATTTGATCGCGGAGGAAGATCGCACTGTCTTCCCGACCTTTTGTGACCCTTCAGAGACAATCAGCTCACAGGAAGTCGCCAAAGCCATCAGGAAAATCCGCAACTCCTGTCCGGGAGATGATGGGTTGCAGATTATTCACTACAGAAAGTTTAGCAAATGGATGTGTCCGATCTTGGCCACACTATTTTCCGCCATCATCGCAAGGAACGAGATGCCAGCCAAATTTCATCATGGCACGATCAGAGCCATTGAAAAGGGAGGAACCCTGACAGATCCCACCAATTATAGACCCATCACCCTACTCAATGTGGACTACAGAATCTTCGGGTTTATCCTGAAGGAGAGAATGACTTTGAGCCTCCAGAACTTGATTCCAGCAACGCAGACAGCCTTCCTGCCTGGAAGACAGTCAGCAGAAAACATATGGGCAGTACAGACCATCCCCCACCTCCTACACAGAGACAACAGAGAAGCATTGATCGCCCTATGCGACTTTCGCAAAGCCTATGACACGATTGATAGAAGCTTTCTGTTTCAGCTATGTCATACACTCCAGATGCCAGACTACTTAGTGAGATGGATTTAACTCATGCTCCGGGAGACAACCAGTAAGGTATATGCAAACCATTGCTTTTCAGACTACAGACAATTTCATGCAGGACTGAGACAGGGATGCCCAGCGTCCCCGTTACTTTACCTGTTAGTTGGATTTATGCTCGCTCGCCTGGTGCAGCATTCAGAATTGGGCATCACAATACCATGTCCACTCCAGACAGACCCAACACAGTCGGGTACAACCTTGAAGCTATGCCTTTTTCAGTTTGCTGACGACAGCAAACTCATTCTCGAAGAGGATCAGGTCCCGCGCTTTAAACAGATTATGGCGCTGTTCGCTGAGGCAACAGGACAACACTTAAACAAGGAGAAGACCAAACTCTTGCCCATAGGCGCCCTCAAGACCCTGCATCACAAGCAACAGATCGATGTCTTCAAGGTCACAACAGAAGCAAAAATCCTCGGTGTGACGCTACACCATGGGATTGAAGCTCCGACATACCAATGGCAAAACAAAATGTCCCAACTCCAACAGCTCACGGATAAAATCAAGCGTATGACAGGACTGCCCATCTTTGCAAAATTTGATCTCTTCAACAAATTTGTCACCTCTAAAGTACTCTATGCTGCAGAATTTATCTATACACCGCCATCTATCGTCGATGGCATTTATAAGATGGCGAGGAAGCTTTTACCACCAGATGCACCATGCTGGAAAAACGAAGCAATACAGTCGAGAGCCGATCTTGGCGGCCTGGGCATGCTCCCCTTCCAGGAACATATCAAGGCCCGCCAATATAAGTGGCTCATCAAGCTTCTCGTGTTAGGCACCACCACCGTCTGGTCCACGCTGGTATGGAATGCCACAGCCCACCACAGAAGAACCAACAGGCCAACAAAGGTCATGGCTCTCAGGCTCCTCACCCAGCCGTGTGATTTGCCGGGCGTACACCCAGCGCTCATGGAATACAGTGAGGACAACGAGATCCCATTGAGCTCGCTGATCAACTCAGTATTCAGGATCCAACAGAAGAAAGACAGTGGAACTACTGCTGGCATCGCTACAAAGGAAACCAGTTGCCACTCCACAAGTATACGGTGAAAGATGGCACTCGCCTGATCACCATTAACTCGCCAGACCCGGTCAAATGGCAGCAAGCGACCAACAATCAGATTGCTTGGATACACACTGTGAGCGAGATACAGCCCAGGTTCGGTAAGATGCTGGGAAACATCAGAAAATGGTGGAGAGCACGGGTGCCCAACCCGTGGAAGGAGATCATATGGCATATAAACTCAGGAGGGCTCCTCGTGAGTCATCTCCCAGCGGAGAGGCGAAAGGACTGTGCATGTGGACATTCGAAGGCATCAATGGACCATTATGCCCGAGAATGCCCTATTGCCAAACATGTCTACAGCCTCCTCAAACCAGAAAGCATGCTTGCTGGAACAAACAGCCATTTCCAACTCCTCCTTCACAACATATGGAGCAACACCTCTCCAAAGGATGTGGACGATGCCATATGGACTGAGATTAGTATTATTACCATCAATGCTTTGGATGTGGGCCGTAAAACAGCCTACAGACTCCTCCACCACTCCACCACAGAACATCCACCACAGCCACAGGATATCATCAGAAAAGCCAGCCACACAGCAGAGCAGTACTTCTGGGAACTGCTGAAACAACGAAAGCCCAGCTTCCCTCCACCATCGCCAACAATGAAAGAGTTGCCATTCCTGAAATGGCAACCTGCTAACAGACGCTGGGTGTTACAGAAACCCCTGGTATGGACTCTGACTAGGAACAGAACAGCTACACTCGAACAGTGAACAAGGAAGCGCTTGCCACTTCCTACATAGACCTTAGCATTAAAGAGAGACTAAAGTCAGATTTGCCCGAAGTATGATGGCCCAACTGCTCCTGTACGGTTTAGTGGTACCCATGGTAAAAATTTCACAACCTGGAGCAGTCGTCATATGGACGGTCGAGGAAATCTGTTTCATTCACTATGCTACACTGGCTCAAACAAAACACTACAGAGGAGTATGTCCAATGGACAATGTACAGGTCAGGAGGTTTTGTATCCCTTTATAAATTTCTCAACATTTTATTTAGGGATTTCCTCCTGTGGGGCTTGTATGATTTGGAGGAAATTCGTCATATTTTTCGACTGTGTAATAATCCCCTATAAAAAAAAAAAAAAGCTTCGAGGCGCAAAATATTTGACGTCGTTGGACATGACCTCGGGATACCATCAGATCCCCATTGCGCACAGTTCATTCCTCAGAACCAACACGTCACATTGGTGATAAAGAGGTATTTTCTATTTATTGTTTCAGACTTCCTGAATACATCAATTCAAATCTTTGCTCACAAATATGGCATGAGGGAGGCTTGAAGAATTATTAGAAAGTTTGCAGATGCCTTGCTCTGACTGACACTTTTCCTGAGCACAACAGAGAAGAGAGGAAACATGGAGTACATTATCGGGCTTTGACGCTACTCATATTTACATTTCAGGTATGATCATAGGATGAAGTAATGAGAGATCACTCATAGTTGGCAAACATAGCGTAGCGGTCAAACAGGAGACCACTATAGATGCAACAAAAATGTCTGCCAATGCATGTGCAACGCCATAGAAAAATGATTTATGCAACACGAGCGTCTTCCCATTTAGTAATCTTGTTTCTTGAATGCAACTCTAGGCTTAATAGTTACGTGAGAAATTCATGCTGACATGATGACAATGCATGCTCAACACCTCAGCTGATATATCACCCAGCAGAAAGTCAACCATACGTATGGTTGACAGTATACTGGCTCACACTCATCTCCACAGACCTGTCAATCAGCCTCTGCTCTGATGCCCTCCCTGCCATTTTTTCGATAAAGCTTATATATAATTTTATATATAAATTTTATCTTTGCACTTATGGGCCCAATGGGAACTAGGGTTGGATCATTAAGATCCATAGTTGAAAACTCTTGTGTCAGCACTTCGAATAAAAAGTGCATGGTAGTACTTGGGTGCACCATTGAAAACGCATTGGTACACCTTACCGCCTAATTTTTCAATTCTCTTGGCGCCACATACTGTAGAATTATCATAAGAGAAGTGAACGAGCTGAAAGTTAACTTGACTCATGGCTAAGGTAATGACATGAATGGGGACAACATTTTCATAATATTGGCCTGTATCCTTCAGTTGCGTTTCCGGAGTAGGAACATGCATGTACACAACAGTTTTTTCATGCGAAAAGTGAGCCAATGTTTGCATCAGGCATCCAAGCCTCGATGGTTGGACATGTTCTAGAACATCATTGAGCATGATGAGATCAAAATTGTACTCAATTTTTCTGAAGGCTGTGATGTCAGACAAATAAAACTCTATGTCTTCAAAGATTTCGCTCCCAGCTTTAATCCAACCTGGGACGATATCAACACCTACCATTCTACCATGCCCTCCAAAGGCATCTAAGATGGATTTAATATGCCTCAATGCTGCACCAGCTGCTGATCCTAGATCCAAGACTGACTGTCCGGCTGTAAGAATATTCTGCTTGAGAAATTCAATGCATGAAAGTCCCCTTGAGTCAAAATCCTTCAAACCTTTCGCTTCATCAATCTTTCTCAGGAATCTGTCACTCTCTTCATATGAAGCAGCCTCTTTAAAGATTTCTTCCCTCTCTCTTCGTGATAAAGCTTTACAGGGCCATGTGTACACGGGTTGACGTATGCCGTGCAGAAAAAACTCTCTCCACGTATATATAGAGAGAGCGATAATCACAAGACCCGTGATGGGAAGGTATGCCACGCGTGGAAGTCCGCCATATCGAAACTTTGCAACCCTATTCATTTGGAAGTATCATTAGATATTCTGGCATTTATAGACTGAATTTGAATACAATTTTTGATTTTAAATCGTAATACGATATTTAGAAGATCAATCTTCCATACCTCTCTTTCTGAGGAAAGAATCGTCTCTCTCGTCGCCGATTTTCCATCAATGATATCGCCAAGTATATCAAAAGATGCGTCTTGATCTGTTATTTCATTTACTTTCCAGTCTTACATGCCCGGTGGTGATGCATAGTGAAAGATGAGCACAATCCTCAAATTCGGATTGAGGGGCTCGATTCCTTGAAGGAGCCTTCACTCATCCCCACTACCATCACCTCGTTTAGGCCAAGGTGTAATAATTGATTGATTGCAAACAATTGACTCAAATCATTCGTTCCAGTGATGGAAGGGAAGAAGTGGAATCCACACACGACGAGGCAAGCCTGGAAGTGTGCTTCGGAGGTACTGGGAAGATTTTGCCCACTGGCAGCCCATGAACCTCTGGGCCATGCTTCTTATTCCATCGCTGAGAGAATGTTTGAATAGCTACCTATTGGCTAATGGATGCTTCCTACAAGTTGCACCCCTGGTGGTGGTTTGGGGAACCACCTGTTGGAGTTGATGTTCCAGGCTAGAATTGGGAGGGTGGAAGATGCCCCAGTGACACCTCAACAACAAGTAAGTACAAACAACTGGATCCTCATCCCAATCTTGTAGATGTCATTTCACAAGAAGAAGTATTGTTGTAGGTCCCTTGTTGGACAACAGTTGATCCTCATGTTGAGAGTTCATCGAGGTGTCCTCGTGGAGTTGGTCTACTGTAGCAACATTGTCCTGTTCCCTAATGTAACAGACAGGTTCCGCGGAAAGAGTGCAGGGAGTACTTTTCTATTCGTTGAAAGCCAATCCTTTACTTCATTGTACGATGCCTCCCAAACACGAATAAAGGGATCCTTTGACCACTTCAACTTAGCCCAAGGCTTGGTTCTGCTGACAAAGTGGTAAATATGTGTTTGAAACAGCAGCTCACTGTGTTCCGTCAAACCAGACCGGACATGGAACAGAGGAGGAAATCTAAAATATTGATTCCTCTGTTCAAAATAGACAAAAAGGAATTCTTGTGATGGGCAACATAGTCTCTTATCCACAATAGATATTTTATCAATCATGTCATGGAAAACATCTAGAGAAGGCTCCAAGACCATCACCCCTGAATTAAGACCAAACCAATTTATATCCTCAGGCTTAAATGCGTACCTTTGCCAGCTAGAAGTATTCCACGGGTTACTATCATCCGAGTAGGTATGGTCATAGAAGACTATTTTCTCTCTAGCTGAACTGATTGCAGATGCAGTCACAGATGGCTTAGAGCAGAGAGAATCTATTGCTTTTAAAATGACAACATCAGTGTCTACCATCACAACTTTAGAGTATTGAACCAGAGACCAAACAAATAATTTTGTCCAAAGGACACTATCCCTGGATTGCATCTCAGCATAATTTTCTTTCATTGGTAGTTGCCTTGGTATCCGATGGACCACTACGCCAAAGTTTTCCAAAGTTGTCCGACTGGAGGAAGAAACATTGTGAACCATTGCAGCAAATTGTAGGGATCCAGGCTGAAGTGATGCCCGGCGTATCTGATGAAACAGTGTCAAGGTTGGCAGCAAGTGTGAGTCATCTGAACAGAGGGTAACGAACGTGCAGGAACGTCTATCGGGTCTAACCCCAGTGCGTACGAAAAATTCTCTGAGTTCGTATGCTAGCAGAGAGATTATTACGAATGCACGTATCCGTTGCCCCCGGTAATAATTGAGGCTTCGCGTAAGTCTGGGATAAGTCATATTTTTTAGCCGCCAACTCATTCATACTCAGAAATGCTTTACAGGCAAATTATTTTTTTTCGCGAGATGTCGTTTTCGCGAGCGCAGCGAGAGAAATTTTTAATTTGGAACTAAGATGTTTTCTTCGCGAGACGTTCGTTTGAAGGGTGGGAGGTCAGGCCTATTCTTCGCGAGATCATCGAGGTCCCAACCCTATGAATGGCTTGAAGTAGTTCTTACAAGAGATATTGTACTCAACATTCCACTCTAATTGCAAATCTATGCCTGCGCAACCTCATCGTCCTCCTGGTCCACCTCTGACTCTTCTGTGTCATGAACTGAGTATTCACCCTCATCATCTGTGTCTGACTGGTCATCCTCGTCCCCATCAAAGACGTCCTCAACAATCTGGCGTACAGTCTCACGTCCTTCTTCTTCAATATCTTCCACAATTGTCATAGGGAGCTTCCGAGGCCTTCCCCTTTTTCTCTTTGGTGGGATCTCTTCTGTTGTTTCATTTTCTCCCTTCTTTTTCTTATTTTTGTGCCATTTAGCGCTGTCTCCATGTTGTTCTATCATATCTTCATCCACTGTTTGGGTTTTTATATGTTGGGTTGCAAAAGCACAAAATCTGCTCCACAGTCCGAAATCATCTTCGGAATCTGCCTTCATTGCATTGGACATTTTGTCCCCACCATCATCATCCACCATGTCTGGCTCATCTTGATCCCGATCAACATCCTCTTCCTCATTCACTTTATCTTGCCATCGCTCAGCACTTTCCGGGGTTATCATTCCCAAATCCTTCTGAGCACAATTGAAAGCTTCCCATTCCCTCCGCTTGGTATCATCCATGTCCATGGCAGTAAACATTCTCTCCAGAGCTTGCATCTGGTACAAGCTACTAAAGGATTCGCTTAATCCACACGATTTCCATCCACTTAGAATTAACTCTTTTCCTTCATCTCCTTGAAACCAAGAAAAACCTTTCTCAGCCCACTCTGGAATCTTCTCCCTCAAAGTGATCATCTTCAAATCACATGTATATCCAACTGGTTTCTCACCCCGACTTATTCGCTTTTCATTTTCCTCTATTTGTTGTTGCAAACTTTCAAGGAGGTATTTTTCAAATTCTTTGATAGCCAGGGCCTTCAATTTATAATTGCCCACCAGGTCTACCACCTGTAGCTTTGAAGTGCATCGAGCAGGGACAAAGAGCAGTAGTATGTATGGGTAATTCTTCTTCATCCACTCAGTAAATGCTTTGGAAATGTGTACTTTCCAGCAATCTAAAACCAGAACACATCTTTGTTTGATATCTTCTATCCTCAGACTCTTACCTGTGTAAGGTTCAACAAGGTGTTTCTCCACCAGCTTCTGGCAGAAGTACGGGTGCAGCACCTTGCCAACCCACTCTTTCATGGTGTCTAAATTCGCCCAATGTGTATCAGGATTGGTAGAAAACAGCCAGTCATGCAGTGCTGTATAGTGAGAGTGCTTGCTTCCCTTTACCTTGTCTGTCTTGCCTTTGAAGACAAACTGCAGAGGCAGCATCTCCCCACTTGCACTGAGACCAACCATCATTGTCACTTGCCTTTTATCGTTGTGGGCTATCATGGAAACCGAGCGCTCACCTCTTTGCGCTAGATTTTTACCCCTGTGAGGAGCAAGGTGCCACCCAGTCTGATCTGCATTGACAACCAGGTCAGGAGTGATGTTGAATTCTTTAACACGAACAGCCAACCTGTCACAAAATGCCAGTTTTAATTCCTCCCAGTTATCTGGCACTTCTCTGCCCGTGGTTGCTTGACGCAAAGAAAGCCCTAAATCTTTGTATAAAAAGTTCCTGAACCAAGATTTTGACATTTTCCAACCTTTCAAAATTTCTGGCTCCCCCCTCCCAGCCTCATTTTCCTCAGTCCTCACTCGATCTAACTTTGCCTGAACCAGCGACCATATGAAGTTGATTGTGCTAGGAATGTGAACTTCTTTCGGCCTGATGATGTCGTTGAGCCAGCTCCTGACCAGTGTCTTCCTCTCTTCATCAACTGCTTTCCTTCCTCTGATCTTTCTGTAGATACCATTCTGCCTCCATGCCCTGACCGTTGATTCACTCAACCTCTGAAAATTCTCGAGTCGTGGAAACTGTTTTTGGAACCATTTAATAGATTTGGAGACAGAGAACCCACCGCGAGGATTCAATTGTTGGGCCTTCTCTAGGACCATGGCAACTACCAAATTGTCCCAATACATATACTTCCCCCCCAGCCTGTCAGGCTGAGCCTTTTCCCCTTGTTTTCGTTTCCTTTCCAGTCTTCTATTCCGGCTCTTTTGGATGTAGGACGGGGGATTGACGAAATACTTCTTGGGACCAGGTTGTAATCTTGGTTTGAACTCCACCACTGGTCTAGATAATGTAGCCCCTTCTCCATTGAAAGCTTGCATGATCGAAATCTGCTTTGTCGATTTTTTGGCGTGTTTATCCACCTTATTGATGCTTTCAGTTAAGACGATACAAACGTCGTCATCTTCTTGCATCGAAGTTTCCTCTAGAACCGGTGCCGTTTTCTCTGGCTCCGCCCCAGGGTCCTCGTTCATTTGATTCGTCGACATTTCTGTAGACAAGGAACTTTTTTGCAACAAATGTGATACTTGGTCAACAACGGCTGGGAGGATTGGGCAATCCAAATTCAAAATTTTGAATTCTCACGACTGAGATCGACAGAGTGCTCCTATCAGAAGACCTTCTCGAAGGTCTATGTTCCAACCTCACGACGGAGATTCTCAAGCATTTCAACGTCGGTCAAATGTTCCCTTTGATGGGAGCATTTGATCTACTAGAAAACAAGTGGAACTTTGGGCCAATTTTCGCGGATGGCTCCAGAAAGACAGTGATAGGTAGCGTTTACTTCGCGAAGTCCTCAGATTTCTCGCGAAAAAAAATAATTTGCCTGTATTTTTTTAGGCCGCTTTTACTTGATTCCTTGGCCCAACTAAGGAAAGCAAGATTCTAGCCAATTCTCGTTCTCCGTCTACAATGAATTTCCGCCTCTGATATTATAGATTTATACTTATATATATATAATCTATCTAATCTCAAAAAACGAAGTACAGAGATGCTCTAACGAGTAAGAAATCAGCAACCGCTTTTTCAGCACTGGCGAACCACCCCGCACTTACAGAAAGGATGGTGGCCTCCTTAAATCCCATATTTTCCTGAGGGGCGTATTTTATTATTTCGACGACGCCATCGCAAAGAGAGTAAGAAAATATGCCTATCAGAAGAGAAATGGGGAGATTTGGTGCGATATTCGAAAAGTTATGGGCCTCTGTGTAAAATGGCTTGTGTAAAAATTTTGAGAAGACAGGTCGACCGCCAGTGGTACTAATTAAGGAAAGTGCGGACTCAATTAGACCACACCGATTCTTGCACAATAGCGTCGATGCATTGCTCGTTCTTGCATACTTTCAATACTTTAAATGAACATCGTTATTTGATAGCAATGCTTCTCGCTGCGGCGAAGGTTGAGGCCATGGTTGGAGAGTAGGCAAGCAGTGCATCCAATTCTTTTTCGCGTGCCGTCCACGTGGACACTATTAATAGTGTGGCCAAGATCGGACACATCCATTTGCTAAACTTTCTGTAGTGAATAATCTGCAACCCATCATCTCCCGGACAGGAGTTGCGGATTTTCCTGATGGCTTTGGCGACTTCCTGTGAGCTGATTGTCTCTGAAGGGTCACAAAAGGTCGGGAAGACAGTGCGATCTTCCTCCGCGATCAAATCGATCAGTTCCTGCTGGGCTTCCTGATTTGTTTGCGGAGGCTTTGATACCTCTGCAATCGTGTTGGCCAGGCAATTTGCGATGCTTTTGGGACTGGTGTAAGTATATTGTGACTTTGGGTCAGTCAAGCTTCCAATGCAGTTGCTCCCCTTGGGTCTCATCAGCAGCTGATAAGACAGTTGGTCCATTGCGTCATTTGGGATACACGTGTGTGAGTCCGATCGATTTGCCTGTTGCCCTTGCTGTAGCTGTCGTTTGCAATCTTTGATGTGTCGGTCAATGCCCTGTTCCTCGGCTTGATGTAAAGCCAGCTTCAGTGCTTCAATTGCTTGGTTCGAGGCCTGATTCCATATTTTCCCCAGTTGGCGTTTAATATGTGGATACTGCTCGAGTATCATCCGATGTCTGTCAGTTTCCGGCAAAGACCCTTGGGTTTCCTCCGAGAGCCAAACACCACCCTGGAATGAGGAGAGGAAAGCCTCGAATGCGTTCCTCGCCTCCTTCATTGTAAGTGGGTGGCATTTTGCTGCGGTTTTAATCCTTTTCATGTATTCTTTCTGCACGGGTGCAGCATCTTTATGGGGCAATTTCCCGATGATGCTCATGATGACTGGCTTATGGTCTGATACTATGCCGTAGCTGTGGATCTCTATCGTTTTGATAGGCTGTGTGATATATCTGGTCATGTCTGACGAGGCATAGAAGCGGTCCAGGCGGCTATGAATAGTTCCTTCCATGGTTCCATGGTGTTGTGTGTACATGTGTTTCTGTCTCAATGTCTCCTGTTGGCATTCTGTGATCGAGTTCCCTACAGTTTCTTTCCAGTACCTGATGAGGTATTGTTCTTGTTTGTTGTTGATTCTCCTTGTGGAGGTGGTATCCAGTGTCTGGTCTTCAACAAAATTCCAGTCTCCAGCATAAATGATTCCCTGTGTTCTCTGTGCATCTTTCTTGATGTGGTTGATCAGGGCCGTGCTGATCGTCCAGTGGTTGGAGGTGGAGGTGGTAGGCATATACACATTTCCTATTCTTAGCTTATGGCCCGACCAGTCCAGTGAAAGACGGATCATGCGGCCCATGCCTTTCCTTGTCACTGTGCTGGGGTGGAGGTGAATTGGTGCTCTGCCTTGCCGATGGGTTCGGATCCAAATTGCTGTACCTCGAGCTCTGCCGTGTTGGCGATCATTGTGCCAAAATGTTTTCCATTCTGCTTGTGTGTTTCTATCTAGTAGTTCTGTAAAGTTGTGTTCGTCTGTGTTTCCTTTGAGGTGGGTTTCCTGTATCAGGGCAATATCAATCCTGTGATCTTCTAACAGCTTCATCATGGCACTGTATTTGTTTGGGGTCAAGCCTCTTACGTTGAATGTCATGAAGTTCAAGCCGTTCATCATCATGGATAATGATTTACTTGCGGATGGCATGCGCCTTCTTCTGAGGCGATGCCGTTGGTGGGGGGCCTGTGGCTAGCTTCTTTTTTGGTGAGCCCTGCTGCTCCCTCTTTTTGGTCGAGGCTCTTGTGATTCTCCTCTGGCTCTCCTCCCCTATCAGGTCCTGCAGATTGTTGTGTGCTTCTTCAGAGTTGCCCAGGCCTGACGTCGCTGTGTTGTTTGCCACAGTGCGTGTTTCTGCAGACACCACATCCTCTGAGTCCTCTGTGTTGCCGGCATCCCTGGGTCCCTCTTTCCTCTGTGTCATAGCTTCATTCATTCCATCCTGTTGGGTGGCGGTGGTGTGCTGTGGGTCGACAAGGTTTTCGTGTTCTTCGGTGTTGGGTGCCTCCTGTTGGTCTTCCTCCATCTGTTGTGCTGGCTGGGGTGCTGATGTGTCCTGTGTATCTGTGTGTGCTTCTTGTGTCGGGTTTACTTGTGCTGCGAATTCCTCGCTTGTGATATTCACGAAATCATCGGTTTGGATTTCGTTGTTCTCCACCATGGCGGCATACTGTACTTCTCTCACCGGGTAGTTGGCCAGGGTTGGTACCGTGTCCAATGGGACATGTGGGCGGCGGGGTCTGAGTACCTGCCACTCCAGTGCAGGCCCTGTTGGGCCCACTGGGATGGTGCCATTCTGTCCTGGCCTGCTGTCCTTGTAGGTGATGAGCCATTCTGTTGCATGGAGGTATTCTGGCATTTCTCCAGCGTTCCTCGTATGGCTGCGAGGTGCGCATGTCATTATCTCCGCTTCTTTAGAGATGTTACCTTTGTTTGCCAAGTGTTGCATGATACTTCCCAAGAACTGTTGAAGCAGCTCCGGGTGTCGAGTTGGGACACCCCGTAAGATGGCTTGTTGCGTCTGTGTCTGAGTTTCATACCGTACAGTCACCGGGAACTGTTTGTCTTCATGTTCAAAGAACATCCAGGACCCGTCATTAACGATTTTCTCGAAATGTGGCTGAAATTCCCGCAACACCCACATATTCCAGAAGACCCTCAGTGTCTTTGTTTTGGTGGCATAGTGGTGGCCGATCTTCTCCTCCGTGAACATCATCTTGTGCGGATCTTCAATGTTATCTTGCAATAAGGGTTGATTTCCGTAGGCTTGCAACCCTTGTTCGATGTGCAAGATGATGGATCGGTCGATTCGCAACTTCAAATTTTGAATGTACGAACGTTCCGGTTCTCCATTCTCGCACTGCAGGGTGGTGGTGAAAGTCACTCTTGCTGACTTTGTTGCTTTTTCTGCTTCTCGCAGAGCCTCCATAAAGTTCTGGAGGTTGGCGACAGCCGTGGCCATCGTCGCAGGTTGCCTCTCGATGAGGAGTATGAGCTTCTCGTTATGTTCAGAAACACTACGATCTTTGAACAATTATTAGTAGTTTTTTTATGTATTTGAAAGAATGCTTTCTAGACATACAGAACGGTGAGACCTGAATGGTGGATAGGATGGGTCTGATTAGGACCATCTGTTGAACACACACTCAGCGGTCAGAGGCATCCTTCGTTTGATCGATGTAGATCACAGCAAAGGGAAATTCAGTCGTCCTCAGGCATGTGATCTATCAGTGGCGAGTGAGAGAGAATTCATGCCAGGACAGCATCAAAGAGGCCTGCCGTCCTGTAGTACCAAGTAGTGACCCAAAGTTTAGGTCCTAAACCAGAGCTCAAGATAGGGTTGCAAACTTTGGAGCTGCAGAGTCAGTCAGGTGGCCGAGGAGACCTGACGGTGCCAATCAATAGGATCTGACGTATACAATGCAAGTGTGAGCTCGCGAATATGGATCAAACAAAAGAGATGTCGCCACCATCGATCAAAGTACCCAATTGGGCCGTTTGCCAATCGACTGGCCATTCGACTGACCATGGACCGCGAAGTCTACCCGATACAAGGCCACGTGCGACGGGCGGCAATCCTAGTGTACTTGTGTACTATAAAAAAAAACTTCGGCCGATTTTCGGAAACCAAATCTACACATAAAATCATAACTTTTGGTGCCTACAAAGGATGCAAACGCGCACGGGAACACGGTGCAATTTTGCGTCAAACACGGCGAATTCGCCGAATTTGCCCACTTTGACGCCGTGGGTCCGCGCCTGAGAGCCCCCTCGCGTGTTCTCTTGCCCAACAAACCTCATATATTTTGATAAACACTATTCTCCGCCCCGTCCAGCACCCTCTCAGGGCCTATCCAGCGAGAAATTTTCGGCGTTTTCGCGAGCCTCTTGAATATCGGTCGAACGATGCCTATCAAAGAGTCTTTGTGACCGAGTGAGAACCTCGATCTCGGCTGACGTTCGCCGATCGGTTCACGCACGATTCCCAGATCGTTCGGACACCTGGCACGTCAGCACCCTATCTGAAATTTAATTTTTATTGTAGTGGGAGACTCAGGTGATGCCGCCAAGGGTCAGGAGGCCTCCCCGATGGAGCCAAGACTACGACGAATTCGGGGAAACCTTGCCCTCGGAAACAACGCGTAGTGGTCCCGTGCAAACGCGGCACGGACGCCGTGTCCGACCACCTTTGCGATATGAAAGCGATGCGGGCAGCGATCCTCCGCAGCCCACGAGCCAGCGTCGCAACCAGCCAACACCAGCAGAGGGAGTTCGCCGGTCAGCAAGGGTCAGGGCAGACGCATCTGACCCTGGTGAGGCTGATTCAAGGCTTTTGGAGTCGGTAAGAGTCCAGTACGAACGATTGTGGACGGAGGCGTCGGAGTCAACCACCGCGTCTGAGGAAGCAGAGGAAGAACGACTGTCAGGGTCCTCATACCATCCATCTGGCTCTGCGTCCAGAGGGTCTTCAGGGTCGGTGAATGCCCCAGACATGGGATTGCTTCAAGAAGAACGCAACCGGGAGGACATGCCACTAGGATGGAGAGCTGGCATGGACGTGCAGCAACATTATATAGGGCCTTTCGACCAAGTGTGCCAGACATGCTATGCAGTACGGTGGCGTGGTGAAGATGAGACCATATGTTGCCCAAACACGAGGGCGAATACCATTGTTAGAGTGCTACAAACTCTCTTCCCTCAAGCTGCGCCGGATCCGTTGCATGTGCTCTTGGCAACGTATCCAAGGGGACGGGATGGACGCACGTTCCTGCAACGAATTCGTGCATACAATAATGCCCTTTCGTTTGCGTCGTCTGGCATTTCCATTAGCAATCTTGGTACGCAGGGAGTCTACTATCTGCAGATGCATGGAAGTGTGTACCATTTGATGCCGCCATTACGGCAGGCATCTGGAGATCCAATCTATGGGCAAATTTACATGGTTGATGGGGATGAGGAGCAGCTTGAACGACGTCAGGGAGTGGTAGGCGGCGAACCTCTCCATGTAGAAAGCCTTGCGATGCTGCAGTCCATCATCCGAGAGCACAATCGGCTCGAAGAACATTCAGGTCCCTGGTACAGACGGATTGGTTCCGGAACCAAGATGGCTTGCACAGGTTCAGCCTGAGCTTTGTTGATGGACGTCGGGGAGATGGTCGAGATCGTCCACCTGTCGCGCTAGAGATGGGTATGGTGGTCGCAAATGAGGAGCCGACTGAGCCCGGGGAGCTGCGCGTGAAACTCTTAGGAAGTAATAACACTCCTCAGAGGGTTGCATGGACAAGTGCATGGTATGATCCGCTACATTTTGTTCTGTTATATCCGCGTGGGGAGCGGGGATGGGGTGTGGATTTAAACAAGGACCATGGGGTCACTCTCATGACCTACATCAGGTATTTCATGCATATGCGTATATACCCAGATGGATTCGAGGAACATCGCAAGGATCACAGCCTCTTCCTCCATGGAGGTCGTCTGTTTGAGGAGTGGATTCTCTGTAACCTCTCGAAACTCGAATGGTCCAGGTTGGATTGGGCACGGCGAAACCAGGACACCCTTCGGGCCGACCTCTATTCCGGTGTTCAAGACAACATTGCTGCAGGGGTAACGGATGCTATCGACTCTGGTAGGATTGTCCTGCTTCCCAGCACCTTCCAAAGAGGCCCAGGTTCATGAGTGAGAAGTATCACGATGCGATGGCTGTTGTTGGTTCTAGGGGGCCCCCGAGCCTGTTCATCACGATGACCTGCAATCCAAAATGGCCGGAGATAACCGAAGCCTTGCCACGCGTTCAGCATTCCAAAGACAGGCCAGACATAGTTTGTCGCGTTTTCTGGCTGAAATTAAAGGCTTTGTACCATGAGATCAAGGTAAGGGAATGTTATGGTCGTGTAGAGGCCATCATGTATTCGATTGAGTTTCAGAAGAGAGGGCTACCGCATATGCATATGTTGGTGACCTTTGAGGAGCGTTATCAGCCCCGCACAGCGGCAGACATCAACGCCCTGGTGCAAGCGACGATACCGGATGAATGCGATGACCCCGTCCTGCATGCTTGCGTCGTGTCCCACATGTTGCATGGCCCCTGTGGGGACAGTAATCCAGAAGCTCCATGCATGGAACGTGGGCGTTGCATCAGGAAGTTCCCAAAAGAGCACTTACTCCACACGGAGGTTGATGCAGACGGAAAGGTCAGATATAGTAGGCCCCGACGAGAACCGATATGGTACGTGTCATGAGGTATACTCAAACTTTAGCAGGTGTAGGGTGCTAATTGTGTATTTGGTACTGTTGTGACAGGAAAGATGTGGGCGGTGGCAGGAGGCTTGCATTTGACAATAAGGACGTTGTTCCTTATAATGCCTACTTGCTCAAGCGGTTCGACTGTCATATTAATATGGAAGTATGCATGTCCTCTACCCAAGCCGTCAAGTATGTCTTCAAGTATGTCTTTAAGGGACATGACCTGGCTAATATTAGAATTCGGAGTCCTGTGGGCCACAGAGAGAGTAGGGATGAGATCGAAGAATATGTGCAGGGTCGATATGTTTCTTCTACTGAAGCGTACTGGAAGATCGCCATAGGGCATATTGTGAAGGTCTGGCCGAACGTAGAGAGGTTGCCCGTGCCGAAGGCCATGGAGTTTGGCATTTGCCAAACGGGTCAAACTAGTAATATATTAAAATCTACCGTAGTGACCAAAAAAAATACGGACCTTGTCCGGTTGGAATCTCTATATCCCGTAATGGATCTCCAAGCAAACTTCATTTGCCGATAACTCGTCCTCCAGGGCGAATCTGCACTCGGGGACACCGCCAATCGCTCTATTTTCATCTCCTCTTTCATTTCGTGCCCCGCCCCGCCCAGATGACCTCGTGGATGGGGCCATGCCACGCACTCATCATTCCCCACATTGACAGCATCCCATGGAGGCTTGGTGCTGGGCCATCTGGTGGATGATAGGACAATGTCGCACATTATTATATTCATTTACATCTATTAAACATATACATATACCTGGTATCTGGTTTGGGCGGCAACAGAAGCCAAGGTTTGTTGAGAAATATTCAAATTCCAGTTTGGTAACTGTACAACATCAAACTTCTATCTGGGCGAGAAGATGATCCTGAAATGCAAGATTTTGATGAATGTATTGATATAGAATGAGAAGTTATAACAGTCGTGGTTGGAACAGAATTTCATTTGGATGTAAAGGGTGATACAGGAGGCACAAGAAGTCAACCCAGAATCATTGCGTTTGAGTGGGCATCCAAGGAAAAGTCCCTTCTTATATGAATCTCTTATTACCTCATGTGAATCCATCAATAAGAAGATAATCACAAACAGAAAGGAAAGTAGCAGGGAAAGATGTTATTGAGGAGTTTTACTAGGGAAGAACTCAAAATTGTGCACAATACTGGAGAGGGTATCACCAAGCTTGGAACGAACAGGTGCAGAATGTGGCAGGAGGAACACAAAAAGATGGAAGTAAGCTATTCCTCAGGCACATGAGTGGAGGAGTATCTGACATTGAAAGGGGTCTTCAGTTCATCCCGAGACCAGGGAGGAAGAAAAAGCAACAACACAGTGAGGAAGAAGATGTTGACATGGAAGAAGGACAGACAACAGAATGCTCGGAAGAAATATCGGAGTATGGGTCGAAAGATTGCCCAGATGACGATGAGGAGGAGAGGGAGTATGGGTTTAGTACTGATGAAGAGGAGGAGATTGTGGGAGGCTTGAATGAACTTGCCCTGAATGAGGAGACAGGTCAAAATGCCCCATGAACGCCGAACTGGAGCCTTCTCGACGCTTCTGGGCAGTCAACGAAGCTTTATATGCGCTTTATAACCTTGTAAGTACCATCACATGCCTTTACATGGCCAAATTTTGGCTCTAAGACCCAATCTGAGGGTCAGGCTGAGCCGCCCGTAATGTGGCCGAGCCTGTCTGGAAAAAAACATCAAAATCCCGTATTTTTTTTTGTCACTACGGTATAAAAACCGTTAAGACACAAAGTCTATCAAACATCGCTCTATTTGCGTTTATCACATCGTTCCGATACCAGAAACATCGAGAATGTCAAACCCAGCCATCCCTGCTCCAACTGAGACCAGTCGCGTGTTCAGGTTCCACCTTCGCATGGAGATTGCCATTCCCCAGAAATATTGGAATTATGACCACGATGCGAACGCCTATGTGACGGAACAGATGAAACTGTTCAAGATCAGGTGCGTGAAGTTCCTTACCGAGCATTTGCCGAAAGGAAAAATTGTTGGCATGCCCAGAGAATCCCGCTGGTTTTACTCCACGGCCTTCATTGGGGGCAAAAAGGTCAACTATCGAGCCATCCTTCAATGTACGTTTGCCACATTTGAAGAGGTGGTCGAACTTGTTGATGCTCTTGCACCAGATGATACGATATCCCTGGAAATCAATGATCAGAAGCATGTGGTTGAAATTGTGTGGCCTAATCGTCCACGTAAACAGGAGTATTTTATGGATATCAATGACGAAACAGATTCCACCCCAATCCTGGACCCAGACTACGCTAAAGCAGCCCTTCAAGCTAATGGTTTCCAGCCCACCCAAATCATTCAAAGCACTGAAAAATGTGGTGAGATTGAGTTGCCTACCAACACATGGATTGCCACATTGGAGGTGGAGAATCTCAAGAAAATTGAGCCCATCAGATTTATGTTTGGTGACCGGACTCTGAACATTCATCTCTCCCGCAGAACAGCCTTGAACAGACAACAGCCGCATACGTCTGGACTCCAGGCACTTGCCGTTGCTAAAGCAGAGTATGCAGAGTTCAAAAATGGTTCAAAGAACTATCGGGAGGCTCTAATGACCAACCAGGCGATGTATCCGAGTACTCCTACGAAGCGTTCTCGCACTGTGTTGTTCTCGAACGCCTCCCAACGAGGTATGGACAGGCGGAGACCCAGCCCAGCGATACAAAGAAAATATCCGCCGCAGACAGAGCCCATCCCTATACAGCCACCAGAACCGTCGCTACTTCAGGAGGATGCTATACATGCACAGGAGCTCCAAGAAATTGCAGCCTGCCTGGAGCAGAATCCTGAGATCATGGATGATCTTTGAACCCAGGCATATATTACCATATATATCACGTGAAGATGACGCCACAGACACTCAGAATCTATAGCCTCAACGTTAATGGTCTCAACGTTGACAAAGCATTAGCTTTACATGTGGAACTGGAAAGATTACATATTGATATTGTACTATTGCAGGAGACCCATCTGCTCACAGATGATCATCGCATACGTCAGATTGAACGATCCCTCCACCCTTGGCAATGTTACTGGGGCAGTGCATTAAGCCAGACATCCAATCAGGCAAGGCCTCGGCAAGGAGTGGCCATTTTAGTCAGGAGACGACTACTAGAGCAGTCTTATACATTTAGCCCCATCATGCATGATCTCCCAAGCAGGGTACTGACAGGCCGTTTCAAAGGACCTGGATTAGACGTCCGTATTAGCTCGGTATATTTTCCTAATACAGGCTCAGCACGAGATTCGGATATACAGCCATGCATTCGCATCCTGAAACAACAACTGGAGAACAGCCAACAGGTTCTTTGGGGAGGTGACTATAATTTTGTCTCACATCAACGTGATACAACGACCAACCTCCACAGAGCACATCCATACAGACGCACAGCCAAATTATGGGCCACTGCGTTTGACAGCACAGATATATGCGACTTGGGCAACAATACCCTCAGGGACCGAGCTTCCTACACACACGAGCATGTGACACAGCAAGACCCACGTTGCGTCACTAAGAGCAGATTAGACAGATTCTATGGTTCAAAGCAATTGGAACCACTTCTGAAATCCATCACAGTGCAGTCAATTGAATCTTCGGTGGTCCACACAGATCATGCGGCGGTTATCCTGTCGCCCAGGCGCCAGACTCCGATAACCACCCCGACGAAGAAGGCCTATAGAAGACGCATCCCAATTCAGAAACGATGCCAGCATATTGCAGAATTTTCGCGATGAATGTTCTCAGCGCTTTCGCCCCCTTGCCAGACAAGATACGATCAGTTATAAGACATGGCTTGACACCAAAGGCACCATTGCACGCCTGTCGTACAGTGCACAACGGAAATTTCGAGGTAAAGAACTGGAGGCTGTCAGACAACTTCGAGAGCAAGAAGCAGCCATGAGCGCTTTCACCAGTCATCAGCTCCAACATCGATACGCTCATGTAGATCACCAGCCTAATGCTGAACAACAATGGGATGCAGACACAGAAAGTCATGCCATGCCGTTGACCCCATACAGATATTCCACCACCGATTACAGACTTCAAGATAGCCACCAGCAGTTACAAGGGGACTCGACGGCCTGTGCAAATATTCTTATTGACCACTATGCAGACATTTCACAACAGGACATATTATCAGAAGAGATTCAGGAGGAAATCCTACACTCCCTCACGCCAGCAGATCGAACAGTTTTTCCAGCACAAGCTTTCCCCGACATGATCACAGAACAAGATGTCAGGAATGCCATCAAACGAATGAAGCCCACGGCAGCAGGCCTAGATGGCATAAAAATTGTCACGTATCGGCTCTTAAAGGATTCCTTGGCCCCGATCTTGGCCAAAGTCTTCACTGGTCTCTTGCACGACATGCCTCAGTCCTTTCTAGAGGGTCTCATTATCCCTATTTACAAAAAAGGACCGAGGTATCAGGCCATCAATTACAGACCCATCACCCTCCTCAACACAGATTATCGAATTTTTACTCAGATACTTCTTGCGAAATTGAAAGGACCGTTGCAGCAGTTGATCAGCCCCACACAGACAGCCTTTCTGCCAGGACGGAGCCCTATGGACAAAGTGTGGCCTCTCCAACTCATTCCACAGCACTTGCAACTTGAGCAGAAATCAGCCTTCCTAGCGGTTTGCGATTTTTCCAAAGCATATGATAAGGTTGATCGACGATTTCTCATGAAAATTTGCCAATGCCTGCAGATGCCTCCCCCACTCCAACACTGGATCGCAGTCTTGCTGGAGAATACGTATAGTCAGGTCTACTATAATGGAGCCTTTTCCAAACGCAGAAAATTTGAAGCAGGCGTACGCCAGGGCGATCCTGTCTCTCCATATTTGTACCTTTTGATCGGCCATATCCTCGCCAGATGGCTAGAAACACACAGAATTGGCATCAGACTGCCTATGACACACAAGATGCAACACTATCTTCACGGCGGACTACAGCACTGCCCTCACGAACTCTATATTCCTACATTACAATATGCAGACGACAACACGGTACCATTAAGTAGTTACGCGGATGTCTCGCGATTCATCAACATCATGCATCGATTTGGAAGAGGCACTGGACAGGTCCTGAATATGACCAAAACATTGCTCCTCCCAATTGGACAGCCGGCAGAGCACCCCCGGACGATCGCAGGGCTTCAGGTGGTGAGTGAAGCAACAATCCTAGGTTTCCAGGTCCAGGCACATACAGGCGCCTTTGCCATAGACTGGGACACTCGAGTCGCCAAACTGAAAACAGCCATTCGAAAAGTTAAAGCAAGACATTTATCACCATTTAGCAAATTTAGAATTGTCTCGACATACCTGCTTCCTAAAGATTTATACTATGCAGAAGTTGTGAAGCCCACTCCAGCACAAGTAAAGGAAGTCTGGACAACCATACGCCAACTCCTCCAGAGCAATTTTTGGAGAAGCACAGCTTTTGCAGCCAATCCAAAAGAAGGAGGCCTTGGCTGTTTACCCCTTCAGGCCCACCTATCTGCGCGGGATTTGAAGTGGTATATTCTTTTATTCACAGCTGGCGCCGAGAAAGCATGGGTTCAATTAGCGTGGAATATCTTTTTGAAGATGCAGGATGGTCAGCATACAGGCATACCTGCCTGTTTGCCCATCCACCTTCTACAGAGAGGCATCCCGGCTGTTCCCAATTTTGAGCTACAGCCCATAGTTTACCATCACGAGCCTGCTTATTTACGGTACGAGCCACCTACCCTATTATTTACATCTAGCATATATGCATACCATCTCGCAGATCTTCAGAGGGCCATTCTCCAGAATCAGGAGACAGGAACATATGTCATGAATGGCCTTCAAGGCGAACTAGGATGGCAGATACACCCTAAATGCACTATGACGTTAGATACATATACAGTGAAGCAAGGCACTAGCTTGTTCACACGAGTAGATAGACAGCACCGACGCAGACGCCTCCGGGGCTGGCTTGAGATCATAGCGAGTGTGCCTAGACCACTCCACAGAATCTTCAAGCCTTTGCAACAGCTTCAGCTCCCATCTATCTATAAACTCCCTTTCTGGGAGATCCTCATGGATACTCAGGTGAATGCTCAGAAGACGCAGAAAGAAAAAGCATGTGTTTGTGGCCACTCAAATGCCACACCAGGTAGAAACCATTATTATACCACAGAATGCAGCATAGCTTGTAGCCTATATCAGCACCTTGCCACAGGTCTTGGCATTCCAGTCACCCAGGTGTTGCACTCCATTTGGACCAACCAGCCTCCATCACATCTTCCATACCTCTCGGACACTTGGGGTCTCATCGTGGTGGCGTGCAGTTCTAGCTTGGATGATATTCGACGACAGATCTTCAAGGCCTCGGCAGACGCTACATCTGCCCAGTTTATTGACACCCTTATCAGCACATTCAATGAGGTATTAGATGCTTATAAAGATAGCCTTTCTCCCGGGTCGGCAGCTCAGACATGTCTCCCCATCATTCGTTGGAGAGATGCTGAGCACCGCTGGGAACTTGCCAGGTAGTTTGTGCCTCCTGTAGTTCTTCTCACATCTTGCACTAGCTTCTTTTCCCCTATTTCGGTTGCCTCAGACCTCAGTTTTTATTATTGGATAGCTACTTCTCGCTGGAAACTTGTGTTTTTATGGTACTCTGGATCAAGGTCGTTTATGACAGTTTTACCTGCTAGAGTTCCTCTGACACTGGTCTCCTCCCTGTATTAGTGGGTTGATAACAGGTGGAGTCGTATCTCGAGTTGAATCAATAGCGTAGATTTATTTGCCACGGCATTTGTTTTCTCTGTTTTTCTTACTTTTTTCCTCTTCGCCAATGATGTCTGGAGTGGGGCCTCCGACGGACGAATTCCTCCGTCGACCGGGAACTCCCAGGCTGGTGCTGTAACCCACACTAATTAATTACAGTGAGGACAACGAGATCCCATTGCGCGACCCAAAATCAAGGGGGTTTCCACATTTTCTGTAAGTGTTTTACAGATTTTGTCATATTTTGGTGTCATATTGCCAAAAAGTGTCAATTTTCGTTTCCGCCAGGAAATATGACACCAATTTCGGGAAATGTCATAAAAAATCAAAATATGACACTATCTGCAACCCTGCCAGCAGGGCTTTGCATAGTCGTAGATGACATATATATCCAATTTTAATTGAGATTAATGGAGATTCCCCATGTTCTAAATAGTGTAAAAACACAAAGGGGATATAGTGTCCAAGTCATCAATCTTGTGTACTCGAGACTTAATTTGATTGATTGAAATTTCACCATAGCAATGAACTAAAGCAGCTTAATCAACTGTGCAATTAAATTTGAATCAAATTGTGTGTGGTGTTCAGAGACGCCATTCGAACGAGTCGCGAGCTTGCTGCGATTTTGTGGTGTCTTGTATCGCTCGTTTTCGTTTATAAGAATCAATAAAGTTTGTTGAGGAATTTGGAGAGATTTTCTTGGATTTTAGCGCTGTGAGAGGTATGTCGCGTCGACATGTGTCAATGGACCCAGAAGTTGGGCGAGCTTCGAAGCGACTTTGCAGCGCATTCGATGCCACCTTTGAGAAAGACACCCGCGATACAGCATCTAGAAATCAATCAAATTCTGGTGTGAAAAGATGGACGACGCGTGATTGGTGCCACATCTATAAAGCCGGCACCGAAACCCCTCAACAGCAGTATGAGATGCTCCACAATGGCGACCTGGATGCCAAGGAGATGTGCCCAGAGCTCAGCAACAAGCTCCTTGGGCAGCTGTTGATGGACTACACGTCAACGTATGACAAGCTGGCGAGGGTACAAGCCAGAGTGGCCTCTTTGGAGCAGGCACAAGAGGAGGCTGTATCCAGGTTGCAGCAGTTTGAGGAGGGCAAAAGCGCGGTAAACAGCTATCTGGATACTTTGGAGGTGTTTACAAACGATATACATGTGGCTAGTATGGCATTGGGCAAGTTCTACAGCGCGTTTAGCCAGGCTTCAGGTGTATTGGCTGCTCAGCCATTCCTCATGGGTGACAGTGATGGAGCAACCCCAGCACCCCAGCAACAGGTGACGCCTGCAACCCCCGCTGCCGACGAGGAGTGTTTGATGGACTTGGAGGAAATCAATAACTCAATAGAACTGGGCGTTGCGAAGTGGTTCATTGGGGGTGGTGGAGATGCTTGTGCCACCCTGATCTCTGTGACAGTTCCAGATGGAACACAAGACCAAAAGGGCAATCCCATACAAAACGGCATGTACTACCTGAAGAAGGAACTGATTGAGATTCTTAATCGCCTTCTCCCGAGCTGGAACAAGAAGCGAGACACCAATTCGCTGGTGAGGAGGCCAAGTCTGGACTTCAACTTGCACAGGAGGGATGTGGAGCGTGCAACCTGGGCACTGAGTGATGCCAGCCAGGGCGACGAGGAGTGGTTGCTCGATCGCAAAAGATATGCATGTCAAAATGCATCGAAAGGCGTGTCTTTCGTGTCGGTATCAAACCTTGATGACATCATTAGCACCCTGAAGGGGCAACTCAGGAAGAAAGGCAGAGATGCAGCTGTTGTGACATCTCATGAACAGGCGCTGGATGCACTCTTGTCTCATCTTCAAACTACTGATATACATCAACAAGAAGAAGCGTTGAATATCGACATGCCGCCTGAGCAGCTTGTGCAAGGTGAGGATGGACAGTAAGTTGCATAGTTTGGATCACTTGCAGCAGTGCAACCTTGTTGGCTTTGCTCGTGTGCTATGACCATTCTCGCCACAAGGCTGGAAACATATATCACATATATGTGGTAATATATTGGAATGGAGTGCAAGTCTTATTTTAATTGGAACCGCTGTATGAGCATGAATTGGGCCTTGTGCCACACACATGCAGCATGATGTTTGCATGCACATAACACACTTTCTTACGGGGACGGCAGCACTGCCCTCTCCGCAGCATTCATTTGGCTTTTATACGCATCAATATATATTATACTACCGTAATCACTTTGTATTTGCATCCATAAGGCGGCCATCCTGGTCCTGAAAGTTGGCAGCCTTCATTGAAGTCCTGTGATGGGAGAGGGAGAGCCTGCCTGTCCTAGCCATCCCTCTCTTCCACGGGGTTGCTCTGAAATTGACGTTCGTCTCCCATTGAACAGGAAAAACGCGTTTGATGGGAGACAAACGTCAATCTCCTGTGCCAGATAGGGTATTTCCTCATGCCAATCAAATATGATGACAGACCGGATCCTATGGCGCGGGTTTTCATCCGCCTAGGCTCTGAACATCGACATGACCTGCATAAAATCGCACCATGCATATACCCTGTATCCTGGGGACTCGCCATATGCCCTACACCGGAGTTTACCCGAGCTTGCTGCAGACAGGGAATTCAAATGCCAGTTCGAAAAGTCGGGTCGCCACCCAGGCCTCTATCATGCTAGCAGGGTGCATCCAATAGATTCAAATATATCAATGACCATTAATTGCCACGCAGATTATGTCGCGAGCTCCGTATCCGGCCGTCCTCCGCGCAACGACCTGCTCGAAATTTGAATTTCTTGCCATGCGCGATCGCGCGCAGGGGATCTCAACAGTCGCGGATATCCCCTAAAATCATCAATCAAATGTGTAAAAAGATACCATGGGATGCTTGAGCACATGATGCTGTGCGGTTCGTCGCCGTCCGAACCGTGTCATGTCTCCACAAGAAGGCGAGCCAGGGCGGTCTATACTCGATCGAACGCTCCATCGGCTCATACTCAAGCATATTGGAGTATTTAAGATGCCAATGTGGACGCGAGAGCGGCTCGGGGCGGAGGTCGACAAGGCTGGGTGCCGTTCCTGTTGTCAAAAAAGCAGGCTTTTAGAGGGTCATGGCGGCATCAAGCCGATCTTCAACCCCGCATTCTGCACCGGTTCGGCATCGTTACAACTCAAATAGTGGATCGGGAGGTATTTGACGCATCGAAACGCGCGATGGAACGCTGTGGACGGCCGAAAACCCTGCTGAAACAGCAGGCCACTCGGCAGTCCCTCACTGCTGATCTGGCGCATGTACCTGCACCTGCTCCGGCCTTGGGCGCGCCATGCTGTATCGAATGAGTTTATGGTACTTTGAGATGTTCCACTGTGTCAGAAACAGGCGTAGCAGGGCGATGAATGGCCGCTGGCCCATCCTGGAAAGAACCGGCTTGAACCTCTTCATGGCAGCATTGATTTGCTCGCACGCCTCCGTGTTCTGCGTCATGCTGGCAATGTCCTTCATCTCACTGTATAATTTAATGGAAAAACTCCTGGCACAGGCGACGTGATTCACCCAATGGAAGGCATCCACAACAAACAAAGTAAATTTGAAAAAGTCTGGTGCCCTGTTGAGGCAGTAATCCATCAATGCGCACGCGAAATCGTATACCACGACCCTCGGAGCTTTCTTGAGATAGCAGGTGAGAAATGTGAAAGGTTCATCGCGGCCCTCGGCATTTTTGATGATGAATGAAGCATATGCAACACCGTGCTGGCACATGCACATAAACACTCCACCTGTCCTCTTCCCTGGCTTGTGGAACGCATGCTTACAGGACGCTTTGTCCTTCTCACTCACTTTTGAATCTTCTTTCTGTCCATCGCATGCGTATGGGGGACGGAAACGCAGCCGAGGGAGGCCGCAACAGACGCCATTCCTGAGGAAATCCCCATTCACTGCAGAGGCCTCACATGGGTGTGGGATGTCATCTCCCAGCTCGCGCTCGCCACAGTTGATCTCGGAAATCCATCTGCTTCTTTCTATGATCTCACGTAAAAAAGAAACCCACCCAGTGGGGATCACAGCTCCCTCTTGGGCCGGCGCTTGCACAATCCTTAGCAAATTCTTGAGGATGGGGCCCACTTTGTCCATGACGGCCTGTCCCACCACCCTCCCCGCCTCCAGGCAGCCATCAAGGTCTATAGAAGACTCGTAGGAGAGGTATGACGTGGTTGGGCTATCGCTCCGCAACTCCCGCAGCAAGGCTTTGACTGCTTTCCTATCCACCACAGACAGCCGCCCCTCTCTGCACGATTCGTGCACCCACGACACAAAGTGGCCCAAATTCCACGTATCGGCGAGACTACGTAGTCTATGGATGCCCACAAATCCCTGTGGAGTGTCCTTCGACTCGATCCAAGACTCAAAGTCCTGCACAAGCTTGATGACTTCTCGTCTCTGCCCTGCACGTCTTTCTGGTACCTCATTCGACCCTTTGCTGACATTGAAAAAGCACCGCTCGACCATCAAATGCGGTCTTCTGATTATTTGATTGCCTTTGCGCGCCGTAAAGGACTCGGCGCTGCAAAGAGAAGCGCTGATAGACATGGAGGTGCCATCCATGATGATCACATCTGGGCTATCCTGGCAGATGGGGCACATCATGGCATTTGGCGGCATTGCAGCGCCACATTCTTCTCGCATACTTCTAGATATATCACTTGTATCAAAATGAAGACAACTGGCAACGCCATACACTGCTTTGCGGAACGCATTGGCCACTAGGAAACTCTCAGTGGGAATGGTGTCAGAAACCATGTCATACATTTCACTGATGCTGTCGCGCTGTGCAGTCAGCGAATGTCCTCTAAATCCGACAAAATCTCTTGCACATCGTACTAAAAGGTCCAGTTCTACCGCCACTGTCTTGGAGGCACGCCACAGGCCGTCCTCCAAGCCTGTATAGTGCAGGGTGCATTCTGGTGCACCCCTTTGGCACTTCAACACCATGCAGGGAAGCGACCTGGCGCAGTGCGGCGGTCTCATATACACCGTCACAGGATCTGTCTCTTTAAATCCTCTCCTTGTATAAGGAAGGCCGCAGTCGCACGTGGTCGAGGCGGGCATGGGTGGCTGAAGAGGCCCAAGTGGAGTGCCTTCCTTGTCTCTTGAAAAGCCAAACAGCAGCCGTTCCATCACCGCCTGCTTCAGCGCATCGCTATAAGGATACTCTATCTTGAATGTTTTTGATGTATCCGATATCCATGCGTTCGTAGGCAGCACGTCTGCCTCGTCATCAGAGGAAGAGCAGGAAGAGTCAGGTGTGGACTCACTCTCCTCCTCTTCGGGATCCACGTCCAAGTGCAATGCCTCCCGCACCCGAGCGACGTGACGACATCCAAATGCTTTATCTGAATCGCATCAAAGACCCCTATCGCCTTGCATCCTGACGAAGCAGCCGTCCACGTAGTAGCCAGCTGTGGAGGAGTTATTTTTCATGATGGTCACCACCTCGCCTTCCTTTGAAAACGCCATACTGCGCAGGCGTTCCGAGTTCACACGGGTATACAACGTGTGAACACATTCTTTGGGCTCCAGACAATTGCGAAATACGGCACAAGAGCACCGCAAATGGCCCATGGGATCAAGCTCAGATTCCACCTCAACCAGCAAGTTGTGGTGGACCCTCATACTGCCCCCAGGCCCATGGCATCGAGCATCCGCGAACGCCCATTTATAATAGCTGTCTGTTTTGATCAAAGCAGCTACTCCGGTGCCGTTGGGATCCTTGATCGCGTGACAATACCACGGCAGCGAGCCAGGTTCATGCATGAACTCCACGGCCTCCCACTCATCCACTGGAGACTGGTTCTCCCCTGTTTTGGACGTCCTCTTCCTCCTGCTCGGACGCGACAATACATTTGATGTTCTCCTAGGTCTCCGACTGCTGTCCACATGCACAGAGGGCGGCAGAAACGAGATATTGGGTCTGATTTGTGACATACAACCATCATCTGACAAGGATTGGTAGTATCTTATCACCTTCTCCATCAACATCTCCATCGCGGTGTCTTTCTGCGGGTGACAAAGCGTCAAATATTTATCGTTTGCATATACTAAAGCCAGCACAGGCAAGTCCTGCGACTCTGCTAGCCTCTTCTGCAGCAGGGAGAAAGCAGCCTTCTTGTTGTGATATCCTTTGCTATTTCCCGCCTTATCCTGGCTCCCTCGTCCATATATATTCTTCAACTTATCAACACGAATCCAATGGCGTCTATGTCCGGGGATTTCATCTACGTAGGGTCTCAGACTTTGAGTCAAAAGCCTCAAGGGTATGTATGTAAAACCAAGCCCCAGGTTTGCGCTGGCAACTATATACAGCTTCCCATCAGTCCCCAGCCACACCACCAGGCCATACAATGCCCCATAGCGTAGAATTAAAGTCTCTATGTGGTCGCAGATGCGAGGAATGGCTTCTGAAAACACCCCAGTCTCTCTCCAGAACTCCCAGACGTCCCTGTCTTTGAACAGCTCGTGCACAGGAAGGGCCATTTCCTGCACAGAAATTACCGATATGCGGATAAGATAGACTAAAATATATGTTTATAGCGATATAGCATCATGGGTAGAGATTGCAACAATGTATGAGAGAGCAAAACGCACATGTAGGTCACCGTGGTGAGTGTTGCAGCATGAAGATTTTCACACAGATATTCACATTCACACAGATATTCACACAGATATAAAGCTGAAAAAATCCACTTTGGCGAATCACAAACTACATAATTTGTACAAACTACAGGCAAATTATTTTTTTTCGCGAGATGTCGTTTTCGCGAGCGCAGCGAGAGAAATTTTTAATTTGGAACTAAGATGTTTTCTTCGCGAGACGTTCGTTTGAAGGGTGGGAGGTCAGGCCTATTCTTCGCGAGATCATCGAGGTCCCAACCCTATGAATGGCTTGAAGTAGTTCTTACAAGAGATATTGTACTCAACATTCCACTCTAATTGCAAATCTATGCCTGCGCAACCTCATCGTCCTCCTGGTCCACCTCTGACTCTTCTGTGTCATGAACTGAGTATTCACCCTCATCATCTGTGTCTGACTGGTCATCCTCGTCCCCATCAAAGACGTCCTCAACAATCTGGCGTACAGTCTCACGTCCTTCTTCTTCAATATCTTCCACAATTGTCATAGGGAGCTTCCGAGGCCTTCCCCTTTTTCTCTTTGGTGGGATCTCTTCTGTTGTTTCATTTTCTCCCTTCTTTTTCTTATTTTTGTGCCATTTAGCGCTGTCTCCATGTTGTTCTATCATATCTTCATCCACTGTTTGGGTTTTTATATGTTGGGTTGCAAAAGCACAAAATCTGCTCCACAGTCCGAAATCATCTTCGGAATCTGCCTTCATTGCATTGGACATTTTGTCCCCACCATCATCATCCACCATGTCTGGCTCATCTTGATCCCGATCAACATCCTCTTCCTCATTCACTTTATCTTGCCATCGCTCAGCACTTTCCGGGGTTATCATTCCCAAATCCTTCTGAGCACAATTGAAAGCTTCCCATTCCCTCCGCTTGGTATCATCCATGTCCATGGCAGTAAACATTCTCTCCAGAGCTTGCATCTGGTACAAGCTACTAAAGGATTCGCTTAATCCACACGATTTCCATCCACTTAGAATTAACTCTTTTCCTTCATCTCCTTGAAACCAAGAAAAACCTTTCTCAGCCCACTCTGGAATCTTCTCCCTCAAAGTGATCATCTTCAAATCACATGTATATCCAACTGGTTTCTCACCCCGACTTATTCGCTTTTCATTTTCCTCTATTTGTTGTTGCAAACTTTCAAGGAGGTATTTTTCAAATTCTTTGATAGCCAGGGCCTTCAATTTATAATTGCCCACCAGGTCTACCACCTGTAGCTTTGAAGTGCATCGAGCAGGGACAAAGAGCAGTAGTATGTATGGGTAATTCTTCTTCATCCACTCAGTAAATGCTTTGGAAATGTGTACTTTCCAGCAATCTAAAACCAGAACACATCTTTGTTTGATATCTTCTATCCTCAGACTCTTACCTGTGTAAGGTTCAACAAGGTGTTTCTCCACCAGCTTCTGGCAGAAGTACGGGTGCAGCACCTTGCCAACCCACTCTTTCATGGTGTCTAAATTCGCCCAATGTGTATCAGGATTGGTAGAAAACAGCCAGTCATGCAGTGCTGTATAGTGAGAGTGCTTGCTTCCCTTTACCTTGTCTGTCTTGCCTTTGAAGACAAACTGCAGAGGCAGCATCTCCCCACTTGCACTGAGACCAACCATCATTGTCACTTGCCTTTTATCGTTGTGGGCTATCATGGAAACCGAGCGCTCACCTCTTTGCGCTAGATTTTTACCCCTGTGAGGAGCAAGGTGCCACCCAGTCTGATCTGCATTGACAACCAGGTCAGGAGTGATGTTGAATTCTTTAACACGAACAGCCAACCTGTCACAAAATGCCAGTTTTAATTCCTCCCAGTTATCTGGCACTTCTCTGCCCGTGGTTGCTTGACGCAAAGAAAGCCCTAAATCTTTGTATAAAAAGTTCCTGAACCAAGATTTTGACATTTTCCAACCTTTCAAAATTTCTGGCTCCCCCCTCCCAGCCTCATTTTCCTCAGTCCTCACTCGATCTAACTTTGCCTGAACCAGCGACCATATGAAGTTGATTGTGCTAGGAATGTGAACTTCTTTCGGCCTGATGATGTCGTTGAGCCAGCTCCTGACCAGTGTCTTCCTCTCTTCATCAACTGCTTTCCTTCCTCTGATCTTTCTGTAGATACCATTCTGCCTCCATGCCCTGACCGTTGATTCACTCAACCTCTGAAAATTCTCGAGTCGTGGAAACTGTTTTTGGAACCATTTAATAGATTTGGAGACAGAGAACCCACCGCGAGGATTCAATTGTTGGGCCTTCTCTAGGACCATGGCAACTACCAAATTGTCCCAATACATATACTTCCCCCCCAGCCTGTCAGGCTGAGCCTTTTCCCCTTGTTTTCGTTTCCTTTCCAGTCTTCTATTCCGGCTCTTTTGGATGTAGGACGGGGGATTGACGAAATACTTCTTGGGACCAGGTTGTAATCTTGGTTTGAACTCCACCACTGGTCTAGATAATGTAGCCCCTTCTCCATTGAAAGCTTGCATGATCGAAATCTGCTTTGTCGATTTTTTGGCGTGTTTATCCACCTTATTGATGCTTTCAGTTAAGACGATACAAACGTCGTCATCTTCTTGCATCGAAGTTTCCTCTAGAACCGGTGCCGTTTTCTCTGGCTCCGCCCCAGGGTCCTCGTTCATTTGATTCGTCGACATTTCTGTAGACAAGGAACTTTTTTGCAACAAATGTGATACTTGGTCAACAACGGCTGGGAGGATTGGGCAATCCAAATTCAAAATTTTGAATTCTCACGACTGAGATCGACAGAGTGCTCCTATCAGAAGACCTTCTCGAAGGTATGTTCCAACCTCACGACGGAGATTCTCAAGCATTTCAACGTCGGTCAAATGTTCCCTTTGATGGGAGCATTTGATCTACTAGAAAACAAGTGGAACTTTGGGCCAATTTTCGCGGATGGCTCCAGAAAGACAGTGATAAGTAGCGTTTACTTCGCGAAGTCCTCAGATTTCTCGCGAAAAAAAATAATTTGCCTGTAATTGTAAGCGGGGGCGTGGGGGAAAGTGTCAACGATGTACTGACAGTACCTTTACCGTGAAGTGGTTCAAACAATAGAATTCCCCCGCAGGAAAATTTGGGATTTAAGGAGGCTCCACTTGTTCCTGAGTGTTAGCGACCCCGCAGTGATGCACTTTTCACGGTACGTGGATTTTGTTTCCAACTCCAATGCGCTCTATGTTTTAATATTCTGAACAAGTAATGTAAAACCAATTTTGCAGGAAAAGCAATCTGAAATGGGGCAAGTTCTCTTCCCGGGCTGTGGCTATTCCAATATTTGGCATAATCGCGCTACTGCTATGTCCAAAGCTCAAACCCCTCATTTATACCATTTATGATGCAGATTCAAACTTTGAGCATATCCACCAGTCTCTGCTGGATTTGTTTGCGGCTTTGCATGTCGCGGGATTCACTGTGTTACACAAACCAATTATATCAGTTTGCGAAAGTCATGGAAGTGAATTCGTTATCCTGAGTCGCCACGAATTTCCCCGGAATCACAAACTGAAATATTACATGCCTCCAATTGCTTATAAGCCAAGCGATCATGATATAAAAGTGAGCAAAGTCTTTCGTGGAATTGGCTTGCTGCATGGTTCAATGTCGCAGCATTTTCCCCACTATGCACAAAATATTTTCCCCTTGTTCTCTGTTATCAGCAAGTTTCGATCAATACAAAAAGCAGATGTTTACTCTATGATCCAGGCTGATGGGGTCACAAAATCACATGGATCGGAATGGATCTTCAATGCAATCAAATTTGGAATGAATGGAACTCTGCTGAATCAGGCACCTGGCTCAAATTATCTAGGGCTAAATGGTGAAGCTTGGAAGGATTATTGTTCTTCGCGAAATGACTCTTACACAATCTCATTTGATGCTTTAGTCATTCGCAACAGAGTAGATCTTGGAACTATATGGTTTGACCAGCCAAGCAGTTGCACAGATTTCAGGGAATCGCTGATCAATTCAATGAATTTGACCATTGATAGGTCACAATCTGACGAAATTGCTGTTGTAGACAGACAAACAAGGTCGATTGGTAACCTAGATGCTGTCTTTGCTGCATTACAGCCATATGGCCTATCTGTCTTTTCATTTGACAACATTTCTTTTGTTGATCAAATTCAGATAATGACATCTCACCATATTTTCATTATGGCGCACGGCGCAGGGCTGATGAACATGGTCTTTGCTCCGCCTGAATCAATAGTGTTTGAGATCTACCCGCACAATTACCATCCAAAATGGCGCTGGTATACCAAGCTTGCACATTCCTGTGGACAAATTTCACATCCTATTTTTACGATGAATGACACAGAGTTTAGGACAAAATGCATTCACAGGTCGAGGAATCCAATTCCAGAGGTGATAGCACGAAACTGCATGAGGAGCAGAGCTTGTCGAATTTGTGCAAGGAAGGTCAATGTGAACGTCAATACCTCATATCTTAACCTACTGATGAAACATTTCGCTGGGTAGGATATCGCGCAACAATGCCTGTTGAGCCTGATGTAGCAGGATATAATATGATTATAATCATTAGGGCGGATCAACTCGATTGTGGGTTTTCTATTGGCCCCGCCCATAGGAGTTTCTCAGAATTGGACCTGATTTTGTAAAGTGATGATTTGAGCCAAATCCAGCCTAAATGGGCTTTAACCAACCCTTGCGATGCATTTAAGCATCCTACATGCCGACAAATGTCATTAGGTACCCGGGGAAAGCCTCAAAAATGATAAAATACGACAGAGCCTGGATCTACATCTCAGCTTCAGATCTGTCACAGAGACAACCTGAAGTGGGTCCATTTCCAAGGATATTCGGAGCATAAAACATATTTGACACTTTTAAGAGATATTGAGTCAACAAATTGGGTTTGGGGCGAAGGAAACAGCTGAAATCACATTGAATGCAAAGGGGTATGGTCAAAAGGAGTTTGAATTTTGCACTGTGTCCACATCTCTCTCGTATCTAGCGTGAAATCGAATGCCAAATGCAGATTCTGTATATCTTGGTGTATCATGAGAGTATTTGGGGATGATGAACCTCGGAAAATTTGCAGGGGCTGTGGGGCACAAGGCTCGTACAGAGGACATATGTCGATCCGAATACTTGCTACCAGAAGAACGCTCATCCTGCACGGTGCTGCATTTCACTCTGTTTCACGGCAACAACACGCCCCCAGCGACAAAAATGACCATATATTGTATGTATTATGGTAATGTGTCATACTAAGTAGATGGAGCGTCGATCCATGTCCCACATCATGTGTGGATCCATTCACACCCATCCACAAACTTTCCCTACACGTTTGTTCTTTGTGTGCATGAGAATTCCGTACGTGTTGAGCATTGACAGCATCAGACAATCGTATGGTCTTTCTATATCTTGTTTCGAGCGGTTGCGTGTGTTACGAATCAGAACGCATCAAAAGATGGTCTGGCAAAGAAGAAATTACAGGAGAAACGTATCAGCATGACAGTGTTTTGACGCAGAGTACCCCATGCAAGCCTTCAACCACAGCATTTCTGCATCACGACGCTTCAAATGACTTGATTTATACCTGTTCAAGTGATATTTGATCATTCGCCAATCCATATACAATTTGTGTGCATCAGGGAACATGTTCCACACTTTGGAATCACCATCTCAACATTGTACACCTGCAAAATCACTGTACACACCCATAGCATATCCACCCTTCGCCCTCTCGCGTGTCATTCGCACTCTTAAGAGCACATGTTTGGCACATAATGCAATCACATTGCCTTTTGCTACAAAGGAGTTCATGTAGCGTGTCTATGGGCAGCTTCCAAGGAGAAGGCCATCCAGCTGCAGCATGCCAGAGGAGATGTATCTCTCCCCTGTGACATCAACAATCAACCAAATCCATACCTACAGTTTCTGACATATTGTATGAACGACAACAGCGCGCGTTTGGGTTCCCGCAAGATTGTACCACGCTTTTTGGGGGGTTGTTCCTGAACTACTTTTGAGTGGCCATCCCAACTTTCTGTGTATGGTGCGATCACGTCACATATCTATCTACTCCCGAAATATAGATATCAAACAATGATAAATAAGCAATGTTTCACAGGCAGAGATGTCTCCATTATCCAACAGGGCAAGAGGAGCAGGTGGTCAATGTGGTTACGTTTGCACCGCTTTTCAAAAGCCAAGTTGCCGTTCCATAGGCGTGTACTCGTCAAAATTCATTTGAACAGTACAAAAATATATAAATATAGGCAATCAAAGTGGTGTAGCGCAGTGCCTATCGAGGTTCGAGATGCCCCCAACTTGTAAGCGGAGGCATGGAGGAAAGTCCCGACGATGGCGTTTGGGCGTTACACTGAAACAGGGTTTCCATTTTTGGCATATTCCTCCAAAAATATGCCAGATCAGGCTTTCGAGGCATATTTGGTTCGGCAAATATGCCGCTCGATATGCCGATTTCAGAAAATATGCCTTAGAAATATGCCAGTTGGTCAACAAATATGCCCGCACTCTGCCCAGAATTCATGAGTGAACTCCAGTCAAAAGCCAGTTTTGTAACTTCAGCAAGGCCCTTCAGGGTGGCATATACACCTATCACAATCATGCTTCGATGGGGAAGTAATCAACTTTCAATCCAACCAATCTCCCATGTATCGGCATCCCATCAAACGTGTATTTGATAGGAAACATCAATATGCCAAAAATATGCCATCAAATATGCCAACTCGTCCGATCAGAGGCAAAAATATGCCGGTCGATATGCAACGAATATGCCAAAAATGGAAACCCTGCCGCCAAGATCGGCTCTCGACTGTATTGCTTCGTTTTTCCAGCATGGTGCATCTGGTGGTAAAAGCTTCCAGGTACCCCATTCCGAGGGCTGACGATTTGCTGGACCAGCTTCCCTAAAACTACTAATAATTGTTCAAAGATCGTAGTGTTTCTGAACATAACGAGAAGCTCATACTCCTCATCGAGAGGCAACCTGCGACGATGGCCACGGCTGTCGCCAACCTCCAGAACTTTATGGAGGCTCTGCGAGAAGCAGAAAAAGCAACAAAGTCAGCAAGAGTGACTTTCACCACCACCCTGCAGTGCGAGAATGGAGAACCGGAACGTTCGTACATTCAAAATTTGAAGTTGCGAATCGACCGATCCATCATCTTGCACATCGAACAAGGGTTGCAAGCCTACGGAAATCAACCCTTATTGCAAGATAACATTGAAGATCCGCACAAGATGATGTTCACGGAGGAGAAGATCGGCCACCACTATGCCACCAAAACAAAGACACTGAGGGTCTTCTGGAATATGTGGGTGTTGCGGGAATTTCAGCCACATTTCGAGAAAATCGTTAATGACGGGTCCTGGATGTTCTTTGAACATGAAGACAAACAGTTCCCGGTGACTGTACGGTATGAAACTCAGACACAGACGCAACAAGCCATCTTACGGGGTGTCCCAACTCGACACCCGGAGCTGCTTCAACAGTTCTTGGGAAGTATCATGCAACACTTGGCAAACAAAGGTAACATCTCTAAAGAAGCGGAGATAATGACATGCGCACCTCGCAGCCATACGAGGAACGCTGGAGAAATGCCAGAATACCTCCATGCAACAGAATGGCTCATCACCTACAAGGACAGCAGGCCAGGACAGAATGGCACCATCCCAGTGGGCCCAACAGGGCCTGCACTGGAGTGGCAGGTACTCAGACCCCGCCGCCCACATGTCCCATTGGACACGGTACCAACCCTGGCCAACTACCCGGTGAGAGAAGTACAGTATGCCGCCATGGTGGAGAACAACGAAATCCAAACCGATGATTTCGTGAACATCACAAGCGAGGAATTCGCAGCACAAGTAAACCCGACACAAGAAGCACACACAGATACACAGGACACATCAGCACCCCAGCCAGCACAACAGATGGAGGAAGACCAACAGGAGGCACCCAACACCGAAGAACACGAAAACCTTGTCGACCCACAGCACACCACCGCCACCCAACAGGATGGAATGAATGAAGCTATGACACAGAGGAAAGAGGGACCCAGGGATGCCGGCAACACAGAGGACTCAGAGGATGTGGTGTCTGCAGAAACACGCACTGTGGCAAACAACACAGCGACGTCAGGCCTGGGCAACTCTGAAGAAGCACACAACAATCTGCAGGACCTGATAGGGGAGGAGAGCCAGAGGAGAATCACAAGAGCCTCGACCAAAAAGAGGGAGCAGCAGGGCTCACCAAAAAAGAAGCTAGCCACAGGCCCCCCACCAACGGCATCGCCTCAGAAGAAGGCGCATGCCATCCGCAAGTAAATCATTATCCATGATGATGAACGGCTTGAACTTCATGACATTCAACGTAAGAGGCTTGACCCCAAACAAATACAGTGCCATGATGAAGCTGTTAGAAGATCACAGGATTGATATTGCCCTGATACAGGAAACCCACCTCAAAGGAAACACAGACGAACACAACTTTACAGAACTACTAGATAGAAACACACAAGCAGAATGGAAAACATTTTGGCACAATGATCGCCAACACGGCAGAGCTCGAGGTACAGCAATTTGGATCCGAACCCATCGGCAAGGCAGAGCACCAATTCACCTCCACCCCAGCACAGTGACAAGGAAAGGCATGGGCCGCATGATCCGTCTTTCACTGGACTGGTCGGGCCATAAGCTAAGAATAGGAAATGTGTATATGCCTACCACCTCCACCTCCAACCACTGGACGATCAGCACGGCCCTGATCAACCACATCAAGAAAGATGCACAGAGAACACAGGGAATCATTTATGCTGGAGACTGGAATTTTGTTGAAGACCAGACACTGGATACCACCTCCACAAGGAGAATCAACAACAAACAAGAACAATACCTCATCAGGTACTGGAAAGAAACTGTAGGGAACTCGATCACAGAATGCCAACAGGAGACATTGAGACAGAAACACATGTACACACAACACCATGGAACCATGGAAGGAACTATTCATAGCCGCCTGGACCGCTTCTATGCCTCGTCAGACATGACCAGATATATCACACAGCCTATCAAAACGATAGAGATCCACAGCTACGGCATAGTATCAGACCATAAGCCAGTCATCATGAGCATCATCGGGAAATTGCCCCATAAGGATGCTGCACCCGTGCAGAAAGAATACATGAAAAGGATTAAAACCGCAGCAAAATGCCACCCACTTACAATGAAGGAGGCGAGGAACGCATTCGAGGCTTTCCTCTCCTCATTCCAGGGTGGTGTTTGGCTCTCGGAGGAAACCCAAGGGTCTTTGCCGGAAACTGACAGACATCGGATGATACTCGAGCAGTATCCACATATTAAACGCCAACTGGGGAAAATATGGAATCAGGCCTCGAACCAAGCAATTGAAGCACTGAAGCTGGCTTTACATCAAGCCGAGGAACAGGGCATTGACCGACACATCAAAGATTGCAAACGACAGCTACAGCAAGGGCAACAGGCAAATCGATCGGACTCACACACGTGTATCCCAAATGACGCAATGGACCAACTGTCTTATCAGCTGCTGATGAGACCCAAGGGGAGCAACTGCATTGGAAGCTTGACTGACCCAAAGTCACAATATACTTACACCAGTCCCAAAAGCATCGCAAATTGCCTGGCCAACACGATTGCAGAGGTATCAAAGCCTCCGCAAACAAATCAGGAAGTCCAGCAGGAACTGATCGATTTGATCGCGGAGGAAGATCGCACTGTCTTCCCGACCTTTTGTGACCCTTCAGAGACAATCAGCTCACAGGAAGTCGCCAAAGCCATCAGGAAAATCCGCAACTCCTGTCCGGGAGATGATGGGTTGCAGATTATTCACTACAGAAAGTTTAGCAAATGGATGTGTCCGATCTTGGCCACACTATTCACTTACGGAAAATGTGAGAATGCCCTTAGATTTGGGTCGCTGATTTTGTCGCGTACAGGGCGTTATATATTCCCGCTCGTATATATTATTGATCAGTGTTACAAATAGAGTATCTCGTGAAAATTTGACGCCAAATGGTTCGCGCAATCGGGAGTTCGCCTCTCGGAGGGATGTGCAGATGCGCTTGAAAACGGACGTCCAAAAGTTGTGCTATCGGCGAAAATACGGCGTTCCCACGACGAAATATGAAATAATAATTATATATGCAACTTTTTGAACACGCGTGAGTGTCTGAAACGGCCCCAGGAGATAGGATCGAGTGTTGATCAAAAGAAGGTCCTAAGAGGCTGGTCGGCAATTTTGGAAAATTTTCGCAGCCGGATTGTACTTAATATATCTAATTACGACAGTCTTCGCTCGGGTCCCCCCCGGGCTGCTCGATTTTTTTATATTTTTTACACGATACTTTACAATTCGATTGATTCATTGCTTTTCCACCAATGATCACCCCTTGTTGTGCCACTGTAGGCACTGGGGCGACCATTGGGGAAAAACCGTTAACCGTCTGTTGCCAGGCGGCGAGTCCTCTCCATTCCACGTCTATTCACACCTGCACCACACATAATTGTCAGTTCTTACCTTTATTAATTGTTTGGCGACGTGATTGGAGGGACTCTATACCTGCAGGCACATATACAAGGGTGGTCGTTAGTGATGGAATGTCGTTGGTCACGCTGCGAGCGAGTCGCTCTGCTACGAATTTGGAACTTACATTAGTGTATATTGTTTATTTATTGATACTGTATCATTCTGAGGCTGTATGGACAGTGCTAAATATTTACTGGGAAAAAAATATGCCCGTCCAACCCAACCGCACGGCTCACTTGTGCATCTCCAGGGTGCCATGATGTGGGTCAATTCTCTTTGTCCTGTGCATCCTCGAGAGGCCTCCGTCGCCTGGATATGCCTGTGATATATGTTTTAGCGTATTCGTTGCCACACTCCTGCGTTCGTCACCACTCTTAACCCCTGGACGTCTGCTCTAAAACAGTTTCTTCACTTCCTTCTGGAGTTCTGCCACATGTTTCTTGAGGATATCCCTTTCTGCCTTGGCGTCATCCTCTACCTTATCTTTCTTAGAGAGCGGTCTCTTCAATGGACTGTTCTCCTCATGTACATGTTTGACAGTGTCGAGTGCTTGCTTGTGTATTTGTTCAGACATGAGAGCTTTGGCCCTTCCCGTCCAATTCAGGATGCTCTTCTTTGAGTTTCTGCAGATCGTCGACGATGAGCGAATTTATATCATTTCCAGAATTCATCTGGTCTCCTGTAAAGATGAAGGAATACTCGTCCGGGGTATACCATGCAGGGAGCTTCTGTAACACCAGGTTCATCTTCTGCAAGTGTAGTGGAGGACTCACTCTTCTCCCCGGAAGCTCCAGAATTCAGCCTGTCCTGATGATTTGTGATGAAACGAATAAGACGAATCCTGAATAAGTAGTACCAAGGGTGCTGATATTAGCTTATCTTGCCTCCGTCTGTGACGTGTCTCTTGCAGTTGATCCACCACAAGGTTCATTTCACCATGGAGTAGTTCGTCTGCTGCGAAAGACCATTGATATTGCAGGCTTCAAACGGATGAAGATCCATAAATGACTTAGAGTTACAATGATAGTGTTCCGTTCTGTAAACACACGGATAAAGATGAAGATGGGGGAGCTGGATGGAGTACAAAGAGACTCTAGGCAGCTAGCAGTGGGAACCCTTGGAGCACTCTCACAACTTTGGGGTCCACAAACTATATCAAGAATCTATTCAATTAACACCAATTGTGAGATTCAGCGCAGAAGTGGCCGAGAAGAGAGTCGCTGTGCACGTGTGAGTGGTTCAAATGGCTGACAAAAGAGCAACTCAAAGCAGGGGACAGAATGAGCAGTCTACATATGGTAAATCTGCATTGGCGATGAATCTCAAGCATTTGAGAGCCCAATACATTGCTATACTCTAAAATGAACTAGTTTGGTTAGGTAGGGAAGCATTGGAGGACTCATCTCTTGAGATGCCAAAGCAACAGACAAGGTCCAGCTGTGTGCGTGAGAGGGACTGCTACCAAGGTTGTACTTTCTCCTGGCAGCATCTCTCCAAGGTCGCGTGGGGACACGCCAACACATTATTCGACAAAACAATTGTTGTATCGAATGGAATCCATGACGGATCAGCCATGAACGAGTGGCAGGATCAGATGGGATTCACAACTCTGGACAAGTGTTTCTTGCTATGAGCATCCTCATGGGATGCCATCTCCTCTGTATAACTTGATTCCTTTGGATATCGAATAATCCGAGTGGGTCCGTCGCATCTCGCACGCGGGCCGCGGGGCCCCGGGCGAGGCGGTCGCGCCCCTCCGGTCCGCCCGGCCCACCGACCGGCCCACTCGATCGACTTCAGAGGACGCGGCGGACGATTAGGGCAATGGCCCCTCGCGAGCTCGTTAGGGTATTTTCGGCGGTCGGGGGGCCCCCTTCGTTGAAAAAATGGGAAGATCTGGTCGTGTTTGATAGCAAAGAAAGACTGCTTTCACAGCACAGCTCTCCCCTCCTCCTCCTCCTGACTGCCGTGCTCCACATATGCAGCGCCCCCATTCAGAAGAGGTCTTCGATTGGGGAGAGAACTACAGAACCCTATGACTCTACACTGCCGGTCAAACCTCCCTTGTGATGGGAGATGAAAAAAAGCACGCTGAGTGTGGCCGAGCGGTGAAAGGAGATTCCCCATGTTCTAAATAGTGTAAAAACACAAAGGGGATATAGTGTCCAAGTCATCAATCTTGTGTACTCGAGACTTAATTTGATTGATTGAAATTTCACCATAGCAATGAACTAAAGCAGCTTAATCAACTGTGCAATTAAATTTGAATCAAATCGTGTGTGGTGTTCGATCGAACCCTATACCCTACCCTACCCTCCTAAATAAGATATTAGTGTTCGATTTCAATTCAACCATCGTAGAACGCTAATTTGTTGTCACTGGTACGAGCACAACCCCGGTGCACCATTTCTATATTTTCACTATATTAATCAGAAATTATACATATGTGAAAGAGCGTCTGAGATGGCCGTATGAGAAAGTTCTGCGGGTACCGTCTCAGCACTGAATCGGCTCGCTGCCGGGCTGCCCGCGCGCGAATTGGGTCGCTGCATTGAAGGCATCGGAAGATATTTTAGTTTACATTGCTCGTTTATTCAGTATGCATACAGTGGGTTTCGATTGGGCTTCACTTGCCTGGCCCGTTTGCTCCTCACCCCTGGCCCCATATGCCTGCTTGGCTCTGCTAAATCTGTAATTTTTTCCGCTCTTTTAGAGCGCTTTCCCGATCCAATATTAGTGGCATCTGAAAGGGCATACTTTGTGTTTCTTCTGCGTACAGGTGGCTCGCAGAACCAGTTCTCTTTGTAGCCCAATATCTCTGCTACAGATCCATTTAGCAGATTGATGGCCTTTAGCCTCTGGTTTTCACGTTTCTTTTTGTCTTTTGCTTCACAAGATTTAGAATTCAGCCAATTTCCCAATTGACTCTCAAGGTCTCCAGTTTGCTTGTTCTTAGGCCTGGGGCACACAAAAACCTCGTCATCCCTCGTCCAGTTTACCTCAGTCTTCTTCTGCTTTACCCATTCAGACAATTGCTCCAGCCTTTCCGCCTCTTTATATCTCTTTCTTTCTACCACAGTGTCGTCAACCTTGCCAAGTATTTTGCGAGTGGCTTCTCTATCTATTTCCTTGATGTCCTGGAAAGTCGGTGCTATTTCTAGGAGTAATGGCCTCGGCCATCTGCATGGAGTAGTCTGTTTATTAGAGATTGATTGTGACACAACATACAATTGTAGGTACGTACTGTGTATATGTATCCTTCTGGAAGAATTCCGGCGGGGACACTGAGAGAGGCCCTGATTCCAGAGCATCATGCAAGTCAGTATCTTCTATAAGGTGTTCGTCTGTGTATGGGCATTCACACACTTCCTTCACCAGAATATGGACACTGTCGCGGCATGTACATGACAATCCCCCAGTGCCTACAAACAAGATTATATATTAGTCGACCACATGGCAATACCATTGTGTATAGAATGACACATACATGCTGACCGAGCTTGTCCAAGTTTATAGACACGAATATCTCTTCCTTCCTCAGAGCTACCACTCCTGGCGTCCACCATTAAAACATTGGTATTGAATGAAATATGTTCAGGACATTCGGATGCATGGGCAGTCTCGCTTTGATTTGAAGACATCTCTTTCTGCACCCTCTCTGTCACATTTTTCAAGTTGAATGGATCGTGTGGTTCAAAGACAAGCCTATATTCATCGTAAAACTTGATAGCGGGGGTGACTTTATTGTTGGACCTCTTAATGCCAGATGGAGATAGCCTTCTTGCTAAATTCCGGATATATCCTGCCAGTCTGATATCATGATCTCCGTCTTCAGGGTCAATCCCAGCATTCTTCAAGACCTCCTGGCAATTGGCCCAAGTCATAATCTCACCAATATTCTTATCTAAATTCATTGATTGAGGACTATAAACACTGTTCCTCAACAAGCATTTGATCAATTCTTTGTACAAAGGATCCTACAGAACAGTGAGTTGAGTGTCATGGCGATCTCCAGACAGGATGAGAAATCAACTTGACTTCACCTTCAATCGACCATTATAATTACTAGTACATGTTGTGTCTGTTTTACTGTCTTTCTTGCTCCTTTTGGTGCTTGCTGCGGGTGCGGGCGACGCTGTGACGGTTGACAGTTGGTTGGAGAAGTTCATACAGAGTAACCGAGCAACCCGAGCAGATGATTTGCTTTTAATCTCTAATAAATTTTCATATAAATTCATCAACGCGTTCCTCGTGTGCACTTTGGCCACGCCTTTGAGGTGTTTCAGCAAGGCCTTGTCGTCCAAGTCATCCACACCTTCAAGCACACAGTGAACAAGCCCGTTGTCATTACCCATATTTGATCACCAATATTAGTACATGAAATATTTTTTGTGCAATCTGTCTGATTTGGTGTCCATGGCATGGTCAACTAACTACCGACACACGCGCGCGTGCATCGAGGAAGGCGCCCCATGAGCAATGTCTCATGGTCTGTTAGTTCGTCGCCATTTGGCATCCTCCTCATCCCTTAATGCTTGACTTATATATATACTTCTTTATTATGGGAGATTCCACGGACGCAACCGAGTGGGGAAGAAGAAAGGGGCGGGTCATTTTGAAAAAGCCTGTCATTGTTTACATAGATGATGACAACGGTGGGAAGTTTTTTCGCGAAGAAGTCAAGTGCAAATGTTTTTGTAACATAAAAGGATGTGTACCAGGGACTTTGTTGCCGGAGACGACCTGGCGGAACCATCAGAGGGGTGCTCGCAGTAACGCTGCAAAAACTGGCAAAGAAATTCTATTGCCAACCCGCGCTTTGTGCGCCAGATATAGATACAGAGATCTGGATGAGGATGATAATATCCGTTTGCTGCGATTTGTTGGTGCACAGGGTGCTGAGGCCGAATCTAGAAAGGTACTTGTAGACAGGAATAACCAAGATCAGGATGCCTGTGCTGGGTCCTATCCTGATGACGCCGATGGTCACGAGGATTATGAAGGCTGCTATCCTGATCATACATATGATGATGAGATGTGGAGAACTGAAGATGATAACAATGGTTCTGGGGACGTCCGAGACACTGAAGCAGCAAATGAGGCAGGAGAGATGTCTGTGAACTATAGTATTGAGATCGATTCAATGAATCAAAAGCCAGAACTAGTGAGTATATTACAGGAAGAGGGAAACAGTGTTTTGAGAGAGATGTTCGTGTCCCTGATACGTCTTTGGAAGAAAGAGAACAGAGCAATGTGCCATATTGATGAGGAGCTGGATATCCTACACAAGGCTTTTGAGATTATTCCTGATAGCGGGCAATGGCGAGGTATTCATAAAACTTTAAACCCGGGATATGGGAAAATCTATGCATGCCAACATCACCACTCGACTGCAGAAGATAAGAATGAGAGGTGCCAGAGCGAACTCGAAAATTCCGGGCAAAAATGTGGTGAACCAATGACCAAGTGTATCCGCTACAACTCCGTTTTGGATGCGATATATATGAAAATGCACCAAAAAAAGTTCAGAGAAGGTATAAAGCATGGCCCAAATGTTGATTACGAGACAGAGAGACAGAAGAAAATCTGCACCAGTATTTGGTCTGCTGACTTTGTCTGTCGAATGAGGGAGAGGTATCCAGACTTTTTCGACACACAACAGCACACCCCATTACTCTTTGGAATATTTGTGGATGGTTTCAGAACTTCAGGTGCAAGTAACACCGCTGGCAGCATAACTCTTGTTTGTCTCAACCTCCCAGGGGATATTAGGATGGATATTGACCAGTTGAATCTGATACAACTGATGGATGGACCCAACGAGCCTGGCATTCTGGGTTATCAGCGATACCTCCGTATTATTGTGAACGAGTTTAAGATTCTATGGGGTGGGTTCCAGATAGATGGAGAGAAGTACCGAGCTGCGCTGATCTGTACCATTCAGGATGGCAGGGCAGTATCAAAGACAGCCATGATGGACGAAGCAGGTGCCAAGTATGGGTGTCTTAAGTGCACCACCAAACGGAAGCCTTTGAGTAGTAATGGTAAACATTACTATAGTAGTAAAGGAAATCTGGAGATCGGCGACGAGAGGAGGAACTCGCCTTGTCAAGGTGGTGAAAAGTGCCTCGACGAGTGGCGCAGAAAGGATCACACATTTATACTAACGAGAGCAGAAGAGGTAGACAGTCTTTGTCCAGATATGCTGGCTGGTGTGAAAGGTAAGAGCGTGTTTTTTGATCTACCGTATTGGGATGCTGGCGAATGCCATCTGGTCTGCTTCATGCATACAATCAAGAATTTTGGAGTGAAGCTTCAAAAGCTGACTCAGGGTGAACTTGAAGGCCCAGACACTAGGCGCGAAATTCTCGAAAAGGGATTCATCACTGATGAATCTTTTGCGCCTGTAGAGAAAATAGATAAAAACGGAAAGAAGAAGTTTACAGTTCCCTCTAAAGCACCACCATGGGTTTTCAAACAAAATGCAGAGGATAATCGCCATGGCAAAAGTGGCAGTCTGATTTTGAGCACGATGTTTCCCTCTTCCAATCTCTGTGTTCAGCCAACTCGACTTTTCCGAAAGATGCAGCGAATCAGTGGAAATTTTAAGCGAAAAGAGGAAGGACGGCAGGAAGATATTGGTGACAAGGACACTGGTGAGTCTGCTCCTATGAAACAGTTTCTTCTCACCGGTATATTTTCCTGCGTCTTATACTATTCTGGGGTAGATACAGACCTCGTGTCCGCATTGGACAAGTTGATGATGTTGATCAACAAGCTGACATCCCCAACAATAGATATGTCCTCCATCGATGATGTCGAAGCAGGCATCTGGAAAGCATTATGTGAATTGGAGAACACGATTCCAATGACCGAACTACCTTTGTGTATCCACAACATAGGTCATTTAGCGCATCAAGTGAGGATGTTTGGTCCCTTAGCCGAGACATGGGCGTACCCACTTGAGTCTTACCTGGGCAGTCTGAAAGGGATGGCAAAGAATCTCACACATCCGACAGCGACAATTTACAATAGGCATATGTATAACACTGTTGTCTCATACTTAATTGCTATTTTGGGTGAGGAAGAAGAGACATGCGATGCGAAGTATGTAGATGACATCACCATGAAGGGTTCTTCAACAAGTTGTCAACTACATGCAAAAGATCTTGATGAGATTAAAGAGTACATTGAAAAGAATTGGAAATCATATGGGAAACTGAAAAGGGATTTGAAGGACGACAATCCATGGAATGCAGGTCAAAGAATGACGCAGATTGAAAAGGGGGAATATAAAGGGAGGAAACTGAAAATCCTGAATGGCATTGATAGGAAAGCCCGACAGTACCGTAGATTTACCATCAATCGGTCCACATTCTGTATCAAAAAGAAAAAGAAAAGGGACGATCGGGTGATTTTCTTCGATGGAAACCGAGTAGGCATTCTAAGTAGAGTTGTCGAAGTCCAGGTAAGTTTGCCCCTGAAATACCTGTCTGGACACGTTTTGCGACCATAACCTTGTGCATGCAGTTCCAGGACAAAACGGAAGTCTTTTTAAAGGTAGAAACATTGAAGAATGTACAGAAGCACGAAGCGTTAGGCTGTTTAAGGACTGGAATCATGTCCAAGAAACCCAGGACTACTTGGCTGCAAGAGAAAGACGTTACAGGACAGGGTTTCCTCGCCGAAGACCCCGACCATAGAGGGAAACACACTAAAAAGTATCTAATCTTTACGTCAGGCCATCTTCGAAAAAGAAACTTGCGTTCTTCATACTAATTTAGACCATGGATGTAATGATGACTAGGCCCCATCCAAAAGGGCAGTTGACCGGAGGGCTACTACCGGGCAGCCAAGGTGATCTAGGGTGTGTAAGTAGTCGCGAAAGAAAAGAGTCATTTTTTCGCTAAGGTACCTGGAGGTCTTCGGCCCGGAGAGACCGAGCGTTTCCAATTCGCACAAAAGGCCCTCCCCTCGATATATATCATTCATATATAAACCAAGAGTCTCCTCGTGCGGGGGAGATGGCGAAACACCCCCTCTTGGTGTAGCTATTCGAGGACCCAAAATGGACCATCTTGACTCGAACACTTGTCTCTTTTTACCGATTTTGCCTGTCTGACGCTACAAGCCATTATACGACACAAAAAAAATATCAATCAACGCATATTTTCACACTGATTAATAATATATTATTTTCTTATGCAATGGTGGCGTGTGGAGAGAGTACTGGAGCGAAAACTTTCAGAATTGGTCGTCGAACACTAATATCTTATTTAGAAGGGTTCAGAGACGCCATTCGAACGAGTCGCGAGCTTGCTGCGATTTTGTGGTGTCTTGTATCGCTCGTTTTCGTTTATAAGATTCAATAAAGTTTGTTGAGGAATTTGGAGAGATTTTCTTGGATTTTAGCGCTGTGAGAGGTATGTCGCGTCGACATGTGTCAATGGACCCAGAAGTTGGGCGAGCTTCGAAGCGACTTTGCAGCGCATTCGATGCCACCTTTGAGGAAGACACCCGCGATACAGCATCTAGAAATCAATCAAATTCTGGTGTGAAAAGATGGACGACGCGTGATTGGTGCCACATCTATAAAGCCGGCACCGAAACCCCTCAACAGCAGTATGAGATGCTCCACAATGGCGACCTGGATGCCAAGGAGATGTGCCCAGAGCTCAGCAACAAGCTCCTTGGGCAGCTGTTGATGGACTACACGTCAACGTATGACAAGCTGGCGAGGGTACAAGCCAGAGTGGCCTCTTTGGAGCAGGCACAAGAGGAGGCTGTATCCAGGTTGCAGCAGTTTGAGGAGGGCAAAAGCGCGGTAAACAGCTATCTGGATACTTTGGAGGTGTTTACAAACGATATACATGTGGCTAGTATGGCATTGGGCAAGTTCTACAGCGCGTTTAGCCAGGCTTCAGGTGTATTGGCTGCTCAGCCATTCCTCATGGGTGACAGTGATGGAGCAACCCCAGCACCCCAGCAACAGGTGACGCCTGCAACCCCCGCTGCCGACGAGGAGTGTTTGATGGACTTGGAGGAAATCAATAACTCAATAGAACTGGGCGTTGCGAAGAGGTTCATTGGGGGTGGTGGAGATGCTTGTGCCACCCTGATCTCTGTGACAGTTCCAGATGGAACACAAGACCAAAAGGGCAATCCCATACAAAACGGCATGTACTACCTGAAGAAGGAACTGATTGAGATTCTTAATCGCCTTCTCCCGAGCTGGAACAAGAAGCGAGGCACCAATTCGCTGGTGAGGAGGCCAAGTCTGGACTTCAACTTGCACAGGAGGGATGTGGAGCGTGCAACCTGGGCACTGAGTGATGCCAGCCAGGGCGACGAGGAGTGGTTGCTCGATCGCAAAAGATATGCATGTCAAAATGCATCGAAAGGCGTGTCTTTCGTGTCGGTATCAAACCTTGATGACATCATTAGCACCCTGAAGTGGCAACTCAGGAAGAAAGGCAGAGATGCAGCTGTTGTGACATCTCATGAACAGGCGCTGGATGCACTCTTGTCTCATCTTCAAACTACTGATACACATCAACAAGAAGAAGCGTTGAATATCGACATGCCGCCTGAGCAGCTTGTGCAAGGTGAGGATGGACAGTAAGTTGCATAGTTTGGATCACTTGCAGCAGTGCAACCTTGTTGGCTTTGCTCGTGTGCTATGACCATTCTCGCCACAAGGCTGGAAACATATATCACATATATGTGGTAATATATTGGAATGGAGTGCAAGTCTTATTTTTATTGGAACCGCTGTGTGAACATGAATTGGGCCTTGTGGCACACATGCAGCATGCTGTTTGCATGCACATTACACACTTTCTTACGGGGACGGCAGCACTGCCCTCTCCGCAGCATTCATTTGGCTTTTATACGCATCAATATATATTGTACTACCGTAATCACTTTGTATTTGCGTCCATAAGGCGGCCATCCTGGTCCTGAAAGTTGGCAGCCTTCATTGAAGTCCTGTGATGGGAGAGGGAGAGCCTGCCTGTCCTAGCCATCCCTCTCTTCCACGGGGTTGCTCTGAAATTGACGTTCGTCTCCCATTGAACAGGAAAAACGCGTTTGATGGGAGACAAACGTCAATCTCCTGTGCCAGATAGGGTATTTCCTCATGCCAATCAAATATGATGACAGACCGGATCCTATGGCGCGGGTTTTCATCCGCCTAGGCTCTGAACATCGACATGACCTGCATAAAATCGCACCATGCATATACCCTGTATCCTGGGGACTCGCCATATGCCCTACACCGGAGTTTACCCGAGCTTGCTGCAGACAGGGAATTCAAATGCCAGTTCGAAAAGTCGGGTCGCCACCCAGGCCTCTATCATGCTAGCAGGGTGCATCCAATAGATTCAAATATATCAATGACCATTAATTGCAACGCAGATTATGTCGCGAGCTCCGTATCCGGCCGTCCTCCGCGCAACGACCTGCTCGAAATTTGAATTTCTTGCCATGCGCGATCGCGCGCAGGGGATCTCAACAGTCGCGGATATCCCCTAAAATCATCAATCAAATGTGTAAAAAGATACCATGGGATGCTTGAGCACATGATGCTGTGCGGTTCGTCGCCGTCCGAACCGTGTCATGTCTCCACAAGAAGGCGAGCCAGGGCGGTCTATACTCGATCGAACGCTCCATCGGCTCATACTCAAGCATATTGGAGTATTTAAGATGCCAATGTGGACGCGAGAGCGGCTCGGGGCGGAGGTCGACAAGGCTGGGTGCCGTTCCTGCGGTCAAAAAAGCAGGCTTTTAGAGGGTCATGGCGGCATCAAGCCGATCTTCAACCCCGCATTCTGCACCGGTTTGGCATCGTTACAACTCAAATAGTGGATCGGGAGGTATTTGACGCATCGAAACGCGCGATGGAACGCTGTGGACGGCCGAAAACCCTGCTGAAACAGCAGGCCACTCGGCAGTCCCTCACTGCTGATCTGGCGCATGTACCTGCACCTGCTCCGGCCTTGGGCGCGCCATGCTGTATCGAATGAGTTTATGGTACTTTGAGATGTTCCACTGTGTCAGAAACAGGCGTAGCAGGGCAATGAATGGCCGCTGGCCCATCCTGGAAAGAACCGGCTTGAACCTCTTCATGGCAGCATTGATTTGCTCGCACGCCTCCGTGTTCTGCGTCATGCTGGCAATGTCCTTCATCTCACTGTATAATTTAATGGAAAAACTCCTGGCACAGGCGACGTGATTCACCCAATGGAAGGCATCCACAACAAACAAAGTAAATTTGAAAAAGTCTGGTGCCCTGTTGAGGCAGTAATCCATCAATGCGCACGCGAAATCGTATACCACGACCCTCGGAGCTTTCTTGAGATAGCAGGTGAGAAATGTGAAAGGTTCATCGCGGCCCTCGGCATTTTTGATGATGAATGAAGCATATGCAACACCGTGCTGGCACATGCACGTAAACACTCCACCTGTCCTCTTCCCTGGCTTGTGGAACGCATGCTTACAGGACGCTTTGTCCTTCTCACTCACTTTTGAATCTTCTTTCTGTCCATCGCATGCGTATGGGGGACGGAAACGCAGCCGAGGGAGGCCGCAACAGACGCCATTCCTGAGGAAATCCCCATTCACTGCAGAGGCCTCACATGGGTGTGGGATGTCATCTCCCAGCTCGCGCTCGCCACAGTTGATCTCGGAAATCCATCTGCTTCTTTCTACGATCTCACGTAAAAAAGAAACCCACCCAGTGGGGATCACAGCTCCCTCTTGGGCCGGCGCTTGCACAATCCTTAGCAAATTCTTGAGGATGGGGCCCACTTTGTCCATGACGGCCTGTCCCACCACCCTCCCCGCCTCCAGGCAGCCATCAAGGTCTATAGAAGACTCGTAGGAGAGGTATGACGTGGTTGGGCTATCGCTCCGCAACTCCCGCAGCAAGGCTTTGACTGCTTTCCTATCCACCACAGACAGCTGCCCCTCTCTGCAGGATTCGTGCACCCACGACACAAAGTCGCCCAAATTCCACGTATCGGCGAGACTACATAGTCTATGGATGCCCACAAATCCCTGTGGAGTGTCCTTCGACTCGATCCAAGACTCAAACTCCTGCACAAGCTTGATGACTTCTCGTCTCTGCCCTGCACGTCTTTCTGGTACCTCATTCGACCCTTTGCTGACATTGAAAAAGCACCGCTCGACCATCAAATGCGGTCTTCTGATTATTTGATTGCCTTTGCGCGCCGTAAAGGACTCGGCGCTGCAAAGAGAAGCGCTGATAGACATGGAGGTGCCATCCATGATGATCACATCTGGGCTATCCTGGCAGATGGGGCACATCATGGCATTTGGCGGCATTGCAGCGCCACATTCTTCTCGCATACTTCTAGATATATCACTTGTATCAAAATGAAGACAACTGGCAACGCCATACACTGCTTTGCGGAACGCATTGGCCACTAGGAAACTCTCAGTGGGAATGGTGTCAGAAACCATGTCATACATTTCACTGATGCTGTCGCGCTGTGCAGTCAGCGAATGTCCTCTAAATCCGACAAAATCTCTTGCACATCGTACTAAAAGATCCAGTTCTACCGCCACTGTCTTGGAGGCACGCCACAGGCCGTCCTCCAAGCCTGTATAGTGCAGGGTGCATTCTGGTGCACCCCTTTGGCACTTCAACACCATGCAGGGAAGCGACCTGGCGCAGTGCGGCGGTCTCATATACACCGTCACAGGATCTGTCTCTTTAAATCCTCTCCTTGTATAAGGAAGGCCGCAGTCGCACGTGGTCGAGGCGGGCATGGGTGGCTGAAGAGGCCCAAGTGGAGTGCCTTCCTTGTCTCTTGAAAAGCCAAACAGCAGCCGTTCCATCACCGCCTGCTTCAGCGCATCGCTATAAGGATACTCTATCTTGAATGTTTTTGATGTATCCGATATCCATGCGTTCGTAGGCAGCACGTCTGCCTCGTCATCAGAGGAAGAGCAGGAAGAGTCAGGTGTGGACTCACTCTCCTCCTCTTCGGGATCCACGTCCAAGTGCAATGCCTCCCGCACCCGAGCGACGTGACGACATCCAAATGCTTTATCTGAATCGCATCGAAGACCCCTATCGCCTTGCATCCTGACGAAGCAGCCGTCCACGTAGTAGCCAGCTGTGGAGGAGTTATTTTTCATGATGGTCACCACCTCGCCTTCCTTTGAAAACGCCATACTGCGCAGGCGTTCCGAGTTCACACGGGTATACAACGTGTGAACACATTCTTTGGGCTCCAGACAATTGCGAAATACGGCACAAGAGCACCGCAAATGGCCCATGGGATCAAGCTCAGATTCCACCTCAACCAGCAAGTTGTGGTGGACCCTCATACTGCCCCCAGGCCCATGGCATCGAGCATCCGCGAACGCCCATTTATAATAGTTGTCTGTTTTGATCAAAGCAGCTACTCCGGTGCCGTTGGGATCCTTGATCGCGTGACAATACCACGGCAGCGAGCCAGGTTCATGCATGAACTCCACCGCCTCCCACTCATCCACTGGAGACTGGTTCTCCCCTGTTTTGGACGTCCTCTTCCTCCTGCTCGGACGCGACAATACATTTGATGTTCTCCTAGGTCTCCGACTGCTGTCCACATGCACAGAGGGCGGCAGAAACGAGATATTGGGTCTGATTTGTGACATACAACCATCATCTGACAAGGATTGGTAGTATCTTATCACCTTCTCCATCAACATCTCCATCGCGGTGTCTTTCTGCGGGTGACAAAGCGTCAAATATTTATCGTTTGCATATACTAAAGCCAGCACAGGCAAGTCCTGCGACTCTGCTAGCCTCTTCTGCAGCAGGGAGAAAGCAGCCTTCTTGTTGTGATATCCTTTGCTATTTCCCGCCTTATCCTGGCTCCCTCGTCCATATATATTCTTCAACTTATCAACACGAATCCAATGGCGTCTATGTCCGGGGATTTCATCTACGTAGGGTCTCAGACTTTGAGTCAAAAGCCTCAAGGGTATGTATGTAAAACCAAGCCCCAGGTTTGCGCTGGCAACTATATACAGCTTCCCATCAGTCCCCAGCCACACCACCAGGCCATATAATGCCCCATAGCGTAGAATTAAAGTCTCTATGTGGTCGCAGATGCGAGGAATGGCTTCTGAAAACACCCCAGTCTCTCTCCAGAACTCCCAGACGTCCCTGTCTTTGAACAGCTCGTGCACAGGAAGGGCCATTTCCTGCACAGAAATTGCTCAGATGCGGATAAGATAGACAAAAATATATGTTTATAGCGATATAGCATAATGGGTAGAGATTGCAACAATGTATGAGAGAGCAAAACGCACATGTATAGGACATGCTCAAACTCTCGTTCAAGGTGTAGGTCACCGTGGTGAGTGTTGCAGCATGAAGATTGCCAAAATGACTTTAAAGTCTAAATTGAGTTTGTATGCAAAAATGTGGGCACAATACTTGTGTATTCAGTGCGAATGAGATGAGTCAAGATTGCCCCTCGATCGGGGGTTCTTAGGGGGCGGGGCTAATGGGTGAAAGCGTGTGGGCTCTCTGGCCCATGGTCGTCATTTTTTATTGTCTTCATTTACGGACGAACACCACGTCCGAGGAGATCGGGGTTCAACTTAGTTCAACTTGGTCCAACTTTTTTATTGTGTTTGTTTACGGACATTCGCCAGACCCGACTCTACGGGTCGCATGTGGAGTTGTCCTCACAATACAAGAAGGAAAAGCCGTGTGTAAGAACCAGCCCGAATACGTCAGTATAAGGTGTCCCTTCCTACTATGATTGTTGTGCATATGCAACATACTGCGGCTATATCTCGACTGTTCCAGACCAAGTTGACACCACCTTCCAGAGCCATGACATCGTGTTGGCACAGGGGGGTGCCACGCACTGCCGAAGAAACGGTGCCCCACAGTGATTAATATTGAATGAATGGATAATTAAAACAGCATTCAGGAGTCCTCTCCGTCGTCAACGCGTCGGTTTCCACGCCAACAGACGGTCGTCGATTCCATTCGCGTCGCGACGGTTGGGACGAACACGCCGAGAATCGTTCCTTCGTGGGCATAAGGGAGCGTCATTCTTGCTCTAAAAATATATATCAGTCGAAAGAGCCGACGACTGACCACCACGGAGCACAACAGGGTTCCAACAACAACCGTTCCACGGGAATGTCATGACAACAATGACAGCCATTCCGCACAACCATCCCGAAGCCGCGACGTTGAGGCCTCTTTCTTCTGATGACTGTGTTCTAACACAGTGTTGAATACAAGTCACGAAAACAGACAAATCCAAAGTCGACGTGACTGTATGTTTGAGGGAGATTCGCGTCGTTGTCGCGAATGCGTGAGCACACTCCTCGCGTGGGTTGGTCTTCCAGCATGTGTGACAAATGATCTTACGGGCTTTTTGGATGAATTATTACTATATATAGTAGCCCCGCAAATCCCACATACATGTCCCACAGGGAGCTCAAGGCTCTCGTCTTGATGGCTGCTATCTGTTGTTGAGGCGGTTTGTGGTCGTGTCCTGTGGGCGACCGGGAAGTCGTCCTGTCGCTAGGACACTGCCTTCCGGAATAGAATACAATAAAAAAACCCGACCAAAAGGTCTGCCGGTTACTTGCCGGTTACTTGTTGGATACTTGTTGGATACTTGCTGGATACTTGACGGTTACTTGCCGGTTACTTGCTGGATACTTGCTGGATACTTGCTGGTTACTTGCCGGATACTTGCTGGATACTTGACGGTAACTTGACGGTTACTTGCTGGATACTTGCCGGTTACTTGCTGGATACTTGCCGGTTACTTGACGGTAACTTTGCCGTGGTCATACATTTTTATTGTCATCATTTAAAGACGTCCAAGGTGCACACCACTTTAACCCGCCGAATGACCATGCCAGAGACAATGTCCACTCTTCTCGCTTTGCTCATATATTGATATTATATACATACATCTACACAAAAGCGCGCAGGACTGGACATTGTCTTTGACACCGCCAAACACGCGCTATAAGCTCACTCATACTCACCACCGGTGTGACCACTTCAGCCCGCCGAATGACCATGCCAGAGACAATGTCCACTCTTCTCGCTTTGCGCATATATTACTATTATATAAATACGTCTACAAAAAAACGCGCAGGACTGGACATTGTCTTTGACACCGCCAAACACGCGCCACAAGCTTGGTCATACTCACCACCAGGGTGACCACTTCAACACGCCGAATGACCATGCCAGAGACAATGTCCACTCTTCTCGCTTTGCACATACATTGATATTATACAAATACATCTACACAAAAACGCGCAGGACTGGACATTGTCTTTGACACCACCAAACACGCGCTATAAGGTCGCTGACACTCACAACCAGTGTGACCACTTCAGCCCGCCGAATGACCATGCCAGAGACAATGTCCACTCTTCTCGCTTTGCTCATACATTGATATTATATAAATACGTCTACACAAAAACGCGCAGGACTGGACATTGTCTTTGACACCGCCAAACACGCGCTATAAGGTTGCTGACACTCACCACCAGTGTGACCACTTCAGCCCGCCGAATGACCATGCCAGAGACAATGTCCACTCTTCTCGCTTTGCCCATACATTGATATTATATAAATACATCTACACAAAAACGCGCAGGACTGGACATTGTCTTTGACACCGCCAAACACGCCCCACAAGCTCACTCATACTCACCACCAGTGTGACTACTTCAACCCGCCAAATGACCATGCCAGAGACAATGTCCACTCTTCTTGCTTTGCTCATACATTGATATTATATAAATACGTCTACACAAAAGCGCGCAGGACTGGACATTGTCTTTGACACCACCAAACACGCCCTACAAGCTCGGTCATACTCACCACCAGTGTCAGAACTTCAGCCCCCTGAAAAGCAACCTCAGAGACATTTTTTTTTTTCTCTAGCTTCTCTCAGATACTAGTTATATATGATTATATATCTGGGCAAGCGTGCGGGACTGGACACGTTTTCGTCCCGCCGGTAGACCACTGCAAAGGATTAGACTACTGACAGTGAGCTTCTTCCAAGTGGGGGCGCCTTTTTCTGCTTGTGGCGCGCCCAATTTTGTGCCAGTTTTGGACCCCTCTGAAATGGACCCAAAACAAAATATTTTTCAGTTCTGACTCGTGTTTGATGCTATTGAAAGGCAAATAAAACTTAATATGTGGAGAGACGGAGCATATCGTCAAAAAATCTATACCCTACCGTGCTTGACACATGGATTTGGGCCATATAAAACAGCATATTCACACCGCTTCCACCGCATTCGCAGAAAAATAAACACAATTTTCAAATAATACAATCAATAAACTACCCAAAAATAACAAAACATCCAAAAAAGCCAAAATATAGCACAAAAAAGACGCACCAAAAAGACCGAAATACCCTAACCAAAAAAAACACACCAACCAAAAGACACGCCAAAATAACAATACAGAAGAAGAAGAAGAAGAAGGAGAATTATAATAACAGCAACAACGACAAAAAAGACACGGCACACCACAAGCACTGCTGCTGCTGCTACTACTACTACTACAGCAAGAGACAACCAACAAAATCCAAAGAAAGGGTATAGGGTGGGTACATATACCAGTATCATTGAACCTGTCAAACGGTTTTCGGGGTCTTTGATAGCCTAAAACACCTCCGATCTCGCCGTTTAAATTATTAAAAGATACATCTTTTCATTCTACATCGAATGATATCCTTATCTGGAATATTCTATTTCGTTAAGGTGCCGAAAACAGCGTCACAAAAAAAAGGCGCCACAAAGTGTGCCGGGTATAGGGATCAGTGTAGGGTACCAACCTCCATGGTCAGTTTCTCCTCCACAGGGCATTTTTCGCGCCCCAAAATTTGCACAGAGCATATAAATACCACAATTATTCCTTTACAAAGGTTTCAGAGCTCGAATCAACACAGAAAGGCCATTTCTCGCAGCATGTCAAAATATGCTGACGTGGCAAGGTGACAGAAACTCTTTCAGTGGGCATTTTTCTCCAAAATCAAAAAATACATTCCTGGATTTTTGATATATGCTTTTTCATAGTGTATATAATCTATATCTATTCTTGAAAAGAGTCGGATCCGGGGAGAATATGGGAAGATTGGAGGGAGAAGCTGGAATGCCCACTGACAACCAGTGTCCACCTTGGCTGGTGAATATCTCGGCAAAATCAAAAAATACATTCCTGGATTTTTGATATATGCTTTTTCATAGTGTATATAACCTATTTCTATTCTTGAAAAGAGTCGGATCCGGGGAGAATATGGGTAGATTGGAGGGTGAAGCTGGAATGCCCACTGACAACCAGTGTCCACCTTGGCTGGTGAATATCTCGGCAAAATCAAAAAATACATTCCTGGATTTTTGATATATGCTTTTTCATGGTGTATATAATCTATATCTATTCTTGAAAAGAGTCAGATCCGGGGAGAATATGGGAAGATTGGAGGGTGAAGCTGGAATGCCCACTGACAACCAGTGTCCACCTTGGCTGGTGAATATCTCGGCAAAATCAAAAAATACATTCCTGGATTTTTGATATATGCTTTTTGATAGTGTATATAATCTACAACTGTTCTTGAAAAGAGTCGGATCCGGGGAGAATATGGGTAGATTGGAGGGAGAAGCTGGAATGCCCACTGACAACCAGTGTCCACCTTGGCTCGTCAATATCTCGGCAAAATCAAAAAATACATTCCTGGATTTTTGATATATGCTTTTTCATAGTGTATATAATCTATATCTATTCTTGAAAAGAGTCAGATCCGGGGAAAATATGGGTAGATTGGAGGGAGAAGCTGGAATGCCCACTGACAACCAGTGTCCACCTTGGCTCGTCAATATCTCGGCAAAATCAAAAAATACATTCCTGGATTTTTGATATATGCTTTTTGATAGTGTATATAATCTACAACTGTTCTTGAAAAGAGTCGGATCCGGGGAGAACAGGAGTAGATTAGGGCCTCTCTGTTGTCAGAGGTTCTATTGGTAGTTCCTGTCCAGGGGCTCCTTCTGAAAACTTGGTCGACTGTGGACCTCAGTCCAGGCACCCCTCTGACCGGTCCTCATGACTCGCTAAAAGCGGTTCGGCGATATGAGCGATAGAAATAAAACGCTGCTGGTCGTCTGAGCACTCTATCGTCGCGTCTGCGGAGCTACTACCTCTTATGTGTATCCAAAGAAACTATACAAGGGGCAGGTTGTGCATTCATGCGGCGACGACCCATCTTGGTCACCGCATGTTTTTGCAATGGGCCAGGAATCAAGCAGTTGCCTAAGACTCGAAGGTTGAGAGCTTTTACCCCTGGTTTGCCGACTTTAGGCATCTCATATGGCCTTCATGAGAAGAAATAGCCGCGTAAAGAGCTTTGCCATTCGCCAGTATCAGGAGTAGTTCGCGTCGCATTCACCACCAATGTTCACAACAAGCTCTGGGCAAAGCAACCCGTATGAGTTTGATTGGAGAGCGCGCAGGAGTTTCTTGGAATATATATAAATATAAGATATTAGAAGGCGGAAAACCTGGGAGAAGGAGGTCGTGGCCTGTTGGCACCGTTGTTGACATGACATTCCCGTGGAACGGTTGTTGTTGTAACCCTGTTGTGCTCCGTGGTGGTCAGTCGTCGGCTCTTTCGACTGATATATAATTTTAAAGCAAGAATAACGCTCCTTCATGTTCATGGAGGACGACTCCAGGCCTGTGCTAGTCCCAACCGTCGCGACGCGAATGGAATCGACGACCATCAGTTGTCGTGGAAACCGACACGGTGACTACGGAGGGACTCCTGAATGCTGTTTTAATTATCCATTTATTCAATATTAACCAATATGGAGCACCGTTGTTTGCCGGTGCGTGGCACCGCCTGGGCCAACGCGACGTCATGGCTCTGTGGAAGGCGGTGTCAACTTGGTCTGGAACAGTCGAGAGATAGCCGCAGTATGTTGCGTATGCACAACAATCATAGAAAGGGACACCTTATACTGCTGACGTATTCGGGCTGGTTCTTACACACGGCTTTTCCTTCTTGTGTGTGTTGTGAGGACAACTCCACATGCTTCTTTTCTCGTTCTCAACAACCCTTCGGTCCGACAAAGCCCCAGACCGTTGGCATGCGACCCGTAGGAGGAGGAGTAGAGACGGGTCTTTGGTCGTGCGAATGTCCGTAAACAAACACAATAAAAAAGTAGGACCAAGTTGAACTCCGGTCTCCTCGGAAGTGGTGTTCGTCCGTCAATGAGGACAATAAAAAAGGACGACCATGAGACCGCTCCACCACACTCAGCGTGCTTTTTGGTGGCTTTTTTAATCTCCCATCACAAGGGAAGTTTGACCGACGGTGGTAGTTTCTTTTCGTTGTTGTTTTTTTTCTTGTTTTCTCCGATGGAAGACCCCATCTGATGGGAGCGCCTGGATATATGCAGCACACAGCAGTCAGGAGGACAGCTGAGCTGTGACTACCCTGCTTTCTCAGCAGCAAAATAAACACGACGAGATCTCCCTCATTCAAAGAAGCGTCGCAGTTGTATCCTACTATTCTAATTGCAACTCCTCATGAAGTCTACGTAAGACAATGTCATACTTTCCTCCAGCATTGGTGCAAGGTTACTCTAGTGCTTGCCACAGCTTGCTTGTTGTTGTTGTTGTTGTTGTTGTGAAGACGACGATTTGTTTCCATTTCATTCTTATTTCATGATGTCTTTTCCTTATTTATTCATTTCACAGGTATTATTATAACTCTTTCTCTAGAGAATCTCACATGTTGTCTGTGTAGGGTCGCTCCAGGTTGTTCTTCTTCTTGTGAGCATGAGACTTGTGTGTTTCGTTCTGTCCTGTTATTATTGGTTGGTATTATTGCTCGTGTGGATTGTTGTGCATGTTATTATCATTATTACTATTTCTCTAACTAGTAACTGGTATGAGATAGTAGTATCTTCTTTTGATTGCTTTGCTTTGCTTTGTTGTTCTGTTGTCTCGTGTTGTAGCAGCACTCGTAGCAGTAGCAGTAGAAGTAACAGTAGTAGAGCTTGTCGTGTGTGGAGTCCGAGGAGGAGTTCTTGTTTCACGTGGTGTGCAACGCTTTGGGTAGTATAATGTTATTTTTTAAAATGTGTCGAGAGATCGTTCGTTGTGGCATTATTGATGAGGAATGTGTTATTGCATGTGACGTGGCTCAACTCTGGTTGGTCAGTGCATATCTGTGCGTGCAATTTTCTGTCGTGTGTGGTTGCTCTTGTTTTTGTTGTTGTTATATATAGCGTTGCTGTTTTTTTTATACAACAGCCTTTTGATTGGTTTGGTTGGTATTTTTTTTCGTGGTGGCCGGTCAAGTCAAGTGGTGGTGGTGATGGGAAGATCGCCATTCTTCTTGTTCCGAGAAGCTCCCTCTTCTTCAGACATGTGGCAGCAGACCACTGTTTGTTTTGCACTGGGTGTGCGACGTTTCTTTTTTACGATGGGTGTTTCTTCTTCTTCTTCTTTATAATTGGTATTCTTCTTAGTACTTAATATTGTGCCCTTCTGCTGTTGTTGTTGTTGTGAAGAAGAAGACAGAGATTCTTTTCATTCTTTGCTCTTTATTTATTCTTTCCATATGTATACAGTGTTATTATTATACCTCATATTATATCTCATATGTTGATAGATATGTTGTTTGTGGGTCTTCTTCTTGTTGTTGTTGTGTGTATGAGACTGTATGTCTGTTCAGTTGTGTCCTGTTGATTGCTATTATTGTGGCAGCGTCCATACTGCCTTGTCACTCTCGCGTCGTTGCCAAACAACACAGAGCGTTCAACCTTGACACGCAGTGAGGTTGGATAGAAGAGGATGGAGTAGTAGAATCCCAACCAATGTACAGAGGGTTCTCTCTTCCTTCACAACAAGATAGTAGTTTGAATTGTGAAGGAAGTTGTTGTTACATATGAGAATACATGTTTTCTCAATATATGAATTACATTACTCAAATGGACCATGATTGTAACAGCATGTCTCTCTCTCTCTCTCTCTTAGGGATGTTGACGAGGGATCTCCTCCTCTCCCACAGGGACCTCGCAGCTCTATCCTGCTCCACTTATAGTATAAATTATAGTATCGTCGTATATATTGTTGTTGTGCATGTCATAATGATTCTTTCCCTATTAGATTTTTTCTTTTGTTGATTTTTTCTTTGGATTTTGTTGGTTGTCTTTTGCTGTAGTAGTAGTAGTAGTAGGAGTAGCAGCAGCAGCAGCAGTGCTTGTGGTGTGCCGTGTCTTTTGTCGTTGTCGTTGTCTATATAGTAAGGGTAGGTGTTTATTATATATAGTGTAGTTCCGAGTGGGTCCGTCGCATCTCGCACGCGGGCCGCGGGGGCCCGGGCGAGGCGGTCGCGCTCCTCCGGTCCGACCGGCCCTCCGACCGGGCCACTCGATCCACTTCAGAGGACGCGGCGGACGATTAGGGCAATGGCCCCTCGCGAGCTCGTTAGGGTATTTTCGGCGGTCGGGGCCCCCCCACGCCGCCTGGCCGGGCGTTTTTCCGCCTCCTCGCCATCCTCGCCGCATTTCGGGATATATGCGGTCCATGTGGAGGGGCGGGACGGGGTCCAACGGGCGATGGCGAGCCTGCAGCTCTGCACAAAGTTTTTTTCCAGTCGCGCACGTCCTAGAGTCGAGTGCCCTGCAGCGCCTGTGAGGTCCTGTAAGGTCCTCCTCGACATCCTCGCCGCATTTCGAGACATACACGATACCTATGGAGGCGACGGCTGGGGTCTATCACGCGATGGCGAGGCTGTAGCTCTGCACAAAGTTTTTTTCCAGTCGCGCACGTCCAAGAGCCGAGTGCCCTGCAGCGCCTGTGAGGTCCTGTGAGGTCCTTCTCGACAGCCTCGCCGCATTTCGAGACATGTACGATACCTGTAAAGGGGACGTATGGGGCCTATCACGCGATGGTGAGGCTGCAGTTCTGCACAAAGTGTCCAATTCGCACTTGTCCCAGACAGGAAGACTGAGAGCCTTCACACGTGGTCTGCCGACTGTTGGCATTTCATATGGATTTCATAAGAATAAACAGCAGTGTAAGGATCTTCCCCACTATCCCTTGCCGGCATTAGGAGTAGTGCGCGTCGCTTTCACCACCAATGTTCCCAACAGAATTCACAACAACCTCTGGGTAAATCAACCCGTGTGAGTTTGATTTTTGGAGGGAGAAATATATATATAAACATAAGATAGAGGGTGGGAGCCATTTAGACAAGATTTCGTGGCTTGTTGGCACCGTTGCGAGTGTTGTCATGACATTCCCGTGGAACGGTTGTTGTTGTTGGAACCCTGTTGTGCTCCGTGGTGGTCAGTCGTCGGTTCTTTCGACTGATATATAATTTTAAAGCAAGAATGATGCTCCTTCATGTCCATGGAGGACGACTCCAGGCCTGTGCTGGTCCCAACCGTCGCGACGCGAATGGAATCGACGACCGTCTGTTGGCATGGAAACCGACGCGTTGACGACGGAGGGACTCCAGAATGCTGTTTTACTTATCCATTCATTCAATATTAATCACTGTGGGGCACCGTTTCTTCGGCAGTGCGTGGCACCCCCCTGTGCCAACACGATGTCATGGCTCTGGAAGGTGGTGTCAACTTAGTCTGGAACAGTCGAGATATAGCCGCAGTATGTTGCATATGCACAACAATCATAGTAGGAAGGGACACCTTATACTGACGTATTCGGGCTGGTTCTTACACACGGCTTTTCCTTCTTGTATTGTGAGGACAACTCCACATGCGACCCGTAGAGTCGGGTCTGGCGAATGTCCGTAAACAAACACAATAAAAAAGTTGGACCAAGTTGAACTAAGTTGAACCCCGATCTCCTCGGACGTGGTGTTCGTCCGTAAATGAAGACAATAAAAAATGACGACCATGGGCCAGAGAGCCCACACGCTTTAACCGCTCGGCCACACTCAGCGTGCTTTTTTTCGTCTCCCATCACAAGGGAGGTTTGACCGATGATATCATCGGGATCTTCGTGATTCACAGCTCTCCCCATCCAAGACCTAGTCTGATGGGGAAAAAGCCTGGGTGTGGAGCACGCAGCAAAGCAGGAGGAAGAAGGGAGGAGAGCTGTGGAGCAGTCTTTAAACACGACGAGATCTTCTCCATTCCCATTCCAAGATGCGTCGCAATTGTATCTATACTATCCTACTAGTAGTATTGCTATTATTGCAACACGTGAACTCTATGTAATTAAGTAGGCGTTCCATGCATGATGATGATATTGGAATACTCAAGCATTGGTGCAACGTTACTCCAGTGCTTGCCTCAGCTTGCTTCTTGCTTGCTCTTGTTGTGAAATGAAGACAATTCTTTTCTCGTTCTTTCTTTTATTCTTTTCATACACTTCTTATTATACCTCTCTCTATCCCAGATGTTGTCTGTGTAGGGTAGCTCCTGATTATGCTTCTGGTGTCTAGGAGACTTGTCTGTTCTGTCCTGTTATTCTTGGTTGTTATTGTTGGCCGTGTCGATTGTTGTTGTGCATGTTATTATCATTATTACGACGACGACTATTATGAGATATTTACTTTCTTTCTCCTTTTGATTGCTTTGCTTCTTCTTTGTTGGTGTGTTGTCTAGCATTGTTGTAGAAGCAGTATAGCAGAGCTTGTGGTGTGTGGTGTCCGAGTTGTTTCACGTGGTGTGCAACGTTTTGATGAGTGCTTTTTTTTTGTTGTTACTATACAACACCCTTCTTTTGATTGGTTAGGTTGTTTTTTTTTGGTGGTGGTCCCAGTCAAGTCAAGGAAGGGGTGGTGATGGGAAGATCGCCATTCTTCTTCTTGTTGGGAGAAGCTCCCTCTTCTTCTTCAGACATGTGGCAGCAGACCACTGTTTGTTTTGCACTTGGTGTGCGACGTTTCTTTTTTTATGATGGGTGTTTATTATTATTCTTCTTTAAAATTGGTATTCTTCTTACCTTCTTCCGAGTGGGTCGGGGGCTTTTCGCCGACGGGACGCGGGATGGTCGCCTTTCGGCCCGGTCGGCCTGGACCTCCGACCGGACCTCGCGATCGATCTGAAAGACGATTAGGGCAATGCTCCTCGCGGAGCGTTTAGGGTTTTTGCGAGGGTCCGTCGGGCCCCGAGGCCGCCCCCGCCCCGGGTTTCCAGCCCCCCTCCCGCCTGTACACTTTTTCACACCCATACGCGTGGCTGGGGCCGGCCGGCGATCCCCGATTGTCCCCCACCCAGCCTCCAGCGCGTTTTGAAAATTTTCCGTCAGCGCACGGATGGCCACGTGCGCCCCCTCTGGCACGCGTGCGCCCCATTCGGCCCGCCCTGATCGCTTTGGCACATCCCTACCATGGCATGGATGCGAGATCGCCCGCCAGCAGGGGGTGGGGGGCGACTCACGAAGCCAACAGAAGGGATTTGCACCGCCACCCTCCTCCCTGCTGCTGGGACATGGTTTTCCCCCAGCGCGAGGCGGTATTACGGGGGGGAGAGATGTGACATTCGAGCACCTTGTATGAAGGTACCTCAGGGATCCACGAGAAGGAATGCTTGATTGCCGTGTTTCAGTCACCCCCCTCACCAGCAGCAGCATTGCCTTCTGCCATCAAATACCACTTCCTCCCAAGCCTTGGAGCCTTTCCAGTGCACCCGAGTGTGCCCGTCGAGCTCGCTTCGATATGTATATTACGATTGGGATCATTGACAACCAGCAGCACGAGAAGGAGGTCCTGGACGGCGGGGGTTTGTTGTGACTGTTGTCATGACATTCCCGTGGGACGGGTTGTTGTTGGTGAGATCCATTCGACTCGGTACCGACTGAAATGCCTCTGAAGTATTTTTCTGAGATCATTGACAACCAGCAGCACGACAAGGAGGTCCTCCACGGCTAGGTCCGTTGCGAGTGTTGTCATGACATTCCCGTAGGACGGGTTGTTGGAACCCTGTTGTGCTCCGTGGTGGTCAGTCGTCGGCTCTATCGACTGAAACAAATTTTTAAAGCAATAGTGACGCTCCCATATGCCCACAAAGGAACGATTCTGGGCGTGTTCGTCCCAACCGTCGCGACGCGATCGGAATCGACCAACGTCGGTTCGTGAGATCCATTCGACTCGGCACCGACTGAAATAGCCCTTAATAATGTTATATTTGTCCAATCATCCAATACCAACAACCAATACTGCTATGCACTGCCGGTGAGTGGTGGCAAGGGTGTGGGAACACCGAGGCCACATGATGCGTCGTGTGCAAGAAGGTGGCTGAGTGCGTTTTCTGTTTCGGGTCACATCTGCGGTGCTACTACCAAGTGTTCTATGTATCCAAAGAAACTATGGAAGGTGCCAAATGGTCCATTTATACAGCAGGGACAATGGGATGAGGTCGGGCTTTTTTCTTTTTCAGGCGTGTCCGTCAATGAAGACAATAAAAAAGGACGACCATGAGCCAGCCCACACGCTTTAAACCGCTCGGCCACACTCAGCGTGCTTTTTTCCCATCACAAGGGACGTTTAACCGAGGATATCATCGTGATCTTTGTTATTTTCACAGCTCTCTCTCTCTCTCCCCATCCAAGACCTAGTCTGATGGGAAAAAAAAAGCCTGGGTGTTGAGCAAGCTTGCTTGAGAGTGGGAAGTTCGGGTGGTATTAGTGAGAGAGGTCGTTGGCCTCGTCTGCGACGTTACGTTGATGAGTCTTTGATGTGCGTCAAGAGCCTCTATAAGGTGATATATACATACTGGATTTGTGGTGCTTGTCTCCATTCAACACACTAGCACTGCATGGTTGTCTTGTGTGTGGAGTGTTCTGCACACTACGTTGGTGTGAGAAGGAGAATTCTTTTCTTTTTTTGTTTGTTGTTGTTGTTGTTGTTCATGTATACTATTATGACAGCTCCCTCTCTCTCTCTCTCTGTCATGTTGTTTTGACTTGCTTTTGTTCTTCTTGGTGTCCTTCTGTTGTTGTGAAAAAGACAGAGATTCTTTTCCATTCCTTGCTCTTTATTTATTCTTTCTATATATATACAGTGTTATTATTATACCTCATATTATATCTCATATGTTGATAGATATGTTGTTTGTGGGTCTAGCTCCTAGGTGCTGTTTGTTGTTGTTGTGTGTATGAGACTGTATGTCTGTTCAGTTGTGTCCTGTTGATTGCTATTATTGTGGCAGCGTCCATACTGCCTTGTCACTCTCGTGTCGTTGCCAAACAACACAGAGCGTTCAACCTTGACACGCAGTGAGATTGGATACAAGAGGATGGAGTAGAATCCCAACCAATGTACAGAGAGTTCTCTCTTCCTTCACAACAAGATAGTAGTTTGAATTGTGAAGGAAGTTGTTGTTACATATGAAAATACATCTTTTTTTAATATATGAATTACATTACTCAAATGGACCATGATTGTAACAGCATGTCTCTCTCTCTCTCTCTCTCCTAGGGATGTTGACGAGGGATCTCCTCCTCTCCCACAGGGACGTCGCAGCTCTACCCTGCTCCAATTATAGTATAGCATAGCATCGTCGTATATATTGTTGTTGTGCATGTCATAATGATTCTTTCCCTACTAGAATTTTTAGTTCTTTTGTTGATTTTTTCTTTGGATTTTGTTGTCTCTTGCTGTAGTAGGAGTAGGAGCAGCAGCAGCAGCAGTGCTTGTGGTGTGCCGTGTCTTTTGTCGTTGTGGTTGTCTATATAGTAAGGGTAGGTGTTTATTATATATAGTAGTTATTGTAGTTGTTGTTTTTCTTGATATCGTGTTGTTGTTGTCTATATTTCTTGTTGTTTTGGTGGTGTTTTGGTTGGTGTGTTTTTTTTGGTTAGGGTATTTTGGTCTTTTTGGTGCGTGTTTTTCCGAGTGGGTCCGTCGCATCTCGCACGCGGGCCGCGGGGCCCCGGGCGAGGCGGTCGCGCTCCTCCGGTCCGACCGGCCCTTCGACCGGGCCACTCGATCCACTTCAGAGGACGCGGCGGACGATTAGGGCAATGGCCCCTCGCGAGCTCCTTAGGGTATTTTCGGAGGTCGGGGGCCCCCAACGCCGCCTGGCCGGGCGTGTTTCCGCCTCCCCGCCATCCTCGCCGCATTTCGGGATATATGCGGTCCCTGTGGAGGGGCGGGACGGGGTCCAGCACGCCCTGGCGAGGCTGCAGCTCTGCACAAAGTTTTTTTCCAGTCGCACACGTCCCACAGTCGAGTGCCCTGCAGCGCCCGTGAGGTCCTGTAAGGTCCTCCTCGGCATCCTCGCCGCATTTCGAGACATATACGATACCTATGGAGGGGATGGATGGGGTCTATCACGGGATGGCGAGCCTGCAGCTCTGCACAAAGTGTCCAATTCGGACATGTCCCAGACAGGAAGGCTGAGAGCCTTCACACGTGGTCTGCCGACTGTTGGCATTTCATATGGATTCCATGAGAATCAACAGCAGTGTAAGGAGCTTCCTCACTATCCCTTGCCGGCATTAGGAGTAGTGCGCGTCGCTTTCACCACCAGTGTTCCCAACAGAATTCACAACAACCTCTGGGCAAAGCAAACTTTGTGAGTTTGATTGTTGGAGGGATACATATATATCAATATAAGATAGAGGGTAGGAACCACTAGGACAAGAGGTCGTGGCCTGTTGGCACCGTTGTAATTGTTGTTGTCATGACATTCCCGTGGAACGGTTGTTGTTGGAACCCTCTTGTGCTCCGTGGTGGTCAGTCGTCGGCTCTTTCGACTGATATATAATTTTAAAGCAAGAATGATGCTCCTTCATGTCCATGGAGGACGACTCCAGGCCTGTGCTGGTCCCAACCGTCGCGACGCGATCGGAATGGACGACCGTCGGTTGGCTTGGAAACCGACGCGGTGACGACGGAGACCCCTGAATACTGTTTTGATTATCCATTTATTCAATATGAATCACTATGGGGCACTGTTTCTTCGGCAGTGCGTGGCACCCCCCTGTGCCAACACGATGTCATGGCTCTGGAAGGTGGTGTCAACTTGGTCTGGAACAGTCGAGATATAGCCGCAGTATGTTGCGTATGCACAACAACCATAGGAAGGGACACCTTACTACTACTGACGTATTCGGGCTGGTTCTTACATACGGCTTTTCCTTCTTGTATTGTGAGGACAACTCCACATGCTTCTTTGTTGTTCGTTCTCTGGCGAACCCTTCGGTCCGACAAAGCCCCAGACCGTTGGCATGCGACCCGTAGTAGAGTCGGGTCTGGCGAACGTCCGTAAACAAACACAATAAAAAAGTTGGACCAAGTTGAACTAAGTTGAACCTCGATCTCCTCGGACGTAGTGTTCGTCCGTAAATGAAGACAATAAAAAAGGACGACCATGGCCCAGCGAGCCCACACGCTTTAAACCGCTCGGCCACATTCAGCGTGCTTTTTTCATCTCCCATCACAAGGGACGTTTGACCGATGATGGTATGGTAGTTTCACTTTTGGTGTTTCTTTTTCCTCCTATCGAAGACCTCTTCTGATGGGAGTGCCTGGATATATGGAGCACACACACAGGTGGAGAGGAGGATAGAGCTGTGGAGCAGTCTTTAAACACCACAAGATCTTCCCCATTCCCATTCAAAGAATCGTCGCAATTGTATATATACTATCCTATGCTCATTGCAACACATGTAGTCTAAGTAAGACAATGTGCCATGCATGATGATGATATTGAAATACTTGTTCCAGCATTCGTGCAACGTCACTCCAGTGCTTGCCTCAGCTTGCTTCTTGTTGTTGTGAAACAAAGACAATACTTTTTTCATTCTTTCTTGCCTCATGTCTTTTCATATACTTCTTATTGTACCTCTCTCTACCTCATATCTTGTCTGTCAGTCTATCTCCAGGTTCTTATCTTCTTCTTGTGTGCGTGTATTTGTGTTTCGTCCTGTTATGATTGGCTGCTTGCTCGTATTGTAGCAGAGAGCTACGTCCCTGTGGGAAGAGATCTCTGGGGAGATCTGTCATCATCAGCACCTTCATATACTGAGAATCATTATTTCTCATGTAACTTCTATTTCAAGTACTTTTAGTGAATATGAGAGATACCCACTGTATGATTAATTGCTATATGCAATCCACACTAGAGTCGAACCTCACTGCGTGTGAAGGTTGAACGCTCCCTGTCGGCAACGGCTGGCGAGCGCATGTTGGCAGCATGCCGTGTCACTCTGGAAGGAAGTCCAGAACCACACTGGCGACATGCTGTTACATTGGTTTCAGCTCTGAGAAAATACTTTTAAGTATTGTGTGCTTGTTTTGGCTGGTTTAGAATGTTTCTGCGCAACCGTTTGAGAAACTGGGAACGTCTCGACTCGGCGTCGGACACGTGCCAGGCGCGCCTCATAAACGCGTTTGGGGCACGTGCATTAGATTGGCACGTGTTGGGCCACGTGCATGATCTAGGACCATGCAAACGCGTTGGGGGGAACACGCGCTCCGCCGCCATCTGATGCAGAAGAGTGAGTCTCGTTCTTGTGGTAGGTCATTCGGAAAACATTCTATTTCGTCAAAACGGCTAATCATACATACACTAGTTCGAATAATACGGACAGTGGTTGTGGGTGAGATACATTTCACGTGCCAGAAGAGCAGTGAAATATATAGATATCGTTTCTCTCTATTCACAGGTACATTGATTAGTTGTTCGACAAGTCAACCTTGATAAGCATGTCTGAATCGTTGTCCTTATCTACAGAAGAATGTCGAGTAATCCGGGCAATGAGAGCCCAGGGGCTGGACATGGGAGTCCACCGGACATCGAGATACGCCTGCGGGAGAATGATGCATTCGACTCTGATGACCTGGGCGCGGTGAGCCAGGGGACCACGGAGGTCGCCAATTTGTATGAGGAGATCGCACAATTGAAAGCCATGGTGAAACAGTTGTCGATGCAATCCCAGACAGGCCCCAGGCAGATGTCGGACGAGGAAGCGATGAGTGCGTCGCTTGGGTACAAGTTGCCCAAACTGGAGGCTCCCGTATTCTATGGTGAGAAGCATAATGACCTGGACGGCGTGATCCGATGGACCACCAGCGCCAAGATATATATGTCGGATCGTTTTCAAGACGATGAGGCTCGCTGGTTGAAGGAGGTCAAGCTGTTGTTTCGGGATAGCGCCCGTCTTTGGTATGAATCGGCTGTACGAGAGAACGGCTCGTTCGAATCGTGGAATGCTCTCACCCAGGAGGTCTTTCGTAAATACGCTGGAGTCAGGACAGTGGAGGCCTTGTATGACAAGTTCAATTCGCTGACCATGAAGTCGGCGGATGATTTCGATCGTCATCTCGGGGCATTTCGTCAATTGCTGGACCAGCTGGAAATGATGGGTAGTAAAGACTCTGAAATTCACGTGTTCAAGACCTTTATCAACTCGTTGACGCCAGCATTCAAAGCCAAGGCGTTGGAATATGAACGAGAGCAGCTGGCCAAAGAGGTGGAGACCACTCCACAGGTGCAGTCTAGAAGTAGATTGGACAGACTGATTGCTTACTTGTCGCATTGGATTTCTCATTTGTCGCCGTCGTCGTCGTCCACGGAAGTGGTCATTCATCATGTAAGTGGCCAGGAGACGCAGACGAAGAACGGGAAGAAGCCAAAGAAGTATGGCAAGGGACGGTGCAAATGTTGTGGTGCAGCATGGGATCCCACTCATTTCTGTGTCAAGGCTGCTGACAGATATGGGAAGTTATGCTCGCGATGTGGAAAGGATCAATTGGCCTTGGGCCGTCGCTGCCCTTGTTTTGCACCGAAGGGTGGCCAGTCCACATCGCTGCAACACTGTGAGGTCGCTGTCCCAGGCGAGGAGGAATTCACAACAAAAGGATCTGGAGATCGATCAGGAACAGGGGATTGTATTCAAGAAACGCCTGGACCACCCCTGGAGTCCAATAGTAACAAAAATGAGATTGTTGAGGAATCGCACAGTACGGCCGCTTTGACCAAAGCTGGTGTTCATGATGGGGACTGTGTTTCCAAAGATCGAGATTTATACCATCTCCAGGAGTCGAAGAAAGGTGATAAAGGGTTGATATTCTCTTTCGACGGCTACATCAAAGGATATAGAGTGCGGATTTTAATGGATTCGGGCGCTGAGGAAAACTTCGTGGCTGAGAATTTCCTCGCCAGGACTAGTGGATTGAATGTGACGACAGGTCGATCGCTAGTGCTTAAGCTTCCAGACGGGTCATCTGGAAGAAGTATTGATCAAGTCCTAAATTGTTCTTTGAGGATTGTGCAACATGGAGCTCAGGAGTGTGTGACCCATGTGGCCCTCCGAGTGGCACCCTTGAACAGCAAGTATGATGTGTATTTAGGCCAGCCGTGGTTGAAGGCACAAGGAGCCAGTTTGTGCTATCAATCCATGTCTGTATTATTGAGGAAGCCGACCCAAAGAGTTCTGCATGCCCAGGAAGATGACATGCTGCTGACTGCTTCTGCTATGAAAAGGTCATGCCAATCTGCCTCGGGCGTGGAGAAAATGTACATGATTCACGTGAGCACTCGACGTGAACAGCCACTAGGTCGTGCGACAGATGAAAAGGGTCTTCATGCTCTGGAAATGGGAGCAGAGCAGGAAGACCAGAAGGAGTTTCTACAGGAATTGAAAGATTCGTATGGTGACATTATGCTGGAGGGACAATTGCCTCCAGATGCTTCGGAAGGTAGACCGTATGCTGTGGAACATCACATTGACTTGGTACCTGGAACAAAAGCCAAGGTGCAACCGTTGAGGAGGATGTCTCCTACGTTGCTGGGAGAGCTTCGTAAGCAGTTGCAGCAGTTCCTGGACAAGAGGATTATTGAACCATCCACGTCGCCTTTTGGTTCCAATGTGTTGTTCGTAAAGAAGAAGAATGGTGATCTGCGCATGTGTGTGGATTACAGGATGCTCAATCAGCAGACAGTCAAGGACAGTTATCCCTTGCCAAACATTGATGAGTTGTTGGATCAACTGTCTGGAGCCAAGTACTTCACAGCACTGGATCTCAATTCGGGGTATCACCAAATTCCTGTAGCAAAGAAAGACAAACACAAAACAGCTTTCAGAACGAGGTATGGCTCATATCAGTTTCGAGTGATGCCATTTGGGTTGACCAATGCTCCGGCAACGTTTCAAGCCTGGATGAATGAGATGCTCCAGCCCCACATGGATGCCTTTGTGGTGGTGTTTCTGGATGATATTCTCATTTTCAGCAAGACCAAGGAGGAGCATAAGGAGCATGTTCGGACTGTTTTGCAGTGTTTCAAAGAAAACAAAGTATATTTGAATATGAAGAAGTGCGAGTTCTTTCGCCAGAGCACCAAGTTTTTAGGATTTGTGGTGACTCGTGAGGGCATCAAGCCTGACCAGAGACTCGTGGAAAAGATAGCTACGTTTCCAAGACCTGCCAACAAGAGGCAGATCAGGTCCTTTTTGGGAGCTGTGGGATTTTACAGAAGGTTCATTAAAGATTTTGCCAAGATTGCCCTGCCTTTGACAGCATTGACAAAGCAGGAGGTGCCTTTTGTATGGACTCAGGAGGCTCAGCAAGCGTACGAAATTCTCAGGAACGCTTTGACGACGTATCCAGTCTTGAGATTGGTGGATATGTCCAAGCCATTTCATGTGTTCACAGATGCTTCGGAGTATGCCGTGGGAGGAGTTCTCACACAGCTGGTGGATGGCATGTATCATCCTCTTGGATATTATTCGAAGAAGCTGGAAGGTGCCGAGCTCAGATATTCTGTGTATGACAAGGAATTTCTTGCTATGAAACTCACAGTGTGGCGTTTCAGGTGTTACTTGCTGGGGCAGCCAAAGAATGTGGTTTTTACTGATCACAGGCCCTTGACTCATTTGCCCACTCAAAAGGACCTGAATGGTGTGCAAATTAGATGGCTGAACAAGCTGGCTGATTTTAATCTGGATATTCAGTACATCGAGGGAAAGAAGAATTGTATTGCTGATTTGCTCAGCAGACCTCCAGAAGTGGTATTGAATTCTGTGGCCGTGGGCTTGCAGCTGGATGAAGCTCTGCTCAACAGATTGAGGCAGTTGTACAAGACAGACAAGTTTATTGGGTCGATTCGAAAGTGCTATAAGCAACGAGTCCCAGTACCCTCCATTCTGAATCACATCAACATAGATGCTGTGACTGAACACAATGGATTGCTCTATTATGGACCATCACCTCAGCACCCAAAGCGGTTGATCATTCCAGACAATGCTTCGTTCAAGACTGAGTTGTTGATGCTGCACCATGACAGCATGTTCAGTGGTCATCCTGGAAGGGACAAGATGTGCAAGGATCTGGCCAGGTACTACTTTTGGCCTCGAATGCAAGATGATGTGGCCAAGTATGTCAAAGAGTGTCCTGTCTGCCAGAGTGTCAAGAGCCTGAATCAGCCTGCTGCTGGATTGTTACAGCCATTGCCTGTTCCTGCCAAGCCTTGGGACCAGGTTACAATTGATTTCATCACAGATTTGCCATTGACTGCCAGAAAGAATTCTCAGATTGTGGTGATGGTGGACAAGTTCACCAAGTGTCTCACCGTTGCACCAGCACCTGCGTCGTTGGATGCCAAAGGTACTGCTTCCATCTTTTTGCAGTATGTGTATCGTTTGCATGGCATGCCGTCGAGCATTGTGTCAGACAGAGATCCAAAGTTTACGAGTCAGTTCTGGATCGAGCTCATGAGCCAGCTGGGTTGCCAGAAGTTGCAATCCACTGCCTATCATCCACAAACGGATGGGCAGACTGAAAGAGTGAATCGAGTGCTGGAAGATATGATTCGGTGCTACTGTGATGAATACACCAATACGTGGGATGAATTGTTATGGCCTCTGGAGTTTGCTTACAACGATTCGTATCAGCAATCCACCAAGTTCACTCCATTTTATTTGAATTATGGTCGTCATCCCAGAAAGCCCCATACCATTGCTTTAGGTCTGGAAGACACTGAGAAGACTACAGCGAGCTCTGAATATTTGGATGTGCTATTTCGTTGCCATCAGGCTGCAACCCACAACATGAGGGTGGCACAACAGAGACAAGCCCAGTATGCCAACAAATCCAGAAGAGTGGCTGTCTACAAGGAAGGAGATCGAGTGCTGCTGTCCACTCACAAATTGAAATGGGAAGGAAAGCAATTCAAAAAGCTGCAACCTCGCTGGATTGGACCATTTACGGTTGTGCGGGTGATTCCCAACAATGCTGTTGAATTGAATTCCAAGCAGCAGGGCTATGCTTTCCACCCAGTCGTCAATGTGGATCGAGTGAAGCATTATCTTTCCAGAATGAATATTGATGCGATGAACCATCAATTAGAAAGAGAATGGGATGATTCTACAGCAGAAAACACACAGGAATTTCCTCAAAAGGACAAGGTTCATGCTTCTGACGACACCACTATGAATTCAGATGATGATGATTTGATCATTCCTTTGGATGATGAATAACCTGCTCTTGGCAGGGAGGAGACCATGCCCTGTTCCAAATGAGGACATTTGGTTTGTTCTTGGCAGGGAGGAATTGTAGCAGAGAGCTACGTCCCTGTGGGAAGAGATCTCTGGGGAGATCTGTCATCATCAGCACCTTCATATACTGAGAATCATTATTTCTCATGTAACTTCTATTTCAAGTACTTTTAGTGAATATGAGAGATACCCACTGTATGATTAATTGCTATATGCAATCCACACTAGAGTCGAACCTCACTGCGTGTGAAGGTTGAACGCTCCCTGTCGGCAACGGCTGGCGAGCGCATGTTGGCAGCATGCCGTGTCACTCTGGAAGGAAGTCCAGAACCACACTGGCGACATGCTGTTACACGTATCGATTGTTGTTGTGCATGGTATTATCATTATTACTATTTCTCTAACTATTATGAGATATTATAACTTTCTTTTGATTGCTTTGCTTTGTTGGTGTGTTGTCTAGTGTTATAGTAGTAGCAGTAGCAGTGACATTAGCAGTACCAGTAATATACAGTGGTGTGCTGGACGGTTGATTTTGTTGTTGTTGTTGTTGTTGTTTTTGTGTTCTCTCGTGTTATAGCAGTAGTGACAGTAGTAGTATCAGTAGCAGAGCTTGCGGTGTGTGGTGTCCGAGGTGGAGGAGTTGTTTCACGTGGTGTGCGAACGCTTTGATGAGTACTGCTTTTTCGAGGGCCGGTAATAGGCTTCCAAACTTTTTCACGATGTCGCTCCCACGGCTCCCCTGGCGCGTATTAAATTCCCTCGCCCCCCTAAATCAAGGTAATATTGTATTAAAGTGTCATTCGAGTCGCTGGATCGTAAAAATGGTCAGAATCTCGCGAAAACAACGCGAAAAACACGAAATCCGCGGGGGAGTAGTGTAACCTCAGCCCTGCTCGACCACAAAAACGGAAAGAAAATGAAAAATTAAAACTTTCAGTAGCGTGGAATATCCCTGAAAGTGTTCCGTTTCGCTGCACGAGTGCGATGAAGACAATGGAGGATTGAAAACTTTGACAATACGGCCAACAGAGACCCTTAAAAGATTCAATAAATGAATATTATTGGAATATCTGGGACACTGGGTCGTATAAAGAAGCGAAATGTGAGATAATGGGGAAATGCGATGATTTGGATTCGAATTCTCCAAGGGAAGAGTTGGAACTTCAGGCTTTTCTAGTGGACGCATTGAAAAGAAGATTAAAAAGTAAAACTTTGAAGCTATTAGATGGAAGCAAAGGTTCAAAGACGAGGAAGATATTGCGACTAATGTTCGCGATAGTCGACCTTGACCTCAAGGGTTGACTGAGCTACCTGGCGAGGTCACCATGGTATAGGAAGAGTCAACGTGCTACTGTGATGTGGTGGGTTGACCAGGCATTTCATCAGACACACCTGCAGAATGGAGACTTCTTGCTCTTCAATGACAACACTGGTGTGGATGACCCTTTTGACTCGAGCTTTGAAGAGCACGAGGCAATGCGAATGTCAGACGACAGTCATGAACACGCCAATACCCATTCTTCGTCTTCTCGATCGTGGAGAAGACCACGTCGTCGCCCTAAAAAATGCGAAGAATGCAAACTACCATCTTGAACACGAGGGTCTGGGCAATTTGTCAGACGACGACACTAAAAGTTTGAAGGTCATGTCACAAGAGAAAGACGATCCCTCAGACCAACCTTAAGCCTCGGGCAAATATTTTCAACGTTTTCGTTCTCTGTATCTTCAGCGAAGTATGCCAACGACAAGAAACAGTATCTGATTGATACTGTCTCCACAGGCAATAAAACAACAGATCTACGCCCTGCTTGGTCAGAAAGCACTCTCTTGGCTCAGGCCTTCAACAAACTTGCAAGGAAAAGAGCCATGCATACTACTACTACCCACTTCTTCCATTGGTTTCTCTCTGCAGTTGATAAATCTGAAGTTACAACAAATAACCTGGTAAATAGATGCACTCCATCTCTATGCCCCAAGATTAGTATCCACACCTGCAGATCTCTCACAATCCAAGTAAGCTCTCCCAATCTAAAAATCAGTTTACCCAAATGTCTATTTACGATCGCTAATCAACTCACAAATCGCCACTTTCGGCCCTCCACTACTTGTTATTTATACAACACCCTTCTTCTTCTTTTGATTGGCTTGGTTGATATCTTTTTTGGTGGTGGTCCCAGTCAAGTCAAGGAAGGGGTGGTGATGGGAAGATCGCCATTCTTCTTCTTGTTGGGAGATGCTCCCTCTTCTTCTTCAGACATGTGGCAGCAGACCACTGTTTGTTTTGCACTGGGTGTGCGACGGTTTTTTTTAATGATGGGCGTTTATTCTTCTTCTTCTTCTTAATACTTAATATTGTGTCCTTCTGCTGTTGTTGTTGTTATTGTTGTTGTGAAGAAGAAGACAGAGATTCTTTTCATTCTTTGCTCTTTATTTATTCTTTCCATATGTATACAGTGTTATTATTATACCTCATATTATACCTCATATGTTGATAGTAATCTTGTTTGTGGGTCTAGCTCCTGGGTGTTGTTGTTGCTGTTGTTGTGTGTATGAGACTCTTCTGTCTGTTCAGTTCTGTCTCATATGTTGATTGGTTGATTGCTATTATTGTGGCAGCGTCCATACTGCCTCGTCACTCTCGTGTCGTTGCCAAACAACACAAAGCGTTCAACCTTGACACGCAGTGAGGTTGGATACAAGAAGAGGATGGAGTAGAATTCCAACCAATGTACAGAGTGTTCTCTCTTCCTCCACACCAAGATAGTAGTTTGAATTGTGAAGGAAGTTGTAGTTACATATGAGAATACATCTTTTTTCAGTATATGAATTACATCACTCAAATGGACCATGATTGTGACAGCATGTCTCTCTCTCTCTCTTTCTCCTAGGGATGTTGACGAGAGATCTCCTCCTCTCCCACAGGGACGTCGTAGCTCTACCCTGCCCTGCTCCAATTATAGTAGAGCATAGCATCGTCGTATAGATTGTTGTTGTGCATGTCATAATGATTCTTTCCCTACTAGATTTTTTCTTTTGTTGATTTTTTCTTTGGATTTTGTTGGTTGTCTCTTGCTGTAGTAGTAGGAGTAGTAGGAGTAGCAGTGCTTGTGGTGTGCCGTGTCTTTTGTCGTTGTCGTTGTCTATATAGTAAGGGTAGGTGTTTATTATATATAGTAGTTATTGTTGTTATTCCGAGTGGGTCGGGGACTTTTCGCCGACGGGACGCGGGATGGTCGCCTTTCGGCCCGGTCGGCCTGGACCTCCGACCGGACCTCGCGATCGATCTGAAAGACGATTAGGGCAATGCTCCTCGCGGAGCGCTTAGGGTTTTTGCGACGGTCCGTCGGGCCTCGAGGCCGCCCCCGCCCCGGGTTTCCACCCCCCCCTCCCGCCTGTACACTTTTTCACACCCACACGCGTGGCTGGGGCCGGCCGGCGATCCCCGATTGTCCCCCACCGAGCCTCCAGCGCGTTTTGAAAATTTTCCGTCAGCGCACGGATGGCCACGTGCGCCCCCTCTGGCACGCGTGCGCCCCATTCGGCCCGCCCTGATCGCTTTGGCACATCCCTACCACGGCACGGATGCTAGATCGCCCGCCAGCAGGGGGTCGGGGGCGACTCACGAAGCCAACAGAAGGGATTTGCACCGCCACCCTCCTCCCTGCTGCTGGGACATGGTTTTCCCCCCGCGCGAGGGATGTGACATTCGAGCACCTTGTGAGTATGAAGGTACCTCAGGGATCCACGAGAAGGAATGCTTGCTTGCCTGCCGTGTTTCAGTCACCCCCCTCACCAGCAGCAGCATTGCCTTCTGCCATCAAATACCACTTCCTTCCAAGCCTTGGAGCCTTTCCAGTGCACCCGAGTGTCCCCGTCGAGCTCGCTTCGATATGTATATTACGATTGGGATCATTGGCAACCAGCAGCACGAGAAGGAGGTCCTGGACGGCGGGGGTCCGTTGTGACTGTTGTCATGACATTCCCGTGGGACGGGTTGTTTGGACGCTCTTGCGCTCCGTGGTGGTCAGTCGTCGGCTCTATCGACTGATACCTAATTTTAAATCAAGAATGGCGCTCCTTCATGCCCATGGGCGGACGATTCCGGGCGTGTTCGTCCCAACCGTCGCGACGCGATCGGAAGCAACGACCATTCGGTTGGTGAGATTCATTCGACTCGGCACCTACTGAAACGGGCTTTAAGTATTGTTCTGAGATAATTGACAACCAGCAGCACGACAAGGAGGTCCTCGACGGCTGGGTCCGTTGCGAGTGTTGTCATGACATTCCCGTGGAACGGTTGTTGTTGGACCCCTGTTGTGCTCCGTGGTGGTCAGTCGTCGGCTCTTTCGACTCATATATAATTTTAAAGCAATAATGATGCTCCTCTATGCCCACAAAGGAACGATTCTGGGCGTCTTCGTCCCAACCGTCGCGACGCGATCGGAATGGACCAACGTCGGTTCGTGAGATCCATTCAACTCGGCACCGACTGAAATAGCCCTTAATATTGTTTTATTCGTCCAATCAACCAATACTGCTATGCACTGCCGGTGAGTGGCAAGGGTGTGGGATCACCGAGGCCACATGATGCGTTGTTGTGTGCAAGAAGGTGGCTGAGTGCGTTTTCTGTTTCGGGTCACATCTGCGGTGCTACTACTACCAAGTGTTCTATGTATCCAAAGAAAAACTATGCAAGGTACTAGATGGTCCATTTATACAGCAGGGACAGTGGATGAGGTCGGGCTTTTTTTCTTTTTCAGGCGTGTGCGTCCGTAAATGAGGACAATAAAAAAGGACGACCATGGGCCAGAGAGCCCACACGCCTTAGCCGCTCGGCCACACTCAGCGTGCTTTTTTCATCTCCCATCACAAGGGAGGTTTGACCGAGGATATCATCGTGATCTTTGTTATTCACAGTTCTCCCCATTCAAGATCTAGTCTGATGGGGGAAAAAGCCTGGGTGTGGAGGCACACAGCAAAGCCAGGAGGAAGAGGGGAGCTGTGGAGCAGTCTTTCAACACGACGAGGTCTTCCCCAAAGAAGCGTCGCAATTGTATATAGTACTATCCTACTATCCTTTGCAACCCATGAAGTCTAAGTAATTAAGTAAGCGTTCCATGCATGACGAAATTGAAATACCCAAGCATTGGTGCAATGTCACTCTGCTGTGCTTGCCACATCTTGGTTCTTCTTCTTGTTGTTGTTGTGAAGAAGACGGTTTCCTTTCATTCTTTTTCTCCTTTCATCTCTCTTATTTATTTATTTATTCTTTTCATATACTTCTTATTATACCTCTCTCCATCTCATATGTTGTCTGTGAAGGGTAGCTCCTGGTTATGCTTCTGGTGTCTACCAGACTTGTCTGTTCTGTCCTGTTATTATTGGTTGTTATTGTTGGCCGTGTAGATTGTTGTTGTGCATGTTATTATCATTATTACGACGACGACTATTATGAGATATTTACTTTCTTTCTCCTTTTGATTGCTTTGCTTCTTCTTTGTTGGTGTGTTGTCTAGCATTGTTGTAGAAGCAGTATAGCAGAGCTTGTGGTGTGTGGTGTCCGAGTTGTTTCACGTGGTGTGCAACGCTTTGATGAGTGTTTTTTTTTTGGTTGGTTACTATACAGCACCCTTCTTTTTGATTAGCTTGTTTGGTATGTTTTTGGTGGTGGTCTCAGTCAAGTCAAGGGGGTGGTGATGGGAAGATCGCCATTCTTCTTCTTGTTGGGAGAAGCTCCCTCTTCTTCTTCAGACATGTGGCAGCAGACCACTGTTTGTTTTGCACTTGGTGTGCGACGTTTCTTTTTTTATGATGGGTGTTTATTATTATTCTTCTTTAAAATTGGTATTCTTCTTACCTTCTTACTTACTCTTACTTACTTACTATTGTGTCCTTCTGTTGTTGTTGTTGTTGTGAAGAAGAAGAAGACAGAGATTCTTTTCATTCTTTGCTCTTTATTTATTCTTTCCATATGTATCCAGTGTTATTATTATACCTCATATTATATCTCATATGTTAATAGTTATGTTGTTTGTGTGTCTAGCTCCTGGGTGTTGTTGTGTATATGAGACTGTATGGCTGTTCAGTTGTGTCCTGTTGATTGCTATTATTGTGGCAGCGTGCATGCTGCCTCGTCACTCTCGTGCCGTTGCCAAATAACACAGAGCGTTCAACCTTGACACGCCGTGAGGTTGGATAGTAGAAGAGGATGGAGTAGTAGAACACCAACCAATGTACAGAGAGTTCTCTCGTCCTTCACAACAAGATAGTAGTTCGAATTGTGAAGGAAGTTGTAGTTACATGAGAATACATCTTTTTTCAATATATGAATTACATTACTCAAATTGACCATGATTGTAACAGCATGTCTCTCTCTCTCTCTCTTTTCCAGGGATGTTGACGAGGGATCTCCTCCTCTCCCACAGGGACGTCGCAGCTCTACCCTGCTCCACTTATAGTATAGCATAGCATCGTCGTATATATTGTTGTTGTGCATGTCATAATGATTCTTTCCCTACTACTAGATTTTTTCTTTACGGGCCCTTTAGGGGGAAAGAAAGTTATATAGCTGTAACCACAAACGCGATTCCCGCTTCCCTGCAGCAGGATAAATTACACTGTGTACATAAAAATGACTAGTATTGTATTATAAGATTATCGAGACTGTGAGGGGTACGAACCCCGCCGCGCCGCGTTCGCGAGCGTCGATTTACTGAAAAATTCGCGTAAATTCAGATGCCCGAACTTTTGTGGTGCCCTATTAACGCCGTTGAAGCGCGATAGAAATACAACTATATATGATACATCAGATGATATATCTTCTTGCTCATAAATACCGCCCAAGGCTACAGGACGTGGCCAAATTTGGGCGTCATGAACGGTCGAATGTCCGTGCGCACCTCTGGTTGGTATCTGGGCCACAGTATTGGCACCCAATTACCCTATTGTGGTTTGATATTCCAGAAGAAATGGATTTCTGGATTCTCTGTCGACGCCTGACGGGTATCAGAGGCAGATCAGAGGAGCATATAGTGCCACACTTGGTCTCCCATCGCAGGCTGATTTTGACCGAGAACATTACAATTCGCGTGATGTTTTCGGAACGGTCAAAGATCCACTGTGATGGGATGCTGTTATTCACGGATCGAGAGTGTCCAACCGTCCGGTCAAATTGACATTTTATTGGGCGACATTAGTCGATTCATGACACCTGAGTTTGGGCCAAGGCTGTCATTGCTCAAGGCTAACTGCACCATGTTTCATCGCCCATGGGGGAACATATTCTACAGCAATCTGCCATGTTTGGGTGCATATTTGCTCCTGAATGTCATCTATCGTGACACTTCCATACGCAAATGTCATAAAGACCAGATGCTGCAATGCTCATGCAGCCAAGTCATATCTCAGATGGAACAGTTACGACTACCCGATAAAACAAACAGCCAACACTTCAATGCCAAGCATCGTGGAAACACATACAGTCGCGATAAGCGGGTGATATCCGTGAGCAGTACGATTTTCTGCGGGCTGTATGCTAAGCGCTGATGGTCCTGAGGCCATCGACAGCCTATTTCCAATGAAGATGGGCGTCAGTATCTCTTCCACTTCCTGTGGTACCAATGTATATCGCAGCCGTACCATGCACTTGTTGCTCACTAGAGTATGCCTTCGGACTTGTGTCGGTCCATAACAAGCTCGTTTGTGCCACTGTCCGCTCAAATGCTTGCATATCACCATATTGCTTTCTTATGGCTCTCAGTGCGGTGCTGTTGTGGCCATGATGCGCGATGCATTAGCCCAAAGCTCATATGTACATGAAATTGTAAACGTGAGGATTGATGGCCAATATAGCTGCTCATTATTGGCACAGAGGCAACAATACAAACCTCATAGCAGTAGAATCAATGTGGTTCTCTCGAGCTGTGACGTTTGATCATGAAGATCAAGCATGCCATCGAGATTGGTGTGTGTTCTGATTCTAGACAGAATCAATGTATATGCAGCGCTTCAGCGGGGGTTGATGTTGAATATGAAAGCAGTTACATTGCAAGCCTTTCCCTCGTACTGAATATATATATGTACCAGTTTGCAGATGGGGGATGTGACGGCGTACATTTCCAGTCGTGGCCTGGATTTCCTTCGCAGGGTATACAATATACTGCCTTGTCACTCTCGTGTCGTTGCCGACACAGAGCGTTCAACCTTCACACGCAGTGAGGTTCGATAGAAGAGGATGGGGTAGAACACCAACCAATGTACAGAAGATTATCTCTTCTTTCACAGGATGGTTTGAATTAGGGCTTGCCACATGAGGTTCAAATCTTCTCAGTATATTGAAATGACCATGATGACTAGATTTCTCCTAGGGATCTCATTTCCCTAGATGTTGACGGGAGATCTCCTCCTACAGGGACGTAGCTCTCTGCTTACAGGGGATGTGATTCCAAGAATGGAGACGCAGGTCTGCTCAGCCGAATCACGAATTTGGGAGTTTTGTATCGATATCAGGCAATGACAAATAGCAAATAAAACTTCGGTGTATCGAGAACTGCATTTATGCAATGTCAATTGATCCAGTGATCATGATCAGTCTACACTGCTACAATGCAAAGGAGTTCCAAGCTTGGAACCCCTTAAGGATCTTGTGAATTACAGTTTGTGCCAAAGAAACCAAGGACGCTCGGAAATGCACATTAAGGACCATACAGGGTTTCAGTCTCACCACAGGAATGTTACAATACATGCATGGTCCCAGCCCATGGAGCTTGGACAAACCTGGCCAACTGAAAGGGCGGTCCATCCGCCCTTTCCATCCAAACATCACTATGTCGATTCAAGTGTCATGAGACTCACGTCAATAAGGGGCCCGCGAGAATGTTTATTGTAATTTATCACGATATTATACGTCGCCATCGAGATCAGGCAAATTGTTTTCAATGCTCTTCATTGTTTCTAGCCCTCCAGGATCGTCCTTGACACGCTGTGCCTGGGGCAACAGACCATGCTTCATGAGGAATGCCTCCATCCCAGCTTTTGCTTCAGGGTCATCACTCTGCAGGAAATGTGCAAACTCCTCTCGCAGTTGACCCATTGTAAGCCCAGGGATTTGTACAGGAGCACTGTCAGGGAGCGAGCTGGGTTTCATTTGGAACGGCGCCTGTTTGTCCTGTCCTTCCAAGGATCCAAGGCCTGCAAGAAGCGAGCCATCCATCCCTCCGTTGAGCTTGCCTTTCCCACCTGACCCAAACATACCTGCGGCAAGCAGCGATTCAACCCCCGCAAGAGTAGACGGCAGGTCCAAGTCGATGTCGATTGATTTATTCATGTTCATCCAAGTCTCCAGAGATGCATCAGCCTTCCTCTTTCCCTTGCTTCCGCCATCTGATTCCGTACTCCTGGGCGGTGCACCTCTTTCTGCAGGGTTTCCAGAAACCATATGCATCAGCTTTTGAAATGATGGGTCCTCGAATGGAGATCCATTTGAGGGATTGTTGTTGAACAATGCATTTGGGACAGCTCCAGAGCTTCCCCCACTCAGCGGAAGGCCTCCTGAATTGAAGCCCCCAGGAACGCTAGACGGAGGAAAAGGTGGCTGCGAGTAGTTTGGCACAGTTCTATATCCAGGTTGAGGTCCAGCATGCACATCTCCTCCTGACAACGGGAGTTGAGACCTCCCCCCGCTATCTATACCACCTTGAGGCTTTGCTGTGAAAGAGAATGAAGACATTGAAGGTTTGGGTTCACCATTCGGACTTATTTCGGGCAGATGAGAAGTAGTCAATGGCAAAAAAGCCCAACCAGGATGCCCGTCTTGCCACCAAGCAGAAGCTGCCCTGGGTACGATCCGGCGGACAGCGTCAGGCCATGTTGAAATGTCCGAGGCTAGCCATATTATGTCTACAAGCTGCTGGCCTGGTTTCGTCGATTCTTGTCTTTTCCTCAGGAGTCCTACGGGTCTGTTGATGTCGACTACGTTGAATGCGCCGCATCTGTACACCAGACCGACGTCCTCTCGCCCATCGGGGTGATACACACGTAGCTGGACATCAGTATGGACTGCTTTCCTGACATGATCCCGGGCCACATCCCACATTTTCGTCAATCTCAATACTTGCTTCAGCGTCTCTCGCAATGGTTTATTCCTTTCCGCAGTCTCAACTAATTCACGAAATTGTCCCACTTTTGTCACACTGTTGATGGGAACTTGCAAATTGGTTACATTGCTTGCTCGAGCAGCAGCGCCGATGTCCTCTAATTTCTTCTGTGTTTGCACCCCAAGGCCCTCTAGTTTACTTACACTATCGTCGACGTGGGGAATTTCGGCTTTTGCGGCACCCCGCACCCTTGCTGTGGCCACGACAAATGGCTCTGACAACACTGGAGCGATTCCTGGCAAAGGAATGCCACCTCGCTGCACAACCCTCGCCAACAGCCTGAATGGTGGCGCTCTTCCTGTCAATAATGCTTCGGAGGAGTCTGTGACTTTCAAATCTGGAAGCATCGCTTGGCCAGATATCATGGGCACCACCACCCTCTTGTCATCCGTGTATGCTCCACTCCTTCCATGCACGAGAAGGGCCTGACCTGCTTTATTCGTAAGCAGTTGGCAGCCATCAAGGGCCTCTTCTTTCTCTCCTTCTAACTCTAATTTTCTCCCATCCACCAAGGATAACTGCAGATATGTGTCTTCGAGTCCATACTGCACTAGGGCACCAGTAGCAGCATCCACCACAACCACGTAGACCTGAGCCCCACATTCTGCCTCCAAAACGTCACTCGGAGCCAGGTATTTCTTCTTAAAGCTCCCAGCACATCTTCTCTTTTGACACAGGACACACTGCGGGCACTTGGGATGAGCGCAACCCAAGTGCTGGCAGTCGTGACGGAACTGGAGACATTTGAGTGTTTGCAGGGGGTGCACCAAAGGTTGCTGTTGGCCAACAGACGATGACATGGCGCAGCCTTCAGTTAATTAATTCAAATTTCAAATCAGCTTGCTCGAGCTCTACGAGCACCACTCGCGCAATCCCAACTCTTGGTAATCTAATTCGTTTCCCGTAACCGCGTTACCCTGAATCTGCACATAGCCACATACTTCATGTCAAAACTTTCTCTATAGAACAAAAGGAACTATTTGCTCCTATAACCATGGGTATTCGCCCAGGAAATTGGATCCAAGAAAAAAGCGCACGTTTTCGAAAACCAATTTCTCTTCAACTTTGTCACGAAGCAACTGCAGATTAACGCTGCGAATTCAATTTTAAAAATGTTTTAAAAGCATTGTGCCGGCGTTGAGAACGCAAATACCCTACCGACCACGATGCGTTTTGGCAACGGTCCAGTACAACCGATGGATACCGGTCCAAATTTTGCGCAATAGACGAGATGGCCAGTCACTACTGCTGGAGCACACGTGGTCCGATGTCGCGGTGCTAGCTCCTTCAAATGTGTTGCACGGATGGCAATATCGTAAATCTCTGCCTCCAGATGGGACATCGAGGCCTGTGGCACTGGCCACAGGTGTTGGAGGAAGCCAAAGAGGAAGCTGATACAATCAAGAGTTGACCAGAGTTACAAAAGGTACTACTGAGAGTCGACTTTATGACATCGGGTCAAATTCGTCCGTTCCATGATCGACATTTGCCGTGTCTAATTCATGGTACAGTTCCTTGAGGACAGACAGGGGTGTTGTGACTAATGGCCCCTGTGAAATTGGGTGAAGACTGCAGGGTTCAGGCTGTGCAGCCTCTGATGCCCTTTTGAAATCAAATATGGCGTATAGCTTGTGAAGTATATCGTTTGAATTCGCCGCTTTCTGATTGAAATGGACCGCAGATTCCATGGAAGGTCCCTCTGCGCCTCGTGAGGCCATGCCAGTCGACATCCTCTTTGTGCTGTTTGCAAAAACTGCCTGTCTCTCAGAGGAAATACAGTATCCCTTCAGAAGATAGATTTTGAGGCGGAATAAAATGCACAAAATTTTAGCTTTCGCGGCGCATTCCCTCACTGATGGGTGCTCTACAGGCATATCTGATTCGGTAAATTCATGAAGTTCTGCGATGATGGATGACATTTTCAAAGCCATCAAGGAATCGATCTCATGAATCACCAAGCAGACCTCCTCTACTTTCTTGAATGGTATGCTGGAAACAAGGAGGGCAAACCAGGGCCACATCGAATGGGGGTATGTGCTCAGATCCTCTCCTCCAACAGATGATGCCCTCTGTGCCCTGCTGTTTGGCTGCTTTAGTCCAACAATTTCCCCCTTGAACGATCGGATACAAAGCCTAAGAAACTCATTCCGCTTTGAGCGAGATGCACAAATAATGTCTCTGTACAAGACTTTCAGCCTGGACTGAGAAACCTTTATGCAGTCTGGAAGATGAGAGCCCTCGTCCTTGTGTCGCTTGGTGATCACTTTCGCATGTGCCAGATAAGAATCCTTAACTCCTTTAAGAATTCTTCCAACGTCTATATACTGTGAATATTTCGTAGATAGATGCTTAAGCTGTTTTAGGGCTCTTGCCGAGACATCTTGCATGCTATCCATCACAAACAGCACCAGAGTTGGGACAGTAGTCCATGGTCCCACAAGTCCATCTCGTACAGCAATCTCCACGAGAAAGAGGATGCGTCTCCTGATAGCCAGCAATGTTTGCTCCTCAGCTTTTTGGTGTGGATATGCCTCGCTTGCAAGGTCAAGAATAGCTCCCCAATGATTTTGGAGTACTGCACTGCTTTGAGACACATCACCCTCTCCATTCTCAGAGGCCACCGTTGCCTGCCCAGAAATGGAGGCGCTGCGTCCATTCTGTAATCTATCGTCAGACACTTGACGGCGCTGGAGTGCATGTGCGTCGGCCTGCACCAGTTCTATGAGCCCATTCAAGGCCGCCAGTTTCATTGGGGGTGGTGAAGACAAACTCAATGCTGCAATGCATGGACACGGTTAGTCACCCCTGGCGCGGACACATATGCAATAAATCGCCCCATTGAGCTTGGCGTACCTTTGGATATTATACCCTGAGTTTGTGACTCCCGATTCATGGCAACCAAAGGGGAAGCAATCATTACCTGGCAGATTGACTCCAGGGCACTTCTGCGTACTTGTGACACAAGGGCTGGCTGACCGTCAAGATTGAAGCTCCAAAATCCACTCAACGTATTCATGCAAGCTCTTGGAGTGAGTGTTCTCGCAAGGGTTGGATTATCTGTCAAATACGCCTCAACTTGCCCCAAAAGTCTGATGCCAAAGCGATAGACTTGCCCTATGATGAAGAGGAATCTCGGCAAATTCTTTGAATGAGACTGGGGTTCCTTGAGCCAGGTTAGGTAAATGGCCGCCACATTTAGCAGGCGTGCAGCTGCGGTCTGGCTCGAGATTGAGCATGCCGCCAGGCATTCGCAGGCAGCTGACACAACTGCAGTAAATCTGTGCTTGTTTATCAAATCTACCAGGTCTTCTGTCATCTCTGTAGCTATATCAGAGATGAGCGCCCTCTTTTCCTCCATATCTCCTAAAATATGTGTTATGATACCAAGGGTGTACAGTATTTCCTCTGCATGCGGGCGAGAGTCTGTCTGAGATCCTTCAACAGCTGGGACCCTCCTCAAATGTGGAGACAAAGCTCTGAGAAACCTCAAGGGATCGCTCTCTGGGATACAAGCCTTGGGGTTGGAAAGCACCAGAGCATACATAGCATGCAAATACGTTAGAGAATTGCCATTGTCATACATGAATAAATCCAGAAGGGCAGTGGCGGTTCTCAATTCTTCTCTGTTCATGTTGGCCCTTTTTGACTGATTAACTTCATCCTGGATATCACTCAGGAGGACTATGAGAGGATGGGAGCGATCAATCAGATTCCTGGTATTTGAAGAGTTACTAGAAGATGCATCCACAATTGATGTGGCGAGGCCAGCAAGCGACTGCGCTCTCTCGGTTGGGGACCTTTCCACCTTGAGGCCATCCTCCCCTGCCACCGGATCAAACCATAGAGATTTGAACAAGCGCACAACAATGCCCTTCACGCTCTCTTCTGAATCGGTGGATCTATTCAAAATAGCCCGGTAGGCTTCGCTGATACGGTCAGCATGTTCCTGGGGAATCACAAGAGCACAGTCTCTGAGGATTTTTATTGCACTTCGTCTCACACTGGATCCTTGGTCCTCAGTCGCTTTGATCACCATACGAAGAAGCTTCAAGGCCAGTGAAGCATCCTGAACCATATGCTTGCCTACGAGAGTCAATGCAGCTTCTCGCACGGATATAGCGTCATCTTGCAAAGCTCGTTCTACACCAACAACCATCCCTGGATAATCCAACACCCTGTGGTCTGCTGAGACCACATCCCCAAGAGCCTTGACCGCCTTCGCCCTCGTTGTCGGGGCCTGTTTTTTGGAATCAATAATTTCCAAAAGCCAAGAAAGCATCGCCGGAGCAGCAGTCAGGAACTGCTGATGAACCGTCACTTTCATCACCAAAGTGACATCCTCCTGTGACAAAGTGTTTTCACACAAAGTTGCTGCATAGGAACTCAATGTGTCATTTGCGGCTGCTAGAAGTTCAGATGCATGATCATGCAAATCATCAAGATTTTGGGAGCTGGCCTCGAATTTTCCTAAATCTTCACAGAGTGTTCGTAAACAAAGGAACACTCTTGCGGATGCAGCCGAGGATGCATCAGAACTTTGGAGGATCTTAAGAACGAGTTCCACGGCAGCTTCGGATATATTTTCATTTCCTACTTCGGCGACTATATCATCTAACCTATCGGCGGACGTGGCGAGGTGTGCGCTGTCTTTGTGCACAGCAGAAAGGATTTTACCGAGTACATCCACGCAGAACTGTCTGACAACTGGATCAGGTGACAAAAGGCCCATGCTACTGTTCAAATTGGTGACCAGTCGGATGAGAATCGTCGATGCCGAAGGCCAGTACTTTGAGCACGAAATTTGCAGGAGATCTTGCACCATCCCCACCATCACACACACAAAGTCTGCATCCGATTCCATTCTCATTGCTCTCGCCGACCCAATGCAGCCCATGCAGCGTGCCCAGAAATCGTCGGCTGTCGAAATGCATGCCGCATAGGCGGATCGAATAGCCTCAGGGGACGAGTTTAAAGGCATAATCGCACATCCTTGCACCAGTTGCACCAGGAGTGCAGTCATGACATTCACAGATTCCATGGTCCCTGCTTCAGACGGCAGCGGAACATCTCTCCTGCACTTTCTGCCGACACCGAGGTAGGGGATCAACGTCCCAAAGGTGTCATCTAGTATATTTTCTCGCAAATCAGGATACGAGGTATATAGCGAGGATATCAAACTGACAGCTTTTGGTTTGAGTTCAGGCACAGCATGGACTGTCATGCACTGGAGGGCAGCTCGAATCAGCGGGTACGAGACCGACGCTTGGATCTTCACCGATGGAGTAATATCTCCGAGCAGATCCATAGAAGCTAAAACTCTATCTTTGACCATGTCGACAGGCTTGGGTGCTTTAGCCTTGAGGCCCCTCCTTCCTGCCCCAGCATTTTCCTTCCTTGGCTGTGATGTCTCTCCCGTATCATCGTGGATATGTGGTCGAACTGCAGCCATTATTCTCGCATCGTAGAAAGGCAAAATATTTTTCTGCAAGTGGAATCTGGTAACGTCGATACAAAGTCCAAGGCTCTCCTCTGGGACCACGATTGCATTCGACACCCTGGCAACGAGTCGCTCCACAAGAACCACCGCTTCCAAGGAACTCATTATACGCACACTGGACTCACATTTGTCTGTGCTAGATGCAAATATCAGCGTTTCAGATCCTGCACGGATAACGCTCACTAGATTGTGTATGCACGAGAAGACCACATCCCTTGGCAATTTCTGGAAAACCTCTGCATGCGGCGTCAACCGTAAAATCTCCGCACTGAACCGCTGGACGTCACGCAATATTTCTTGCGGAGACAATTTGCTCATATAATCTTCTGATTCGAGCCCATCATCATTCCTGAACCTTGCATTGAATGACGTGCACAGAGTGATGAGCTCATTCAGGGCATTCGATACCTGCGTCTCCACATTGGGTGCTTCCCCATCCATGCTCATCTTGGATCCTTCGAGTCCACTTTTAATAGAGACTTTTGTATTGGACTTCTTGTTTTTCTTTGGCACTGATCGAGAGAGCGGCGTCCTATCTGCAGCCGAGGCAGGAAGTTCATGAAACCTCACTTTGGTCTGTTTTGGGGTCCCAGCGTCCAGCTCTTCGAGGTGATGCTGGCTTCTCTTCCTCCCTGAAGACAAAATTCAAAGTTGTACAGTTACAAAATCTACAGCACGATGCGGAACATGACAAATCACGCACCCTTTCCTTGCTCGTCCGGAGAGTCCAAGTGGCTCCTACGATACGAAAGGTCGAAGATTCCAGGTCTCCTCTCCTCAAACAAATCGATCAATGAAGTGTTCTTCTTGAAAGATGTATTCTTCTTCCTCTCTACACCCAGATGTCGCCGTTTCCTGCAGAGCGGTTCAAATTCAACTTTCGGTTTAGTTCCACGGCGATCGATCAACTGTACACGACGGTCCAGTGCAAGCAAACAATAATATTTAAGAAATATTTTACGCACATGAAAGAGAGTTCGACTCCCTCGAGCAGTTTCAAAACCTCCTGAACTGTCGACTCCGACACTCTGCCCAAGTCTGCACTCGTTGATGCCCCTTCCGAATCTCTTTCTTCATTATCCTCTCCTATATACCTAGATTTCGCGAAAATTGTCTGCGGCCACTTTGGAACGGGTGTGCCGAACAAGTTAATGGTCGTGGGCTGGTGAAGGTCCGTGAGCCGATAGGACTCCAGGCTTTCCCCGCCCTGACCGTTTTTAGGGGCACCATTCAACATTGTACATTCAATATACAGGTTTGTGACGACGGTGTCGCTGTGTTTGGCAGATGTCTTCGAAGTGTTCGTAAATAAGATTTTAAAATTGCCTACTTGAATAAGGTCATGCCAATGCGCCGGAACGAAAGCTTCATTCTTGGCAGGCATTGGATCCTTGAAAAAAGCAAGTTACCAGAGTTCCATCCACCGGTGTAGGGATATTAATTGCTCGCTCGCTTTTGTTGCATCCGCTGGGCGCATGCCATAGTATCTATGGCCAGGAAAAAGAAAGAAGACTGGTCGGAAGAGGAGAATTCGGAGGACATTCATGATTCTGAAGATGAGGTATGTATGGTGTTGTATATACTCGACATAGGGCATTGTGGTTCACAACGTGACTCGCTGCGCAGGAGATTCAAGTTGCTCTGCAAGACCCCAAGGTGAAGAGTCGTTTGCGACTTGAGAATTTATCCGGAGAATATGAAAAAGAAGATGAAGATGAACTCGAAGAAGCAACGGCAGAAGAGAACGGCGTGTATGCAGCGGAAAAAATGACTGAAATCCTGAAAGACATTTCCTGGGGAGGCCAGTCCCAGATGTGGAAGGAAGGGCTGGTGTTGTTGAGCAGGGAGGAGACTGAGATTGAAGATGTAGAAAATGATCTAGAAAGGGAGTTGGCATTTTACAATCAGGCACAGAGGGCAGCCTTCGAGGCGATTTCCAAGTTTGAGAAGGAGGGCATACCGTGGAGGAGGCCGGATGATTATCTTGCAGAGATGGTGAAGACTGATGCCCACATGGCCAAAGTGAAAGAGCAGCTCGTGCATGAGCGCACAGTCATAGAAGAGTCTGAACAGCGTCGTAAAGAAAGGGAGAGTAGGAAATTCAGCAAGCAGGTGGCAGCAGAGAGGCGCAAAGAGAGGTCTCAGCAGAGGAAGCAAGCTATTGAGAGTGTCGCAAACATGAGGAAAGCTAGGGCCAAGAACAATTTTGTAGGCGACTTTGACTTGAATGAGGTGGGATTAGGCGATAAAAAACCAAAGGGCCAAAAATTAGGCGATAGATTTTCGGCACGCGGCAAATCTTTGAAGAGGACGAAGCGAGACGCCAAGTATGGATTTGGTGGTCCCAAGAGGCGAAGTAAGCAGAATGATGCGTATTCGGCTGCCTCGGGAGATCCGAAAAGATCCAAACCGAGACAGCGTCCAGGAAAATCCAGGCGTCAGAAGATGAAATAATAACATACTGCACTGTAATCATCACAATTTGCCCACAATCACTGTGACGTCATCCGTTGTGCCTGCCTCAACGGCAGCGTCTATCAGCAAGGCTGCAATATCCTCGCAGGACTTTTTGGCATTCTTATCGCACAGTTGAATAACTTCATCATTGCTCAACCCGCCTCCGCCGCCTCGAACTTCGTTTTCGAAGAGCCCATCCGATGCAATGATCAGCCATGCATCGTCCTCTGACAGAGTCCTTGTCATGATATCTGGCTCTGCAATCACCCCAAAACCCGAAGAATAATTGTCACTACCCGCCTGTATACCTTCAAATTGGCCAGTACCTTTCAGGTATGCATCCCCGAAAGCTCTAGATAAGGCCAACAGGCCACCAACTCGCCAAGTGCCGCCAATGTATCTCACTAAAGGCATGTTCGGGTTTGGATTCTGGCCCTCAATCCGTTTCCTCTCATCCTCGCTGTCTGGCACATGGTCTACTGTCATTTGAAGTGCGCTCCCTTTGCTACCCAGTATCACTCGAGCATCCCCCGCGTTAGCTGCAAGCACTGCCGCTGCTCCATCGCTGCCTTTATGCACAATAGCCACAGCACCTGTTGCCCCACATTTTGATCCCCCAATGCCTCGCTCTCCCATCATACCCATGAAACCTTTCTTGGGAGTCAAAATCTTTCTATCCGCAGCCAGAAAAGCTTCCGTTGTGGCAGCCTCTGGCGACGGCACGTCAGTCCAGAACTTTTCCACGTATTTTGAAAAATTGCTCTTCAGCCAGTCAGCCGTTGCGTACCCACCATGCCCATCGAACACGGCAGCAATAGTGTCAATGTTTGATACGTTCGAAGGGTGGATCATGTACCGATCTTCATTGCGCTTGCGAGACGTTCCTTGCACGGAGAGTCCGCCCAGTTCTCGCAAAGCTCCTGCTGCGTGCACCCGCACGGCGAGAGATCGCTGCTTGTAATGACGATGGTTTGATCCCAAACGAGTCCTTCCACCCCCACGCGCCAAAGGTCCTCGATTAACGGATAAGGATAAGGCCATGTGGGTCTATCTCTTGCTCAGATCAACCACGTTGTCAAAAGAGGACGTAAATTCACCCCGAAAAAGAGACAATTAATGAATTTTACAGAAATATTCAAAACCCTCGCGTGCATCACAAGGCATGCTACGACATACAAGTTCTAATTAAGCCTGGGGCTCGAAGGACAGGGCGACTCCATTCATACAGTACCTCAATCCAGTAGGCTCCGGGCCGTCCGGAAATACATGTCCTAGGTGCCCATGACACGTGTGGCAGGTGACTTCTGTCCTCGGCATGAAGACAATGGACAAATCCTCAGATTCATCAACCGCTCCAGGCAAGGCCTGCGTGAAAGAAGGCCATCCCGTGCCGCTGTTAAATTTCGCCGAAGAATCGAACAATGGAGATTGACACCCTGCGCACAAAAATGTTCCTGGCCTGTACTCTTTGTTCAGAGGGCTAGAAAACGGCAACTCTGTTGCTGCCTTGCGCAGCACCTTGTATGCATCGGGAGACAGCCTCTTCTTCCACTCATCATCGGCAAGGGAAGCCCAATCCATCGTCGCATCAGATGCATGCGATCCCATCGCTTGGCTGTTGGCGAAGGCGAGCGAAGCAACCAAGGAGCGCAAAGCTGTTCGACGACTCGTGGCCCGTGGCCCACCAACTTCGCCATCCACCGAGCAAGAATCTCGGGATCCCTCTGCTCTGGCTAAAACATTCTCATAACGACCTCGAGGCCCCCATATACAGCGATTCTGAGACAAAGGGGCCGCTCCGTGTGTGGTTCTCGTGTGTGTCGTTCGTGGTTTCATCAGTGCCTCGGAACGAAGTTTGAGATCTATTTCCAAAATATAGGTACGAGTAAGTGGAGTTATGGATGGATGAATGCAATGCTCTCGAGAGCATGAGAACAAGAACTCTTGGGGATCCGATCGAGGGTCACCTTTGATGGGGTCATGCTTTTGCATCGCTCTTTCGCACGCATCCGTGGAAAACCTGGATGAGTACCAATGGATTCGATGGTGTCCACAGGATCCATTAAAAAAATACCAATACCCTAATAAAGTGCGACATAAATCCCGAGGAAAGGGCAGTCGAATTCTGTTGACGAAAGAGACGTACCGTTGGTTGGTTGTTGGTCCTCGCCATGGTGGATCCGTCGCAGAACAGGGGAGCGAGAAGGAAAACAATGTCCTCTAGTCTCCTTGGCAATAGTAATACAATCAATTCCAATTCTGGAAGAATGGGGAACAAGGATATGATGCCCCCACCGCCAAAGTTTGGGGGCCATGACGCCACGGTGCAACGAGGTGGACCGATGTCGAGGCGCATGTCCATGGCTGGTCCAGTGCAGCGGCGCTCATCTGCGTATACGACTGTCAAAGCACCACCAGGTGTGAAGGGCGATCCAAGACCCATCAGTGATAAGGCATACCAGGCTGCCTGTGCGAGAAATGTCATGAGTTTCCTGTCAAGCCATGGATATGAGTTTCAAGTGACGCTGAAAACGCTATCGAGTCCTACAACAAAGGATTACACGAACATCATGCTCTTTATCGTGAGGTACCTGGATCCCAGTATTTTGAAAGGGTTTTCGAAGATCGAGGATGAGATTCCTCAGCTGTACAAGCGCCTGAGGTACCCGTACACCATTAGTAAATCCAACCTGACGGCAGTGGGATCGCCACACACGTGGCCATCTATCTTGGCAGCTCTTTCTTGGGTGGTTGAGTTGATAAATTACTGCGAAAAGGCGGAGGAGTTGCGGATGGAGTCTGCAGATGACAGGGCCAAGATGGAGGCAGACTTTTTTGAGTATGTGGCAGAGTCGTATCACTACTTTATGTCTGGTGACGACGAAAAATGTGCCCAGATAGATGCAGAAAAGGGATCATCCATCGAAGAAAAGGCTGTGGTGGTCAAGGAAGAGGCCGAGAAGTTGAGCAATGCAAATGCAGTACTAAGGGAGAAAATAGAGGCTTTGAGAATGGCACCAAGGCCTTTGAAGGAGGCACAGCAGAGGCTCAAAGAGACCAAAGAAGATAAGGAGAAATTTCTGAAGCTCGTTGAAAATCTGCAATCGCACCACAGCAGCCTTGTGCGGAAGTTGGCAGAACGTCGCGCTGATATATCGTCGCTGCAGGCAGAGGTGCAGATGGTTGAAGGGGAGAACGATGATTTGAGGCGTCAGATTGCTGCTCAGACAGTACATCCAGCGGATGTTATTCGTATGAATCAGGAAAAGTCAAAGCTTCAGGAGGTTCTCGCCGAAACTCGACAACAGAAGGAGGCGGCAGAATCAAAAGGGGAGGAGGCGGAGGGTGAGCTCAGAGCGCACTTTGATGGTATCGAGGACAAGGTGAGCGAATACATGTCTCTCGCTCACAGGCTGCAACTGGTTCCAGCTACTGCAAAAAGAGCGGAAGGCTTCAATTTTGAAACCAAACTCAATCGCAGCGCAACAACAAGTGGATCCATGATCGCATTGGATTTCAAAGGAATCGTGAAGCCCATGCTCCAGCGCATTCAGGAGCAGTACAACGCTAAAGCAAGATCTCTTGTGAAAGAAGAGCTTGCCTTGAGTGAGAAAGCGGATAGCGTTCAGGAGTATGTGACCAAGCATGCAGAAGAAAATGCCATTAGGGGCAAGCAAGTGCGCGACTTGGAGAACCAGTACAGAATTATCAAACAAGAACTGGAGGATGAAGTAGCATCAGCCCTTGCACAGGTAGAGGGTCTAGCCAGTGAAGTAGCGAATATACGGGGAGCTTGTGATGCAGGATTGTCAGAGAGCGAAGAGAGACTCCGGCAAGTGACTGGGGACTATGAGGACTTACAAAGGTATGCATCTGTGTTTGCTGTTGTTGTTTCAAAGGCTGACATAGTCTTCTGTCGCATGAATACATTGCAGGGCATGTGAATTGGAGAATGCGACTCTCCATAGGGACTTGGCTGCTGCACTGGAGATGATTTTGGATCAGAAAATGGCCATTCAGTCAAAAGTCAGAGCAACAGAAGAAAAGGTCATGGCCTGCCTCGAAGAAGTAGAATCCATGCCATCACTCGTATAGCAAGATCGTCTTCACAGCATCACCATCTGTAAAATATTTACAATGTTTGCCCATTTTACCTTTTGGTTCAACCGCTTGGTGAAGGCGCCCGACGATGAGCCTTATCCGGATGAGAACGGAACGCTCGTTTGTCGACGACACAATACCACCCATCGACCCTCTTAATCTCCCTTCTAAAATCTCAAACTTCATTTTTCTATCCCTACAACTTTGTTTTAAAAGCATCAGTATCAATTCAGAATGGTTGCTGCTTCCATGACCGCAAACTCTGCCCGTGTGGCTGCCAAGGCTGGGCGCACTTCAGCCACTTCTGCTCCACGTGTGGGAGCATTCAGTGGATTTGTTGCCCCTAACAAGATGAACACTATCCCATCAGTGAAGGGATCGACCTTGTCAGCTTCCGTGGCTGCTCGAGTGTCTTCTGTCAAGGTATGTTCAATGCTACAACAAGATCCTCCCGATGGCATCGTGAATGGAGGAATGTTGGACCTGGATTGATGCATCAGCAGGGATTGAGTCACATCACAGATGGATTGTGACGATCCTTGCAAGTGCCAGTTCGTCGGGGGACGAGTGGATAAGGGTAGGGCGCTGGAATGTCTCACGGTTCTGTCAACGAGAGTCTCCAGTGGGTCGGGGTGGGGTTGATTAGCTCTTGCTTCTAGAATGGTCGATGGGGCATTGCATCGAGTGAGATCCAATCAGTGCTCTGTGAATTAAATCATTAAATAAGCCTTGACTATCTTTTGCTAATACTGAGTCGAAGGCGGAGACCATCGTCGTTCTAGGTGTGATCCCCTTGGAAGTAGTGCTGTCTTCTTGGTTCGACCACTGGGGTTTCTGGAGCTTCTGCATTTGGGTGCAATCGAAATGAAATTTACATGTGATATTGGTTTGGGATGCAGAGAACTGGAACTCGCGCTGTCGCAACCATGGCGAAGAAGTCCGTCGGAGACCTCTCCAAGGCTGATCTCGAGGGAAAGGTTGTATTTGTCCGTGCTGATCTCAACGTTCCTCTTGATGGTGACAAAATTACTGATGATACTCGTATTAGAGCTGCTGTGCCAACCCTGAAGTACCTCGCTGACAACGGTGCCAAGGTTGTCCTTACTTCCCACTTGGGGCGCCCAAAGAACGGACCAGAGGACAAGTTCAGATTGACCCCAGTGGTGCCACGCCTGTCCGAACTTCTTGGAAAGGAGGTGATCAAAGCCAATGACTGCATTGGTCCAGAGGTCGAGGAGAAAGTGAAGGCCATGAGCAATGGAGACGTGCTCCTGTTGGAAAATGTTCGCTTCTACAAGGAGGAAGAGGGCAATGATCCAGAGTTTGCCAAGAAGTTGGCCTCCGTTGCTGACCTCTACGTAAATGACGCTTTCGGTACAGCACATCGTGCTCATGCTTCCACCGAGGGAGTGACCAAGTATCTCTCCCCAGCCGTTGCTGGATTCCTTTTGGAAAAGGAGTTGACTTACCTTGATGGAGCTGTGGCCAACCCAAAACGCCCATTTGCAGCCATCGTGGGTGGATCCAAGGTGTCCTCCAAGATTGGTGTGATCGAGTCCCTTTTGGAGAGCTGCGACAAGATTATCATCGGAGGAGGAATGATTTTCACATTCTACAAGGCACGTGGGCTCAGCGTGGGATCCTCCTTGGTCGAGGAGGACAAGCTCGATCTCGCCAAAGAGCTTGAGATCAAGGCCAAGGAGAAGGGAGTTGAATTTATTCTTCCAGTCGATGTCGTCGTTGCCGACAATTTCGCCCCAGATGCCAATTCCAAGATTGTTGATGTTGACAGCATTCCAGATGGATGGATGGGACTCGACATTGGACCAAAGTCTATCGAACTCCTCCAGAAGAGTTTGGGAGACTGCCAGACTGTGATCTGGAATGGACCAATGGGAGTGTTCGAATTCGATGCCTTTGCCAAGGGAACCTTTGCTATTGCTGATACTCTTGCCCAGAAGTCTGATGCCATCACCATTATTGGAGGAGGTGACTCCGTTGCTGCTGTCGAGAAGGCCGGAGTCGCTGATAAAATGAGCCATATCTCTACTGGAGGAGGTGCATCTCTCGAACTCTTGGAAGGAAAGGTGCTTCCAGGGGTGGCTGCTCTGAATGAGGCATAATGATGTCAATTGATTTTGTGTTTTGATGTTGACTGTTTTTCATTTCTCTTTGAGGAAGAGAAATGAAAACATATACGTATAAATACCTTGTAAGGGATAAAAATATATGGGTTTTCTGTTTTATATAGTCCATCCAATGCCTTTCCAATCTTCCACTTTGGAGACATACTTGCCACCATGCTGGACATGCGCCTCTATACTTTGTCGGTGAGTAGCTCTAGACTGCCCATTTTGGAGACCTCCCTCTGGGATACGACTCCCTCTTTTAGATAGAGAGATTCTGTACAGGCGCTCAGCGGATTTATCGCAGTCAATCCCTGTAAGGTGTTCCGCTGTTGTGACAACGAGGGCATTTGCCCATTCGAACCAACGCCTGGTGCATTTTGATGGATCATCAACGTGTATACTTTCGTGCATGAGTCCATCACTGCACTGTAGCTGGAGAAGTGTTTGTATAGTTTTGACCTTCAATCTGACTGTGTCAGCTGTTAATGCTTCGCTGAAAGCACCCAACGCCCAAATCATCCCAGCTGCAGTGTGGGGGCTGCCTAGCCCACTCAGGAATTTGCCCTTGAAGAAATATCGATTCTTTTCCGAAAGAATTCTAGATTTAGTTATCTGATATATCTTATGACTATACTTGCTCCATCCAAGTAACGGTATGGACACGATTGATGGCCAATTTGGGTCATCAAAGTCTGCCAAGAAATTGCCCAAACCATCCACCTCATATGCATACACCTTGACACCCTTTTCAACTTCGACGATCCCGTACTGCTGAATTCCTGCAAACATACACAGCGATATTTCTAGTAATGGCGAACAGCACCGTGTCAACGCAGCATCATTCGTACCTGTCTCCACTTGATGCAGCAACTCTGACATTTTTGTGTGTAAATCCTCGCTTTCCCAAACATTTTTGTTCAAAACGAGAGCCTTCTCGATCCCAGCAGCCACAAACATATTGCTTGGAATAGAGTATCCGTACGTATTTGCATCATCAGACGGTCGGAAACCAGACCATATCATTCCTGTGTAGCCCACCTCTCTTCCTAAACCATCGTTTGGCAATTCCACAAATCTGTAGGGTGAGGATTCATTGTGGTTCTGCTCCACTATCCAAGTATCCACGAGTACATTTACGGCATCAAATATCATTGGATCTTCCAACAAAAATCGTACTCCATACTCTCCCGATGTGTAATAATCCCACAGGAGACTGAGGAAAAAACCTCCAGAGTCCAGTTCGTAGTTTCTCACACCCACCCAGCCACCCCTCCCCAGCCTCTTGTCTTCTTCATTTTCCTTCTCAGGGTCTCTCCATTCTGGATAAAAGCCATTTGCGTAGGGATCCTACAGAAAACCAATCGTCAGCATGGCAAATCTCCCGATGGCTCTTGCACCTGAAGGCACAGACAGTCTCGCTCACCTGGATGATATAAAATGCTTGCAACCGAATTCCACCCTCGACAGTGCTCCGTAAAGCCGGGCGCCTATTAATTCTTGGAATTAAACTGCCAATCTGAAATGCACTATCTCGAATCCACATGAGGGGGAGGTCCCTGCAATCAGAGAAACCATACCTGGGATCACAACGCAAATTTGCACCAATCAGAAACGAGCAGCCACTCACCCGGTTGAGAAGAAAGCGTAGCGGCCGAAACCATGGCTCACTACGACATTCATGATACCGTGGTACAAGGTCCTGCCACACAAATCTCCAAGCTGATTCATCTGTTGCTCCCCCAACTCTTCCCTCACACGAGTAATTTCTGGGGTTAGGGGTCCTGGCTGGGAGGACCAAATCGTCCTCGGAAACAAAGCAGTCTCCTCTCGACCAAAATTTGCCTGATTGGTGATCCTTTTGTTTTCCTTGCTGTATGAAAGCTTCAGGGCCCCTTGAGCGCAGAGAATGAGGGCTGCAACAGCAAGCCAGTTGCTTGGCTTTTTGCCAAAATGACTCCTTCGAACGTGCACTCGGCCCATGCCACCATATAAAACAAAAGATTTCTTCTTTGATCCTAGGAGTAGATCCTACAGTGCTGCATGCAGGTCTTTCAAATACGGTTTGTGCTCTCCCTGAGTCTCAGGGACGATTCGAGGGGTAAAATTATGTACAACACCACATCATTTTATTCCACAGCAAATTGATTATGAAGGCACGTGCCCTGCCAAGAGCGAACGAATTCGAATTTACTGGGAGCTCATCATCGCTGCACCCCCGCCGGGGGCCCTGATCAGGGTCCTTCATGAAGGACCATCAATCTTGATCAAGGCAGGTGACGAGAATCTGAGCATCCACTGGCATGCATTGATGACAAAAAAATGTATAAATTTTGTATCTAAGAGGGAAATCGCTGCATTAGTAGAAAAGAGCAAGAGTTGCTTTCCACATGCACGAGGGAGGAGTTTGAAATGGGGTTGTATGAAATACGCGACGCTGGTGGGAGCGGTAACAAGGGATTAGGTGCCTTTGCAACACGAGATATTGCAGCTGGCGAGACCATTCTGTGCGAGCCACCAATCTTGGTATATCCCCAAGCTTCACTGTCTAACCAATTCTGCTCTCATTGCCTCCGTGATGTTGGTGCATCAGGTGAGTACTCTAGTATTCGATTCATATCTGTGGGCTGAATGGACCGTGGTCGGGAATTTGCAGAGAGGGTGTTGCCCTGCGCTTTTGGATGTCAGAAGGCTGTTTTCTGTAGCAACACGTGCATGCTTGCAGCACAGAGTGACCCAGGTAGCCACTCAGCATTGGTATGCTCTTTAGTGTCATCTGTGAATGCTGATGGCGCTTCAGATGAAACATTTTCAGCGTTACATTTTCTCTCGAGAGTATTTGGTCTAATTTTTGCTGGCCATGTCGAGAATGATGGGCCATCGATGACAAGGCTTGCTGCACTGTTCTCACTTTCGGAAGGAAACTCGGCAGTGATGCTGCAGGATAAAAGTTATACAGATTGGCTGAAAGATGTTTATGATAGATTTGTCCCACCTTTGCAGCACAAACTTTGTCATCTTCCGAGGAACTTTACAACCCAAGAATTCCTTGCATCAATCTCAATGAAGGATTTGGTGAACGCTTACGGTATTAGAGCGCCTCTGAGGTTTGGAAGCGACTCCTGTTTGATCCGTGGCACAGCCTTGTATAGTCAGGCGGCACGGATCAATCACGAGTGTTTGCCAAACGTGTGTAGGTGTGAAGACTTTGATCAGATTACACCAGAGCAGTCTTCTCCTTTTACCAACATGTCTATGACATTCCGTGCTCTTCATGATCTACCTGCTGGGGAAGAAATAACACAGAGTTATTTTCCATTATGCTGGGATTTTGAGGACAGACAGACTCGATGCTCTCAAGTGTATGGATTTACTTGCACATGTCCACGCTGTGCCATGGAATCTGAGGGTCAGGTATTGAATCCGAAGAACGAGGTTGCGGATGAACATTATGTCAGCGTATTTTTACTCAAGTATAGCTGTATTGATGAAGATTGTGAAGGAACCATGGTTCCTGTGCTGGGGAGTCAGGACAAGGCTCAGATATGCAATGTGTGCTCAAAATCTCGAACTGAGGCACAGTTTCTTCAAGAATTGCAAAGTTAACATTCGTTTAATATGTATTTATTCTGTCAGAATCAGGATTCTCTTGGTTTCTTCTTCACTGGATTCTCTGCTAGTACTGCAGTGCCTCGTTTTTGGGATTCTGGCGACCCCTCCTCTCTCAACAACATGCTTTGCTTTTCTAGAAGATACAATTTGATTGACGCCAAAGCAATGTCATGTTTGTTTTTTTGGCCTGCCTTAACGTGACTTTTGAAACTCTCCAAATCTGGAGTCGAATCGGTTATCTCGATCGGGGATTCTCGAATTATGGACTCGATCAACGGCTTTTCTTTCTCATACATGATCTCTGCCTCCTCTATGGTATCCATGAACAAATCCTTTGGCCGAGAGCCTGTAAGGTTCATTTCAACAGATTTGATCTCCTCACAGCTCCCCATCTGCTTAAGAAATTCTTTCCATCGCAGCTTTGCATGAATGATACCCTGCTGTAGGTGATTTTTGAACAATCTTCGCAGTGTTGCCCGATTTAGTCTCTCTTTCCTGATGCGAAGTTCTTCCACAACATCTCTGTTTGACATCTCTCTTTCCTCGTACTTCCTCATAAATTCATCAAACACATCAATTCTATCGAACTTGGCCAAACTAAGATATTCATCTACATTTTCTAACATACTCTGTGCCTTTCGCCACGTGGTCTCCAAAGTAATCCAAGAGCAGCCCTCTAAATAATCATGCAGTGCCTGCCTTCTTTCCTGCCGAAGAGCTTCCTCCTCCTCCTGCTTTCTTTCTATATTTCTGTCGATCCATTTTTCAAATAGATCATATCTCTGCTCATCCGTTGAAACCATGTTCCAATCTTGCTGTGATGACAACATCCTCTTGGCATCATCAAACTTTGGAACAGAAGTATCCGCAAGATCTGGACAAGAATCAAGTAAGGCAAAGAATCGCTCCTCAAACTACATTTATTCAAAAAGATGTGAGTACAAAATCAAGCGCAGAGAAATCAACATAACAGTCACGGCCTCAGAGGATAGATTAGGTCAACACAACGGATGGATGCATCCATGTCAGGTTATCAATCTTCAACGTAAATTTTAGTGACATCATAGGCCATATACGCAGTAGAAGTCAATATAGTACCTGTTGCTGGTGTGTTGCTTGTTCTTGTCCTTCCTCTCTACTCTTTGCCATGATGTACTCATCAAACAATTGCCTTCTCTCAGCAAGAGAGCGTAGGCCTCCGAACCTCCTATCTGCCGATATAATCGCCGTTGTATGTTCCCAAGATAACCATGAAGGAATCTGGCAATCGCGCAGAAGAGATCGAAATGCATCTCGAGCTTCTGCAGTTGTTGCGTATTGTGGGGTTGGACCAGGCTGCAAAGATCCAGAGGGGGGCACAAACCCGGGTTGCTGTGGTCTTTGTGCTTGTGAGATGCTCTGAGGCTTTGCTACAATGCAACAACCTGGTGGAAGAGTCCATTTTGATTCTTTCGTGGCTCTATTGTAGTAGTAGGTACGCCCATCCGGAGCTTTGTGCTCTTCCCAAGCCCCTCCAGCAGCAGGAGGAGCGAATCCCTCCGGCTTTGTCCATGAAGATTTCTTTAGCACTGCATTGTAGTAATATTTCCTTCCATCTGGAGAGGTGTGCTCTGTCCAAGCTCCCACAGGCGGGACTGCCGTGCTCCCAGGAGCAACGTCTTTTCCCCCTTCCTTCATCCAAGCAGGAATCACAGCACCCCGACCTCTCCCAGCCATCTCTCACAAATAGGTTAAAATGAATGATCGATCTGGCGCGCTGCTTCCCGACACCGCCGCTGACGAAACGGTGGACTCGAGTGAACTGTTCGAATCTCTCTTTCTCCCCAACTTACAACTCGCACGCACGCATTAAATCATTTTTCAAAGAAATATTCAAGCAGTGGAGGATATTGACTGCCTGAAAACCAGTGCGGACGCCGATTTGTTCCGTAAATAGAGTACATATGTATGCATATGCCATCTGGCCAAGCCTTGTCGCCTGGAGTGTTGAATTCGACGCCAAAGAATAGGTCGTGTTGCAAGTATGGGAAATGCATCCACAAAGATACTTCGTCGACGGGCAGGTCCCACGAAGCGTTTGGACACTCTGAACTCCAAAGTAGTCCCAGAACCAAGGCAGGAGAATCATGAACACAGCGCCATCACGGCGAAGGAAAGCTTCAACAAGAACCCAGGAGCAAAGCTCGAAAGTAGATCGACAACTCCAGAGTTACCGGAGGGGGATATGGCAAGTAGATTGTTTGGCATGATCTCCTCCAGGACAGAGACTTTTGTCAGCGAAACTGAGGTATGCCTGGTCGTCTTGTTGCTTTGTAGCACGGCAGAATGATCGTATATGATACTTATTTTGTCATGCAGAAGTTACGACAGGTTCCTAGCAAGCTGATCAACGAGGAGAGAAAGCTGCACAGGCTTGAGACTCGGGATATCAGATTGTTGATGGAGAAGGTTGCGAGGTTTGTGGCCTGCTTGGACCGTATACATGTGACGATAGAGAGTGAAAGGTACTAACAAATGACGATGCTGCGTCGTGCAGAGGTGATTATAAAGACATTGGATCTTTATCAAGAGAGTTCAGTAATGTCCCAGAGGATGTATTGGCTTCTGTAATAGACTTTGCCACCTTGCCGGAGATCGATAGATCGGCGGATGGCAGATTGGTTGCGAAAAGAAATCCAAATTAACACATTGTGGATTGGAAGAAAATATGGCCGATGACATACGAGAGGCCCTGAAGGCCGCCCAAAACCATCACCCTGACGACATTCTCAAGTATCTCGGACTGGTGCGTGTCGGTGCAGAGCCACAAACCCGTAATTAATGCTTCTAATTTATTATAATACTGATGCAGATTCGCGGTTCTCATTTCAATCGGCCAGAGCGAGTTCATTCCCTCTGCAACGTGCTCTTGTCCAAGCACGGTTCCAGGCTCAGCGAGTCTGAATGTACGTTGGATGCCTGTTGAGTCTCTCATAACTGCGTGCATTTAAATGATGAACGAATATTGGTGGTCGCAGTGTGGAATGTTCGGGAAGACCTTGCAATAGCTTGTATGCAGCTTGGTAAAGCAGAAGAAGCAGCGGACCTAGTGAACAAGACTGTAGCAAAATTCCCTGCTAGTTGTCGGGCAGCGCGGCTCAAGGTACTCCACACGAATGAATTGATTGATTGTTCCGTTGTAATTTTTATGCATGGTATCCACACGGTGTTGCTTCCGTCCTGACTGCAGGGAATGTATTTGGAGAGTGTTGGACGAGTTGATGAGGCACAGGCAGAGTACGACGCAGTGTTGAAGCAGATTGATGGCCAAAATCTCATGATTGTTCACAGACAAGTCGCTCTGAGGAAAGGAAAAGGAGATATTCAGGGGGCTTTGGATCTTTTGCACAGGCAAATAGAAACCCAACTAGGAGACTGGCAAGCCTGGTACGAGGCAGGAAAGTTGCACCTGTCCCGTGGTTCGTACACAGAAGCCATATTTTGTCTGGAAGAAGTATTGATGCATAATCCAGCGGATTTGGCGGTACAATTGCTAATGGCGGACTCTCTGTATGCTGCTGGAGGTCTGCAGAACGTGAAGCTGGCAAGGAAGTACTATGCCAGCGTGGTTGAAATGAGCGAAGGAAGCAATGTCAAATCCCTTTATGGAGTCTGTTTGTGTACTGCAAGGTTAAGGAAACTGGATAACTTCGAGGAGAGTGATGGTCTCGGCGATCTTGCTGCGGAGAGATTGTTGCAGGAATACGCAGAGCACAATTCCGGCCTGGTACCATGCATCCGTTCCCTCTTACAAGAGCAAGGCGTAGCACTGTGACGCGATATAACCAACAAATGATCGTTTAAAATTTACTTGTACTAACCAGAATCATATAATGCAAAGTGCCCCGTTTGGGCAGGGTAAACAAAAACCGCCTTTCGGCACGGGAAACTCCGAGTGTCCGGAAAATGTGATAAATAACTTCCACGATATCGAGAGCTTCTTGGAGAATGTTCTAGTAAAAAACCCTGTGAGTATCAATGCAGAGCTGGTTCCGACAGTCTTGTCTCGCGGACTTGGGCTCAGTGCTGATTCTAGTTCTATTGGAGGACAGGGTAGCAACGACAGGCGACAGGGAAGCGGAAAACCTTGGAGTTCTGTGTCAAATGGAGGTCAAGGGAATACAATGACACAGAATGGGAATGTGACCGGGGCCGAGGGGAGGCTGCCCAAGCAGTTGCGTGCTTCCGGAGGTATTGGACCTCTCGGTGAGACTCCTCTTGTTGGCAGCGGTCAGAAACGCGGGCGTGACGAGATTAATAATAATACAACAAGTAGAAATAATGTGAATATAACGGATGATCCAGCCACGGGAACCGGAGAAAAGGGAAAAAAGTTGCACGAAGGCACAAAGGCTTTTGCCAGAAAGGAAAAGGAGCACCGGCACGATGCTAGGAAAAAGCATGGCCATGGACACACGGGTAAACAGCAGAAACAGATGCGAGAAAATCAGAAACAAATGCAATGGAACCAGGAGCATTTCCAGGAGCAACTGCAGAGGCAGTTTCAACAGCAACAACAGATGCAGCAACAACTTCAACAGATGCAACAGCAGAATCAACAGGCTGCCATGGCAGCTGCATATGGCTCATCACAGCCGAATTCTTTCCCTCCTGGGGGACCGATTGGGTTTCCTGGAGTACCTCCAGGGTATATGTTTCCAGGGCAGCAGCCACCATTCTCATCAATCCCATATCCATTTCCATTCCCACCAGGAGATAAAGGGGCCAGGTTCTATGGGGGAACCGAGGCTGATGTTCATGAAGAAGATCAAACTACCAAGCGCTCGAGGCTTGTATGGACAGAAAAATTGCATCGAAAGTTTCTGGAAGCAGTAGATGCTTGTGGAGGTGTTGAGCATGCATTGCCAAAGCCAGTGATGAAACAGATGAAGGTTGAAGGATTAACGCGAGAGAATGTATCCTCGCATCTGCAAAAGTATAGGTTACGGCTTAAAAAATCAAAGGATGCTGTTGATGAACAGCATTCTGAGTCAAAGTGATCGAGTAGCAATTCATTTTTTCCTTGCATGGTGCACAAGTGTAAGTGTGTGTGTACATTTGTGAAAATATAAAAAATATTGTTCCTGCATGGTGCTCGACAAAATACAGCCTAAGTGCTGGGATCACTCAAGGGATCCGAAAAGCTTACTCCGGATCTCTGGGAGATTGGTTGTGTATGCAATTCGTAATCTGTCATCCAATGTGTTTGAGCATTCGATGCTCCCATCTGCTGACGCCACGACAACTCCACCGGAACAAAAAGAATACTCATGGAAGCCGTCACTCGATGGCACATCTCTTGGTGGAGGAGGAAGGCGGTTCTTCTCATCCAGCGTCACATCAGGGGCCTTACTTCCATATTTCTCAGAGAACAGTTTGCTAGCTCTCGGCAACAGAGATTGCACCAACGATACGTCAATCTCTCTGCATCGAACTTTGACCGCATTTTCCTTCAATTTGTACATACCCTGCACGATCAATGCCAGCATGAGGCTCTCATATTCTGAGGCGTTCATGGACAGGGTACCCAAGCTCTTCTGAGCATCTTTGATCACCGCCTGCACTGCGTCCTCCCGCGCCTGTAGTACTTTGAGCCTGCTTTCATTCAAGAGCTTGCTATGTTCAACTTTTTTCTTTACGACAATCGCCTTTTCCCTCCTCTCATAGTCACGCCTGACTTTGGCTTTTTCCGATTCCAGGAGCTGAAGCTTTGTGATGTTGAATTCCTCTTCCGCTGCAACAGAAATCTCGGAAGATTTCTCTTCCGCTTCTTGCTTGATGAACCTATAAACACCGACCCAACGGAAGGGGTGAATCAGACCTGCCAGAACAAAAAATAACCTTCAACCAAGACACTGATCAGATCACGCACCGAACCATCTGTTGGATGGTTTTATTCACTTCTGTGTCATTCATACTGCTTATGTTGCAATCGTAGGAGATACACGATGCGCGAGAACCTGTAGATGAAAGTGACGAGTTTGCAAATCACCACTGCGCTCCGGCACGCGTCAACCGTGACAAAGCCCACTGAAAAGGTAATGTTTTATAGATATGCAATCAATAAATGGTTCTGATGTATGCCTTGTCACTTGTTTGAGTAGGGTTGCAAGTAGCATTTTGTCATCGCCTGGTTGGTACCGTCAAAGTTTCATTTTGACCGAGTGAGCGAGGATCCGCTTTGGAAGCCTCTGTCCGCTCCGTGGTGGCATAGACAGCAGACCAATGGGCAAAGAAATTCGAAAAATCTCTGATAATCACATGCATATATACGCATACGACAGTGCTACATCACACCATTGTGTTGTACACAGCCACGATTAGCGAGACATGTGCTAGAACTGAACGGAGACGTCTAGATGAATACCAAGGGCAGTCTTAAGATTAAGCTTAATCTTGGAGGAGTCTTATCGACGGCCAAGAGAGCAGAAAATCAGGAGCAAACGCCCGGTGCTTCTGCTGTCGCGGAGCCTGTCGATTCTCAGGCAGGACTGAACGCGGCAGCGGACAAGTCGAGAGAAACTATCAGTTTTGCTTCTCCAAATAGATTGAAACTCAAACTGAGCGAGCCTCGAAGCATATCTGGGCACGATGTATCCACTGTTTCGCAGGAACGCCAGCCCTACAGAGGAGGAGGGGGGAAAATGGAACGGGGACGGGGACGGGGACGAGGAAGAGGGAGGAAACGATCACACGGAGACAGCATTTTAGAACATCAGGTACAGCCTTCCATGGCGCCTGTGGGTGGGTCTATGTCTATTGGCCTGACGAAAAAGATCAAGCTCTCCACCGGAAACAAGATTAAACTGAACTTGAAGAATTTGGGCAACAAAGTAGTCAATGCCCTTCCAGGTGTGAAGAGGAGCTATCCTGGGGCGAAGAGGGGCAGAAAGCCTGGGAGGGGAAGGGGGCGACCCCCCAAAAAGAGTCAGGCAGAGGAGGAAGATTTGGTCTGGGAGGACGAACTCATGTATGCTCAAGCAGAGCAGGAGGAGGGCGATGGCGCCCGTGCTGGCCCTGGAAGAAAACCAAAGCTGATGACGGGGAATACTCCTGCCTCACCAGAAGATATTAGCATTTTGATAGAGAAAATATGGGATAGAGACTATGATGATTTGTTCAAGCATCCAGTCACAGATGAGGAGGCCCCTGGGTACTCTAACGTAATTACGAATCCTATAGACTTAAGCACGATAAAGAGCAAGAACGAGGCAGGCATGTATACATCATGGGAATCTGTGGCATCTGATATACATTTGATGTTCAAAAATGCCTTGAAGTACAATAACAGAGAACATGATGTGTGGAAATTAGCAAAGACACAGCAGATGCATGCTAGGTCCCTGATTGAAAATGCACGTCAAGGCAAGATAATGCTGAATGCCAAAGCTCAGGCGGCAAATGCTGCAAGGAAGGAAACTATTGCGGCCAAAATGCATGCTCGAGAGAAGAGGAATGAGGCAATAAAGAAGGCTCGTGCAGAACAGAGAGCTGCGCAAGAAGCCAAAATATTAAAACGAGCAGGGGTCGATGTAGAGGATAATGTTGCGCACCGTTCCTCCTTTAGAAAGCGAACCGAAGGCATGTATCACAACACATGGCAAGGATTGGCTGCCTCTAAAACAGCAGATGGTGTGTATGTTGGGTTCTTCAGGCAATCTTTCATGTCTCTATTGACGGATGATACCAGTGTTGTTCCATATGCAAACAGCCTCAAGAAGTTTACAAAATCTCTGTCGGCTGCAGCGTTCCAGAAAGCAAGGAAAACAATGCTAAACATGTTTCCAAAGTATTACCATTATTCCGAATCTTCCGAAGAGGAATAAAAATCACATGTAGCTACATGTATTTCTTTATTTATTTAGGCATGTCATAGCCCATTGTATTGATTCTCAAATGTTTGCAAGCGATATCATGGCCAATCGGTCAGTCCAGTGAAAATCACGCAGCCATGATGACTGGTCAGTGGGCATTGAAAGCCTTAAATCAAACGTCCCTCTGATCAAGCATGCGCAGTGTGCATTTGCACAGGAGAAACTTTGTCACAGTGCAGAACTAAATCACTAGCTTGAATATTAATACATATCTATTGCGTGACTGACGACGCGTGGCGGTAGTTCATACCAGAGCAGTGAGACCACGTCAACAAAGCACCAATCGACAGTACTCACTTGACGCGTGCATGGAGTTGCCTTGATCAAACATATTCTACTATTAAATAAATCTTAACGCAAAGAGGCATGAGTTCGCAAGGAACCGGTGCGGGGGGGACCAGTGGTGGCACGGCTTTGAAAGCTCGGAGCAGACCAACCCGACAGGCTGCACAGCAGCATAAATACGCTGATATGAAGACAGAGAACGGGTTTTTCGGGGAAGAAGAGACACCGGTGCGTAGTTGCCCTCAGGGAGTGGTTGTTGCCTGACTGTCTTAGTGTTGTTTGTGATGTGCTCTTTTTTGGGTCTGCAGCAAAGTTACGGAACCGAAGGCGGAGATCCAAATGCTAGAGTAGATTTGAAAAAAATGACGGTGCAGGCTTTAAGGAAATATACGAAAGTGTATGAGTTGCCGAACGTGCACCCTCAGAGCTCCAAACAGGAACTGGAGACTGCGGTGGAGAAGCACTGGAACATGATGAATGTCACTGAGGATGGTGTTGTGCAGAATCTCATGCGGCTGAGAAGCAAGCAATATTGATTGATCGAGTAAAAGGCAATGTAATACAGCGATTGTAAATTGTAAATCTCATTCATGTGTAGCCTGCAACATTGCATCATCTCTCGATCAACCTACATGCTTGATGGTAGCAGATGAATTGGGGCGAACATACCTCTATCACCGGTCGTTGACACATCTCGATGGGATGGGATTTGGTGAGAGCATCAACGTCCACGGAAATCTTGGATTCTGGACATCCACGCTAAAAGCGTGCGACCCTCATTGCCTACCAATAAAAACATTTGTCTTTATAAGTTAGTTTACGTTAAAATGATGAAGGTACGTTTCAGAAGGGATATACCTGGTGTTCTGAGTTGGTCCGCGAGGGGTAGATTTCGCCTAGGTGCAGCCCGGCCCAGAGTCGGCAGACGAGGTCGAGTCTGGTTGTGTGTTGCGTCAGATTTGCACAAAGAATAAGTCTTTAGGCTTTGATTGACGTATACCGGCTTGTTTGGGATGGTTTAGTGTTACCTACTGCACGAATCTACGCCCACATGTGAGCAACCGTCGTCTTGTGAATCTGTCGCCTGTCTATCCCGTGGAAAAGGCAGAACCGCGCCCACAATTAGACTTATACGGTCTTTGGGGGTCAATCATGTGGAGAAGATGTGCCCGGTTCGTCTCTTTGGGAGGAAGAGCGTTGTTGGTTTCTCCCTCCGAGTGGCGTCGCCGGGGTTGGCCTTTCTTTCCCATCGGGGGCTTGCCCAGATGGGAGAAATGGGTAGGATCACCGGGAGGGGAACGAGTAGGTTTTGGGCCTTTTTCGGGACAAACGATCTAACTTTTATGAATTTGATTGCAGATTTTCAACATTCTCGCGCTCTTGGCACTGGTTGTGGCCTTGCTTAGCGGATCTGCCATGGGCCAGACCTATGGACGCCGGTTGAGTCAGTATGGTGGACGTCGTCTCAATCAGTATGGACGCCGCTTGAATCAGTATGGTGGACGCCGTCTTAACCAGTACGGACGCCGCTTGAATCAGTATGGTCGCCGTTTGAATCAGTATGGGTCTCGCCGAATGGACTAATCCAGGCAACATCATGGGCTGAGAATCTGTCCTGCGAAACCATTTTTTCTTTCATATATCCGATCAGGAGAGGCGTATACGTAGGTAATTGTGAACTGAGTCATAGAATTACAACCCTTATCTATCATGTAAAAAAAAAAACCAACTTTATCCATTTGTACTGCTACATGGCATCAATGAAGGCTTTCAAGTATGCCCTCGTGTTTGCGTCATATCCCATGTCTGGATCTCTCGCACGCTCAGACATGACCTGCTTGATCCTGTTCATGGACAAACGGACCTTGCTAAACCGTGTAGCTTGAGGCATTCTTTGGCCCAGTCTCCTCCACTCCAGCTTCTCAGCGTGCAAGGCATTCCTCTCCTTGTACAAGGCAACCCACAGCCTATGTAAATCATCCCACGACTTCCGTCGCAAATCCTCAGCCTGCCAAGCCCTCCCTGACCATCAACATGTGAATCCTTGTGATCGAGTTGACATATATACACGAGCGGTAATGAGATTGAAGACGCACCTGTGACGCTAGCATTCGTTGCCTGATGTTGTTTGACTATATCCTCCTGCGTTGACGATGGAGACACCGTCGGTGTAGAACCTATCAGTTCATCCAACCCAAATCTACATGATGTACTCGTGTACCATGATCTAGCAAAGAGCGACTGCTGCTGAGAGATGAAGGCCGTTCGTGAAACACTTCTCACCAATGACGCCATCACAGTTCCCTTACTACCCTACATATAAATATATTCATCTATACATGTACACATAAAGTGCTCATGGTGGCCATGCAATTAATTAGTGTGGGTAACAGTACCAATGCGAAGATGAGCAGTCTTGCTCATCATTTCATGAGGATCCAATGTCTTCGGTTCCCTTCAAGTACGATGGGCATCTTTTTTCTGATATATATATTTCAAAATGAGGGTGATGCGGCATCATCATCGGCAGGATCTCAGCATTGGGAGTAGTTGGAACAGTGTTCCCCAGCAGCAAGTTCGCGGCGCTAATGCTGCCAGAAGTGAGGTCAAAAGAATCTACACTGGGACGAATGCTGAAACAATATCACTAGAATTGGTAAATCATGGCACCATCGGGTCCCGTGTGCGTGCATTACCAGGTCGGCCTCGGTGGGTGACGAGGGCTGCACAGCCGAGTTCCGTGCAGGACGGATTGGAGGAGTTCAGGCATCTGATTGAGGTACATGGCGATGGAAATGTCAATCTAGTGCCTATGTTTCACAGGATTATGGGCGATCAACTTACTCCGATCATGGCGTACAAGGCTCTCGTGCAGAGCGACGACAGGGATGCTCCGTCATTCCTGTTCGAGTCTGTTGTAAATGGCACTCAGCAAGGGAGATACAGTTTTGTGGGAGCTCGGCCTCAGTTGGAAATCATAGCAAAGGGACATCATGTGCAAATCTTGGACCACGGCAAAGGTACCAAGGAAGAGATAGAAGACTGCTCTGATCCCTTGGAGATTCCGGAAGTTTTGAGTCGAGACTGGCATCCGATCGTTCCAGAGGATTTGCCTAGAGTATTCACTGGCGGTTGGGTGGGCTATTGTGGGTACGATACGGTGAGATACGTGTATGAGGGCAAGTTGCCATTCAGCAATGCCCCAAGGGATGATCGCAACATCCCAGATATGCATTTGGCGTTATATTCGGACACAGTCCTCTTTGACCATGCAACTAAATTAGCATATGCTGTATCTTGGGTCCGATTGGATGAGTTTGATAACCTGGAGAGCGCATATGCTCACGGACAAAGAAGACTTGCATCCCTGACAGCCCAGCTGCAGGAGCGTCCAGACTTGGCTGTCGGGCAGGTGGATTTGTCTCTTCACAAGAGACCCGAGAAGCCTAAGAATTCCAATTTTACAGAAGACGAGTTCATGGAGGCGATTGCGGAGACGAAAGAGCATATTTTGTCTGGGGATGTGTTTCAGTTGGTGTTGTCACAGCGCTTTGAAAGAACAACATTTGCTGATCCGTTTGAAGTATATAGGGCCCTCCGGGTTGTTAATCCTTCTCCTTATATGGCGTATCTGAACTCGAGGGAGTCCATTTTAGTGTCATCGTCTCCAGAGATCTTGTGCAGGGTTGAAGAGAGCAGGAGGGTGACCAATAGGCCACTTGCTGGTACACGCAGGCGAGGTTTGACCCAGTCTGAGGATGAGGAGTTGGAGAAAGATTTGCTACAGGATGAGAAGGAATTAGCAGAGCATGTAATGCTCGTAGATTTGGGTAGAAATGATGTAGGAAAAGTTGCACAGGCTGGAACAGTGAATGTGGACAAATTGATGGAGATAGAAAGGTATTCCCATGTTATGCACATATCGTCGACTGTGACTGGGCAACTCAAACCAGAGCTATCGTGCTGGGATGCTTTGAGAGCGGCCCTGCCAGCTGGAACCGTGTCAGGAGCTCCCAAGGTCAGGGCTATGCAGATTTTGGATGAGCTGGAGCATTCCAAGCGAGGGCCATACGGGGGAGGTTTTGGGCATGTTTCGTTTACAGGAGGGATGGATATGGCCCTGGCATTGCGCACCATGGTCATTCCAACAAAAGAATCGTGCCTGTACAAATATGATGATCAAAGCATGTCTGCCAGGCGGGAATGGACCATTCATTTGCAAGCAGGGGCAGGGGTTGTTGCCGATTCCATTCCAGAGAATGAATTCGAAGAGACAGTGAACAAGGCTGCCGCTCTTGGCCGGGCCATAGATCTGGCTGAGAGTTCATTCATTCACTCTCTCCAGAGAAGATAAGGGTACTCTTTCGGGAAAGACAGGCTTTAGGGTCTCGGCGCAACAGAGCGGCGAGAGGCATGCTCGATCAGTTTTTTGTCCCCTATCTGATTATCGTGTACTCCGGGACCAATGTACAGTAGAAATTTACTACTGTACAATTTAATGTAAATTGTACATTTTTCATTTTCCTATCAGGTTTTCTTATGTCTCAATTAAGGAATTAAAGAAACCCATTAATGTACGTCAAAAAAAACCAATTTGACCGATTGGTCCTATGGCCCAATGGATAAGGCGCCTGTCTACGGTGGAACGAGGCTTGACATGCCCTCGGCGGAAGTGAACAGGAGATTCCAGGTTCGATCCCTGGTAGGATCATTGTTTTGCCTGATCAGGACCACATCTTACAGATGTTGGTGGAAAATTTTGATAGAAAAGACGCAACTATGCTCCCATCAACAAGTCTGTGGTCCGCAGCAACACTAACATCCATGGACTTTTTGCTGCCGTCGTCAGTAATCTTCCCCAAGGTAACTATGGAACATTGGCCTGGCTGGATGCATGCCAGTCCAGCCTTTATACCGAGTGAGCCAATATTGCTAATGGTGATGGTGCTTCCCTCAATGTCCTGCTTGGTAAGCTGGCGATTTATGGCCTTCTGTTTCAAGAGTTGAATCTCTTGGCCAATGTCCTCAACACTCTTGTCCTGTGCACTGTGAATGCATGGAACAGCTAGGCCCTGTGGAGTATCTATAGCAATTCCAACGTGAACTTCACCGGGAATCTCAATCGAGTCTGCATTTTGCACAAATTTTGCTTGCATCAGAGGCACTTGTCGCACAGTTTTTGCAAGGGCATGTACTGCATGGGCTGTAATTGAGCTAGGAATGCTCCGGGGCAGGGCCAAGGTGTCAAAGGCATAGCAGTGTGGAATGGTCGCCGATATTTCCATGGATTTCACCATGGCTCTCTGATACCCTCGTAATGGTATACGATGCGTATCATCACCGTAGTACTCCACAAGAGGCTGTCCCACAGCAACGAGGCCTCCTTCTGGGCATGACACCTTGTGAATCACACCCGAAAAGATACTGGTGACATCCACTGTTGCCTTGTCGGATTGCACGCGGCAGAGCATATCATACTCTTTCACTGTATCTCCCGGTTTGACAAACCACTGTACCACCTCACACTCTTTGATACCTTCTCCTGTCTGGGCCAAGTTTTGTGTGAGGAGGCTTGAGTAGCGGCGCCGTCCAGTTCTAGAAAGCGCTCGAAACATTTTAGAATGTACTTTTATTTGTTAGAAATGCGCTTTGAGCAATGCACGATACATATGATTGGGCAGAGGCAAGATGACTTGTCATCTGCATTTGGACCAGTCAACTCCTTCTAGGAACTCAACTGCCTCGAGTGAAGCACTGTCTATAGTGGACTTTCATCTCTGGTAATGTGCGAAGATGGCACTGGCAAACAGGACAGGTGAGAGGAGTGTTCCGAAGCAATGCATTCTTCTCCTCCACGTTGTAATCCAAGGCAGGAATTCCACGTTCAAATTGGGCCAAAACGTCATCAACATTCAAGAAAAACTGAGGGTTTGTAAAGCTTGTCCAGTGCTTTTTTGTCTTGAGGCATTCTGAATCAAAATCCTTTGAGATTACATGCATATGGAGCTGTGACAGTGATGGTGAACTGTGAAAACCCATCTGATACATTTGTTGTTGTTTTATTTGTTCTATTGTTGCATCGGTTAGGGTCGAAAGTACCCGGTATGAGACATCTTTCATATGGCGAAGTAACCCAATATGCCTTGGCCTGAGATTCAGAGGGCCTTGCAACGATCCACACCTTGCGATGGCCAAAATGTGTATTTTTGCCTTTGGAAACTTGTCCGAAATGACAATACACTTCTCATCCGAGAACAATGCTTCCTGAGGAACAGATGAAGTATATTTCACAAAAGTATCCCATCCTCGAAATCTGCCAAAGGTGTGCTCGTTTGAGGAGGACGGCAATGTTTTCTTGCTCTTCTTCCTCTGTGACATCAAAATCTGGAACGCATCCCGACGCCCCTTCCTATGCACTTTCGTATCAATATGTAATATCCCAGTATCTTTAAATTCTTTGTTGACCGCAATGAGGTGATCTGCAAAGGCAAAAGCGTGCTCATCACATGTAAATGTCACCACAGAATCAAAATCTTCTTCCACATCAGGCCTCTGCAACCCCTTGCTGCTCTGATGGACTACTGGATACGCTCCTCTTCCCTGCAAACCACCCTCATGTGTTTTACGATCAGCTGCTCGTTTCGCACAAAATTTGGCAGGCATGTCCCAGAAGAGTGCCAGGCTCTTTCCAACAGTTCCTCCCTGAGCCCTCTTGATTTCATCCGTCCAGATGCGACGCTGCTCCTTTGACAAATTTGTCCTATCAACTACTACGAATCTAATCTTTCTCTCAGATGCATTGCCTAAAGCCTTTCCCTCGGGCCCTTCCCTGTCCGAAAGGGCCCTGCGAAACACACAAAGGCACTTTTCCCGCGTACCCAGAACATCTTGACACACCCCCACCACCTCTAACGAATTACATTGTTCTAATCGAGATCTAAAGGTCGTCTTGCCGCTTCCTTGTAGACCTACGAGCACCAAGACAACCACGGCTGTCTCTCCCTTGTGCTTTTCAGCACCAGCAGACGTCTCCATAGAATGGATGAATGCTCTTACATGAAGATGAAATCAGTTGTATTGAATCTTATATTATAGACGCGTCTATCCTCATTGCTCGGTTGGCAAGCCCTGCCCACACCACCCTGAAAATCCCTCAGTCATGTCGATCAAGTTTCTGTAGCCAGCATTCACCAATAACGTCGTCGCAGCATCCGATCTCTTTCCACTCAGGCATCCAACGCACAACTTCACTCCCTCTTTATCTGGAAATCGCTCCTCAACTGCCTGGACAAATGCCTCATTGGGAACCATTTGCTGGTTTTCATCCTTTACCCAGACTGGAACGTTGACAGAGCCTGCAATGTGTCCTCCAGCGAATTCTTCGGGGGTCCTGACATCGAGATATTTAAAACCAGAATTGATCAAATCATAAGCCTCTTTGCAAGACGCTGTTGGTACCCCTGCAGAACCTCCAGACGGTGTGGCACCGCAGGAAAATGAGGAAAATCTCTGAGAATTAACATCGATCAGCATGCACAGGGACTGTGATGTCAATGCATGTTTATTTAATGAGTTTGTATGCAGCATTTGGGTAGGGTTTGAGACCCTGCTGCAGCCAGTTCGCAACTGTCCCAGAGTTGGAGCGAGTCGAGTCAAAGCAACTCTCTGCATTGTTCTTTTTACACACGTTTGCAGGCTCTGTACTGAATAGTTTAATAGAATTTGGTACCCAGCACATGTGGGTTGATGAATCTATCTGATGGAGTCAGGCGAGATCATCCAGAGATGCTGCCAGAACATGGAGATCCCTTTGTTTCTTCTCTCCTTGTGAAGCATTTTTCTGGTCTGGTGCCTGCAACTCCGCAACTGCTTGCTTCATCTCGCCTTCAATTATTTCTTTCATGGCATTCTGGGCCTCATCTATTGATGGCTCTTGGCTTGGGCCAAATGTGTCCTGCAGCTTTGACCTCATTTCCTGCAACTTCTTCTGCTTATTCTCTTCCTCCTTCGACTTGCGCTCCTGCTGTAGCTTTGAAACGAGCCATAAGTCTTCTAGATTTTCGACGACAGGCACGCCAGGATGAGATTTGGAATAGTTGTCCTCTGGGGATTCGGTTTCATCATCAGCGCTGTCCCACCCAGCAACGTTGCCATCTTGCATGTACGATTCCATTGCAACTTGCTCCCAAAATCTATTGGTATCCGGAATTGTAGTAGAGTTTTCAACTTGATCTTCCTGGCTGACGGCTGCCTTTTGTCCATTGCTCACATGGACTGAGAATGGTGTCCCTGGTACAGCAATGCCCTTTTCATTTTCAATGTGCAGTCTGTAATAGCCTTCCTCCTCAGGCGCACTATAGGAGCATAGAAGCCTTCCATCACCTGTAGGAGTACAGTCGACATGCTTTTCTGACAGACTGCCCTCTAATCTAAGCTTCAGCCTGATTAAATCCTGCCATTGATGGCCTGAGCAACAATTTCCAAATTTGTCACGAATCAAAATCTCAAACTTTGCCTCTTGCCCGCATGTAGCCCATGCTTTCCCCTCTCCTCGGATCAAAGATGTCTTGTAGCAAGGCGCACCAGGGAGCAGCCTCACTGGATATGGGGAATCCGCAACGTGCTCCTGGCCAATCTCGGTCAACACACTCAGTTCATACACGCCTGAAATCTCGGAACAGTACGTCACCTCATACGTCCCATCATCATTATCCGTCACGTGGCCGGTAACTGAAACAATCTCATCCTGTGGAATATCTGGATTCCCGCATTCGCCATGCAAAACAAGCTGGACTTGGAATGCGTCCCCTCCGTTCAGGCGCCTATTGCCTTGGGCATCCCTTCCCTGAATCATGAACTTGGCAACATTTCCAACTTCGGCCCTTACAATTCCTGCCCCAGCAATCCTTGTTCGCTGGGGATCAGCTGCTGTCTGAACCCATCCGTCGTCTTCCCACTCCCCTCGAAACTTGGTGCCATCCTTGAACTTGCATGTGCCTCTTCCATGCCTCTTATCATCGACCCAATCTCCAACATACACATCCCCGTTATCATATTTACATGTACCTCGACCATGTCGGTTTCCACGCATCCATTCCCCTTCATACGCGGTCCCGCTGTGATACTGCATCCTCCCTTTCCCATCTTTTTCCCCTTCCCTGAATTCCCCCACGTACTTGTCCCCAGACTCAGCCATGAGAAACCCCTTTCCATGCATGCGGTCATCTTTCCACTCACCCTGATAGAGAAATGAGTCGCGCTTGAGTATCCCTTTTCCACATCTGACCCCTTTCATAAATTCTCCTTCGTAAACTGATCCATCTACATAGATGCATGTGCCCTCCCCATGTGGCGCATCATCTTTGAATTCCCCATCATACTTGCCGAAACTCTTTACATAAAGCATGCCCTTACCGTGCCGAGCCGCGCCCCGCCATTCCCCAACATATTCCTCCGATCCATCATGTGATGCAAACTTGCCATGGACTCTCTCACCTGCATTAAACCTCCCCTGGAAATATGACCCATCGGCATTCGTCCACCTCCCCTCTCCATGAATTTTATCATCCTTCCATTCGCCTTCATACCAATCTCCATTCATAAATACCATCTTTCCCCAACCGCTTCGTGACCCCTCTTCAAAGTCGCCTTCATACACCCCTCCATTGGGATACGTGCTCTTGCCCATCCCATGGGGGTTTCCAGCGACCCAATCCCCATCATAGGTGCTTCCATCTGGCATCTTTGCTCGTGCTTTTCCCTCAACGACATCGTATCGAAACTCTCCTGAGTATTCAGCCCCTGTTGCATCCCGATACATGCCCCTGCCATGCCTCATCTTCCCCAGCACTTCGCCCTCGTAATACACGCCATCTCCGTATTCGATCCTCTCCTCTCGAATCTGGAAATCTTCTGGGCATGTAAATCCTTTGGCCAGAGCCTCTGGTGACAGCTCAACACCACCCATCTCCCGTTGAGAAGATGCCATCTCCACCTCCAGCCGAAGCCTTTCGACGCTCCTCCTCACCTCCTCCCTCACCTCTGCATACTGCACAGTATCCTCACTCTTGCTCGCATCATATGTCATTGTATCATCAGTGACGTCACTGATATCCACCTTGCTGTCGCCAGTACGCCGTTTGACTCGGTCAATTCCACTCTCTGGCTGATCCACCCCACGGCGCCCTGAAGATTGCATCCTGTTAACAAGTGTGTCTACGTTCACCATTTTTCTTAATATTATCTCACTAATCTATCATTGCTTTAACACGGACTACGGTGGCGTGGAACCATTTAAAAAAAGTTTGACCATACCCCTCCGCAAAGTTGGCCGGTCACAATCAGCCTCTGATAGGACGTTTGGGCATAAACTCTCTTGTGCCCTCTGGCCTCAGAATGACGATCCTAGATTGCACATTATTGCGTGTAGTGGGTTAAAACGAACCAAATCTTTGTAACGCTGCAGAAGAGTGGATCTCAGTGATGTGGAGGACCAAATCAGCAACAGATCTCCTCTCGAGCACGCGGCGCCAGATCTGACGTCATGACCAACTTCCGCTGCACCGACTCTCAATTTGTGTACATACTAAAAAAGCCACTTTCTTTCACCTCATTTGCTTATTCAAGTCGATAGTATCTCCGGAAGTCGTGTTTCGGAGGTACCATTGCTGCTTGGGAAGTACGATTCTCTGGAATCGCGGGGAGGTTTGAGCATCACACGTGGTGCGATCTGCGCAACTTTGTGTGTTGAAATTGGAACTACAGTGTCATATTTCATTAGTTCTAGTTCAAGGGAACGAGCAATAAGGCATATCCTTGAAGGCGCAGGAAGAAGAGAGCCGGTACGTCTCTGACAAGCCTGCCTACGTGGTGGTGGTGGAGAGAGAGAGAGAGAGAGGTAGCACTGTTCTGAACGAATAGACGTATATATTGTCAAATGAAAAAGCCGAGTGTTGTGGAGATGGTTGGGTGCGTATCGCACTCTGTCAGACTGCTGCTGCTTTGGGTGGTAGTAGCCACGGTAGTAGTCGCCCATGGAGAAGGGAATGAAGGTCTTCTGGCGTATTTGGATGGTGATGCCATACGAATGAAAGAGAGATTTGAAAACCTCACCTATGGGGACGTGACAGAGTCATGGGAGGGGTATGTGCCCCCCAAGGGATTCTCCTTGGGAAGGAAGAACAGGGATGATGGTACTACCAAGACGCCTTTGGAGTTTGTGACAACACGATATCTAGATAGCGAAGAGCTGCATGTGCATATGCTGAATTTCGCTTCCAGATGTGGCGATATCGCGCGACTGGTGCAGATTGGCAGGTCTGTCAAAGGCCGGCCTATTGAGGCACTGGAGATATCCAACACCTTGGATAAGGGACTCAAGGATGGCAAGCCTCATGTGAAAATAGTCGGAGGAATTCATGGGGATGAGACTGTTGGAAGGGTGGTTTCTATGGGAGTTGCAGAGTGGCTATGTGAGAAGTATGAATCAGATCCTACTGCGTCTGCTATTGTCTCTGGGGTGCATACATGGGTGCTTCCGGGGATGAACCCAGATGGATTCGAGGCTAAAACAAGATGGAATGCGAATGGCGTGGATTTAAATAGAGATTTTCCCGATCGCTTCGACGACGAAGGGATGACGAGTAACACATTAGGGAGACAACCTGAGACTGTGGCAATCATGGGATGGACACAGGATTATCCGTTTGTCTCTAGCCTTGTGTTTCACGGTGGCGAGTTGGTGGTTAGTTATCCCTTTGATGGCACAGCTGATGGGAGAGCACATTATGCAAAGAGCCCTGATGACGAAACATTCAGGTACCTGGCCAGAGAATATGCTGAGAATCACAGAGTCCTGAGCAGCTTCCGTCAGAGACAATTTCCTGGCGGCATCACAAATGGAGCTGCTTGGTATCCGATCTATGGAGGTATGGGTGATTGGAATTATTTGATGGAGCATGTATACGAACTGACCATCGAGGCAGGCAAGACAAAATGGCCAAACTCAAAGATGCTGCCAGGCCTCTTTGAGGATAACAGGAAATCTGTCTTGGAATTCATCAAAACCACTGCATTCAAAGGGATCAATGGCGTTGTTCGGACGAAGAATAGAAATGGATCAAAGCGGGGTTTGAAAGGTGCCAAAGTTTACATTGATGGATTGGATTCCTACGTGATCTCCACAGAGAGAGGACAATTTTACCGCCCTATTGCCCCCGGAACATATACTGTCTTGATTGAAAAACGCGGATATAATACTGTGGTGGAGGAAGTGAAGTGTCCTTTAGCAAACGCTTCGAAAAGGACAAAATTCAACCTTGTGAAGTTGCAATAGAAAAATGAATGTGAATCAAGTTTTGCTCATATATTAAGTCTTGTTTATTGTTTGTTGTAAATCTGCCGCAGTACATCACGCCCTACTGTCCAAGCGGCGCCGGATACAGTACAATCAAGCCTTTCTTGCCACCTTTTCAGAAACCCAGAGAGGCTCTGGATTTTCAACTGCTGCATCTATCCTTGACTCTAATTCTGCTTCCGTCGCAATCCAATGCCTGCTTTGTTCCAATAGAACTTCTTTCCTGCAGGCATCAAAACATATCGATATCTTGAAGGAAGAGAAAAATAAGGCAACATCAGCATCACACATACCTCTTCTCCCGGAAGGCAGCTATTACTGACTGGCGTGTGAACTCCCTGCCCACATTCTCTATTCTTCTTTCGACCTTCTGCCTTCTAGCCTCTTCTATCTTCTGGAATTGGCCATCCAACTCCATCGCCATGCGCGCATTCCTTTCAGCCTGGGCTCTCGCCCTCTCCTCTTTTCTTGCTTCTTGAGCTCGAATGAGTTTCTCCTTCTCCTCCTTCTCCTGTATTCTCTTGGAGTGCACTTCCTCATACCATTTCTTTCTCAAGTTGGACAAATCCCTCTCATACGCATTCCTTTCCCTCCCAAAGTCAATGGACGAGCGCCTGGTCTTCGTGTCCTCCGCACTTACTGCATCATCGGAGGGATATCGAGAAGAATAAAACGATCTAGATCCAAATACTGCTTGGACTGTACCCTTGATCCCTGCATCGGACAAGGCACGACCGACACTGCCTCCGTGGCGTTGGGTCACCACCTGTCGCAGCAATTTTCCAGCATGATGACAACCACCCATTATTAAAGCAATCAATTGTTCATCATTTAACAACTCTTCAGAGGCAGGTGAACATGCATGACACTCGTTCCACATTGACATCCTTTCCTTAAAAAGGCACAGAGACTCGCATGTGCATGGTGCTTGTAACCCACACTGATTAATTTGGAAAGACGTCCAGAAAAGCACTGGCTAATTCCCTAAACCTAAATTATTTTGATTTTTCAAGGTATATGAAGTCGATGGTGGGGTATGAAGGCTTCATATCTGGTACAGTGTGGCGCATCTTACTGCTCATGACACTGCTGCCTGCTTTGGGAAGGGCAAGTCAGGGTGACCAAAGTGAAATCTATCAGTCCTGTCTTGTGGGATGTCGTAGAGGTGGATTACCAAAAGGTGGTGTGGAAGATGTTGCACGGGGCGTTTCTGAGAGCCCATTTTGTGCCAGAGGAGATGATTCTGGTCACAGGTTGTCCAGGCTTGATGAATTCATTCTTCGTCGTATAATGCGGTGGGGATGCGAGAGTGATTGCCGATATAAATGTATGTGGGAGATTGAGGGAGATAAGAGGCGTCAGGGCACCGCAGATGATCAGGACAAGACTGTGTACAAGTACCATGGGAAATGGCCATTTGTGAGGATCTTGGGCATGCAAGAGCCAGCTTCAGTGGTGTTATCGTTGTTGAACTTGGGTGCTAATGTAAACTGTATATTATTACTACGGAAGTATGTTTGGTCTATGGAACCTGCCACAGGTGTGGAGAGGATGGGTTTTAGCCATCGCTTCTTGTGGTATGGCCACTTTATTCTTGCAAGCAATGCATGGATCTGGTCGGCCGTCTTCCACAGCAGGGATACGGCAATGACCGAAAGATTAGATTATTTCTCTGCGGGCGCAGTGATGATTTTCGATGCATACCTTAGTTTTAGCAGAGCCTTTTCTGACTTGCTTCAGACTTCTCAGACAAGTAGGATGCTATTTGCCGCTGGTCTGATTCTTTTCTATCTCCGTCATATGTACATGATGCATTACGTCAAGTTTGATTACGGATACCATGTAGGTCTCTGTGTGGCAGCAGGGGTGCTGCAAAGTCTGGTTTGGATCGGATGGGCCATGTTTTCAAAACATGGCAAGCAGCATCCTGGAAGAAAATATCTATTGCTCTTTGTTGCCTGTGTGAATGCTGCGGTTTTGTTAGAAATATTGGATTTCCCACCGATAGCAGATCTTCTAGACGCTCACGCATTGTGGCATCTTGCAACTGTTCCTCTCGTCTATTGCTTTTTTGAGTTTGTCAAGAGAGATGTTGGGGGGTTCCATGTTGTGGAAAAGCAGAAATGAATACATTAATAAATATCAGATAGTTTTCTTTTTGGATGCATTGAAAAAGTTTGGCGCTGCCTCTGCGAGCCATTCAGGCTTCACACAGTGAACCTCTTGCATGTCGACACTGTGTTTCCCAGTCTGTTGTGCCATGTAGAAACAGAGCCATTGGGGCTGGCGCCCGTACATGACAGATGATGGGTGGATGCGAAGCCTGGACATTTCCGTCAGAGGATCTCCAGTGTTTCTCAGGAATCTATACGTTGAGTTTCCTTCATTGTCAATCTCAGGCTCACCTCGAGGCCCAAACCTAAGCTGCACAGAATTCAGAAAGAGTCCAGCTGCAAGTGATTTTTGAATGGCAATTATGCGATCGTGTATTTCCTCACGGCTCAGATCTTTGCGCAGAAGAATATTATCTCTAATATCTTGTAAAGATCTTCTACAGAAAATTGGGTCGTCCGGAGAACTTTGTTTCTTCAGGCGTATGATCTGTCGCAAGACTTGGTCTCGTATATCAGATGCTCGAATGAGAGATCTGTGGCTCACAAAATTTTTCATCGCCCAACTTTTGCTCCTCTTGTTTTCTTCCCAAGCTTTCCATACATTTAAGTAGGTTATTAAGTCTCCCTCCTCGACAGCAAATTGAGATTTCGCGCCGTCAAGATCCCTCCTCCTCCCTGATGCCCAAATGCTTTGAACATTCAACATGGCAGATATTGTTGCGACTTCGTACACACATCCTGCGGACCAAGATACCAAAAGTGCCCTAGAAAGTTGGGGTTCGATAGAAATCTCACTCATATACCTTCCCATATATTGTGTAAGTTTTGCATCGTCGCCAAGTGCTCCCAGAGCATGGAGGTTTTCCAATGATCTCACCATACACTCTGATGGTGGAGGAGTCAGCCATGAAAAATGCAACATATTATCAACCCCAAGGCCTTTGAGTTGTAATACTATTGATGTTAAATCACTTCTCTGAAGTTCCGGAATCTCTACGGTGTCGAGATTTTCGAAATGCTCCTGTGTGCATAATCTGTACGAAAAGCCAGGCCTCACTCTCCCTGCCCTACCAGATCGCTGTACTGCACTAGCTTTGCTTATCGGAGCCACAAGTAAACTTTCTAAGCCAATAAATGGATCGAAATTCCTCTGTTTCGAAAACATGCAATCCACAACGTGCACTATCCCGTCTATTGTGACAGACGTCTCTGCAATATTTGTAGCAAATACAACTTTGCGACAGTTCCTCGGAGGAGACTCAAAGACTTCCATCTGATGCTTTGCAGAAAGGCCTGAATATAAGGCGACTGGATAAAGTCTGGTGCCGCTTCTCCTCTGACTGCGCCCTTCTGTATACTGGGAATGATTGGATTCTTGGACCAAGGCTACAGCCTTGTCACATTCTTCCTGGCCTGTCAAGAAGACTAGAATATCTCCAGGCAAACCAGCATCATTAATTTTATACACCGTTTCCACAGATGTTTGCACATAGTCCTGACAAGGCCTTTCCAAGTAATGGACCTGAACAGAGTGGGTTCGGCCCTGAACAGATAACATCCCAGGCATGCCAGAAGGACGATCAGCATGGGCTTCTTCTTGAGAAATGCTCGTTGACGCATCAAAGAAGAAAGAGGCAAACCTTTCAGCGTCAATAGTAGCCGAAGATATAACGATTCTCAGGCTCGGCCGTCTCTTCTGTATCTTTTTCAAAAGTCCTAGTAACACATCGGTTGATGCAGATCGCTCGTGAGCCTCGTCGACCATGATGACAGAGTACTTGGACAAGAGTGGGTCCGTCGCCATTTCCTTGATCAACACACCATCTGTACAGAACTTGATCCTAGTCTGATGGCTCGAAACCTCCTCGAATCGAATAGCGAACCCAACCTCTTGCCCCAACTCAACATTCATTTCCTCTGCTACCCGAGCGGCTACAGACATGGCTGCCACCCTCCGTGGCTGTGTGCACGCAATCATACTTCCTATCGGCGCCCAGCCAGCACTATAGAGGTATTGAGGGACTTGTGTCGTCTTTCCTGATCCAGTTTCTCCGACAATAATACACGTGGCATGTTTTTCCACCAAATACAGAATCTCCCTTTTATATTTGAAGATTGGTAGCAGCCGCTGCTGCTCCTCAATCCTCAATCCTCTGTATCTATTGAATATAGGAATTGAAGACGCATTATCAGAGCCCCGCCTCTCTACATCCTGGAACGACACTCCAAAAGCACTTTTCCTTCCTTCACCAGGCCTCAAAAACCGACTGCTACTTCCTTCCTCTCGATCAGAAGACCTATACCGATGGCCCATTATACAAATATGTATATCAGGTTTGGAGTAGACTGGTGTTGGATCATAATGATTGTCACATCAGCGTATTTGAAATGTCCTTTTTAAAGGACCCTTTTCAAATCTCGAGTCTCATCGATTTCCGACTTGCGTCATCTGATTGAGCCGAAAATGTTCAAAACACATTCTCGGTATGGTCTAATAATATATATAGTCGTCTAGGATATACGAATGTGGTCTCAATCTTTGCTGCATCGCATGTGGCAGCATGCATGTCCTCTTGAGTACTGCAGCAGAATAGATGGGTCCACTCATGCTATGGGCCATATGAACAAAAGGAAAAAAGCCAGATGGATATGTTATGGGGAAGGCAGATCAGCAAACAGATCGAAATGGTCCAGTCAAGACAGCAATACTGGGGAGGAGGAGGAAGAGAGTAAGCAAGGTGGCCTTGAGGCCAGTGAGGGAGCCCGACATGCAGGGGTATCGGTGTGGGATTGCGTGAATGATATAAGGCCTCAAATAGAAGCTGTAGACAGGTTGGTGGTAGCCAACACGAGGCGGGTTCAAGAGGCATTTCGGAAGTACAGGGTTGGTCCACATCATTTCCAGGGGTCTACTGGGTATGGGCATGGAGATTTGGGGCGATGTACGCTCGATGATATTATGGCAGATGTTATGGGTGCGGAGTCTGCAGCTGTCCGGATTCAATTTGTGTCTGGAACGCATGCTATTGCTGCGGGATTATTTTCATGTTTAAGGCCTGGTGATGAGTTATTGGCTGTAGCTGGGAGTCCATATGACACCCTCGAGGAAGTCATTGGCACCCGGGGGCAAGAGAATAGCGGGAGTTTAATAGATTTTGGAGTGTCATATAGAAAATTGGAGCTCCGAAGGGATGGTTCTGTGGATTTTGAGGCTCTCAGGACATCTGTGAGCAGTAGAACACGGGTTGCATTGGTGCAGAGATCATGCGGCTATGCTCTTCGACCGACGCTTAAAATCTCTGACATTGAACAAATTGTTGAATGTGTCAAGAGCCAGAATACGGATACGTACGTTATTGTGGATAATTGCTACGGGGAATTCACAGAAGAGAGAGAGCCACCGTCTGTTGGCGCAGACCTGTGCATGGGATCTTTTATCAAGAATCCTGGCGGGACTATCGCCACAGGAGGCGGTTATGTTGCGGGTATATCTGACTTAGTGGAGCGATCGATAGCACGAATGAGTGCCCCTGGTGTTGGCATGGATGCTGGATCAGTGCCGGGAGAAACTCTGAGGCTTCTATACCAAGGATTGTACATGGCTCCAGCAACAGTGGGCGAAGCACTGAAGTCTGGGCGTTTAATAGCTCAAGTATTCAGTAAAATGGGGTATACGGTGATCCCAGAAGCAGGACACCCAGATGTCTGGTCATTCATCACTGCAATAGAAATGAAGAATCCGGATGCCATGGTAGCCTTCTGCAATGCTGTGCAGCTATGTTGCCCTGTCGGGTCTTACGTTCAGCCCGTGCCGGGTGTCACCCCTGGATACGGGGACGAAGTCATATTTGCTGACGGAACCTTTATAGATGGGAGCACAGCTGAGATGAGTGCAGATGGGCCAATCAGGCCTCCATATGTCGTGTATTGTCAAGGTGGCTTTCACATGTCCCAGTGGATACATACATTAGAGTACTTCTTGAGCTCTCATCATTAATGATTGATCTGTTTTCGGTATTTATTTTGGCTTGGACCATGTTCTTTGTCATCGCTAGGGCCAAAAACCAATTCCCTCCCACGCATACCTGTCATGCGGGCTATTTTATTGTACCTTTCTTTCCTCAATGTTTTTGCCGGAGTAGAAGCGATCGCTTTCGTACCAAATGTTTTACCGAGCCATTCCTCAAATGCTTCATGCAAGGCATTCACATATTTGTAGTCCGGATTCCTAGAATAAACCCGCAATCTCTTTTCTTCAAAGTTCTGCACCACCATGGACGATATCTGCTCTGGACGTAGTTTTCGCTTCTCATTCGATTCAATATAGTCGTAAAAATGAACATGGTCTAATGGGTTCCTGTCTCTCATCGAATAATTAATCTTGTTCTCTTGGATTATAACATCCTCTGCAGACAGGTTGACATCACTGCCCTTGTAACAGTTGATAACATCTTGTGCAGAGGGGGCCTCCCACCTCCCTCGTTCAAGAACTTCGAAAGGAATTGGAGCATCCGTGACATACTTGTACAATTGTCTCCTCCTCAACCTCTCAATTATTCGCTGTGCTGCACGGATATGTGTTTCTGTCGAGTCATCTCGCAAAGAAAAGATGCTGCTGTAGAAATCAAAATTTTCCACATAGTCCAATATATTGTCGTCCAACCTTACAAATTCAGAGGCATCCCAGATCTTCTCACTGAATTTTAATGCTTTGTCGGCCTCCAAGAGGGCATCCACAACCATGAACTCAATTGCTTTGGCCTTCTTGTGCGTGTAGACTGATCTGTGCATCAGGGCTCGGGCATGAAACAACTCATACAGATTCATGTATTCAGTATATTTGTAGCAAATTTCGTCATCAATGACTTTTGAAAATTGCATCAATCGGTTGAAATTGCAGGATAGATTCACACCACAATATGTTGCATCCCGAGCAAGATAATCAAACTTATCCACATCGATCGAGTTTCTCCCATTCGCGACAATTTCCGCTAACCAGCGCTTTGTAGGCCCTCCAAGAGTGACTTTCGATGCCTCCTGCGCCCCAACACCATGCCCTGACGTGATGAACGCCTTCACTCGGGAGACGTCATCTGGTGAGATGGAATCAATGTGGTTCTCATCAATCAGAAAATCCAACATCTTTGCACTCATATCCTCGTGATCCCAATCAAGGATACCTTTCCTCTTCAAAAATTCTCTCTCGAAAACATGTGAGAATGGGCCGTGTCCTAGATCATGACACAAGCCTGCTACTTCGACTGTCCTCACATCAGACCTGTCCACATCCAATGCAGCTCCCTGAAAGGACCACAACTGCATGGCAAACTTCTGTGCCAAGTGGGCCACCCCCAAACTATGCTCGAATCGATTGTGAGACGCACCCGGAAAGACATAGTACGTCATTCCAAGCTGCTTCAAGCGACGAAGCCTCTGAAACTGCCTGGTATCAAATATAACCTTGCATTGGGCATCCAGGCGGAAAGTGCCATGAATAGGATCATTTATAATTTTACCATGCAACTGAACTCCTGATAAAGGTCCTGATCGATCCCCATCCCTCCGAGAGGCGTTGAATTCCGAGAAATTGGTCAAACGTTCACCTTGCACGGGGTCGGCTTGGAAGGCTTCTTGAGCCAATTGACTCGCATTCACCAGTGGATCATAGTACTCATCCTCCATTGCAGATGGCGAATTCAATACATAACGACCGTGACCATATGGCCTCCGGGTAAGTTGCCTTTGCATTTTTAAAATTCTTATCAAGCGACATCCAAATTTTTGGAGGATCCACGTCGTGTTCATCTTCCCCGTCATTTGTCTAATGGATTGAAAAGTTAGCATCTTTTGAGTAGATTATCAAACACACGTCCAGCAATGGAAGTGAATAGCCGGAAAGAGACAGAAAGGAAGAACATATGAATGCCACCTTTTGGAATCTCCTGGGCTGAGAGCCACTGTCGATGGCACTATATCCTGTTGAAAAGTTATGAGGCCAAGTTGGGTCATTCGTACGTCACATAGACGACGTTGTGGTCATCTAATTCTCGTTGGTCTAACGGCCTCAGTGTTGCTCTTTCACCTTTTCGCGGCTACAGGTCGATATAGATCCGGAGATACGTATCAGAAATCACGTATACGAGTCAAAGTGGACAAGAAATACCCTGGTCGTGATCATAAAGCGTACAAGTTCTATGACTATGGGTCAGTATACCATGACATGAACTTCACTTGTCCCGTTGCATGGGTGCGTGTGGATGTTGAGAGCCATTATCTCATCTTCATATTGATTGACACGAGTATCTCTTTTATACTGAAGGAATGGACCGACAATCCTTTGGAAGCTGATGCTCTGTGGTATAATGTGCTGAATAATGGTGCAGCAGCTGGACAGTCAATGTCCTCCATGGCAGAGTCTGCTGAGCAGCCAAGCAATCCATTGAAAGTTTTCATGTCCCTCGAAAGCGAAGCATACTATCCTTACATTGTAGGTATAAAAGAATCTGGGAAGATTGATGTTACGGTGGATTATAGAATATGGAGCGATGCTGCATCCGCAAGTGGTACGGCAGATGTGCCTGCAGTGTATCTTCAAAACCCCACCAATGAAGCGACAAAGATAGATTTCAGAGCGCCACCAGTACTTCCGAAGAGAAAAGATGTGTATCTTGCCGTTTTCATCAGTAATTGTGAATCTAAGAGCGGAAGAGAGCGTTATTTGACCGAGCTCATGGAGAACATGCCAGTGCACTCCTATGGGGGATGCCATCACAACAAGGATGAGCCAGCCTTTGACGGAAGCGTATCGAAATGGGACAGGAAGCGGATGATAGGACAGCAATATCACTTTGTATTTGCAGCCGAGAATTCTGAAGCACCCTCATACGTGACTGAGAAGGTGTATGACTCCTTCGCTGCAGGAGCAGTACCAGTATATTTTGGTGCTCCAAACATTGACAAGTTTATTCCTGATCCATCGGCGATAATTGCGGCAAAAGATTATTCGCCCAAAGATCTGGCAGTATTATTAAATAGAACGGCTCGCGATCCAAAAGAATACGCAAAGTATTTTGAGTGGAAGAAGAGACCTTACAGCAAGGAATTCAGGCGAATCCTCTGCTTGGCCAGTAGAACAGTCCAGTGCCGCCTTGCAATGCACATGGAAGGGTTAGATATGGAGCAGGATTGCGACGAGGCAATTATTGATACGTTATGAATTCCTATAGGAAGAACTGACTCTTACATGAACATCATCATCATCATCATCATTCCAATGGCAGAGAAAGCAATAGATGTGGCAGAGGACGTGCCAGCAGCCATACCACTGTCATCTTCTTCTCCCATATCCATGCCGGTATCTTCTTCTCCCATGTCCATACCACTGTCATCTTCTTCTCCCATGTCCATGCCGGCGTCTCCATCCATGTCCATTTTCATTCTCATAGATTCTGTTCCAGTACCCACATAACAGTCATCCTCTCCATCACCCATGTACATGAGTGCACCGTAAGAAGAAGCTCCATCGGTACCGTTCACAACCGCAAAGATATGACCCATGCACATGTGACCAGCCAACTGGTGGGCATTGGTCATGTTCCTCTCCTCCTTGAACAAGTACGGAGTATTGGACGTGTCCACATCAGCGTTGTCAAAAGTACCTTCGTAGGTTCCATTTTCAGAAGAACCAAAAGGAATATCAACGATATTTCTGAACTCTGGTTCCAGAGCTGACCCCTTGCGATCAACAATCTCAACACTTTCCACTGGGAATGTCGACGTCATGATCCAGTTCCACACCCCTTCTTGCAAAGAAGCATTCATCGAACCGGTCATTTCACCATCAGCATTCTTCAAATCCGCCATGAAGTACCCATTCATGCTTGTATCAGCAGAAACGGCTGTCGCAGCCGTAGCTGCGAGAATGGCCATCAGGAGCATCTTCATAGTGACAGTCAGGAGTCTTATCAGTACTCTGTTCACAAATAATTATATATTTAAATTATGGTTGTGCACTATGCGGAGCAGACGGGAGAGGCATAGAAAAATTCAGATTCTGGGGATCAGAGCGTATCTGGATATCTGCCATTAGCCCCGCCCCCTAAGAACCCCCGATCGAGGGGCAATCTTGACTCATCTCATTCGCACTGAATACACAAGTACTGTGCCCACATTTTTGCATACAGACTCAATTTAGACTTTAAAGTCATTTTGGCAATCTTCATGCTGCAACACTCACCACGGTCACCTACACCTTGAGCGAGAGTTTGAGCATGTCCTATACATGTGCGTTTTGCTCTCTCATACATTGTTGCAATCTCTACCCATGATGCTATATCGCAATAAACATATATTTTAGTCTATCTTATCCGCATATCGGCAATTTCTGTGCAGGAAATGGCCCTTCCTGTGCACGAGCTGTTCAAAGACAGGGACGTCTGGGAGTTCTGGAGAGAGACTGGGGTGTTTTCAGAAGCCATTCCTCGCATCTGCGACCACATAGAGACTTTAATTCTACGCTATGGGGCTTTGTATGGCCTGGTGGTGTGGCTAGGGACCGATGGGAAGCTGTATATAGTTGCCAGCGCAAACTTGGGGCTTGGTTTTACATACATACCCTTGAGGCTTTTGACTCAAAGTCTGAGACCCTACGTAGATGAAATCCCCGGACATAGACGCCATTGGATTCGTGTTGATAAGTTGAAGAATATATATGGACGAGGGAGCCAGGATAAGGCGGGAAATAGCAAAGGATATCACAACAAGAAGGCTGCTTTCTCCCTGCTGCAGAAGAGGCTAGCAGAGTCGCAGGACTTGCCTGTGCTGGCTTTAGTATATGCAAACGATAAATACTTGACGCTTTGTCACCCTCAGAAAGACACCGCGATGGAGATGCTGATGGAGAAGGTGATAAGATACTACCAATCCTTGTCAGATGATGGTTGTATGCCGCAAATCAGACCCAATATCTCGTTTCTGCCGCCCTCTGTGCATGTGGACAGCAGTCGGAGACCTAGGAGAACATCAAATGTATTGTCGCGTCCGAGCAGGAGGAAGAGGACGTCCAAAACAGGGGAGAACCAGTCTCCAGTGGATGAATGGGAGGCCATCGAGTTTGTGCATGAACCTGGCTCGCTGCCGTGGTATTGTCACGCGATCAAGGATCCCAACGGCACCGGAGTAGCTGCTTTGATCAAAACAGACAAGTATTATAAATGGGCGTTCGCGGATGCTCGATGCCATGGGCCTGGGGGCAGTATGAGGGTCCACCACAACTTGCTGGTTGAGGTGGAATCTGAGCTTGATCCCATGGGCCATTTGCGGTGCTCTTGTGCCGTATTTCGCAATTGTCTGGAGCCCAAAGAATGTGTTCACACGTTGTATACCCGTGTGAACTCGGAACGCCTGCGCAGTATGGCGTTTTCAAAGGAAGGCGAGGTGGTGACCATCATGAAAAATAACTCCTCCACAGCTGGCTACTACGTGGACGGCTGCTTCGTCAGGATGCAAGGCGATAGGGGTCTGCGATGCGATTCAGATAAAGCATTTGGATGTCGTCACGTCGCTCGGGTGCGGGAGGCATTGCACTTGGACGTGGATCCTGAAGAGGAGGAGAGTGAGTCCACACCTGACCCTTCCTGCTCTTCCTCTGATGACGAGGCAGACGTGCTGCCTACGAACGCATGGATATCGGATACATCAAAAACATTCAAGATAGAGTATCCTTATAGCGATGCGCTGAAGCGGGCGGTGATGGAACGGCTGCTGTTTGGCTTTTCAAGAGACAAGGAAGGCACTCCACTTGGGCCTCTTCAGCCACCCATGCCCGCCTCGACCACGTGCGACTGCGGCCTCCCTTATACAAGGAGAGGATATAAAGAGACAGATCCTGTGACGGTGTATATGAGACCGCCGCACTGCGCCAGGTCGCTTCCCTGCATGGTATTGAAGTGCCAAAGGGGTGCACCAGAATGCACCCTGCACTATACAGGCTTGGAGGACGGCCTGTGGCGTGCCTCCAAGACAGTGGCGGTAGAACTGGACCTTTTAGTACGATGTGCAAGAGATTTTGTCGGATTTAGAGGACATTCGCTGACTGCACAGCGCGACAGCATCAGTGAAATGTATGACATGGTTTCTGACACCATTCCCACTGAGAGTTTCCTAGTGGCCAATGCGTTCCGCAAAGCAGTGTATGGCGTTGCCAGTTGTCTTCATTTTGATACAAGTGATATATCTAGAAGTATGCGAGAAGAATGTGGCGCTGCAATGCCGCCAAATGCCATGATGTGCCCCATCTGCCAGGACAGCCCAGATGTGATCATCATGGATGGCACCTCCATGTCTATCAGCGCTTCTCTTTGCAGCGCCGAGTCCTTTACGGCGCGCAAAGGCAATCAAATAATCAGAAGACCGCATTTGATGGTCGAGCGGTGCTTTTTCAATGTCAGCAAAGGGTCGAATGAGGTACCAGAAAGACGTGCAGGGCAGAGACGAGAAGTCATCAAGCTTGTGCAGGAGTTTGAGTCTTGGATCGAGTCGAAGGACACTCCACAGGGATTTGTGGGCATCCATAGACTTCGTAGTCTCGCCCATACGTGGAATTTGGGCGACTTTGTGTCGTGGGTGCACGAATCGTGCAGAGAGGGGCGGCTGTCTGTGGTGGATAGGAAAGCAGCCAAAGCCATGCTGCGGGAGTTGCGGAGCGATAGCCCAACCACGTCATACCTCTCCTACGAGTCTTCTATAGACCTTGATGGCTGCCTGGAGGCGGGGAGGGTGGTGGGACAGGCCGTCATGGACAAACTGGGCCCCATCCTCAAGAATTTGCTAAGGATTGTGCAAGCGCCGGGCCAAGAGGGAGCTGTGATCCCCACCGGGTGGGTTTCTTTTCTACGTGAGATCATAGAAAGAAGCAGATGGATTTCCGAGATCAACTGTGGCGAGCGCGAGCTGGGAGATGACATCCCACACCCATGTGAGGCCTCTGCAGTGAATGGGGATTTCCTCAGGAATGGCGTCTGTTGCGGCCTCCCTCGGCTGCGTTTCCGTCCCCCATACGCATGCGATGGACAGAAAGAAGATTCAAAAGTGAGTGAGAAGGACAAAGCGTCCTGTAAGCATGCGTTCCACAAGCCAGGGAAGAGGACAGGTGGAGTGTTTACGTGCATGTGCCAGCACGGTGTTGCATATGCTTCATTCATCATTAAAAATGCCGAGGGCCGCGATGAACCTTTCACATTTCTCACTTGCTATCTCAAGAAAGCTCCGAGGGTCGTGGTGTACGATTTCGCGTGCGCATTGATGGATTACTGCCTCAACAGGGCACCAGACTTTTTCAAATTTACTCTGTTCGTTGTGGATGCTTTTCATTGGGTGAATCACGTCGCCTGTGCCAGGAGTTTTTCCATTAAATTATACAGTGAGATGAAGGACATTGCCAGCATGACGCAGAACACAGAGGCGTGCGAGCAAATCAATGCTGCCATGAAGAGGTTCAAGCCGGTTCTTTCCAGGATGGGCCAGCGGCCATTCATCGCCCTGCTACGCCTGTTTCTGACACAGTGGAACATCTCAAAGTACCATAAACTCATTCGATACAGCATGGCGCGCCCAAGGCCGGAGCAGGTGCAGGTACATGAGTTGGATCAGCAGTGAGGGAATGCCGAGTGGCCAGCTGTTTCACCAGACTTTTCAGCCGTCCACAGCGTACCATGGCGCGTTTCGATGCGTCAAATACGTCCCGATGCACTATTTGAGTTGTAACGATGCCAAATCGGTGCAGAATGCGGGGTTGAAAATCGGCTCGATGCCGCCATGACCCTCTGAAAGCCTGCTTTTTTGACCGCAGGAACGGCACCCAGGCTTGTCGACCTCCGCCCCGAGCCGCTCTCGCGTCCACATTGGCATCTTAAATACTCCAATATGCTTGAGTATGAGCCGATGGAGCGTTCGATCGAGTATAGACCGCCCTGGCTCGCCTTCTTGTGGAGACATGACACGGTTCGGACGGCGACGAACCGCACAGCATCATGCGCTCGCGCATCCGATGGTATCTTTTTACACATTTAATTGATGATTTTAGGCGATATCCGCGACTGTTGAGATCCCCTGCGCGCAATCGCGCATGGCAAGGAATTCAAATTTCGAGCAGGTCGTTGCGCGGAGGACGGCCGGATACGGAGCTCGCGACATAATCTGCGTTGCAATTAATGGTCATTGATATATTTGAATCTATTGGATGCACCCTGCTAGCATGATAGAGGCCTGGGTGGCGACCCGACTTTTCGAACTGGCATTTGAATTCCCTGTCTGCAGCAAGCTCGGGTAAACTCCGGTGTAGGGCATATGGCGAGTCCCCAGGATACAGGGTATATGCATGGTGCGATTTTATGCAGGTCATGTCGATGTTCAGAGCCTAGGCGGATGAAAACCCGCGCCATAGGATCCGGTCTGTCATCATATTTGATTGGCATGAGGAAATACCCTATCTGGCACAGGAGATTGACGTTTGTCTCCCATCAAACGCGTTTTTCCTGTTCAATGGGAGACGAACGTCAATTTCAGAGCAACCCCGTGGAAGAGAGGGATGGCTAGGACAGGCAGGCTCTCCCTCTCCCATCACAGGACTTCAATGAAGGCTGCCAACTTTCAGGACCAGGATGGCCGCCTTATCGACGCAAATACAAAGTGATTACGGTAGTACAATATATATTGATGCGTATAAAAGCCAAATGAATGCTGCGGAGAGGGCAGTGCTGCCGTCCCCGCAAGAAAGTGTGTAATGTGCATACAAACAGCATGCTGCATGTGTGCCACAAGGCCCAATTCATGTTCATACAGCGGTTGCAATTAAAATAAGACTTGCACTCCATTCCAATATATTACCACATATATGTGATATATGTTTCCAGCCTTGTGGCGAGAATGGTCATAGCACACGAGCAAAGCCAACAAGGTTGCACTGCTGCAAGTGATCCAAACTATGCAACTTACTGTCCATCCTCACCTTGCACAAGCTGCTCAGGCGGCATGTCGATATTCAACGCTTCTTCTTGTTGATGTGTATCAGTAGTTTGAAGATGAGACAAGAGTGCATCCAGCGCCTGTTCATGAGATGTCACAACAGCTGTATCTCTGCCTTTCTTCCTGAGTTGCCCCTTCAGGGTGCTAATGATGTCATCAAGGTTTGATACCGACACGAAAGACACGCCTTTCGATGCATTTTGACATGCATATCTTTTGCGATCGAGCAACCACTCCTCGTCGCCCTGGCTGGCATCACTCAGTGCCCAGGTTGCACGCTCCACATCCCTCCTGTGCAAGTTGAAGTCCAGACTTGGCCTCCTCACCAGCGAATTGGTGTCTCGCTTCTTGTTCCAGCTCGGGAGAAGGCGATTAAGAATCTCAATCAGTTCCTTCTTCAGGTAGTACATGCCGTTTTGTATGGGATTGCCCTTTTGGTCTTGTGTTCCATCTGGAACTGTCACAGAGATCAGGGTGGCACAAGCATCTCCACTACCCCCAATGAACCGCTTCGTAACGCCCAGTTCTATTGAGTTATTGATTTCCTCCAAGTCCATCAAACACTCTTCGTCGGCAGCGGGGGTTGCAGGCGTCACCTGTTGCTGGGGTGCTGGGGTTGCTCCATCACTGTCACCCATGAGGAATGGCTGAGCAGCCAATACACCTGAAGCCTGGCTAAACGCGCTGTAGAACTTGCCCAATGCCATACTAGCCACATGTATATCGTTTGTAAACACCTCCAAAGTATCCAGATAGCTGTTTACCGCGCTTTTGCCCTCCTCAAACTGCTGCAACCTGGATACAGCCTCCTCTTGTGCCTGCTCCAAAGAGGCCACTCTGGCTTGTACCCTCGCCAGCTTGTCATACGTTGACGTGTAGTCCATCAACAGCTGCCCAAGGAGCTTGTTACTGAGATCTGGGCACATCTCCTTGGCATCCAGGTCGCCATTGTGGAGCATCTCATACTGCTGTTGAGGGGTTTCGGTGCCGGCTTTATAGATGTGGCACCAATCACGCGTCGTCCATCTTTTCACACCAGAATTTGATTGATTTCTAGATGCTGTATCGCGGGTGTCTTTCTCACAGGTGGCATCGAATGCGCTGCAAAGGCGCTTCGAAGCTCGCCCAACTTCTGGGTCCATTGGCACATGTCGACGCGACATGCCTCTCTGAGCGCCAAAATCCGCACGAAACTCTCCAAATTCCTAAAAAAGCCTTTATTAATTCTTATAAACGACAACGCGTGATACAATAGACCACAAAATCGCAGCAAGCTCGCGACTCGTTCGAATGGCGTCTCTGAACACCACACGCAACTTGATTCAAATTTAATTGCACAGTAGATTAAACTGTTTCAGTTCATTGCTATGCTGAAATTTCAATCAATCAAAATGTGTGTCGGCCACACAAGATTGATGACTTGGACACTATATCCCCTTTGTGTTTTTACACTATTTAGAACATGGGGAATCTCATATCTGCACCCTACGGGCGTGGCCAGCGATCGATCGTTCGCCCATCGCGATGGGACTACCATGTCGTCTATCACGCAATAGATAACGCTATAGATCAAAAGCCTGCAGGCATATCAGCTCATACCTCGCGATCTGCGTTCACGTCACTCGTTGAATTCGATAGAATGAGATCTCATATGAGACTATTCTGTGGATGAACCACCACCAGTACTTGCATTCTCATCCAGAGAGTGATGCATTTCACCTGCAAGGCTGGTGCTGTAACCCACACTAATTGAATGGCATGCACTTCCCTCGTCCCAATTGGTTCCAACCTCGTCAATGATACATTCCACTTACTTGCCATTGGCCAGAACCGTTGCCAAAGCTGGGGTCCACCTCCCTTGGATGCTTGGTTGCTGGGTCACCACCCTCTCCTTAGTTTGCCTATTGCTCTTTCTTCCACACGTTGTCTTCCTTCCCACAGATGACCTCAGATTCATCATCTGTCTCAGTATCTCCACAGGATCATCATTCCTCATGGACACAGATCGAACTCTGCCATTCAGATAGGTGGCCTCAATCCACGGATGCCTTCCAGGTCGCACAGTAATAGTGACATCAATCTGAGGATTATCCTCCATGAACGATGTCATATATCCACTGGAGGAATTACTTGGATGCTTGATGAATTCTCTGGCGCCTCTGCTGCTTCCCGAGTGTTCGCAGTAGTTGAACGCTATGCGCTGCAGCTGCCACACACCCCGTCGGGACATGATGGAACTTCTTCTTTGTACTAACAATAATGTATTACAGAATGCTAAACCTCGGTGTGTTCCCATGATGAAGAAATTCAGAAATATTTTATATTCTAATGATGGAATCACGGGCGCCCTGCAGTGCCCACCAGGGCTAATCTGGTGTGGAAATACACCTTCACACCCTAAAGGAATATTCTATAATATACATGGCCCATGAGTCATCGCATCAGAAATGTAGTGCTCTGCGTGGATGACTCGAGTGGTTGTGAGCAAGCAGTCGAATGGGCATGTGAGCACTGCATCACGCCCATGGTCGTTTCACATGCCGACGACACGATACAGTTGCACTTGATTCATGTGATACCCCGCGTGGATGTGTCGTCGACAATGGCGTCCATGATGGTGTCTGGATCCAGCGGTGGTGAGGATGCTATTGCTGCTGCTGAAGGGGTTATGGAGAGGAGGGCAATGTCGTACATTGGCGAATACTTTCCGGATACCGAGCGGGTGGAGACCATCTTGCACGTCCTGAGGTATGAGATTGACAATGAGTCGATCGGGGAGATTATTTGCAGAAAGAGTGACGAGTTGCAAGCTGATGTGGTGGTCATGGCCAGGCATGGCCAGAGTGCACTGCATCGATTCTTCCTGGGATCTGTTACAGACTATTGTCTCAAGCACTGCACGAGACCACTCGCTATTTATAATTCATAATATAACATTGTAGTAGTACATGATGGCGATGGGTTGAGTTACTGTATGATACTTAAACATATGTACATGTGTTTGTCATGATTTCTACAACAGTGGCTTCTACATGTTCCCAATCAGACACCCTAATGATATTCTCGTGGTGAGGACCATCCTGGTCGGTCTTGGACCAAGGATACTGGGATTTCCAGTCGTACAAGAGCACCTGGATTCCAGCCTCTGCGCACTCCATGGCATACCATGGGTTGTCATCAATCAACACAGATGCCCCAATTTCTTTGCATATCTCCGACTTCTTCTTCGACGTGCCCTCGAGGGCAAAGTGATTACCAAAGAAAACTTGATCAAATATACCAGGGAAATGGCGGTCCAGCCACTCGAGTGTCTGCTCCTGAATCACGTGCTGCCGCGAAGTGACAACATGCAGGGCCAAATCATCGCTGTGCACCTTTTTCATTCGATCCAAACTGTCAAATGACCCAGGAATAACTTCGATCCCATCTCTAAAGTGAGCACTCGTGAAAAATTCATGTACCCTATGGTTGGACTCATCCTGTGAACACTCCCATACCCGAGCAAAGTCGTACACAAAATAATCCTCCACTCTATACTGCTGCCCGTACTTCTCTAAGCAGAAGGCATTCAGACTGTGAATAAACCTTCCAAGGACTTCATCAACATCCACGGCAATCGTGACGCGAGCCCTTTTGACCTCCCCGACCCCCTCCTCTCCACTGCCGTGCCGAGCCATGATGTTGTTCTTCCGTACACTCTGACTCATGCATTGTGGCATCAACGCACGCCTCGACCTATTAGTATACAATCGTCGCCCACGAATCGCCATGACCTGGCCACTATCCGCCAAGAATCTGTCCGCCCCGGCAGCTGGACGGCACGCGACACGTTGTCCCTGCTGCCTCCACGTCGAAACTACCCGAACGTTCATTCTCTAGTGGTAAGTGGATGTATATCTTATTAATGATTATAATTCGTTCAGTACACAGTCATAACAGACGCGCATGCATTCGTCTCCTGAACGACGGTTCGAACCAACGAATGCCGAAATTGGTCTTCTCCTGTGACAGCAGCTCGTGCAGGCAGATATGCCCTATCTATCACTCAAGAACCGTAACGGCAAAGCCGATGAATTCTTCTTGAATGATGGGCAGATCGGAATGGCTCCGTTGATATTGTTAACAATTCTTTAATTCCTTGAATCGAACATTAAGATTCGAATTGTCACAGCTCTCCTTGAATCGAACATTACGACTCCGAACGAATGTGTGGGTCTCACAACTTGTTCCCACGGCGAGCGCGAGTACACGTGTGAATGGACTCAGAGTATTTTTCAGCTAATGTATATAAATGTTGTCCAGGTATACCTGGTCATGTTGGTGAGGCATTCGTGAGATACGGTGGTCATCGAAGATTCCTCGGTCGGAGCATTGGCGTCCTTGTTTGTAGAATACTGCCTTTCATAAGCTATCCTAACATTACCTTTGTTAATTCGAGTATAATTCTCTCATGCGCGGTGCTGTAGTCCTGAGGAAGAAGACGAAGGCGAAGGGCACGTGCTGTCTGTGATACTCATAGTACCAGCGAGGAACAGGAGCAGGGAATTCTTAGAAGGGTAATCTATCTACTCATTTTGTAGACTTGGGTAGGAGAATGGCAGGCGCTTCAAAAGAGTCTGGCGAAGGAGGTGGTGTTGACACGGCTGCCAAGGGACGTGTGGAAAAGAGCGCCAATGTCGTGGATGATTCTGGAGTGGTGGAGAAGAGGTTAGCTGCGGTGAATACACGGGTGTTGAATGGAAGTGGGACGAGTAGCAGAGCGGAGGAGGAGGATTCCACGCTGTTGAGTGATGAGGAGATTGCGTGGAAATTGCATCAGGAGTTGAATGCAACATCTCCTATGTTCAGAACGAGGTCACGGAGGCAAAAGTCAAATTTAGCAGAGTCTTCTCTCGGTAATGGAGGGGCGCCGGAGCGGCAGCAAAAGAGGAAGAAGGGCGGTGGTAAGAAGCAACAGCACAAGGGTCCCAAAGGAGGGGGAGAGGATGATGGGGAAGGCACTGTAGGTTCTCGGAAGAAGTCACAGAGGGTGGTGGCAGAGCCAGATAAAGTGTCTGCTAGTCCATTTTTATCCAGAAAGGGTTCATCTGACACAGAGAAAAACAACAATAATAGCGACCATGGTGTGAAGGCACGGTCGAGGAAGGGTAGGCCAAAAGCAGCCCCAGATGGTGAGGATGTGCAGCAGGCTTCTGTGGATAAGAACAATAATAGCGAGAGAGGGGTTTCGAGAAAGTCAAAGGGAGGTCGGAAGGGAGCTCCTCGTATTCCAAAGCTCCCAATGGTGCAGCAAGGAGGCCATTGGTATCGTGCGAGAGTTTTGAAGGAAAATAAAGAGAAAATTCTCGTCGAGTTTGCGGGGTTTGAGCATAGTATACCGTCTCTATGGATGCCTAAATATTGTGAGAGGATATGGTATGGATCCTACAAGGGAAAGGATTGGAGATATCATGGGGAAGGGGCGTGGGTACCCAAGAATGGCATCAGAAATCGGATCATCACGACTGAGGACTATGATGTGCCACCTGCTTCAGTGGGGGATTTCGGAAGAAATTCTCAACCGCTCGCGGTCGAGACGCCAAGTTTACAGGTTGATGGAGCGATCACAGGCGAGGATACTGTGGGGAAGAGGAGGAAGTCTCGAGGAAAAAAGTCTGTTGGAGAGGAGGGTAGCGAGTCAAGGCAGCAACGTCTCGGGCGGAAAGTCCGAAGTAAAAGGAACCATTCCACGGAGGAAGACGAAGAGAGTGGGAAGAAATCAGAGGAGGATTCCGAGGAGAATGAGCAGCAGGAAACTCGCCGCACACGACCACGGCGAGCAGCCAAGAGGGCGGCAATTTTCAATAATGCAGAATTCGCTGTTGATACTGAGGTTGATATGATGGAATCGGATGTTGGTGGGTGGAAGACGTTTGCACAGGAGGAAGATGATCAGTTTTTTGCCCCCAAGACAATGCATAATATGGCAATTCTGACCAGCCTTGACGAGAAAGAAGCACTGCAAGCACTGACAGAGATGCCATCATCTCCTGTATCTCTCATGAATTTAGAAAAGGTCGAAGAGAGGATCGAGAACAGCAGGGAGGCTTTGTTGGAGGCGTACACCAATCAAGCGGAGCGTAAAGCTCCTCTGGCCAAGTCCCAGAACAATGCGTCAGCCATATCCAGATCTCACACTGCTGAGAGCATTGTGATTGCTGAGCAAATGTTTGGAGGTTTGCTGCATGCCATTTCTTCAAGGATGGAGCATGCTTCCACTGGCAAAAAATTCTGGTCGCCTCACATATGGTCATCAGGGGTAACGCCAGCAGATGGCGAACCTGCCATTATACATGTGCCAATATCCCTGATTGAAAAGGCTCTTGAGAGTAAAACAGAGTCATTTATCAAGCCAGCACCACCATTCCCTTTGTTTTGCTAATCACATGATAGAACACAAATAATGGCTTATTTGTGTGTTTGCTTTTGTTGTAAGATTCTTTATTACATGAGCCACTTTGCAGGAAACAGTCATTAGAAGAATCTCCATGAATCCTGATTTGGTGGGACATAATCCTTTCCAGGCTCGATCAATGTGAAGGAGTCTACAGTCTTTTGGAAAGGTTCCTGCAAATCTCCCCATTTATCTTGCGGACATGATACATTCAATGTATAGAGGAAGGTCTGCCCATCCAGGCCTGGCCGAGCAGCAGTGACTGCCCTGGCATGGCGATAGGTTTCATTCTCTGCATTCAACAGTGTTGGGGAGCCCTGCGAAATATGCTCATACACGCAGTATTGAATACCATTCTTTTCAACAAAAAACGCGTCTTCAACGCTAGAGAGACTCACGCGTTGCCCAGATGTCACTCTTCCAGTGGATCTGTCCACAAGAACCTGCTCAGCAATCTGCCTTGCTGTCCAATCCTCCTGCTTCGTCGTCCTCAATGATCCCGCAGGAGGACCCACCGACACTGACACAGTCACAGCATCTTTCAAGCTCACTAATTCACACACAATCCTCTGCCGCGCATCTGCTGTCAGGGGTGCAGCAGACGAATACCTTTCTGGCTTCCTAGAGAGGACCAGTGGCAAGGCACCACCAGAACTGGTCGCCACCGGGTACTCGAATGAATATGCTAAAGTTCCATCTTTCAAATATTTAAATCCCTGTTCTGCAGAACCATTCTCTGCTGCAATCACAGCCTGCTCTGACGAAGATACCATGGTCATTCCCAGCAGGAGCAAGGACGCCCCTCGACGGGTCACCGGCATTGCATCCCCAGATTCTATAATGTTACTAGAACAACTCACAACCTGCCTGCTGTTCGATCGCAGCAAAGCATTCTTTCTGCTTGACAGCAAAGGCTGGGCAGAGGCACTCACCCCCACTCTACCCGTGCAACAGCATCGCACCGACATACTGCTTGATTGATCCCGTCAAAACTAGGACTAGTACTGTGTGAAATAAATTATGCAATAAATTATACACCCAGAGGACAGCATTCCCAGCACATCAGCACATCCAGATAAGGTATGTTTTTTTTTTTTTTTACGGTCATGGCCAGGGACTCGCGGGGAGGATTCGCAGCGCGCTGCGACCCAAACCCAAAGCTTGTCATATCAAATACATTCATAGTGATGTGTAATAATCCTCTATAAATAATGATTAGGAAACGATTGCTGTCAGCATCTGGACTGGGGGGAGGTATTGGGTTTCTGTGTGAGGCCGCACGGTGCTCTTCTGGTTCATCTTCAATCTTTGATGCTGTACAAAAAGCTTATAAAAGCGATCTTCCTTCTACAGCGTATCATGCCACCGATGTGTCCGATTGTGTGATCTCTCGGTCACGTGGACTGGATGTTTTGCATGACCCAGTGTTCAACAAAGGCACTGGGCACTCTCTGGTGGAGAGAGAACGCTTGGGGCTGCGTGGGTTACTGCCACCTCGTGTTTTGACGATGGAAGAGCAATTGGAGAGGAATATGGCAAGGTATTTGTCTGGGTCTGGGCCTGGTTTGGTTGCTGAGGACCCTGAGACGTCTGGAGTAACTGACGATATGCTTCGAAAATGGACCATGCTGACGGAGCTGCAGGATAGGAATGAGACATTATTTTATAGGTTATTAGTGGATAATTTTGTGGAGATGGCGCCTATTGTGTATACACCAACAGTGGGGCATGTCTGTAAGAACTATCACAAGTTGTACAGGAGGCCTCGAGGGATGTTTTTTTGTTCTGCCGACAAGGTGGGTTAGGGTATATTATTTGACTGGTACCTGTGCATGAAATCTCAAGTAAATAGTTTTATGCAGGGGCAAATGTCGACTATGATGTATAATTGGCCCTCCGATGAAGTGAGCGCCATTGTTGTGACGGATGGATCGAGGATCTTAGGCTTGGGCGACCTAGGAGCAAACGGGCTTGGCATTCCCGTTGGAAAGCTGGACTTGTACGTTGCTGCGGGTGGCTTTGATCCCCGCAATGTACTACCATGCGTTATCGATGTGGGCACAAATAATAAGGAGCTGCGAGAAGATACGGGGTACATGGGGATGAAACACCCTAGGCTGATGGGTGATGAGTACTTTGCACTGATGGACGAATTCATGAATGCGGTGACGACTCGATGGCCTCGTGCGGTGGTTCAATTCGAGGATTTCAGCTCCGATCACGCTCGAGTGTTATTGGAGAGGTATAGGGATCTGCACTGTGTTTTTAACGATGATATTCAGGGAACTGCAGCTGCTGCATCAGCTGGCCTGATTGGCGCCTTGCAGGTGAAGGGAAGGCCTGCATCGGCAATTACAGAGGAAAAAGTTGTCGTCATGGGAACAGGGAGCGCTGGCGTTGGTGTGGCAACGATGATCATTCGCATGATGATGAAGCATGGGCTGACCCACCGAGAGGCTACATCAAGGCTTTATATTTTCGATGTGAACGGACTGGTGACCCAATCGAGACCAGATTTAGAGGATGCTATTCGATTTTTGGCGCGAGAGGAAGATGGTCAGGTCAAGAGTGGTGATCCCCTCCTTGATGTCGTCAAAAAGGTCAAGCCAACTGCATTGCTTGGACTGACAGGAGCTGGGCGCCTTTTCACGGATGACATATTGACATTGATGTCCAATTCTACCGAAAGGCCAATCATCATGCCAATGTCAAATCCGACATCGAGGCTGGAATGTACACATGAGGCGGTTCGAAGAATTTGTGGGGAGCGTGCTATATTTTCTTGTGGAAGTCCTCAGCCAGACGTGACCATTGGTGGCAAGACCTTCCACGCGAGCCAAGCAAACAATATGTACATTTTCCCTGGGATTGCTCTTGGTGCATTTTTGGCGAGAGGAAATGTCGTTTCTGACAACATGATTGTTGCTGCTGCTGAATCCCTGAGAGATATGATTACAGCAGAGGAGGTTGCAAAAGGCCACGTGTATCCTGATTTGCATGACATTCGAAAAATCAGTTGTCATGTGGCAGAAGAAGTGATCAAGGCAGCACATGAGGAGGGTCATGTTATAAATCAGCTGCTGATTCAAGCACTGGAAAAGGGAGACAAGGAGCTCAGGCGGTACATCGTTAGTAACATGTATTGGCCAGAATACAAGCCACTGGTTTCTCCTCGCCTCTCAGATGTACAATAAAAGAACCAGCATTTTTTGAGATTTATTCTATAAATGGTATCGAATTTAATGCTCGAATCTCCATTTGGGAAATCTGGAACATGTTTGAATTTTCAGGAAGCTGCACAATCGGAATCAGGCTTGGATTCTCGATGACGTCAGTCCTGTTCAACAATGCACAGCGACTATTAATATCGTCCAAACGCTCTGGACTACAAGGGCACCCAGGTGTAACTGTCTCATCTTGTCTCAATGGGAATCTTGTAGCATGTGCTGACTGGAAGCCTGGGTCTCTGGATGAACAAGGAAACACCCAGGTTGAACTGTCTCTGAGTCCCCACACAATGCGATCGCCTGTTTTATAGATGCTGAAACCTGGTGCTCCGAAATTCATGATGCTAGCCTGTTGTGACGAGATGGGTCCACTTGTATGCGTGATTGGTGTTCTATAGGCAGACTGCCTTCCAGGCCGAAATTTTGCATCAGCTGTCCTGTGATGGAACAAGGCTGTGCCATCCTCTGGGTGCAGTTGGAGCATTCCCAGACATCTGAATCGGATAGATGTTTCTGTTTCTCCTGCGCATTCTCCCCAGTAGCCTGGCCAATGCGAAGTAGGGCCAATATAATGATAGTTTGAATACAAATAATGAAATATATCCAGAAAGAGTCCCTGCTTTGCGGGCGATTGCTCCCACTGTGGGGACGAGAAGAGGATTTCACATGCGCTGCTCCATTCCTTTGCGTGACGTGCCTTGATGCCTTTCTCTGCTTTGATCCTCGTATCATTCGTCTTTATCATGATTTACATATGTCTTGATCAGGTATCGATAGCAGTCATACAGGCTAGGTTTTCAGATTCATCAATTCTGCCAACTCTATTAGGAAGGCATTATGCCTTCTGCAAAGATATCATGGGCGAGCAATGCACATCCTTTTTCTGGGGTGCCAAAATGGTTTGTTGCATGAGCATCCTGGATCAACCTTGGTTTGGCATGGCGTTGGGGAATCATCAGTCAGAACAGTCACTGTAAAGGGGTCATCCAGTGATATGCGCACTGGTTGATACGTACTCTGCTCTGGCAGTCCAGGAGCGATCCTGTTGCCGAAATGGCCAAAGACGACTACAGTTGATCGCTCATTCCACTCATTATTGGGCTTAATAGACGCTACTTCGGGACTTACCACTCGTCCAGTGTTGAGAGTGAATTGAAAATCACTTGCATTCACTGTTGAAGCCTTGAAGGTGTCATCGTGATGACGTGGCGATCGCCACGTGGAGTATGCCAAATGTCTTACACACCTTGTAAATTGCCAATTATTATTTATTCTGGAGAATCTACCAAATCAATCACATCCTTATCCGGCGAGCACAAGTCAATCACGTCGATTGGGGATCCGGGACAGCCATGATGGTCTTCTTCTTGGATACTGGGCTCAGAGGTCTTGGTAGGCGGGGGCAAGGGACTCACAATCATATCCTGACAGCCGTCACTGCCATTGAATTTGTTTTCATCTGTATGGAACGGGTCATCTCTACCTTCCTCGCGTAATCGACGAATCACCCTGAAAGCTAGAGATTGGGTTTCAGGTGGAGATCCGTCCGACCCTGTTGGTTTGGCAACTGGTGCTTGATCATCGACGAGCAAAGATAAAAGACGATCTTCCAAGCTCTTGCACGAATTCTTCAAAGGAGAAGCAGATGTGGATCCTTTGCATGGGTTCTTTCCTTTCTTCTGGGGTGACCAGTTCTCTCCAGTACCTCGCTTCCACCCGGCAGTTTTAAGCATGGCTAGGACATCGTTCCATTCTACTGGCTGGGTACATCGAGGACACGATCCTGATATAGGCAGACACGCATATTGTCTGGGAATAGTGCCTATGGATTCATATCCCACACTCGGCGGTGGCATGATACGGAGAAAATGCTCTGCCAGACATCCAATATGACTCCGCCCACCGCAACCAGGGCATTCTGACCATGTTCGCTGCGCTAATTCTTCGCAAAAGATGCATCGAATCTTCATATTTTTCCTCGATTTCTTCTTGGGACTCTCAGCAAGGCCCTGCGATGATATGGTGGTGTCCATGTCCTCAGTCATGATGAGGACACCAGCATCTTCCAGTAACGATTCATCATATCCCCCATCGTTGTAAGACGTATAGTTCTCGCAATACTTGCTACTATTATTTTCATCCTGCTGAAGCTGAAGGCACTCTAAATCCTGCAATGCACCGACACTGACCCCCATATGCTCTGGGAGGCAGAGGCAATTATTGTCAGGCTCCACTACCACCTGCAGCACGTCGCCCACCATCCTCCACACCTCTCCGCTTAGAAATCTAATCTTCAATGGAAAATATTTCCAAGGAGACGTACTCAATATTGCAAACAATGTCAAAATTTGCCCGGACACCCCCTTCAACTTGTCTGCTCCTCTTTTTCTCACAATCCCACGCATGGCTCGACATGCATCCTTGACATCCAAACTGGTTTCTGCATGCTGCCATGTCCACTCAAACTGAAGCGCAGTCCTCTGATCAGCGAACCCGTACACCACTACCACCATCTCCCATGGCCTCCACCGCTTTGTTCGCCATGCCCCCTGGGTTAACTCTCCATTGTGCTGCCGAATCCTCCTGAGAGGGTTCACTGTAAAACCGATATACGTCCTCCATCGAGCTTTAGGATGATGCGATCGCAGTAGATAGCATCCAATAAACGAATCATGGCCATTGGTAGCACCAGACATGCTGAAAAGAGTCACTGAAAGTGGGTATTGGACCCAACCAACTACCCTTGCTCCTTCCTTTTGCTGGCCAAGTACCCCTCTTACCTATGAAATATCTGCACTATTATTGAGATTATGATTTCATATCTCGGATGGAACGAAGCCTCGTTCCTGGAAGTGTGTTGCAACAACTACCGAACAGGCAGTTTCTCACTCGAGGCCAAAGCTCACCACCAATATCTATTTCGGACAATCATAATCACTTTTGTAATTCTCAAAGTGCTATTTTCTGAAGTACAGCGAGGTCTGTACAAAGGATATGTAATGTATTTAATTGGGAATTTTGGGATCTCTACAGATCTGTAAACTGCAGGCTGTTGCCAGAATGGATGAGAAAGATCACATGACTCTGCATCCCAAGGGGCATATTTTTACAGATACAGTTGAGAAGGGATATTGGAAACCCAAGAACAGGCACATTTTGACCGTCAGCGGATCTGTGCGACCCCGCCAGTGCAATCTGCTCTTCGAACTGTAGACAAGCTGTGTGCAAATATGAGTAACACGGTGTGTTATCATGGCATATCTGTCCATGATGGATTCTTTTCTATGGCTCAATCACGGTCGATCGCAAGGAAATTGGCCTTGAAAAGGAAACTCCGGGGTGGTCTTTCTGCTGGGCTATTGGACTCTAGGTCTCTGTCCTCCTTTCCATTTGCATCGTCCGGGTTGCCATTGTGCACGAGCGCTCTGGGTGATGAAGAAAGCGAGCAAAAGCTCATGAGGATGACAAAGGCGGAGCTAGTCGAACTGATCCTGCAGATGAGGGAGGAAAATACTGGTTTTAAGAGTCATCATTCCTCTGTGTGTGAAGAGGAAGAGGTCCAACATGGAGCAATTGATTTTGATTGTAAAGAAGCATTGATCAAGGCTTTGGAGGATGGGATCGCTTGGCCTGAGGCAGGGGAACAGGAATTTTGGAATCGAGGGCCAAGGACAGGGGATGATGGTACCATGTGCTTGTCCGAAGATTTGCAAGATACGCGGAACGAATCGTATAGCGCAAACAAAACCCAGTCTCCAATTCATATAGTACATGTCACCGCGGAAATGGCACCGTTGGCAAAGGTTGGGGGACTGGGTGATGTGGTCACCGGCCTAGCTGCCGCAAGTAAACGTCAGGGACACATTGTAGACGTGATTCTGCCTTTTTACGAATGTATAGATACAACTCAAATCGAAGATTTAGTCATGGAGAGAACTTTTGACAGTTTCATGGGTCGAGAGGAGGATGGAGGTCATCTGGCAATGTCGACAGTAAGCATTGAGTGTTGGACAGGGAAGATTGAAGGCTGTCCTGTCAGGCTGTTGAAACCACAGCACGTTCCTTATTTTAGAGGTGGAGCTATATATGGAGGCTCGTACAATGAAACGGAAGCGTATTTAATGTTCTGTAGGGCGTCATTAGAATACATGGCACAGTCTGGTATGGATGTGGACATCATTCATGCACATGAATGGCAGGGGGCTGCAGTCCCTATGCTGTTCTGGGAGTTGTTCTCCTCTAGAATGCCCCACGCCAGGCCTATACTAACGATTCACAACATGGACAACACCGGAGAGTGCAGGCAAGATGAGTTTGCTGCTACTGGAGTATCAGGATCCTTGTTTGCATCTGTTGACAAGGCATTGGATGAAAGGACCATTGGTCACAACCCGGAGAGGCTGTGCCTATTAAAGGGAGGAATCGTATACTCATCTGCAGTAACGACTGTATCACCAACATATGCTCAGGAGACGCTCACCGGAGGAACTGCAGGGTTTCTGCAGAGTACTTTGGCCAAGCCAGAGGTGACCAACAAGTACATGGGGATCTTGAATGGGATCGACACAGACGTATGGAACCCCGCGACAGATCCATACCTACCCGCGTGCTTCTCTTCCCACATCCCTAATGGAAAATCATTGTGCAAAAAGTACCTGCAGAGAGGCCTAGGCATGAATGAAGACCCTGAAAAGCCTCTTGTGGCAGTCATTTCCCGCCTCGTTCCACAGAAAGGAATTCATCTCATCGAACACGCAGCAGTACAAACGATGGAGAAAGGCGGGCAATTCGTTCTTCTGGGCACAGGCCATGCCTCCGGAGGCCTCCAGGGCATTGCACATGACAGGTTCAGAGACAACAAGGACATGTCCATGCTCTTCATGTATTCAGAACCTCTCTCCCATTTGATCTATGCAGCAGCAGACATGTTCCTTGTCCCCTCCATGTTCGAGCCATGTGGTCTCACACAAATGATTGCCCTCCGATACGGTGGTGTCCCCATCGTTCGTCGCACAGGAGGCCTTGCCGACACTGTGAGGGACGTGTCAGCCTCAGGCAGCAATGATGCCGCTCCACCTCTCCGTGGCAATGGCTTTGTCTTTGACGGTGTGGATGCAGGATCACTAGAAGAGGCCCTTGACAGAGCCTTTTCCATGTACACAACGTCGCCACAAGCCTGGCATTCCCTCAGTACGAATAATATGAAGGAAAGCATATGCTTAAGCTGGGATGGATCTGGAGCCAGTTATGAACAACTCTACCTTGGATGTCTCAACAGATGACGCTTTCATACTGTGGCAAATCCTTCATATAAATAATTTAAAAATAGATATAGGAACCATGTTACGGTATCTCATCGTTCCATACCTGTTCATAGCATCAGCGCTGGCCGCTGTGACGTTAGACAAGGAGCTCCGTGTTGTTATTGTCAGTGGCCAAGGATCCGAGCTTGAAACATTCACATACACTACAGATTCACCCAAATCTATCACTCTCCGTGGATCATATTCTCTAAAGGTGCGTGTAGGCCACGTTCAAATGTGCTGGATGAGTCTCACTCGATCACGAGTGCCATTGCTTACGATGATGGATCCATTCCATAATGCAGGTTCGATTCAGTGTTTCAGGTGTATCCACCCCACTCGACCAGGCAAGTATTATTGTATCACGCCAGGGTGATGTGAAGAACATTGTTGCCTTTGCTACAAAAAGCAAGGATGGTAGCTTGGAAGGAACCTTCAGTTGGGATACCTGGGAGAATCAATTTGGACCTATTGTCAAGGACCAGGGCGAGTGGGATGTCTCCATTGCCATTGGGCACTCGTCTCCAAAAACAGCCTTGCTGACACCAGTGGCCAAACTGGAGCATGCTCCTGGCCCAGTGAGCCCACCACTTCCCGGAACAGTCCCAGTGAAGACACGAATTGCAGAAGTGTCTTCATCTCTTTCACAGAAGCCAGAAATTACCCATCAGTTTAGACCAGAGGAGAAGATGGTTGCCGCACCCGTCTCCTTCTTCTTCACAGCAGTCACTATGCTCCCAACCGTAGCTGCGTTGGGACTCATGATGCATTTCGGAGCAAATGTGAAGGGATATTATATGCAGCAGAGAGCTGAGGTGGCAAATCTGTTCCATGCAGGCGTTGTTGGGATTATTGCAATCCATCTTGCCTTTTGGATCAAGTTTAATCTGATGCAGATTCTCCCCGTGTTGATTCCGGTGGAAGCGGCCACAATCTTGCTAGGAATCAAGTTGTCGTCATGTTTCACCCATGGTGAAAAAACAGCAAAGGATAAGACAGCATAGACCCAGACTGTATGAGAAGATGCGCAGGAGGATGCGTTGCATAGGCGACGACCACGACGACTGAGACAATCTGACTTTAAAAATTGGACACACAACACATGTCCTCTTGAGCAGAGGAGAGCTCTTGGATAGCGTTATATAGATCTATTTCACAATATTATGTATGTAAAATTGCAGTGGTATCTATTGTACCATTGAGGAGTGAGCTTGAGTATCGTTGCGAGTTGAATTCGTCAGAAGCGCATCCTTGGTCCGCCGTACTCTGAGGGGTTTCCTGTACTAGATTGATAGTTTTTTACTTAGAATTGGATGAATGAAGATCAATAAATCAGGGCTTCGTGTCGGTACTGTACGTGTGCTTGTTTTAGACCGAGTTCATCATTCCGGGCACGGTCTTAGACTCGCAGTCAACGCGAGTGGGGCAGGGAAGGGCCTGTATACTAGTTTTGGAGCATAATAAGGAATTTATAATGGATGGACTGACTGTTGGATGGATTTGGTTGACGGAGAGTTTTGTGTCATGTGCAGACGGTGCCAGACCACATAGAGAAGCGCATTGATGGATTGATCAGGGATGTTCCTATCCAAGGCATTGGGAAGGCGGTGCAAGGATTTTCTTGGGAAGGAGATAGGGTGCGTGTATGAGTTGTTCGTGTCGCTCATGTATGATCTTCTTCACCGTCATGGGGTGTAACAAACCATCTTTGTCTGCAGGATACCATTTATCACTGGATTCGACTTCTGGATCGGCTGGACGAATTTCTGACATACTGCACCAAAGATTATGTTAAGAAGATGCTCGATCCCGAGTGTACGGTGGAGACGGAGCTCCCTGTTGAGGAGGAGGATGTCATCAGTGCACTGAATTGCTCGATAGAGGTGCTTGCGAACGTTGCTGGCAAAGAGCAGTACAGTAGTTTGGATCAGGTTTGTGATTTACTCGCCTGTTCGAATTGCCGTATCGTTAATAGAGCCTTGGTGCTGCTGGAAACTGTGTATCAAAGGAGTATGGGAGTTTATCAGAGTGTGCCCCCAGATTTGCCTTATTTTCTTGAGGCTATTGCGGCACCATCCTCAGGCCCTTCACTGTTGAATATCGTGGAAGGAAAATTACCGATGAAGAAGAGAGGTGCTTCTCGTTTGGAGTTTGCTGTGGAACCAAATCCAGTCGAGGAGGTGGATGAGAGGCCTGAGGAGGAGAAGCTTTCCAACTACAATCAGCGTAGATCTTTCAAGGTCGGGAAAAGGACAGACCTCCCGGCCGATGATTTTAAAGCTTTGAGATATCTTATTCATGAACATGGGCCGATTCGAGGGAGAAGACAAAGGTTCAGACTGCTGACAGAAATACGAGCATGTTCACTGTTTGATTGTGCTGGGAAGGATCGCTTGGAGCTTGAGGCTAAGAATAGGTTGTTGGCAGGATCTGTTCTAGTTCCCGTGTGCATTGGTGGAGAATTATGGGGAAAGACGCATGATGCACTAAAGAAAATGGACCTGGATGAGGTGTTCAAGAAGACTTTTGGGGAGGAATGCTCTGTCCCAGAGGCAATTCTTCCAGAGGTTCTCACGGCTCTAGCAAATAAATATGTCGGTTCGGATAGGAGTACGTATAAGATGGGCCTGATAGAAAACATCTTGAAAGGGGGTGAATTTTCTCCTTTCGGAAGATTCCTGCAAACGCGTAGTGAAAGAGTTCTTGGTTCATGCTCAGAGCTAGATGTTCGAATTCTGGAGGCGACTCTGCATGCAGCAGCCATGTTGTGCAACATGAGATTTTTTTGCGAGGAATTGATAGATGCACAGTTTTTCGAATCTATATTACCTTTAATTGGGGATCGGAGTGGCTATTGTAGGAGGAGTATTGTGGCAAGCTGTTTGCTTGCAGTTGAAGCCATGTTCAGTGGCACATCTGCAGGAGCTGAGAAGTTTGCCGCCTGCAATGGTCCCGAGGTTTTAGAACAGCGTCTTGAGTTCGAGATTTCTAAAGCGAAGGCTGAATCATCCATTGCTTACGGCCAGAAATTCTTGGTTAAGAAACTCTTGAAGACAATGACTAAAGTGATCATGACCTCTGATACCTCTGGGATTGAGGAAAAGAGAGTTCAGATCTTATACAGTGCGATCAAAGAAATATTCGAGTCCCATGAACTTTTCGAATCTGGAGTATTCGATTCCGCCTGTACGTGTTTCCGCGAACTCCTTAATCATGATCCTTTGCAATACAAGACCATGTCTTCTTTTGGCTTGGATGTCGCTTATCTGGATGCTGTATCCTCCATGAAAGGCCGAGACGGCGATGTGACTCTTAATATTATCCCGACTCTGTCTGCTATGTGCTTGAACGAAACTGGTAGGGCACTAGTAAAATCTAGGAAAGCTGTACAGTACATTGCTGATACTTTTTTGGATGTCAGAGCATTGTGTTTGCTCCCAACGTCACAGAGCATTGGTAGGGCATTGGAAGAAATGGTTCGGCACCATGAGACTATGTTGGGTGAAGTTGTGGAATCCATGGTTTTGGCAGTCGATATTGTCAGGAAAGTAGCATCTACTGGGGAAATTGAAGTCCTATTGGAGGAGAGATTAGCCAAGGACCTTCCTACATTTGTGTCAATTGCTATATCAAGACTCTCAGAAGTAATTAATCCCGTCTGCGAAGTTAATGAGGCAGCAGCGACGCAATTTTTCGAGCAAGGCGGGCTGCAATTATATATGGATTTGGTCCAGCCTAGTTTTGCCATCGATTGCTTTTGTTGCACAAGAGCTGCATCAAGCACTGGCAACTTTTTCAAGAATTTGATTCTTCTCGAGAATAAGCGAGATTATGTGCTGGAGATTTTGATGAAGGAGGCAAGGGTTTCTTTGACTGAAGCCAATGCCCTATTTGACGAGCTTGAAAAGCAAAGATACTACAATGAGGATTTCTGCATCTCAAAATGCACAGATCATGATCTGGGCCCGCTGATGCGATCAATCTCAAAGTCCACAATCTTGATTGGATCATTTGCTCCACTTCCTTTTATGAACACTAATAATAAATCAATGAAGATATGCATCGATAAAGGGTTATGCATTCTGCCAGATTTGGAGAAGGTACTGAGTAGAGTAATAAGACTCCTGACAGTGTCGGATGAATGGAGACTTCAAATGGACATGGAATTGAAAGCCATAGTAAAAGACTCTCTTGAGGAAAAGCAATTGAAAACGAGTGACTTAGATGTAGAAAAGAAACGTGATACACTTAACCTTTTCTTTAGGGCTTCTTGTCATCTGTGCAACATATTTGGCCGTATCTCTGAAGGGTCAATATTGATATGGGAAAACAATCAGACTGAAGCCGATAAAGCTGCACGAACAATAGCTTTATTATCTGCAGACTTGATTACGAATAGTTTTTCGTATCTACTGAAGTTTGAGAATCAAAGAGACTTCAAACATGGGCGTCGACAAAGACATATGATCAGGCTTTGTAGAATTCTCACCGCCCTGGTGTTCGATCATAGGAAAAAGTCTGTCCATATATACACTATGAATGCCATGTTCAGATTTGGCTTGCTTGATTTCTTCTTGGGAGAGCTCGTCAATGTGTCTCGAGTCGCCCTCGAAGCCGTGCAAAATGAGGGAAATGTTTTCATTCCTACTCTCAAAGAGTTGAAAGAACAAGAGCGCCAGTTTGAAACCACAGGTATTGGTCGCTCCCCTTTATGCAAAGAGATTGAGGCGGACGAATGGATAAGAAGGTCTTTAATTATTTCGAATCAACATGCTTTGCTTTCAATGCTTGGCTTTTTAGAAATCATCACCAGCAAGGACGCCTATAAAGGTTCAGAGAGCAGGTCCAAGGTTCTTGATCCTCACCTATTCAGCTTGCCTGACTGGATCGATAGCAGAAATTATAAACCAGTATCAACTGCTGATATAACAGGCCCTATTTGTTGGCATGTCTGGAATTGCCTGGAAGACATAAGCCTGGCCAATGCTGATGGATGGAGCAGGAGCCCTCTTCCTCTAGCAAAGTATGTGAAGGTGCTTCTTCATTGTCGGAAGTGTTTGGATAAAATACAGTGGCCATCTGAAGAAGAAGCATTTGAAGCGCTCAAATTAGCCGATCATGTTTCAAAGGTCAAAGATAAATGTCTCAAGGAAGATCCTGAACTCTCAACTAGTGTTTTGTACAGCGCCTTCAGATCACTTGAAGACGGCTACATGCCTGATGCTGTTGAGTCACTTTTGGAAACTAGGAGAAAGAATAGAGAATTATCTGATAGCGGGGTAAAATGGATCTTTTCCGAGGGTGAAATCAAATCTTTGAATGAAAAAGAATTCAAGCTACTCTTTGACATCAGCGGTATTTCGCATTCTTCTAAATTGTTAGTTGACCCAATGGACGCTCTAATCAGTTTAAACATTCAAGCAACTAAGGGACTATCCAATATTATAAATAGTCTAGCTCTACGTTATGAGGAAGAAAGACATGGAAATTTTGTGAGGGAATCCCTTGATAGTATGTTATCGTTGGTCGAAAACCTTCCTGTCAGTTCATTTCCCATGTCAGATATCCTTGTCCAGTCATTCACTGGGAACTTGTCAGAGTTGAGACTTATAGTTGACAGACATCTCGATAAGATCGAAGCAAGAATAACGGGGATGTCAGAACAAGCCTTGAAAGAATGGGTGAATTTGGGGAAGGACAAAGAGATTAGCGCTTTGCTAAAACTGATTTCCTCCATGCTGAATACTTCGTCGGTGCTAAGAAAATCAAAGCCTTTTATTGAGGGCTTTGGGCAACGGCTTCTGAAATTACTGCAACTGTGGAGACAAGCTGTTCATGTCAGCAAGAGAGCAAAGACTAGGAACTTGCTCAGGGTTCCCCATTGGGTGGATGCTTGCCTACTGTGCATCATGATTCTAGGGGAGGAATCATATCGACCGAAAGAGAGGATTCCCACCGTGCAGAGTAATCCAGCTGACCCAAAGAAAGATTTTATCTCCAGAGTTAAAGCAGCTTTGCCTCCTCTTGAGTCTGGCCAAGTATCTATTCTAGTTGAGGCTTCAGAGATTGCCGTTGAATGCTTGAAAATTTCCTATCGATTTGCTGAACATCTGTGGAGACCCCTGGCAAAGGAGGAGATGGAATCCCCAAAACATTACTATGACCCATCTCCAAAATCCTCTGTTGCAGCCATCTTGGAATTTTTTACTATGGCGACGAAAAACAGGAAAGCCTCAGATGCGATAATCAACAAAAATGGCCATAATTTAATCCTTGCGATACCAGAGTGTGCTCACACGACAGAATGTGATGGCTTTGTTGCATTAGTGCTGCACCAGCTTATTCAAGATGAGCAGTCATTACAGGCAGGGATGGAGGCCTCAATCAAGTCAACCCTGATGAGGAGAAATAGGAGTTTATCAGAGAGAGGAGTGAGCCTCAAACAATTTTCAGCTAACTTTATTGCCCTGGCCTGCAGAGACGCAGGATGTTTCTGTCGAGCTGTTGATAATGTGTGTACCTTTTCAAGGATTGGCAATCGTGTAGAAGTGAAATTACGTTCCTCTAGCGATAGACTAGAGGGCGGCTGTACTGAGCAAAAGATGTCTGATACAGAAGATGGAGGAGCAAAGAGTTCAGGAGCGCAGGGTGCAGAGAACTCCCAGGCAGATAAAAAGACTCCAAAGAAGTCGAGCAAAAAGCTTCCATCGCCAGTAATGCAGATTATTGATGCTATTATTGGTCGATTGATATATCTTGCATCGCCTGCAGCAGTGCAGAAGATCATTCTGGCCAGTCAAACAAAATTAGATGATAAATCAGCTAAGAAACTGAGTTCAGAAAGATTTTTGCTTTCTCAGCAAATTTTGTGTATCAATATGATCTCAGAGTTTCTCATATCGTCTACCCATTGTGTCACGGCATTTTTGCGTAGAGATGCTGATCCATTGCCAGATTGGGTGATGAATAAACAAGGCCTCCAAACACCACAAAGCAAAGTGCCAAAGAAAGACAAGCAGAGTTCAAAGAAATCCAAGAATAAAGAGGCGAAGTCAATTCCAACAGGTTCAACAAAGGCAGCAGGTGTCTATGAGGGATCGAATCTTTGTTTCTTGATAGGGTTCATTCTCAGGAATCAGGTCTCCTACCATGGTCATGGTGAACACGTACCCATGAGAACGTCGCTGAGCAAAGATGCATGTTCACTCTTGATTGCGCTCGCCCAAAAATCACTAGAAGGACAAAGGCGAATTTGTCAGGAGATTCAGTTAATTTTGCATTCATTTGCATATCCAGGCCAAGGTAACCCTTCTAACTACACAGATATAAGGAGTCTAGATAAAGCTGGTGAAAGACGAAGTATTTCTGCAGACCTGGAGGGGGCATTAATTCTTTTAGCAACAATGGTATCCGTGCAAGGGACGTCTTCTTCTTCAGATAATCAGGCTTCTTACACAAAGGATTTAATAGAAAGGTTTCTTCAGGGCGGCATGGTTTCGTTGCTCGTTGATACAATAAACCAGTTGGACTTGTCAGATACCAGTGATGAGAGACTGAAACTCTTGCTATCGGCGATCATTCGCTCAATTGAAAAGCTAACTACAGTGAGAGCAACAGTGAAAATAGCGGACGGTATGGGAGAAGAAAGCGACATGGGGGTGCCCTTTGAAGATTTAGTTGCACAACTCAATGAGAGAGGATGGCTCCTTGCACATGAGGAGCCCCTTGACGCGAGCAGTGATGACAATGAAGATTCTATGATTCTTGAACACGAGGAAGATTCGGGAGGTGGAGAATCCTCATATTACTCTTCCATGGATAGTGAGGAAGACAGTGAAGTGTGGTCCTACACAGAAAGTGGTGATAGTATTGAAGATGACAGCTCGGATAACCCACTAGTGGTTGAGGTTGGAGGTACTTCTGATGATGATTCCATGGATGACTCTATGGACGATGATATGAGTGATAGCGATGCTGAGGATGAAGCAGTTGAGGAGGAAGATGAGGAGGATATGCTTTTGGATATGGAGTACGACTTCGATGACATCTTCCCAGTCGATGGTAGTTCTGAGTGGAGAAGGGCACCATTCTTCCGAGAAGGACTACCTCCATTTTTGGCGAGAAACATGCAAAGAGGACCTCATTCACTTCTTGAACCGATGGCAGACGGCGCAAGTGATGATGATGCATTTCTCGATGGAAATGAAGAAGGCGCTGAGGAATATTATAGTGATGAGGAGTACGAGGAAGACGGTGCTTGCCCATATGGAGACGACTCAATTGTTTCTAATCATAATTTTGCGAATACGCTGGTTGCAAGATTCTGGATACAGGAACAAGATGGTGAGAGGAGCAATCTGCAGTTTAACCAAGACCCCTTATTTGGGACTGCTTTCATCAGCTCTAGATTGCTGGTTCCTGCATTCCGACCATCCAGATTTAATGAAGATACGGAAATTCCTGCTTCAATATACCATCATCCAATCTTAACACGGCCAATATCGGGAATGGTTCGTGAATCAGGAAGGCACTCTGAGATGCACGGACTACTGTCCAATGAATCAAGTCCATCTAGATACTTTGGCAGATGGATTCCTGCCCATCGCCATGATCATCGAGGGAACAGTATCTTTCGATCACAACCAGGTCTAAACAGATTGCCAGAGCAGCATTTACCGAGTCAGATAGTTGAACATTTTGCTGCATTGATTGAAGACCCAGCAAACATTGCACAGCACGACAGCAGTGCCAGGGACAGACGCAGAGATCGTATCTATCGCAGCCTAAATGCTTTAGGTGATCCAATCACAAGTGAAATACTTAATTTTGACCAGAATCGAGCCAACAGTCCTCCCATCGTACGTCCAAGGCAACGGCAGCGGACTACTGCAGAACCTGGAGCCGGGGCATCCACAAGGAGACCCACAGACGATGCCATCGTCGTACCCACAGGAACTGAAGCGCCTTTGGATAATGCAAATGAAAATCAGCACAATGATGACAGTGATGATATAGAACCCATCGATCCTGAGTTTTTGGCAGCTTTACCCCCTGATTTGCAAGGTGAAGTGATTGAGAACCATGAGAGGGAACGTCGAGCCAGGAGGATATCAAGAGCAGCAGCATCTGCTCGAGAAAGAAATAGAAATACAACAACCGAGATGAACGGAGAAAATTATGTAGCAGAAATGATGTCTCATATACCAGAGGAACTCCAAGCAGAAGCATTAGCTGGGATGGAGAATTCAAGCAACCCTCAGCAAGATCAGATTGCTGATGAAGAGGACACGGGAAATCAAATCGAATTAGCCCTTAGAGAGCTTATCGATAATACTTATTCCGTAGGGACCCGACCAAGAGAGATTCGTGTCCGGAATACCAGAAATGCTCTATTGGAAAACATATCAAACCCAATTGTTAATAGAGAATGGAGCAGGTTGATCCAGCCAGTTGCTCAGCATCGAGCTTCTCAACTGCAGTCTGAGTTTTCGACGCCTGACTTTGATAGGATCTCATTCGATTTGCAATTTGAGAGGGGAAGACAATCAGAAAGGTTGGACAAAAGAAATGATGTTCAAAGCGATAGTGAACCTCTTCTGCAAGAGAATCAGATACCACAGCTTTTGAGGCTGCTCAAGTTTGGACGCTGGGAAGGCAAGCTTCATTTGAATAGAGCGATAAGGCATTTGACGGAATCTAAACACACGGCTCAAGCAATTTTTAGGCAAATCTTCTGCCTACTGAGGTGTCCGCTTTCAAATCTGGAGACAAACACAGAAAATTTACAGGCTACACTTACGAATCTGAAACATCCTATGCCATCTCTACTGACAGATATCCATCAATATATTGTAGACACACATGGTTCTTCAGTCGTTTTGAAATTACTGGGTCTCGAGGAACCTGATGATGACACTGGCATTCCTCAATCAGGAATTTTATCCAGTGCAGTTACAAGGCGACTGCTTGAGCTTCTCAGGTATTGCTTTAATCTCGTTGAAAGGGGGGTAAATAATGTGCTGGAGATGGATATATCGTCTCTTTATGATCTTTATAAGTCTATGGGTATCATTCACATTGATATCATGGATACAAACCACAGAAGTTCTGTACCAGCTCTTGATGTCCTCTTGAGTTTGCCCTTGCGGCATGATATCTCAAAGTGCTCTTTACGAAGCATGTCTTTAGAAGTTGTTCGAACATTTTTAAGCCACTTCGAAGAAATGGAAAATAGCATTCAATCAAAGAAGAAGAAAATCAAGGAGATTAGGGACAAAAATACCAAAGGGGTTGAGGGTACATCAGATTCCCCTGCTATCGATACGCTAGAGATAGAACAACTAGAGAATGAGATCAAGGAGTTGGAAGAGAAAGCTATTGGACCCCGCAAAGCGATTAGAGTGCTTAACAAAGATATTATTCGGAACTATGTCATGATGCTGACGTATCCATCTCTCAAAGAGTCAGAAACAGACTGTGTCAGAATGATATTACATTCAATCACATCTGTCAACTCAGACTGCTGGGAAATAATAGGAAGCGCAGCAGCTGAATTTATTGAGCGCCTCTCTTTGACTGCCATGACTGAGTTACAAGATTTGACCAATGGTGCAAATCTTGCAACCAAGATTTTGAGGCCAGAGAGCAAAGGCTTAGGCATATTTAGGTGTCTTCAAGCAGTGGCTGAAGGTATTTTCCAACTTGTTGTTGATTGCTTCGACCCAAATCCTCCAAGCTTGCCAGCTGAAGCAGAGCGAGTGCGCAGCATTGCTGGGAAAGTTTTGGAGAAGATGCTGGAGAGAACTAAAACAACCTTGTGGGGCCCATTCAACATTGCTGCGAAAGCAATCGAGCAGGAATTGCAGAAGCAAGAAAATGTGACAGGAAAACATTTGCCACTCTCTGTGAAAATGATACGCCCTTACGTGGAATCATATTTTCTGATACATGATACCTTAAGGTGCTCTTCGTGCTCTCTGGAAGTTCTTGCAAGGGAAATCAATGAGCTGACAGAAGAGGAGCAAGCGTGGACGATCAAAAGAGAGGAAGTCTCGAAAGCAGCACAAGAGCAAACCGTGGCGAGTTTTACTAGAATACAATCAATCGATGTGATGGCAGGAAGTCAAAAATCGGAAAAAGCAGAGGGATCTCGTTCACCTGACAAATCTCAAGTTGTCTGTCTGCCATCATCAGATTCGAACTTCTCTCGATTTGCTGAGAATCACAGAAAGCTAATTAATCTGATCGTCTCTAATGATCCGACTGTGCTGGATGGATCGATGAATATGTTGCTCAAATATCCTAAGCTGCTTGACTTTGAGAACAAGAGAGTTCATTTCAGAAAACGCATTCAGACCTTGGCAAGGCAGCTTGCACATCATTCACGGCTCTCCCTGAATGTGCGACGCGCCCATGTATTCGAGGATTCTTTCAATCAGCTCCGCGTGGTGTCGAAGTCTCAGATGAGGTCACCCTTGAAGGTTACTTTCTCAGGAGAAGAGGGTGTAGATGTTGGAGGCTTGACAAGAGAATGGTATCAGGTGATGTCAAGAGAGATGTTTAACCCTGGAATATCTCTCTTCGAGGCTGTTCCACAGGGTTCATCAACCTATCAGCCAAATCCAAATTCCATTGTACAAACAGATCAAGCCAGGGGTATATCCCATCTGGATTATTTCAAATTTGTGGGCCATGTTGTTGGCAAAGCTTTGCTGGATAACCAGATCATTGATGCTCACTTCACGCGATCCTTCTACAAACATATGCTTGGTCAACCACTAACATATCGGGATATTGAAGGGGTTGATCCGGACTTTTTCAAGAACTTGAGCTGGATGTTAGAGAATGATATTGATGGGGTTTTGGATTTGACATTCTCTGAAGAATCTGATTTCTTTGGGCAGAAGTCAGTCGTTGAACTATGTCCCAATGGTGCTAATACCAAGGTGACTGACCAAAACAAAAGAGATTACGTGGATGCTGTTGCTCGCCATCGGATGACGAATGCGATTCAACCTCAGATTCATGCATTCCTAGATGGGTTTTGGAATGTGGTACCACGCATCTCAATCTCCCTATTCAATGATCATGAATTGGAATTGATGATTGCGGGTCTTCCAGATGTAGATGTATTGGATTTAAGAGCGAATTGTGAATATCATGGGGGTTACTCTGCATCTTCGCAAGTCATCCTATGGTTCTGGGAGATTGCTTTGGCCATGGACAGGGAGCAGAAGGCCCTTCTTCTCCAATTTGTGACGGGCACTTCAAAGGTCCCGGTAGGGGGATTTAGCGAACTTCAAGCGATATCTGGGAGGCAGAAGTTTCAGATTCACAAAGCGTACGGGGATGAAGATAGGCTTCCGACTGCACATACCTGTTTCAATCAGTTAGACTTGCCAGAATACAGTTCAAAAGATAGACTTAAAGAGAGGTTGCTGATCGCCATTCACGAGGGTAAAGAGGGATTTGGATTTGCATAGACACGTTAATCATAATTAATTACTGTTATAAATATTTATATGATCAGATATCGAAGTTAACGCCCTTCGGGTATACTGGGATATGTTGTTCCAGAATTGCTTTGCTCTGAGCGAGTTCTCTTTTTTCTCTTTTGCGATACAACGACCTTTGCCTCATTCGAATTATGCATGGAGGTCGCCCCATATTCTTTCTTCTCGGCATCCTGTAATTTCCTCATGGGCCTGGAAGAAGTACTTATAGGCTGATGCTTTGTAGCTTTCTTCATTGGCACAACAGGGGCCATGGGTCGAGCAGCCAAAGGCCTCATGGGAACCAGGTTGACGCAATTTGATGATTTCCTCGCGGAACTCATAGGTTGTTTGTCAGGGACCTTCTTCTGTCGTAAAGAATCTAATTCAGGGAACATCTTCTCTGCACAAGCTGGTGACACAACGAGCTTCCGCTCCTCTGCATCCTGGATGAGAGCCTTCCATTCCTTATTTGCCCGGAGGGTCGCTAAGGCACCTAAGATCCATAAACTTCTCCTTGCCCTTGTGATGGCAACATTCATTCGCCTCACATCATTGACAAATCCGAGTCCTCCACCAGAGCCTGCCCTTACACAAGACAGAATTACAACATCAACTTGCCTGCCTTGATAGCTATCGATTGTCTCGATTGCGACATTTTTGAGAGATTTACTTCCCCATAATTCTTCAAATCGTTTACGTAGAAGCGCTTTCTGTTCTCTATACGGCGTAATTACAGCAACTGAGATGGTCGTCGATGCAAGTTGCAGTTCTAATTCCTGCATGAGGCGGCCATAGAGACCCGCTGCTAAATCTGCCTCTGCAGCATTGCTTAGAGAGCCACCATTCTTTCCTCTCTTTTCTTGACCTTCTGCAACATCAAAAACTTGGTAGGGACCAAGAAAATTTGTGCTATGGTATGGCTCTGAAGGCATATCACACACTTCCTTGGCATCCTCCAATTTGCCATTGTAGAAATGTTGCGAGGGAAATTTTCTAATTTCTGGGTGCATTCTATACTGCACAGATAATAATGCTACTGGACAGCCTTGTCGTTGAAGCCTCTCAAATAGAGAGCGTTCCATTTGTACAGCTTTTCCAGCCTCGGATAGAATTGTGGCTGGCAACTGCTGGGGATCCCCAACAAGCACAACACTTTTTGCGCCAGCAGTCAATGGCTGTAATGTAGCCACTTCCGATGCCTGCCCAGCTTCATCAATCAGTACCGTGTGAAATGGAGCTCTGGAGCATGCATCCTTGAAAATTTTCCTTTGAGTAGAAGAAAGCGTGGAAAAAACCATTTCTGCCTCTGCCAAAAGTAAAGTCTCCACTTCACTTATAGCCTGGCGGCCAAAGGACCCATCCTTTGCTCCCGATACCAATGGCTTACAGGCCTGAAGTTTCTCAATCTGCTTTGAGACCCTGTCTACTGACTGAGAAATGTCCACCAAAGCATGAGCCGCAGCATTTATTTCAGACTGCGAGGATGTTTTTGACAGTGAAGCTTCCATTATTCGCCCTTCTCGTTCGACATTTTGCAATTTATGGACACATTCTAGATAGCTATTCTGCCAATCCGTCTCAGACATAGATGAGTACCGCGAAACCAACGAATTGAGGAATCTATCCTTCACCCTAGGATCGACTGCTGCATCCCCACCTATCCTCACAATATTTGGCTTGTACGCCTTTCCATTGCCATCACAAAACCCATCTTTCATCACACGTGCCATCAACTCGTCACATGCTGCATTAGATGGCGTGCAAACCAATATCCTAGGCTTTTTTGCGCCAAGTCCCAATGCATGAGACATAGAGTTGAGTCCAGAGCCAGTCTTCTTTGTTCTCTCAATAACACTCTGTATCATGATGGAATAATACTGCTGATACGCGGACAAATGCCATACATTTAAAACACCAAGGACTGTATGCGTTTTGCCTGCAATAGCAGTGTATACTAGCTTTTGAGATGTGCCATACAAATGACACCATGGGAAACATGTGCATACCTGTTCCTGGAGGACCCTGAATCAGTACAAATGGCAAATTAGTATTTGAAGACCCTCCGTTTCTTGACGTCAATTGACAGGCCGTCATTTCTATTGCTTCCAGCTGCCTGTAATCGTATTTGGATTTCAAAAATTGAATGAACGGCTTGTGCTGAGCATGCTTTGGCCACATATCCCTCCTAACGGTATCATTCATATACACCCGATTCATAGAAACAAGCAAAGACGGCTTCAGAATATATCGCATCAGGCTAGAGTCAATGCTTCTCACGGAGTGAAGAGCATCGAATTCCCGCTCAGAACTCACAAGCATTTGTGTTGGAGTTACCCACCATTCCTTTTGGACAGAATCCTTGAGCCGTTGAAATGATGATATGCATGCATGACACTTACTCTGGTTGTCCGATTCTTTCGAGAAGACTGCATTCATGTGTCGCTGACAAATGGGATGCACCTTGATCCACAAACCCTGCTGTTGCCCCACTCCCTTTCGTAGAGCCACGCCAGCGACCAATACACCTTCCTCCTTATCTTTGCACTCCGCTCCAGCACAGGTCCAATCATGTATTCCGGACATTGAGGTAGACGGTCTTTTCGATGATAAAACAACAACCATGTTTGGTGGACACAATCGTGTCAACTCGCTCACAGACCCCTTTCGTACCCCCAATTTCACCACGCTCCATATCTGTCTATATTGCGCTGCAGCATCCCCCTGATTTTTTAAATCATCTACACTTGTGATAACTGCATACATGCCATGCCCCCCCTGGCAGTGCTCAATCCATGATGACCTCACACACTCCTTTGCCTCCTCAACCACCAAAGGGTCAAATACCCGTATATATTCATCCACAGAATCAAATTCCGATGGAATTGCTTCGTACTTTGGCTTTGACTCTTCACCTAGGCCATCTTTTGTATGGACATGATCGTTCCATGCACCACAAGACTGGTACCATAACCCTCCACTCACAACATCCCCTTCAAATCTGCCAGCAAAATGTCTCGGTGCAACTCCCTTAGAGTGCTTCCCGGCAACATTGGGACGCCTATATGACATGAAAATTTTCAATTAATCAATAATGATTGTAGATGAGCCCCAGCAAGTGGCCGGACTCTTATTGTACGACCATGGAAGTGGCGTCAATGAGAGCTCTCAGATTCCATGCACATATTTCGGATATCCAATGATACTTAATAGTCCCCTTATAGTCTAGATTGAGAATCTGAATGCCTATCACCCGGAGTGTTAGCCTGGACAGTGCTACTGGAAAGTGCCCGGGTATATTTAAATAAGGAATTCCTAATTTAAATCCAAGATGCATGTGCCTGGCCCTTTGGGCGCGACCTTGTAGAATTTTCTAGAAGCACGTGGATGCGATGCCATGGCACCTCCACAAACGTATGCAGAGCTATCATTGAAATCCGTTCAGTATATAACATCTTTGGAATTAGGCGTCAAGTATTTCTGCATCCTGCAGCACTCAATCTCACTGCTTTGCACCCACTGTATTTGACAATTGATCACGGAAAGAAGAACAACCCACAATTGCGATGAGCGTGCTTGAGACAATTGAGGTTGCTAGCCCCCAGAAAGTTATCAAGGAAATATTGAAATATGGGGAGGAGGATGGTGTGCCCGAGCCTGGGGATACGGTCAGGGTGCATTATGTTGGGACCCTCCAGTCTGACGGCACTGAGTTCGACTCATCACGCAAGCGAGGAGATCCGTTCTCATTTGAGCTTGGAAAGGGATCTGTGATCAAAGGATGGGATGTTGGAGTGGCCACAATGAAGAAAGGCGAGATTTCACGCTTCACTATAGATCCAGAATACGGGTATGGTGAGAGTGGAGCTGGTGAGTCTATTCCTGGCAATGCCACATTGGTCTTTGAGGTGGAGCTACTTGGTTGGAAAAGCCATGCAGATATTACCGAGTCTGGTGATGGAGGGGTTTTGAAGTTTGTGACAAAGGAGGGTGAGGGATGGGCTACCCCAAATGAGCAGGATGACGCTATTGTTCATCTGACTGTCAAGGAGAAGGGCAGCGAGAAAATCATCTACTCTACGAAGGAGGGGGAGCAAGAGGTCATCGTTGGAAACCATCACGTGGCACTATTCATGGGTACTGAGGCGACATCCGGCTTTCGCTGCACAGGGTTGGATATGGCAGTGAGAAAGATGAAGAAAACTGAAGAGGCCACCGTGATTATCCGGGCAGGAAAGTATGGGGTGTCTGCGTCAAGTGCAGAGCAGTATGGGATCGATGCACGTTTGGATTTGGAGATTCAGGTGTCGCTTATTGATTGGCACAAGGTCGAATTTGTGACTGCAGACCACAAGGTTGTGAAAAAGTCTCTGAATTCTATTGATGACTGGAAGCACCCGAATGCAGGTGCCACTGTGAAAGTAAGTTATATTGGTAGGCTTGAGGATGGGACTGTATTTGATGAGAAGCCAGAGGATTCTCCCCTTGAGTTTGTGACTGAGGAGGATCAGTGCCCTTGTGAGGGTTTGGAACTAGCAATCATGAAGATGAAATTGCATGAGCATGCTCTTGTCAAAATTGACCCGGAATATGCCTTTGGAAACTCGGGATCCGAAGATTTGAATGTGCCTGGTGCAGCAACAGTAATCTATGACATCAAATTGTTGGAAATGGAGAAGGCAAAAGAATCTTGGGATATGGATGAGGAGGAGAAGATCTCTAATGCTTCTTTGCTGAAAGACAAAGGCAATGCTGCATTTAAAGCTGGTAAAGTTTCTCGTGCTATCAAATATTGGGACCGGTCAAAGACGTGTGTGGAATTCAATGACAACTTCAGTGCAGAGAACAAGGAGGAAGCTAAGAAGATTCTCAAGTCTCTGCAGTTGAATTCTGCAGCAGCATATCTGAAGCTGAAAGAGCCATTGAGAGCGAGAGAAGCAGCGTCAAAAGTAATAGAAACTGATCCATATAATATGAAAGCGTTATACCGCAGAGCACAGTCATATATTGATACTCAAGATTGGATTGAAGCAGCACAAGATATTAAGCTTGCTCTCGGAAATGATCCAGATAACGGGGATTTCAAGATTCTTCGCAAGCGGCTCAAAACTGCAGAGGCAAAATCGTCCAAGAAAGAAAAGTCTTTGTGGTCATCTACATTCCAGAAGTTAGAGATTCAGGCAAAGAAGGAGCGAGAGATCGAGAAGGCAAGGGAAGAGGAATCAAAGAAATTGGAGGAGGCACAAGCAAACGATGATAACAAGGAGGAGAACGATGCCAAGGAAGATAAGAACGAGACATGACCATTGTGTATCCCATAATTACATACATTATTCATGTGAAGGAATTTTGAAAACAAGAACTCACAAGGGCCCCTACTCAACAGGATATGGCTCGCCAGATGGTTTGAAATTATTCTTTTCTGAAAATGGCTGGAATATCCTCTCAACGATTTCAGGAACTTCTGGATTGAATTTCGGATCAAAATCTGTAAGAACGGGAGCTAGCTGCCATCTTAATGCTCTGCGAAGCCCTTCCATTCTTCGCCTGGCAACATTCTTGTCCACCAAGAATCCAGATGTCGTGCTGAATGAAATCTGACCTCTATCAAATCCCTCACTTTCTGGTTGCCCTCTAGAAACAGCTCTCACATTTACAATCGAATCGCCCTTTAAGAACAAGAACTCTGCATCAATGATCTCAATGGGATCAACATCCTGTGAAGATTCATTTTCTCCTTCTGAAGGGTACAGAGTGATCCTGACATACTCAGAACCACCCTGCGTGGTATGTCGATCGATAAGTTCACCCTTGAATGGAACCACAGCATCTTGAAGCTTTCTCTTCGGCTTCTCCGGCATCTCTCCGTTTCGCAGAACAGCGATCACGCCCTTTGCTATGTATGCAGCAGCATCAGTCTGCTGCACACCAAACGGTGAATCAATGAACGAAGGATCATATGCCCCCCCAGTCGCAACGTCAATAAGCTTTTCAATGGCTTCTGACCTATCACTCTCGAACTCCCAAGGGGCTATGAAATGAGACTCGTCGTCGTTTAAAGTCGATACGCAAGAGTCCAAGTTCATTGAACAGGTATTCAGTGTTTCATTGATTTCCCCGATACAATCAGGTCCATTGCAGGATCCCTCTATTTGGGAAGATTTGGGCAAATCATCTGATCCAAATGCAGCCTGAGATACTTGATTGATCAAAACTCCAGTCACTAGCATCAGCCCATCCCTCCTAGAAGCATTCGCCTTGGCAATCACAGATCGATGTGCCCCTTGGCTATTAATGCTTTGATTGCTAATATAGAGCCTCCTGAGAGGAATATGCGTGATACTAGCCATTTGTGGTTCAACCACAGCGTTTGTTCACTCACCAGTTGGAGGTTGCGAGTCTGAATGTTTACACAGACGAATATCCACAGGTGACCGACCAAAATTTCATTAAATATTTCTGCATTAAGAAGAAGGCTCTTCGTCCTCGTCAGAATATGAAGGCACCTGACCAGCATTGACCCATGGAAGCAAGCTTCTAAGAAATCCTGCCAAAGCACCAGTATCTTCAAGATTTTCGATCTGGCCATCTTGCATGGCGTTCGCCAGAATAGCCTCCATTTCATGTGGCTGTAAGTCGTCCATTGGATCAGGATGCTGTTGAAGAGCATCTTGCACTTCTTCTGGGGGTAATGCAGCCACCGAATCTGAGAAATCATGAACATGGAGATGATTGTAGGAATTTTCTTCACTTGCAGGAAATGCTTGTTTCCTCATACTTGTCCAATCGTCGATGGCGAGACCAAAAGGTAATTTTTGTCTCTGCACGTCTGATGGATCTGATGCTGCATATGCCACTCTCTTTGCTGCTCTCAGCATAAAATCCTGGACAGCGGATGATTTCCAAAGCAAATGGTGCCTTTCGATGAAAATATCTACAATTCTTTCCAAAGAAGCGTTCTCAGCCAGTGCTTCAGCAGTAGCAGACCCGAATGGATCCATCTGTAGTACCTCTTCCCAAGAATGTGAGATGGCAACCTTGACATCCTCTTGTAACTTCTTTTGAAGCTTGACGAGTACCTCGGGATGTATCATTATAGCTTTCGTCAACAAATTGTCAGCCGATGTATCTCTATTCTCATTGGCATGGCCATTTTGCCCAGCATCCAGCTCTTGATAAAACCTTGCCAATGCAACAGAATATACAATGTTTGGCATGATTGCGATTCCCCCGTCGTCATATTGTTGGGACATCTGATGCAAGAAATCATACTTTTTGCACCTCAGGGCGTAGTAATCAATTGTGAAGAGAATGCCACATGGATCGTGCGAATTCAATGAGAGCATCAGCTTTGAAATCTCCAATGCACTCCTGTGCAGCCCTCGCTTTCCAAGTATCTGGATATATCTCAATAGACAGCGAAAGAATGATTTATTATGATTCTCGTAGGGAACATGGATCCCTGGCCCAGTATTGATTGAATTTATAAATGTTCTAGGCCAACCTCGCTCTAGGATGTACAATGCTTTTTCTATCAACTCATCGGAGTAGGCTCCATCACCTGTGGATCTATATACGTCTGCCATCGTCAAAAGAGCATCTACATGATACGGATAGGCTTGTAACAATCCCATCAGCATCCTAGGATTGAATGATGCCTGGCACTCAGCGAATTTGGCTTGCACAGACTCATAAAACTGGGATCCAATATATGTCATAATTGCCTTTCCGTCAGGACTTGTGCCCGTCTGTGTCAATTTAAGATCATCGATTCGAAATGCGGGCCATGTATTCCTTGGATGGATAAGGATTCCGTCTCGGAGTTCGTGCTGCCTAATCAATCCGCGGGCAGCCAAGCGACGGATCCTCCTGCTCGCCCCTGAGAACCCATCCCCGTTAGAGAGTTCTCGTTCACTTCTTGTTTCTCGCGTCACATCAGATCCGAACAAGCGTTTCAACTCCTCCTCAGCCCGAAGATATTTGGACTGAATTTGTAGAAGAGCACCTCTTTTACTGTCTGATGAAGTAGCAGTATCCTCACATTTGACTGGCATTTCGATATTTAGCTCTCGGAAAACTTTTTCAAGATCTTCTTCTTCCTCTTCCTCACTACCTCCAGCCTCTGCAGTTGATTTAAATGCCAGCGACGCCTTTTTCTTCTTCCTCGTAGTCTTCTTGGCTTTGTGTTTGCCTTGAACAGTCAGTTCCTTCTCCTCCTCCTCCTCTTCACACGCTTCCGGCTCTGAATGCTCCTCATCCCCAGTCAATAAACTGAATGGGTTGAACACCGTGCCACCTACGTCATCAGATGATGCACTACTCAGGGGAGACTGAGCAGCAGGAGAGTTTTGGTCCTGCTCATCTTCCTCGACTTTCAGCAGACTCTCTCGCTCCTTTAGCAGCTTCTGCAACTGTCTACCACCCATTTTATGGAATATAATTTGGAGTATAGCACTGCATTCGATGCTGACATGACGGAATTCCGCCGTGACTCGCTCGAGAATTATCAAAATAAGAAACGCTGTCCCACTGGGACAGATCACAAGGCTTTTCAAATGCCATACGGCAATCCATATTCAATTGGAATATCTTAATGATGAATATCTTGGATTTATCGGTACGTTTGTTGCAGAATTTCCGTTTTCAACTGCATTGCACTAAATGAAGACGAACATGTCGTACTGCACCGCAGGATGACTCCATTGCACATATATGTACATTTTTGAATAGAGTAGAAGATCTTTCTGCATTTGAGTTGACTTGCATACGCATTCGAAGAGTTATAACAGGTTGCAGTTGTTGGAAAAGTATCACCAAAGAGGTGAAGAATATAGGAGCCCTCCTAGATGGTTTGTCCTATTCTGATTGCCCTACACAGAAAAATTCACCCTGTATGACACATAGTAAGCAAGATGATTCATCACTCGTACCATGCCACGCAGCCATGGAAAAGTATGTCTCAAAATTGTTGTCATGGGGGGATGACAAGGCTCTGCTGAGGATGTGGCCACTTTGTGCCACATCATACGATAATAATCATGAAAACCTCGACAATGTACTTTCTCCAATTGTCAAAAGCTTGCGGGGGTTTTCATACTGGTCTTCTCTCGGTAGTGATGATGAGAGTAGTGGAGAATCTCTGGCATTTGCATTGGATATGCCAGTATGTGTCATCAAATCAATCTCTGTGAGACCATTCCAGGCATGGTTCCAAGATGAATATCCTATTTACGGTTCTAAGAAGATACAGTTTAGAATTGGCGGAATTCCCATGTTTAGACACCACACAAAGCTAAACCCAATGCAGCAAGTGGATCTTGCTGCTGCTGACCTGGGCATTGATGGGGCCTGTGTCGCTCTCTCAAAAACGGTATTAATGGAAACATATAGAAAAAGAAATGAAAGTTGTGCAGATGTAGATGCTCAAGCCCAGGAAATAGTCGCACGGATTCGTTCCAGATCAAATGATACTGCAGCAGTGCCTGCTGGCCAATGGGATGAGGCCACGGCCACATGGACAAGTCCACAATACGACATACGAAATGAAGACAAATTACAGAGCTTTGATATACCTGGAATACTTTGCATTGGTGGCTATCTGCGGATAGATCTGATAGGCAGAAATTCTCGCCAAGAAATTGACAACAAGTACTATACCTGCCTTGGTAGAGTATGCATCACTGGCCATCCCCTCCCAGGATTTTATGCTGACTTTTCAAAACAGAACAATTGGAAGTATGGTTTTGACCCAGCAAACAGGCAACTGTTCTCGGGAGAAAAACTGGGATATGAGACTCTGTATGATGATAGTTCCTCAGAGAGCGAAATGTACACAACCCAGCATCAGTTCAACGCATTCCTTGACAGTTTAGAGAACATCCCTGAGCCAAACGAGAGGGAATTGCAGGCATCATTAGACCGATTCCACCGAGGTGGTGTATTCATCTATGACGATGATGATGACGATGATGATGCACAAGGCAATGCCGTGCCTCTGGATGATGAATAAATGGATACAGACTGCAAGCATCGTGTAAGAATATGAGCAAACATTCAGTGCTACGACATCTATCACACAGAATGAATTGCCTCAGCGTCACCGCGGAGCCCAAACCTCACAGTGCTGAGGCCTCCATCCTCAGCATGGAAGAGGGTCCTCTCCGGCCGAGTTCCCACTCGAGCATTTCCAAATTCGTAATTCAACGGTATTGAAAATTTCGAATGATTTGACCAAGTGGGTCGAGATACCCCCTCCACCCAAAGTAAAATTGCAAATAATTCAGTAGCAGTAGATAATTGCATCCCGTTTTGGAGTGAACTCTAAATAGGATCCTTAAACCGTACGAGAGCATCAAAGGTTTCACGATCCACGCCGAGCGGGAGACACCTTTTGCTGCGTCATCGGCATCGTGCGCTCAACAATTTTATCACAGGTATGTTATATATCGGGTTTTGCTACCAACGTGTGGGTTTGGCCTCGGGGGAAGGGGAATTGAGGGTTGCGGCGTGAGCATCGTAGAGGCTCCTACCAACCAGCAGAGCCCGCTCCAAGATGACGGGATTGAGGGAGGTAGGGAATTCATTGGTGGAACATATGCATAAAATTCATCTCCATGAAACCATTTGGGGGTGTTGAGGGTGGGTATGGCGGACGTGTGTGCGCGCGCACCGATATCCCGCCCTCAGGGTGGCGCTCTCTCTCTCTTCTTTAGGGATCAGATAATAAGCTGCAGAGAGCATCATGCAGTTCGAGGCATGCTGCTCCTGTCATCATATCTGTGAGTGCCCTATCCTAGATGTATAGAAATACATTGGTGAAAAAACTATGTGGTGAATGAGGAGGGTGTAGCAACCAAACCGTGTGGATGGCAGGTGCCCATATCTTGAGAGAGCGCCCCATGCAAAACCCCTTGGCGCCTCCTCATCTGTAGATTCTCTGATGGATGTACTAGAGTGGGCGGGAGATGGGTGGGATTGGTATGAATGAATTCTCATATTTTATATAGGATAGTGAGGCATTGTTTTTCCATTCTTGGAATTCTAGTTGTACGTCCGTGGTTTCAGTTGGGGTTGTTTCAAATCGAGGGCCGCATCATCAACCCGTCGTGGGAGGGTTAGGTCTCCATCACATGCCCTATACGCATGTGTAGGGGCTCTTATTTATTCTATATTGTACATTGAGGGAATATCGGAGGCGGAATTGGGTTCTGGTGCCCGCATCGCGGATCCTCGTGCCCTTGGACGCAACCCTCGCAAGTGCCTCGAATTAGTCTGTCTACATTTTGAACGCACGTCTGACATGGGTGTGGGTGTGTCGCTGTAGGGAAGGAGATAGTTGTGTAGGTCATTGCCATCCAGTCGTAGATACCTCATAGGCATACAGATCTGGAGTCCTTGGATGGGTGTTTGAGTCTCTCCAGGATTTTCTTATTTTGCACTGTTCTCTTTGAAAGGAGGAGCATATTTCATTTCATCAGGCGCAGCCTTTAATTTGTATGAAAAATCTGGTTTTTCTACTGCTATTCATCAGGGACGTGTTGGTATTGAAATCCACATCTCAGTCTAGAGTAGATTTGGTACGAGGATGAGGTTCTTGCTGAACAAGCGAAAGCCTGAAGATTCGACCTCTCGGGAGAATAAAGTAGGGGAGAAGGTGTACGTGTGCTGCGAATCGGAAGATGGGGCACCTTTGTCGCAGAAGGCATTCAAGGTGGTGCCTTCAGTCAATGGAGTTCCAATTGAAGCAAGTGGTGACACCGAGATGGTGAGCTTGATGTCGGATTCGAGCTCTGTGGATACAACTGAGACATTCTATGGCAGTCCACGATCTATTTTACACGCAGTTTCTGCTCGAGAGAGCGAAAGAGAAGCGTTCATCCACAAGTGTATCCGCCACCTGCAGTCATGGATGCCAGGGCAGGTGCGCCCCCATGCGGTGCTTTGCCAGAACATCGACAAGGCGAACGACAGTATTTCCAAGTGCAAATTGCCCGGTATGGGAGAGTTTATTCCAGTTGACTACAGCTGTCCAATGCTCCCAATTTTCGATTATTGCGACATTGATGCGATATCTGTGGCTCTGGGGGCATCGTACTTTCAGCGCCTGTTGGAGAAGAAGCCTTCCATGAAGGCTGCAGCTCGTGAAACAGGATGGTTTGTACAGACTTATAATGAGAAAAATGGGGATGTGCAGACACGGATGAGAGCTGTGTACTCACCCACCAATACAGGCCTACTGGTCATTTACACAACATGCATTTACATTGCAGCAAAGTTCGCTGATCGCATCAAGTACAAGAGACTTCTCAGTGCACTTTTGTTTTCCATGCTTGATTCCTACGTCTCGGAGGAAACCGCTTGTGACTTGGAGGCTCGATGCTTGTCTAAACTTGAATGGAGATTGGGACCCATTCTGGATACAGATGCATAATAGCATTCTTTTGCGAGCAAATTACATGCAAGCTCTTTGGACTTTTTTTTCTTCGATGGGTTCTATTCCCATATTTCGAATTGCATAGATTATTTTGGAGCAGGCTTGATGGATTTGCACATCACCTGCATGAGAAGGGTATAGAAAGATGCCACTGGTTTTTTTATTTTTGGGTAGAGATTTCTGGGATGCTTTCCATCCCCAGTCCAGGTTTTGAGTTTTGAGCTTAGGCACTCATTTTACAAGAGTAGTATACTGTGCATTGTCTAGGTCGCTATCGTGAGAACAGAGTTGTATGTGGGTTGTCCCGAAGCGTTTACTATCGTAAAGTCCAAGAAGAGTGGCATGTCCACATAAATGTGCTGATTCAACAGCAATGAATGATGATACAGAGTAAACAACAAGAACAGGATGCATGTGGTGAGGTGGCCATCAATATTAATGGTCAACTCACAGCAACGTTATGAAGTTATGAAAATGTTCTTACTTGTCACATGATTAAAAACTATTATTATCATTGTAATCGAATAGAATAATGGATATTTATCATTCCAGTGAATGGATATTCCATCCTGTGTAGGCGTTTTCAAAGTAGAGTTGTCCAGAGTGAAGTCTTGTACAGTATTTTGAAGGCTTTTACGCTCGCCCACATGGACGATCGGATAATTTTGCACATCGATTTAGACTGTTTCTATTGTCAAGTAGAACATAGGAGATTAGGGATCCCAAGGGAGGTGCCACTCGCAGTTCAGCAATGGGATGGTTTAATAGCTGTAAACTATCCAGCAAGAGAACAAGGGGTCACGCGGCATATGAGGACAACTGAAGCATTGGCAATTTGTCCAAATATTAGGTTGGTGCATGTCCAAACGATTGGAGATGGTGATTCCCTCGATGGTCCGGTGGACAAGGTGAGACTGACTCAAAAGGCTTGTTTAGAACGATATCGCCTGGCAAATGCAGAGATTTTGGATGCTCTACATACTGAGGTGCCTAATTCAAGAATCGAAAAGGCTAGTATTGATGAAGTTTACATTGATGTGACGGATTTGGTGGATTTGGAGATGCCAAAGTTTGAGGCAGACAGACCTGGAAGAGATTCTGAGGGGCAGCCTTTGTTTTCCTGGGGAAGCGTTGTGTATGGGACAGGGTCCCTCGATCCCATGGATGTGATCGAGAAAAGGCTATCATATGGTGCGATGATCGCGTCGAGATTGCGTGGAGCGATACAGACAAAGACTGGGTTTTCTTCTTCTGCTGGAATTTCGGTGAACAAATTGTTGGCTAAAATTGGTTCAGCAAAGAATAAGCCCAATCAACAAACTCTCATACGGCCTAGAGTGGTTCAAGAGTTAATGTCAGAGTTGCCACTTAGAAAATTGCGATTGTTGGGGGGCAAATTTGGGGAAGAATTGGCAAGCCTTTGTAAAGGTTACATTGAGGACTCTGGTCGCGAGCTTGTCGTGGCAGATGTTCATTCGATTCCGTATGATGCACTTGTTGCAAAGTTCGGGACTGAGAAATCTTCTTGGGTCCATGATATGATACAGGGAAGGGATTCAGAGGATGTGAAGGAGAGAGAGAAGCAAAAAAGTATGCTTGCAGCAAAATCGTTTGCAGCATCAAGCGATATCACAGTGATAGAGCGGTGGATTTCTATTTTGGCGGCAGAACTTGCTCCTAGAATGAAATCGGATTATGAGACATATAATAGAAGGCCAAAGACGCTCGGGGTCCATTTCAGGCAGCAACCGAAGAAGGCTGGTCAATTCTCATCAGATAGAACAAGGCAGTCCCCAATGCCAAGGATGCCACCCCAAATGCCTTGTAAGAAGATTTTGACGGAGGCAGCTATGGAAATTTTTAAAACCAGGTGTGCATCAGAGGCAATGCCTTGTGTACGCCTGGCGTTAAGTGCCTCGGACTTTGTTGAATGCCCAAATGAATCCAAGGCAATCACGAGATTTTTAACGCAGGTCAAAAAAAAAGCAATATCTTCTTGCGATGATAATACGACCCAAAAGACTTCAGTGCAGCTGGATTCCAAAGCAGAGGAGAAACAGGATGGTATCTCTTGCCCTCTGCTCGACAGTGTGAATGTCCAGGAGCAGGAAAAACTATTGAGAGAAGCATCCATGCTGCACAGGCTAGAAAAATCGAAAGCGAATATAACTCAAAAGAATCAGCAAGTATCCAAACGAATAAAAACTGGGGGCATTCAAAAATTTTTTCAGCCCAAATGAATACATGAATTTGATTGAATCGTCGGCTAGCTGTCTTGAACAACCCGTATGAGAGGCCCAACCGTGGTGTCTTCTACATGCACTACACCAGACCCTATTAAATCTTTTAAATGCCATCCAATATTCAAGTGTGAGCTTTTTAGCTTTATTTGTTGTATTTTTGACTGTAGCATCTGCCCATATTTTTTTCTCTTTATAACGGATAGCAGTTCTCTCCTGCCAGCAAGTAGTGATTTCACAACATGCCCTGATCCGGGAAGAGAAAACACAAATCGCTGCCCGTGAGATGACAATGAGCTATCTCTTTGAAGCAATGACTGCTGCATCAGCATATCAATATCCTTGTCTGTCACACCTCTTCGGACCCCTTTCCTGCACAAAGACATGTCTGACACACCCATCACATCATATCACATGCTTCCGTACGATGATTCTCTCATGGTCCAGTGCGCTCTATGACTATTGTGTACGATGCACGTGTCCATCATTTTTGGCAAGATGATTGTCATGGGCCAGTTGCACACCCCAGCACATGATGATTATGTTGCCGTGCACTTGGCACTAACACATGGAGCCTTTCATCAACACACATACGTACCCTTCCATTCCCTTTGGGACTGAGAGCCCTCGTTTCAAATCCTCCTCGGCAATACTCGATGCAGTATGTCTAGACACCACATCATCCTTGAACCATTCCAACACTGATCTCAATCTCCCACTGCATCCCTCCATACAGTTCTGAATCACGTTGCAATACTCTGACGTTTCTACATATCCTTCATCCCATTCTGTAGGTATATGCAAAACTCGTATCGCGTTTGTCCTTCGTAGATGGTCCAACTCCACATCAGCATCCGTCTTATCCCTCACAATAGTATACACATGTGACTTCAACACAAATGGACACATTGGAAACTCGCTTCTCAACAGCCGAATCGCAGCAAGAACATCACACACAGCATCATGTTCTTCGACCTCATCATCACCCCAATCCACTGCTGGAGCCTGTTGACACTCACCAGGTGCCCCTGGCACGCCAGTCTTCATCCTCTTCCTTCCCTGACCCCCTTCCGCCTCGCTACACAATTTTTCTAATCCCTCCGCATCCTGCAACCGTTTTTCTTCACGTGCCATGCTGTATCCATGCCGAACAGCCTTGTGCCACTCAAGCAAGCCTCAAGGGTACCCAACACAAGGCTACAGAACATGTATCCATACAATAGCTCTCAATACATATTATTTTGCATTATGGTATGCTGAAAGCAAAGGGAAATCAGCACATGCATCTATTCTTAATTCGAAAATGAAAAAACTTGAATTCTGCAGGTCGCGCCTCTTTCAAAGACATCGACAACTATCGGAAGTGGTACACAATGATGAGGATGACCACGGGGATCCTCAAGCTGAAATATATTACAGCCTTATCAAGAGACGTGATTGATATTCGGATAAGGGTTGAAGTCGGTCTATTCGTTTATTCGAACACCTTTTTCTTTTTCTGGTTACACGACTGCACTTGTGGGTTATCATGAGGTATATGATACTGATTCTATGTGGAAGTACAAGAAAGGAGTTATAGTTGTAGTGTCGTTTGTCGGGGCCCTCCTGTTGGGGTTGGTCTTTCTCCCTGGGCAGCAGGGTGAGGGGTTCTTCTTTGGGCATGTTGATGAGTGGACGGCATCTTCGGGACATGGTTTCCGTATTCAGGATTTTGCGAAAGGCATTGGGTACAGTGCAATTGCGCTTGCCTTGGAGGGTCGTCCGTGCGATATCGACGAGGATGGAACGTGGTCGATCGGTTTGTTTGCTGGCCCTTCTCCATTGAATTTGACTCCCATAGAGTCCTGGTCGCCACGATATGACGACGGTAGGTCGCGAGCGTGGCCGGTATCGAATCCTGTGTTGACGTGTCAGCATCTCATGGCGAATCTGAAATTGCATTCAAGCAGCGCATATGTGTCCGACCCTTTCATGTACAGCCCTGGAACAGAGGTTGTGCACAAGGCTGCCAGTCATGCTGAAGGACGAGAGGAAGAGGAGGCGGAAGAATGGGTTAGCACAGAGTCCGATGTACGTTTGCATAATAACAAGATTGCCGATGCAATACCAAAGCCATTGTATCTATTTTTTGCAACCAAGAATGCCATCCGTGGCAAGGGGGAGATTGGGGTTGCACGGAGTGATTCCTCTGGCTCTTCTTGGAAGTACTTGGGGATCGCGTTGGCTGAAGATTGGTATCTCTCGTATCCATTCATTTTCGAATGGAATGGTGATGTGTACATGCTGCCTGAGGCAAGCAAATCTGGGAAATTGACTCTGTACAAGGCTATTGAGTTTCCCTTGGAATGGGAGGCTGTGTCAGTTCTCTTGGATTCTCCGGTCGTGAACCCATCTATTGTACAGTGGGAAGGCTTATGGTATTTATTTGTTACCGATGATACATCGAAAGGAAGGAAAATGTCTGGTTCGGCGTCTGCAATCGAACTACACGTGTACCATGCAGAGACCCCACTGGGCCCATGGTCCTCTCATTTCCTGAATCCAGTCATGGTGGGCAATGAAGGATCTGGAGCAAGGATGGCGGGACGTGTCATCCTTCAGGGAGACAAACTATATCGTTTTGGACAGGATTGCGCTGGTGTCTACGGGAGAGACGTTTTAGCGTTCCGAATTGATAGTTTGAGTCCTGGTGATTTTGTACAAAAACGCGTCAAGTTTCAAGCAGGGCGGGTGAGGAAAGGAGCAGGAGCTTGGAACAGCTTACGCCGACATCATGTAGATGTGATACAACTAGCTGATGGATCTTGGTTGGGTGCATTAGATGGAGATTACTCGGCTCCAACAACCATATCAAGGCCAAATAGATACAAACTGTACATACTGGTTTGCTCTGCAGCACTTGCCGTATTCGCCAGGAATCTGATCCACGGCACCCGTCGACATATGAACGCAATGGATGGCACTTCGCATTCTGTCAGAATACAGCTCAGGAGAACTCGTAGTAAGGAGATCTCCGAGGGCAAACTATACAATCAGGCCAGGAAGTTGTACCGCAGCCTTCGATTGACACTTTGGAAGCTTGGTAGCATGTTCCAGTCCACCAGAATCGATTTTGCGGATCCATTCTCCAGTAAAACAAAAGATTTAAAGCCTAGAAAATCAAGATCTAAACTAGTGGCAGATAGATTCATAGGGGCTGCGATTATGGTTGGTATTGTGTATGGAACATTCGTTTTGATTGTGTGGACATGCCATCGTCAGTATTACGGTAGTATTCTGTCGAGAAATGTGGAACCCCACTTGTCTCGATTAATAGTGAATGGTACATTCAGTACATATACTGTTGTCATCGAAAAAATTGACTCGCGTGTCCATATGAGAAAGAGCGATGCTGAAAAGATTTTGTACACACAGATTAAGAATTATGGCAAGTGCCCATCAACTGCAGAGGTCCTCGTCAATCATTCGCCCAAAGACAAGGGAGCTATGGAATACTTTCAAAAGAAGTTTCCATATTATCGACCATTGGCCGTGAACAACAGCCGCTTGTATGATATCAACTACAAAGTAACAACGCGTGCTGTTGTTGTGATTAAAGCTGGCATGCTGCTCCCTTGCTCTGATGTAGAGGCAGCTTTTGCTGCGTGGAGATTGCAGCCCCATGCAATGTATGGAATAACTCCAGGATATGCAGAGCGATTTCAGAATTCGAGAATCGTTTTATGGGACGATCGAATAACCCATAGGAAGAAGCAGTTTAATCTCCTGCTTTCTGGAATGCTCTTGGTGGATTTTGACAAGATTCCATCACTGGTAAAGGGCCTTCCAGAGTACCAATCCATCGATTCCATTATAAACCAGCATGGGGCGTGTGATGATGTGATTGTCTCGTTTGCTTGGAGGAGATACATCAACCAGGAGAATTCAAGAGCAACTGAGGGCAGTGGCACCAAACAGGCATTAATCAACATGCGGCCAAAGAGAGCCATGGACCTCTTCTATAAACCTCGGATAGAACAGTCGCTTGTAGAAACACGAAATAAATGCATTAAAGAATTCCTGGAGAAAGATGAGTCTCTCCTCTCTAAAGGAGAACAAGACCCCTTCCATCTTGCTAGAAGATGGTGGTCACCTCTCTGTGCTCTACCTGGCGGGGGCTGTGTATACTTGTAATATTACATCGTATGATTGAGAAACCATGGCTCAGATTCATACATCCTCAAAAGTTCTCTTCATCTGATTCAGAGTCGTCTTCTTCTCCATCAGCTGCAATTTTCCATCCATCAGCTAGGAGAACACGGCGCACTGTAACTATGGCATCTTCTCCAGAGGTCACACCGGCATCCTTCAAAACAGAGTCCATCTTCAACTCGCGACCTTTATAGATCGCCCTTTCCCATGGATCCTCGAAACCATCCAATCTCAGCAAGGAATCCACTGGTGCCCACTTGCTCTCTTGGGACACTCTGGACATCAACTCCTGCACTGTCAGGGTCTCTGGGTCCACCTTCAAGACCATATCATCCAGCTCCTCCGTCTTGGTACTCATTGACTCTTTCCAATACAAAGACCACTTATCCTTCTGTATCCTTCGCCTGATTGTCAACTTGATCTCCCTTCCTCCTCCACGCAACCGAAGCACCAAGTGCAGTGTAGACTCCTTCTGAATATTGTAATCTGCCAATGTACGCCCATCCTCAAGCTGCTTCCCAGCGAAGATCAGTCTCTGCTGATCAGGCGGGATCCCCTCTTTATCCTGAATTTTCGACTTGACATTCTCAATCGTATCTGAAGACTCGACCTCGAGGGTTATGGTCTTCCCAGTCAGTGTTTTGACGAAAATCTGCATGGTCGCGTTGTTTCACCAGGAAATGCGAGTAATAGAAATGATACAGGAGGTAACAGCGCAACGGAGCCGAATATCCAATGGACTGTGACAAGGCGTCTTCTGGTCAACGGAATGAAAACAACAACGGGGCCACGAACCCTTCTGTTTGGAAGAGATTGTAGGTTATCTTTGTCGACAAGTATAAAAAATAGAGAATTTATCACCGAAAAGGACGACAAGGGAATGCAGTATTGACACCCAATCTGGTCCGCTCCGTTGACTCTGGGATCAATCAGAAGAGATTGCTATACTATAATATTAAATCAAGGAAGATGGCTCATTCATACATGTATTCATCTACGATGGGTATCCATTTTTATTTATGTAATCCGTAATTCTTTCACGTGCGCAGCAAGAGTCTGCATTTGTTTTGTAACACTTCAATTCGTTCCAATTCAAACAGAGGGTCATGATTCTCACCACATAGTTGAAGAACCATGTCCAAACTCTCAATTGCCTTGTGATATTCCTGACAGAAATACTGGCAAAGTGCCAGACGTACTGTTGATTCTATTGTGCCCTCCTGGAGTATATGCAGCTTCTCAGCTGCTGACAAGCACTTTTGCATATGATGCTGAGTTTCTGGTGATACTGTCCAGAAATCCCCCCTATTGCTCAGAAGAGGTCCTTTCTGTCCATCGTCGTATTCTACTTGCACTGAAACATCCGAATATTCCCCCAGTGCGACATCCAGATCCAACGGAATGGCGAGCAATGGCTCTAGAGGACACTGCACCGCCAGACACCAATGGGTCAAGAGTAGCTGTAACAGAGTATCTTTTGCCATATCCTTCAGTGAGTCTGGTCGAAAAGGTACATCAACGTCGAATATCTCTGAAATTTCTTGGGCTGACATGAGACTTCCCTTTGCATATGGGTCAATCACAAACACTTCCCCTTGTGCACCCAGCCTTATTGTGTCATCCTTCGGCCACATGACCACATATGACCCTTCTTCTAGTGACAGAGCATGCAGACTCAGCCCGCTCTCTTCAGCAACAATCATGTAGATGATGGCCAAGACGATTGGAGAGCCTACACCAGAGTCAAGTACTCTCCGTAACTGAAAGCTCCTCACATCTCCATACGATGCCATTCTTTTATATCCCTGCTGCTCATACAATACCTCGTTGATTGCTGATACTAAATGGGTCGGATATTTTGCGACATAGTCGTCATATGATGATTGAGCCTTGCTGTACAAATCACCTTCAATATCCTGACACATGTCCATGAACAATTCTCTGATTCGAATCGAATAATGCTTGATCAAAGACAGATCCCAGGTGCTCTTGAACAGCACGTCATCCCCTAGTGATCCGTCAGATGCCGTCTCCTCCAACGAAACAAGCATGCATAGCTTCAAGAGGTCGGTGTTGGACCATTCCACCTCTCCACCAGATTTCGCCTCCAGGTGCTCTATAATACTCGATTTGGCCCAGTTCAGGACATCCTGATCCGTTTCAGGCATATTGTCATGTGCATGACATACTGTTTCGTATCGATTGGGCAAACGTCTTCCTTGTGAACGAAAATTCGAACGACACCTGGGACACCTGGGATTCGGGAGCAGTCTGGTACTATTCCAACAGATCCCTCCTGTTCCGAGCATTATGAAACTATATTTAATAGGTATGATTTTATAGACCACGGGCATCGGCCAGCGAGAGCGTATAACAGGCACGTTCCTTATTTTTGTTTTGAAATACTCCTCCGAGGATTTTTCAAATAAGGAGGCACTAGGACAAAGGACATTTCCATCCATTCAATGTATAGAAATTCAACTTCATTTACAATATTGTAGGGGTACCTTGGGGATAGGTGACGGGCATGTCTGTTCGAGTAGAGGCCCTCCAACCTGGGGTTGGTTTCAAGTGTCTTGCCACGCCAAGACTGGCCATGTCTCAAAGAATGGCGGTGTTACCTAGAGAAACAGTTGTTATATATCATGATTTAGATGGCTATACGCAGCCCCTTCGTAAGTACACACGACACCCGACAGCATTCACTCTTGGCAGAGAGAGGAGGAAAAACACGTGGCGTCATTGTTGTATGAGAGGCTCGCCACAACAAGATTCATGGGAAGATTGGTCTGATAGCCCTGATGTTCCACGAATTGATCATGTCCAGAGAGAAATCAAAAGCGATAGCGCAGGTGCTGTGTCATCAGAGGACAGGTTTGCACTGGCTGATTTAGCAGAGAGTATCCGTGGGTCTATGAGTGTTGAAGAGGAGGCAGCAGAAGCGAGGCGTCGAAAGGAATTATCACTGGATGGTATTAAAGAGGATATGTATCCAATGGGGGCAAGGGAGAAGGTGTTTTTGGTGGGTGCAGCGTTGAAGTCTGCTCAGAAGAAATCATCCATTGGATATGGCATTGTAGAGTCCTTGGAGGAACTCGGGAGACTGGCGGAGACAGCTGGCTTGGAAGTTGTGGGATATACATATCAGTTGTTGGATGATCCGAATCCAAGGACGTACGTGGGCACTGGGAAAGTAGGTGAAATTGCTCAGGCGGTTGAGGATACTGGTGCAGAGACTGTTGTGTTTGATGACGAACTCTCTCCTGGGCAGATGCGAAATTTAGAGAAAGCATTGGGTAAGAATATCCGATTATGTGATAGGACAGCTTTGATTTTAGATATCTTTTCCCAGAGGGCAGCGACGAGGGAAGGAAAGCTCCAGGTTGAATTGGCTCAAGCAGAATATCAGCTTCCTCGACTCACAAGAATGTGGAGTCATTTGGAAAGGCAGGCAGGTGGAGCTTCAGGCCAAGTGAAAGGTATGGGAGAAAAGCAGATTGAAGTGGATAGGAGATTGTTGAGGAATCAAGCAGCAAAATTACGTCGTCAGATTGAAGAAGTCAGAGGCCACAGAAAAGCATACAGGGACCGAAGGGCAGCGGCCCCAATACCAGTTATTGCTCTTGTTGGATATACGAATGCCGGTAAATCGTCCTTGTTGAATACTTTGACACATGCGGGGGTCTTAGCTGAAGATAAACTATTTGCCACCCTTGATCCAACCACTCGGCGAGTCATCATGCCCGGTGGGCAGGAGGTGTTATTTAGTGACACGGTAGGGTTTATCCAGAAGCTTCCTACCCAATTAGTAGCAGCCTTCCGAGCTACATTAGAAGAAATCAAAGATGCGACGATGTTGTTGCATATAGTTGACGCATCACACCCATCTGCTGCAGCTCAAGTTGATGCAGTCAATTCTGTGCTTGAGGACCTGGAAGTAAAAAATGTGCCCTCCCTTACCGTTTGGAACAAAATAGATGCATGTGCGAATCCTGAGGCGGTGATGAATGTTGCTAGTAGAAGACAAGGGACCGTCTGTGTTTCCGCAACAGAAAACATTGGCATGGGTGACCTCATGGATGCCATTATGGACAAGCTCCAAAAAGCTATGATCCCAATGTCTGTCCGCATTCCTTACAGCAAAGGAGATCTTGTGGACGAGATATACCGAGCAGGAGTTGTATTGCGCGAAGAATTTTCTGAAGAGGGAACAATCATGCAGGTTCATGTACCACCTCATATTGCAGGTAGATTAGAAGAGTACATTGACGACACAGCAGCATCGTCTTCTTCTTCCGCATCATATGACGAGTATTATTACTATTAATGTACTACACACATTGTCGCAAAGCATCACCTTGTCCTTGGAAAAACAAGAATGATAGGGCGAAATCAGCGATGAAAATCAACACAAGAGAAATGACTACAGCAGACGTGGTACTCTCCCCCACACCTTTTGCTCCACCAGTCGTTGTATACCCCCACGAACAAGATACAACAGATATTATGGTACCAAATACCCAACATTTGATCATAGATGTGATGACGTCCCACGAAGCTATTGCACGAGAGGCAGAATCCAAAATCACATTGGCAGACACATCATAGACAACATCTGCAAGAAATACAGATGCTGCAAGTCCCATGGTCAAACACAACAGATTCAAAATGGGCCCAGCTACCATGCAGGCCAACACCCTAGGTGTGATCAGATAGTCTACAGGATCGGACCCAAGAACTCGGAGAGAATCTGTTTGTTCAGACACCTGCATCGTGCCCAGCTCTGCAGCAAACGCAGATCCCACCCTTCCTGCAAGAATAATAGATGTCACAACTGGCGTCAATTCTCGCGCCAGCGCCAACGCAAGCACACCACCCACAGATTTGGTCAACCCGAGCTTTGCAAATTCTCTAATAAACTGAATAGTGAAAACCATGCCCACAAATGCTGACGTGAGCAGACACACCCCAAGAGACTTTGGGCCCACCAAATCCAACTGATCCAATGTATTCTTCCAATGCACCTTCCCCTGAAGAATCCGAACCATCACCTCTCCTCCAAGCACAAGAGCAGCCAACGTCCTCCATGCATACTTTGGAGGCTTTGAGTCCATGAAAAACTCCATAATCTTCCTCGCAGGACCATGCCATGACTCTGGCATAAGACTCGTCGCTGCAACAGCCACGTCCTCATCACCGCCAGATGTCGATGCTATGACTGACATTCTATGCATTGATCCCCATCCCTCCTCCACCACCCTTGAGCAATCAGTCCATGACGAAGGAGGCTGCCGTGACAACACCCTGTAGACAGGTACGCTCGTCTTCTTCGACTGGAGCATGCATCCTCGACGAGGCAATGAACACCTCAAATTCACCATTTTATACATGAATGAACTAGTACTGCCCTGAATCGTCCTACAATCCACCACCAAGTTTCGAACTTCTGTAGGTATTTGGTATCGTGAGTGAAAACCTCAGTGTCTTAATGACGCCATGACCAAAAATCCATCCGATGCATGCATTAATTCATGTAATATATGTGCCATATTGTTGCTATTGTATCAAAATCATCCAAAGGCCACTGAGGGGAGAATTTTTGGTTGTTTTATATTCTAATGAAGGAGAGTATCCCATCAACGGCACCGATCCTATCCCATCAACATGAATAGGGACACGCATTGACAAATACAATGCCATAATAATAGTCTGAGCTGGAGGAGATGACGTTGGTACAGAGCCCGAGAGTTTCCCTTGTCCACATTCCTTGTCAGTCTGCTTCTTTTTTGAAACAACCGCTAGGAAGAGGACCAGCCCACCTATTCAACAGGGATGTAGAGAGGAGAGTTTCATTATTGGTTGTTGCGTCGTCTGGAAGACAGCGCCAGGGATCGCAGAGGAAGAAGAAGAGCAAGAAGCAGAAGAAGCCACAGGTTGGGACTCCACAGAGTTCAACGGTCCTGCCGGATTCTAGGGATGCTGCGGTCACGCAAGGCTCGGAAGCATTGAGAGTGGCAATAGATGCAGCGATCAAGGGGAGGGCAAGAGGGTTGGTGAAGAAGGAACCATCACAGGTCATGGGTGGTGATAGGATCCAAGTAGATATCCCTGTGATGAGTGATTCGATGGAAGACATGGTGCAGCTTGCTAGAGAGCTTTTACAGTCTAGCACACGTAAGAATAATGTCATGTATGTCGTGCCACAACGAGACGGGTGTGGCAATGGTGTAGTTTCACTGCAGGATGCAGTGGATGTGGCAGGTGTCGACATTGTCATACTGATATCGCCGAAAACACGTGATGTAGAGCGTCTTGATGCGATACTCAATAGGCATGGATCCCAGAATGCTGTATTTGTGCTGCTCAATCCAGAGTGGTCTGCATCACAAGGAAATGTAGACGTAGATGGTGTACCAAACAAGTACATCAACCTGGTGAAAAGCTTTGAAGCAGCATATTGCTTCCTTCCTATCCTTGTCAAGCCATTAATGATGCCAAGTATGGAAGGAGTCGTGTACAGGAATCTTTCCTCGGATGGGGGCCATACCCACACACATGGTGAGGCAAGCAAGCCGTGGAAGGTATATCTGATGCAACCAGGGAAGACGGGATTTGACCTTGTCGGACAGATGAATACAAGACCCAGCAGTCAAGATGTCGAAAGCATCTTCTATAATGCAATTGCGGCATCACAGAAGAATCCCTTGGCAAAGAACATTAACAACTTGAAAAATCTCTTTGGCAGAAAGGAACAATAGAAATACAGTAATATGCATCTTTTCTTTATTATTTTCTCTTCTTCTGAACAAATTTGACGTCCAAGAGCCCGTCATCGTCATCATCATCACGCGACGATACGAGACTACTCAATAATTGCTGCCCCTGTCCTAGTAGAGCCTCTGCTGTCACGTTGCTATCTTTGCTACTCCTCCGCGCTTTTCTATTCTTCTTACCCCTCCTCACGTTTGACAAAGTACTATTATACTCAGGAGGTTCCATTCCAAAGAGCTTGACCCACACATACGCCCCCAAAACCATTGTGCCAACTGTCAGAATCAGTGACAGCAGTCCTTTGACAAAGGACAAGACAACCAATACAATCCCACCCACAACAGCTCCTTTCACAACATTATACGACGTTGTCTCAGGGACAAACTGCATAGCGATAGCCGTCAATCCATCAGCAACCAACCCAACAGAAGCCAACGCTTGACGTGCAACATTCCCACGGTTCTCTGTATACACAGCTCCGTCCCTTTGGTCCCATTCTTCCTCTCCATCAAATATAACGACATCTCTTCCTTTGCCCCGTCTCGAAGAAGATGAAGCCATGCACACAAGAGGCTTGCGCCTTGCGACAAGAATACCGTTGGTCAGTCCAACGGCGTGTTGTAGCCGTCCAGCGATTGCCATGTTTACAGTATCTTTAATAATGGCACAATGGTATCATGGCCATGTTCCTTAGCGATATCGAGGGGAGATTCCCCACGAGCATTTGTAATGCTGGGATCTGCCCCATGCTGTAACAATGTTTTGACAACCTCCACATCCCCTTGCTTGACAGCCATATGGAGGGCAGTGGATCCCCTGCCGACTCGATCGACAAATATTTCTAGTTCAAAGACTTGAGGGAGTGAGAGAGCCTGTCTTACCTCTCGCGACACCTGGGTAAAGGAATCATGAGCAGCTGATGTGGCAGGAGGGCCCTCTTGTTCATTCACTAGTGCCCCCCTTTCAAGGAGCAATTCCACGAGATCCAGCTGTCCCCTCGCTGAAGCAATCATGAGTGAAGTCATACTCCGAGCTGAGCGTTGCTCGAGTTCAGATCCAGAGTCGAGCAATAGTTTGGCAATATATGTGTCTCCATTGTTGACAGCAACATGGAGTGGGCAGGTACCAAATACATTGTTGCTGAGATTCACATCGGCGCCTCGACGAATCAGCATTTCTGCAAGATCTCTATATCCTCCACTCACAGCAAAGATGAGGGCTGTAAAGCCGAATCTTTGCCTATGATTAATGTCAGCGCCCAAATCCAAGAGTCGCTCCACTAGCGGTACTGGTGCATTTGCATGTGCAGATAAAAGCAGGCAGGTGCCCTCAGTCACGTTCTCCAGATGAATATTAGCATTCCTGTCCAGTAAGATGTCGCAGATGGACAGTTTCAAAAATATGCATGCGTACATGAGACTCGTCCACCCATCAGCATCCTGACAGTCTACATCAGCTCCGACATCGAGTAGATACCGCACCACCTCCTCCTGACCAGATTTGCTAGCAACAATCAAAGGAGTGGCTCCATGTGGATCACGTGCATCGACATCGATGCCCAAGTCTTCCACACACTCCTTCACCCTGTTGAGGTCCCCATCTGCTGAAGCTTGCCACACAGTTTTTGCTGCATAATCACGAGCATATAGGTGATCAATACGTTTACCAAGATCGTATAGAAGATATGAAACGTACGTTTGGGAGGTGACAAACATGCAAGACCTGGATGATTCGAAACGCCGTTATAAGAATCGTCAGAATGATTTCTATGAACATGCAAACAACATACAATTACCCATATGAGTTATGAGATAGTTCAGTGCATTTGTATTGCTGAATATGCCGAGATTCCGTGCAGTTTGAGTTGTATTGGAAAATGGTTTCTTTTTTCTGAGTCGTATTGGAAAATGGTTGCGACAATGGACACTATTACTAACGCTCTACTGATAATATATTAAAAGTTTTTCATTCATACATTTAGGTTTGTACCGTTGCATAGACAGATGAAGTCACGATCTCCTTGTTTAGTTCAGGGCAGAAATGTTGCACTAGATTGTTCATAGCCTACATGGCGTACACTCGAATCCAATCAACCTCGAAGGATTTTGGTGTAGCAGATGACAGCGTTGCAGCTGCATTTGAGTATGGTACATTTCCAGTAAAGTGACCGCCAACTGCCATGTTTATGAGGATGTGGAAATTCTCATCAAATGGGGCTGTTGTGCTGGGCTCTGCTCCATTTATAGGAATGCTATACCATCCATTGCTGGTTCCACAGCCTGATTTTGTGGATAAAAACCATTTACTATTCAAGTACCATCTCATAGAGATGTTGTCCCAGTAAAATGTCACCCGGTGCCATGTGTTGGGTGAGAAGGCAGTGGATTTGCCATAGAATGTGTTACCTGGCCATGTTCCTCCATAATGGATTGTTCCGTGGGCTTTCGACATGTCATTTGATGATTCAAAAATGTCTATCTCGCCACTCGCTGCCCATTCTCCATATTTGCGCTCGGTTGGGAGGAGCCATAGGGCAGGCCACAATCCCTCCCCATCACTAACTTTGATTCTGGCCTCTATTTTGATTAGCCCATATGAGGATATAGCAGGGCCGGTCTCAAACTTTCCTATTGTTGTGAGGCGAGCAGAAGAGAACTCAATCTTGTCGCATTTTGAGAGGCATTCAACATTGCCAAGGGTGCATCGTTCTCTGCAATACTGTCGGAGATTTTCCAGGTGCTCGCCAGTCTCATATTTAGGCTCGATGACAAGTTTTCCATCTCTAACATACGAATATCTAGATGAATTGCTGTAGTATTGAAATTCTCCATTTCCCCACTGACAAATACCAAACTCGCATCCATCACCTTGCATGTGGCTCCACTTTGACATATCCAATGAATCTCCATCAAATTCGTCTGAAAAGAGCAATTTCCAACGCGCAAGCTTCCTCGGATACTTGGTGCATGATGGTTCTGTTTTTTGATCTATTGTCATCTGAGTATCTTTTGTGCATGATGAGTATTCCTTTTGGATGAGATTACATGGTGTGATGGCACACTCTGACAAGGCTTTGTCTAAGAATGCCTGATCCCATCCGTTCATGAAATCTCCATGAAACAATGGCTCCCCATTATTTGTAAACTGATTTGGCACCCCTGGGTACATCAACTTCCAGCCCTTGTCAAAATATTCCGCCATTAAGGCTGTGTCGTATATCACTTCGTAAAATAGGGTGGGAATCCTCACAGGATGCGATGCTGGGCAGGAGGACCCAGCCCAGCTCCCTATTGGATATGCGACGTGAGATGAATGATCTTCTGAGCCTGATCTTACACCATCCCAGCAGGATGGAAAGGTCAACTGTGTTCGTAAACCACCTGAACATAATGCAGGATTGATAGGGAATCCAGCAGTATCCATCTCATCACCATGGTGCAGACATTTGTACGTCACTGGCATATCGTGCACATTGAAGGAGGCATCACTTTTTTCCTTGATCAAAGTCTCTGATGCATGCATCTTGAAGTCCTCTGGAAATGCAGCAATGTTTTCCCAAGCCTGGCTGTTGTCCAATTTCTCTCCTCGCTCAGTAATCAATTTATAATAGATAATAAATGAGTTTCCCTTTACTTGAGGAACGGCTACGCCGCCTCTGGCTTTGATATCTTCCTCAGAAAGGCCCACAGCTTCTCCAGGGGCAACCCAGAGTTGTGAAGTCCAGTAGGCAGACTTGTCCTCCCTCACATCACATGATGTACAATGCTCTGCATCAAACCACACAATGAGGTGATTCAATATCTATAAATCGCTCTGTCGTAGACGTCGGATAACTGTCTGTCACGCAATATGTGTCTGGAAGCTGCTATAGCAGCTATTTACGTACCATCCCCTCTGATGCTGGCGCTGGTTGCGCTTGGCCCAAAGCCACTAGATCCAGCAACGACGTGGGTATGGGTTGTATTTGGCTGACCAAAAGATGTGATAGGATCTGAATTTTCTGTTGTTGAGAGCCTACAATCCAGGGTCCAATAACCTTGAACGCCAAGGTGAAACGTTTGAACCAGGACGCTTGCTACCACCACCAAAACGCGTCTATGAAGCATCTTTTGCGCATGCACTCTGCTCTAGACTAACATACATGAAAGAATAATGCTTAAAGATATTGAACAAAAAATTTTGTTGTCCCAGGGTGGGAGCATTGCCGACAATCTAGTACATGTCAACAATGCATGCTCCTGTGATCACATCCAGCAGCGCGTGCCAGCTGTACAGCCAGTGGCCACCCATGGGTGGAATCTTGAGATATTTACAAAGAAGTAGCAGATATGCAAGCTATCGAGACACAATCTTCACAACGCCTACAAATAACAGTTTTAGGCTCTATTACATGTTGATTTCGGTGAGCATAAGTCTGGACAGACTGTTTTGGAGATGTTGTGATTCTCCATGTGATACAGTCTCTATCTAAATAGATATTCTAATACCTTGCTGGTGCATAATGGCTCTACATGAGTCAATATGGCCATAATATGCAGATATATGGAGTGGAGTATACCCTCCCTCTGGGTCTGTGGCATAGCTATCTGCTCCAGCATCTAGCAGATGGCCAACAATTTCGCCATAGCCATGTAAACAGGCATACATCAGCGGTGTTCTACCTTTCTGATCCTGAACATTCGGATCTGCGCCGAAACATAGAAGAGCGCATACAATATCGCGATTGCCCTTGGCTACTGCTCTCACCAAGGGTGGGCTAGATTTGCTGCTTGCCCTGTCAATATCACACCCTGCCTCCAAGAGCTTCTCCACAATTGACGTCATTGAATTACTGACAGCGTAATCCAGTGCAGATGCGCCATCTTTATCGGTGCATTCAAGCTGTTCCTTTGTACTGGCCTTGATTAGAGCCCCCATGATATCTTTTGAAGCGCATCTTTTCAAAATGCACATCATGACGGCATTTCTGCCATGCTCATCTTTTATCCCAATATCAGCTCCGGACTGGAGCATCATCTTTGCTGTGTTCGTAAGGCCTGTGGTAGCAGCCAGCACAAATGGTGTAACCCCCAACTTGTGCACTATGGCATCCATCTTGGCCCCACATTCAATTAATTTCTCTGCCATGTCTTCCTTCTTTGCAAGGATAGCATACACCAAGGGACTTTTTCCTTCCAAACAGACTGCATTAATGTCTGCACCCGCCTCTAACAAGACATCAAGTAGATGAATATGGCCCATTTCTACTGACACAATCAGTGGAGTCTTCCCCCTATCATCATGCACATGAACCGAGGCACCTGCCTCAATCAGACACTCGACAATATATTCATCTCCTGTATAGCATGAGTACATCAAAGGAGTCATGCCAACCTGATCATGGATGTTTACATCAGGTAGCTTGGACATGATCTCTTCAAACAATCCTAGATGTCCATGCGCAATAGCTTTTGTCAGTTTTTCCAGCCCGTAAGAGTCCAATAACACTCTTTCTCGGTTACTTTGTTGATCATTTACTTCTGGATCCTCTCGTCCAGCATCAGGCACAAGACCCTCCTGTTCTGATGACATTTCATCCTCCAACCCAGTAGATTTACTATTGTCCCCTTCATTTGCAGGCTCCATACTACTCTCGCTTTCTGATCCCTCCCCATGCCCTTCCAATGGATTAATATTGCTATTATCAACTCCTGCTTTGATATTTTCCTCCTCCTTCTCTTCTACACCTTGTTCTACTAACTGCTCTTCTCCTGACGAGTCCTCCTCCTCCTCTTCTGCTTCTGCTTCCTCTTCGCTCAAGTCGCTTGCTTCAATGACTAGCTGCTCTGCACCTACTTCCCCTTCTTGCAACAGCACTTCCTGCGCTCCTTCTTGGCCATCAGACAACTCATTCATATCCTCATCCACTTCAGAATGATGATGCACCTCAGAATCATCCTCAGAATCAAAAGGAAACACACGACCCCCTCCAACCTGACCCAAAAGTCCCCTACCCTGAGGCATCCACAAACACTCCGCCGCATCAGCTGCAGCAGCATGGTGATTCCAAGTATCTTTTTTCTTCAGTTGACCCCCAATATCATCTCCACGACGACGACCAACCACATCATATCCAACATCCAATCGCTTTTGCTTCCGAGAATCCAGGTCCCGCTCTTCCTGGCGACGCTTCCCATGACGCTTTCCTCTTCCCATACTTGTATATACAAATGCGCACTCGGCCCCGATGTACTGATACCCGGTCAAACCCAATTGAGCCACGCAGTGGGTACTCTCTTGCCAACGCACATACGACGATAGATGGCCGTATCGATTGATATATATTAAACACAACAACAATAATAATAATAAAATACTGGTAGTTCTACCATCAGTATGGCCGTATCAAGATCCCCCGCAGACAGGATTCCACGCGTGATTTCAAATTTGAATTTTCAAATGCCAAGAATCGCCGAATTCGACGTGCACCCTCTCGAGCTAGAGAGAGATCCGTCCACAGCAAGAAGACTGTCATCGAATGCGTCTCTCATCTTCCTTCTTCGCCCTGAGCTGCTCTCGTAACGCCCCCAATTCCTCCTCAAGACCAGTTGCAACCTCTCCCACGATACGGTCTGACACGTCCAACCTCGCCTCCGTCCTTGCATGGGATCCATTCAGCTCCTTCTTTGCTTGTTCAACTGTTTCCAACAGCATGCGGCACGTAGCACTGTACTGAGCATTCCCATTTGCTTTGTCCATGCTAAAAAACCTGCCAAGGGGGACAGGTCGAGGTTGCTCACGTGATGATGAAACACACACACTCTTTCTTTCTTTCTTTCTTTCTTTCTCTCTTTCGTCCAACAGAGAAGAAGGGTATTTGTTGTGTGACCCATTGATTCTTATGCTGGATGAAGGGAACAAGTAGTTGTATCGAGTTACCTTATCGGTCAAAGGATGCCTTTGACAGTACTACCAATGGATTGAATCAGCATCTGAAAGTGTACTCTAGGAGAATCGCTACAGTGTTGTATGCCATCCGATTTGATACTTGATCTTAGTCAGGAATAGTAATAATGTCGCTACGAGTTCTGTTGCGGAGAGAATGCTCACAGGCGAGGCAGTGGCATTCATTGCTCTGGTTGCGACAATCTGTAGAGGCATATGAGACCAGTTTGCCGGTAGGGTTGTATCAGAATAGTTTTACAAATATTCAGCAGAGATGTTTGTCGATGGACGATGGTAGTAGATCGAAGGAGAGCCATTCATCCTCGGTGCTGTTTCATTCTAACAAGGGCTTTAGGCGTATGTATCACAAGACGACGACTGGAATTGTTGGTTTGCCGATGGATGAGCAGGCTCGTGAGCATTTGAAGGAGAGGTTGGTTGGGGTGTTGCACGCCCTGGATGAGCACAGTATTCCAGCTACAGCAGCATATAGACGAGGGATTGAGGAGAGATGTACGGAAAAATTGAATGCGTTGTCATCTGAATCGTATACAGATGAAGAATTGGAGGGTTTGTTTGGGAGGCAGTTGGAACAGGAAATTAAAATGTGTGATGATGAGCTTGCTCTGATTCCCAAAATGGCAGAGTGGAAGCCATGGGATGTGGATCCAGAGAGTCACACGATACGAGTGGTTGAAGATGTTGAGGAGGAGCCAGAGGAGAAGAACTCGAGTGGTTAATGGAGTTTGAGAGGTGGGGAAAAAAAGGATCTCCTCAAGGTGATGATTGAGGAAGAACCGTGTTAGATATCTGTTGGTGTTTCAATGTTGTAAAAGAAGTATTACTTCAATCAAGTAAAAGCGGTCTAAACAAATAAACCATTATGAAGATTTAATGGATGCAGATTTGATGATATCAATGAATTCAGGTTTCAGGGATGCCCCGCCCACCAAGAAACCATCAATATCTGGTCGTCCTGCCAAATCAGCGCAATTCTTTGCATTCACGGAACCTCCGTAGATAATTCTCGTATTTGACGCAGCACCATCTGACACAGCCTTTGACATCCATCCACGGAGATTTTCATGCACTTCCTGAGCCTGATCTGGTGTGGCCACTTTGCCTGTTCCGATGGCCCATACAGGCTCATATGCCACAACAATGTTGTTCCAATCCTCAGCAGAAATAGCATCAGCCAAGGCTTTCATTTGCCGCTCACACACAGCCGATGTGTTTCCAGCTTCGCGCTCCTCCAGCGTCTCCCCGATGCAGTACACCACAGACAATCCCTTGGACAATGCATAGACAACCTTGTCAGCAATCATCTGATCAGATTCACCGATGATGTGACGCCTCTCAGAATGTCCCAGGATCACCCATGACAAACCCATATCAGCAAGCATGTCTGCAGAAACCTCTCCTGTATACGCTCCATTCCCCTTTATCCAACAATTCTGAGCAGAGACGACGAAATCTTTCCTCAAGGCAGACTGTGTGCGGGGAATATGTACAAATGTAGGAGCAACCAACACATCCACATTCTCAGGCATCCCTTCCTTGGCATCATTCAACACCGTGATAAGAGCATCCACACTCTCCAGCGTCCCATTCTGCACACGCAAACAAGTAGCAATGATGAATTGGTTGGTCACCACATGTGTCTCTCTAATCATCAATCAGATGGAAAGATACCAACATGCTCTCTCATCACACTAGACGTACACATTTCCAGTTACCACCTGCATATACATAATTATTGATTACAATCATTATCAATGGCTAAAGTTGCCATACTCTTGACTGTGATCACGTCAGTTGAATCATCGTCGTACCCACGAAGAAACGCCTCATAGTGTCAATATCGGTAATCCTTTTGATATTAAGTAAGATTTCAATTGATAGTGTGTAATTATTATTTCCGGTTTTGTATCGTATATTTGTATACCCTACCCATTTGCCTGTAGGCCAGAGCTGGCCATGCAAGTCTCGCTAATTAAGATATAGATATTTGCATTCGTGTCAACCAATTTTTAAAATCCCCTGCCATATGGATATCGGTCATTTGTCTGGGGTTTACCAGGCATTGAGGGAATACTTATTGTCACGAGGACCTTGCATATCTACGAGGCACTGAAAGAAGACCACGTCTCTGTTCAAAAGAACGGTGGTCTGAATTTTGGTTTATAGGGCAGTGATATGCTCCAATTCGATGTAGGGTTGCATTATGTACATCTACGAAACTTTGTCAATTTATAGAGCCCGGGATTCTGGCTTCAGAGTGTTGTGATGATTGGGAAGCTTTCTTTGAAAAAGAGTCTTATTGCTGGTTTGGGAGGAGCAATAGGGGTTCTATCGCTATACCATGACTCGGGAGATGAAGTTCGGGAGGATTCTTCGAACGATGATATGCGTGTGGTGTGTTGCTCGCCATTGCCGGGTGAACTGGAGTATGATGTGTGCCATGAGACATCAGCACTGCATGCTGTGGGATGTGTGCTGAGGGATGCTTGGAAATCGACAAGGAATGTGGAGCATCAGAGGATATCCATGACAGTGATGAAGACGCTATCGTATTTGCAGCAATATGTGTCGTTGATGGCTGTATGTGCTGATTGCTGCGACAAAGTGCATGATAGGTTGCATGTGTTGACAAAGGCATTGGCTGGGTCCTTCTTCACTCGGCTCATGCTGGAGCATGCTTCTTCCGGGAAAGCGTCGCTAGAATTTAGAGAGGAGACTTCGGACTATATAGCATGTGTGATGAAGGATGGAGATATTGCAGCGTCTTTCTTGTCGACACCAGGCAATGTAGAAAGGTTGTTTCTGGCAATGGATGGTCAGGATGATTTAGGAGAACGTGTGTGGGATTCGATGGAGCATGTGGATGAGGTTCCATTACATGTTAGTATAAGATCTAGGGATGTAGATGTGATGTTGAGCAACTTGGGGCAGTTCAAGCAGAATGAGGCGAGGAGAAGAATTGCACTGAGAATTTTCAAGTGGGTGTGTCAGCGCACTGCACATGGTAATGGTCCCATATTTGATGCTGCAATGATGGGAAAGGCAATACAGTGTATTTCTACGGCTGCAAATGCTGTTTCTGGAGTTGATGTGTCGTCCAAAATGGATATAGTGTCCAGTATGAGGAACATGATTGATTTCATGCCCAGTGCATCTGTGCATCGCACACTGCCATGGCTATGGCCATTGCTCTGCTTTGCGGCTGATGGCGTCGGGAGTGAAGACTGGGATCTTGTGAATGAGTCTTTGGATTGCTTCACTTCATGTATTGAGAAAGGAGTGCATGTATCCCCAGATTTGATAGAAAAATCTGCATTGCCTCTGCTGTACAGTATAGCACGAGATGTTCCATCTACTCGCTTGGATGTTGGTGTCAGAATCGCTGAGTGCATAGGAAGTTTGGCTAGAACAACATCGTCGATATCACATGCTCAGAAGAGGAGATGGGCGGAATTGTTCACATCTTGGCTGATTAGGTTGGATCCGAGAGAGGCTGATTTAACACGTGGTACAACAATCATTGAAGCAAAAGCATTATCAGAATCTCTTGTTGATGCTCTAACGTGCCTCGCTTCAAAGCATGGAATAGAAGGAGTTCAAATAGCGCATTTGTGGTTGGCGGATACCATCATTCATTTGTCAAAAATGGCAACTCCATACAGCAAAGTTGAAAAAGACGTTCGGGTTGTTCCAAAAGAGGATGTTACCAAAAAGAGTGGAAATCGGCTTTGGTATTGGCCTCCTTTTCGGTGGAATACTCAGAAAAATGTTGAGAATGAGGAAACTTTGGAGGATGAGGCACATGCTGTTGCAGATATGGCAGAAAAGATGCTTGGTCCAGCAGTGAGGGAATCTGAAGGAAACAGACATGAAATCGATGAGAATCGGGAGATAAGCCAGCATGTACCTTGGTGGCAATATTACAAGATATGGATGGGTCAAAAGGAAGAATTGAATAAGGAAGACGAGGGTGAAGGAGTTGTGAGGGATTCTTCTGTTGATGCCTCAGATCCAGAATTGGCACTCTACATCAATGCATCCCCTGTTGGTCCAATTTATGCTCGATCTGTTGCAAGGAGATTGCTTGAAGCTTCTGGTAATGTATTCAATGTAGAACCTGATCTTAGTCAGTCAATTGACGACAACATGTCCCCCAGGACAGCAGCAGCATATAGTGCTGCTGCTGCTGCTGTGAATATGGAAGTAGCTGATATAGCCGTAGGACAAGCCCTGAAAGTACTCTCAGCTCTAGCATCCGGAAATACAGATAATAGGCAATGGCTTCTGTCTGCTGGAGTTCCACGTCTGTTGCAGATAATTGCCATGAATCGGGGTGATAGGGAGGATTTAGACAGGCAACCATGGAATTATGGGTCGTGGCAGGAGAATATGCCATTGAAATTACAGCGACAAATTTCTCGTCTCTTGGCTATACTATCTACTGAGCTGAATGGAGCAGAGTCTCTCGTTCAGCATGATTTCATTCCCTGGCTTCAAACCCTGTCAGCCTCTAGAGACTGCAAAATATCTAGCAATGCTGCCAAGGCGCTACTGCATATTGAAGCAGCATATAAGAGCGGAATTTTTGTGTCAAGAATACAAAATAAGAATCTTTTAGACCCCTCGAGAAGACTTGTCAAGAATGACACAGGAATTTCGAATATTGGGATGAGAGACACTGATCATCATTCTGGAAAGAGGATGATGAATCTTGGAATGGAAGAGAAGCACAATTTGTTTGTGAAACAAAAGCGAGCAGAAATGGTATGGAAGAATTTGAGTGAAGATCGCATGGTGCTTCATGATGGTGTGCATCTGTTTACTCCTCTTGCCAGACACCATGAGGTGTTGGCACAGCAAGGGACAAGCACAAAGTCAGACGATGCTCCAGAATTCGACATTGTGTTTGTTCATGGTATTCGAGGAGGTGCTTTTATTACCTGGAGGAAAGAAAAGGCATTTTCTCGTGGTGGTGCCCGAGGTAATCTGGATCATTCAATTTGCTGGCCAACTTCCTGGCTTGCACCAATGTTTCCAAAAGCAAGAATACTGAGTGCGGAGTATGCGGCGCCGGCTACTTGGTGGGAGGGTGAAAGCCTTCCTTTGTTTGCTACAGTGAACCATTTGGCTGATCGACTGACGGCAGCAGGAATAGGTAGCCGCCCAGTCGTATTTGTATGCCATTCAATGGGTGGTATTGTCGTGAAGGAAATAATTGGCAGGGGAACACAAAAGGATGCTCCACCATCATTGCGGAAAATTTCAAATGCTGCTGCTGGATTAGTCTTCTATTCGGTTCCCCATGCGGGAAGTAGATTAGCCGATTTGGGGTGGTCGCTTCGGTATATTGGAGCTTCCCCATCTCGAGCTGTTGCTCATTTGAAGACAGACCCCCACCTTCACGAAATGAATTCAGTCATCCGTGATTTGTGCAGAAGAGACAAAATAAATGTGCTATCTTTCAGTGAGGGGCTTCCAACAAAGCTATCGTACTTATCGACCCATATTGTGCCCCATGAAAGTGCATACCCAGGATACGGTGAGTTTGTTGTGCTCACAGAGCATGACCATATCACTGTGTGCAAGCCAAATGACGTGAATGACCCCGCTTTTGCAAATCTAGTGCAATTTTTGTCAGAAATTGAGAAAAAAAGGTGCAAGAAATAACTCGCTTATTTATTACACATGTGTTTTAAAGGAGTGCATACACAATTATTGATCTATCATCTGAGACACTAGCAAGCCGCTTTCCATCATCAGACCATGCTACTCCCCAAACTTGATCAGTGTGCTCAGATACAGTTTGAATACACTTGTTATCATCTAGATCCCATAGTTTCACCTTTCCATCTGAGCCACCAGTTGCCAAAACCTTCCCATCAGGATGAACTGCAACCCCAAGGACCCATGACTCGTGTCCTGACAAGACTTGAATTGTATTACCGGTGGCTGCCTCGAAAATCCCCACGTGCATATCATCACACGCTGACACAATATATTTTGAATCTGGACTGAAGGCTAGTTTTCTGACGGGTTTGGAATGATCTTCGCTCTTCCCAACCAGTTTTCCTGATTCTACCTCAAAAATAGCAATGATACCATCCATTCCAGCCCCGGCAATATATTTCCCATCAGGACTGACAGCAACACTAAGCGTAAATAATTCCCTCCGCTTTTTCTCGGTATCAGAAGGAATCTCAAATGTCGCGACCTCCTTGTTCTCCAAGACATTCCACAGTCGCAGACAGTTTGTACTACCCCCTGCCATTGCCAACACAAGAGGATCAGATTCCGACCTTTTCGGCATAAATGCAATATCCCAGCACTCTGAAGGACCCATTTTGATCATGTCACCCACAATAGAATAGCCATCCATGCTCCATACATTGATTTTTGAATCAAGACTGTTTACAGCTCCATGTTGTCCTGTCGAATCGACACAGACACTCACTGCCCCAAGGGAAACGCCACTCTACGTCATCATACCATAAAATCAATCTAATGCCATCGATCCTCTTGGCAACCATGAATCGTGCCGAAATTCAACGCAAAAGCAACCTAAACGTACCAGCGTATGGACTTGTGAGATGGCTACCTCCTCAGCGGACCCACTCTCCTCCCAAATATTAACATTTTCATCCACAGATCCAGTTACAAACTGTTTCTTTCCCGGAACCCAAGAGACTGTCCAGATGGAGTCCTCATGGGCGTTTTCCACCTTTTGCACGAGCTGCAACCTCATGGCTCGTATATCCAGACTACCAATATCTTTTTTTTAAATACCGTTCCATAATTGGCGGATATCAGGACCAGTCTCATTCAATGATTGATGAGGCCATTGCAATCCAATGGAATGATTCCATCCGCACAGAGAAACCATTTGATGGGGACATTGTCGTATTACATCGCTCTATTGTATGTATTACTACTGCTCTGCAATGAGCCTCAACAAGGAACCACTCATTTGGAATGTCTTGGGAGTCTCCTCCAAACAGGCAGTCTTTTCCTGTTGCGACCAACCCGTTGCCATGGCATTCAAAACCTCTCTGACCTTGTCCAAGTGGTCCCTGACGTTGCCTTCCCATTGGTAGAATTTACCCAACCATCCATCCAGCACAGCCTCAGATACTTGTTTGCCAATCATTCTTCCACCAGCGGTATGAGCAAAATAATAGTTATAGTAATGGCATATGAACGCAGGGGGAGAAGATTCTGACAGTTCTCGTAACAAGGAAGCATACTGCGCCCCTGGACTATCTGCTGAAGGGCTGCATGCAGTGAGGCCCCATGTGTTCACAGCATACTGAATATCTTCCGCCAGGGCATCCCCACGCTCAAGCCCATTATTTCTCAAGCCCTCATCTACACAACAAGACATGATGAATTTTTGGAACAGTTGAGCATATCAGCTGTAGAGAAGGACGTACATGTGGGATCTGAAGCAACTATAGTTTCAAAGGCATCATAGACAATCTTGGATTCCTCCATGAAACGCAGATACCCCTGTTTCGTTGGCACAAACTGCAAGAAGGATATCGAAAAAGCCCATATGAGAACAGTGTGAAGGCAAAGAAAGAAAGACAAGAGATGTACATACTGGCTTTTGGTCCTTTGGTGCCTCTGCCTGGCCCTCTGCTGGAGCCTGCTCTCTTGTGTGTAATTTCATGGCGTACTGTCTTAACTCATCCAAAAACGCTGCACATGAGAAACCAACCCAACACTCAGATCCATGTCCCAAGTCAGTTCTGGAAGACAAGCAACCATACAACGTACGTTTTTCTTCATCTGTAGCCTCGCCAGTCCTCTGCTCTACCTCATTATGTACTCTAGTAACAATACGCTCCTGATTCGTCATGAGACGAGGTCGATACCGGCATCCATGTTGTGGTGAATACGCCTTGCGGTTGGTGGGTAGCGTTATCCCATTCCTTGGAGCAATGATTGCAGCCCTGGATTGAATGTGTGATACAACCATAGTGTATAAATTAATTGTTTTTAATCTGGAAACGGAATGAGGATTCTGTGGTATCAATCTGCATTCTGTCCGAATTGATGACTCTCATCATCTTGAGGGCAGCCAATCTTTCTTGAAATTCCTCACCATTCATGCCATACAGCAAGGAAGATGCCTGCTCTGTGATGCTGGAGATCCAAGATAGCATACGGTACTCTTGTCCAGGGAGTGAGGGTATTATTTTGAGAGAGTGGGCTCCCTCGCCAGATATAGTCATTGACTGGAGAGTTTCTGAGTTCCCCATGGATTCCAAGAGGACTGTGCAGGCGGCATCGGTTGCCCTGTGACTCGTTTCAACAGCATTCCAGTCTCCAAGTATATGAGGTGGGACATATGCTCCCTCTCTGTACGGGCGCTGGAAGACATCTAGTAGTTCTGTGTCCTCCACTGCAACACTTATGAGGACATACATGGCATCCAGATTCAGATGAACGACTTGATGCAATGCTTGTCGAGTAATAACACCGACAACTCCTATCTTTTTAACTGAAAGAGTTTCCAGAAATATTCCTGACGGGATGTTCACTATAGAGATTGAGTGGGAGGTGAGAATATCTTTCTCCCAAATTTCACCATACTCAATGGTGAGATGGCGTAGGGAACCTGGAAGGTGCTCAAAATCATACAGAGTGAATTTTCGCAGCACCAACTCTTTCAAACATTTTAATGATCTGATTGTTTCCGCCCTAAATGATGAATTATTTCTCCAGGTGTCAGGCAAATTCACCTCGAGAAATTGGAGGAATTCTAGCTGGGGTGCAAGTGTGGCAACATCCTGCAGGAAAGATGATGGATTTGTATACTGAAGCATATCACCGGCGCCTTGATTATTCCGACAAGGAATAATAACCATTCCAGTGGCAGTATTATGTAGAAAGTCAAACAAAGAGCGGGGAGGGGCGGGCTGATGAGATTCTCCATCCCTGGGTTGGCAGAGCATCAACACCTCATAAATATCGAGCTTGATATGGATGTCACTCATACAAGAACTATCTTTGAGAGAATGTCTCCAACTAGAGCATACAGAGGAAGCTGTCCAAAGCCTTTTCTGCAGCGTGCTGAGACTGACACTGCCATGTGCCCCATCCATGCCTGCTAAAGTCTCTTCAGACTTTGTCACATATTTCATCAGGATGATCCCCAGGACATCCTGCGGCAACATGTTCCAATCCTATACAGAAGTCATACAATCTCTCTGAGTCTGGACCTCGCTGAATCTTGAGAAGAGACTACTGAAACGCACCATACCCGTGACAAGCCCTCCCTTCCAAAGAGCTGGAGAAAGCCAACCTTTGAACTCTTGAAATCACAGCGATTTTTTTTCCTCTCCGCGCATGAATACATGTAACTCATATACGGTTAATAATTATGAATAAAAACGCACTGTTCCGGAATATAGACAAAGAGAGACTCTATATTGCACAATTATCTAATTCCACTTTTTAAGAAACAATACACTGGCTGGCTGATGAAATTCACAGTCATGGATAGGACTTTGCATGGATTGAAATGCTCTCATGTTTGTTCAACGCCTGTCTTCTTCCTGGAAACTCCTAGATACGACAAGAGACCGCTTTCATAGGACTTTTGTGCAGAGCGTCATGAACGGGTCTGCACAACAGCACACTTGGGACGGAAGCGGAACGCAGGAGGAGTTTATGAAGCGAGATGAGTGCATTTTGGTGGATGAAGGTGATGAGATAGTGGGTCATTCGAGTAAGTATCAGGCTCATCGTTTTGAGGGTGAGCAACCAAGAGGCTTGTTGCACAGGGCATTTTCAGTATTTCTTTTTGATCAGGACGATCGTCTGTTACTGCAGCAACGAGCTGGGTCGAAAATCACATTTCCTCATGTATGGACGAATACATGCTGTAGTCATCCTTTGTATGGATATGAGCCTACGGAGGTGGACACAAAGGAAGATGTTTGCAATGGTAGTGCACCTGGAGCAGCTCGGGCTGCAATTCGGAAATTGGAGCACGAACTTGGCATCTCCCCGGAAACTTTTTCATCGCCTGAGGATTTTAAATTTCTAACAAGGCTCCATTATTGTGCCCGAGATGAGAAGACATGGGGGCCTGATGCACCTTGGGGGGAGCATGAGATGGATTATATTCTATTTGCAAAAGTGCCCAATGTGGTGCTCAATCCAAATGCGGATGAGGTACAGGCGACAGCGTACGTAACAAGAGCAGAAATGAAGGAAATGATGGAGCCTAACAACGGTCTGCTGTGGTCCCCTTGGTTTAGAATAATAGCAGAAACTTTTTTGGAAGAATGGTGGGATGATTTGGAAGCGACATTGACAACAAACAAGCATGTAGATGCAAAGACGATACATTCAATTCTAAAAGAATAGTATAGATATTTTACATATGCAATTAATCCAGTTAAGTAATACAAATTGCTCATACAGGCTGAGAAAAAACAATTATCATCAGTAGACCCACACAATCCACAGCCAAAATTGGCATCTTGAACAATATCTTGGCATGCAGGCTGAAAACGTACATCGTCGCACTTCTGCGCTTTGAATGCACTGAATGAAAAGTCCAAAATCAGCATGAGAAAAAACATCTGGGCTGATGCTTTGGAGAGCAGCAAAATCTACCTAGATTCCCTCAACTCCATAGAAATAGACATCATAGGTCCATATCTCATCACAACAACGATACTATCTAGCGCATGAAAACTTGAAAATTTCTTCTCACAGACTGCCAGCACGAACAAGTTCGCAAAATTCATAGTAGTCAAGACCATGAATCTTGTTCTGCTTCTTCCTCTTTCCTCCAGGAGTCTTTGGGGATCTGGGGGAAACAGGAACGCTTCCGTCCCCTTCTGCATCCCTAGAAGACAACGACGCACGTGGAGTTGGCACACTTGACGTTTCAGCCAAGTCCAATGAGGAACGTGGTGTCTCTGCAGCAGCCACTGTTGATGCTTTTGGTGTTCCCAGTATAGATGCTACAGATGTCCTCGGAACCTTTAATGTTTTGGAAATGAACAAGGGAGAAGGTGGAGCCTTATCATTGTTGTTCGACATGTTCACACCCTGAGAGGCTGTTGGAATCGACACTGGCTGTGTCATGGGTCTCTCCTTTTCACAACCAGCCATCGTGCTTGCATCACACGGTGTCTCATCGTATTGCACCTGATGATCACCATCCAACATGACATGCATACTAAAGTCGTTGAAGGATACGGCAGATGCCAACTTTCCCTTATCTCTGGCATCCACTTCAGAGACCTGGTGATTTCTCTGGAACTGATCCTCCTCAGGACCACTTTGGATGGCCGCTGTTTGATCTAATTGTGTTGTCAATCTTCTCAGTAAGCTCGACATGATGAATCAGATACGCTCGTCGCGTCGATGTCGGGTATCGTATAGTATACCGAAAAACTCTGTTTCAGGCGCGCTTGGATACTCGCGCTCTCCGTCTGACACGTGCTGGGTGACCTTGTTTGCTTTGAATGCCCTCAAACTTCTGCAATGAATATATATATGGTATCATATTAGATATAATCACTCATTTATGCAACATTTCCAAGATGAGGAGTGGATACAAGCACGAACCTCGTGTCGGATAGAGTCTTTCGCGATGGTAGACTTGTTTCCTGGCGGCCACGTTCTGCACGTTGCTGATGAGATGGGTTTGCTCGAATAAAATGAAGTTTAATAGATTTGTAAATGTATTGAAATCTCTTGTATTTGCTTTTTATCCATGTAGTGGGTATCGGAGGCATTGATTTCCACGCGTCGGGGGAGACCGCGTGCGTGAAACCTTATTGTCCCATCACACTCGATGGTTGATGGGACCATATGGGGATGGTAGACATGTGCGGATGAGGCCTCATCCGAACGTTGGGCGCCTTGTTCTCAAGAGGGGCTATGGGTGCTGTAACCCACACTAATTGCGTGGTAGTATATGTATAGTATACATGCGGCAAAAAGAGATTCACGATAGTAGTAGCAAAACATAGTAATGTAAATATTCAACCCTATTATTGGGGTCACTTTGGCAAGGACATTTCCACATCATGGCCATGGTCACAGCAGTTCTTGGGATGGGTATGTTCGTGACCATGCTGATGTGTGGATGTTCCTAGGCTGCAACAGGGAGGATGCATGTCTCCTGTGGACTGACTATTGCAGCAAGTTCCAGAGGAGCAGCATTTGGCAGACTCTCCGATGCAAATCTTTGGAACATCATCTCCCAGTTTGAAATCATAGCGCAGCATCCTCAACCCCATCAATGTCACAAAGAGTGCAGTGCCTACGTCGACCAGCACGGCAGCCCAGAGCGTGAAAAGCTTTGCAAATGCTAGAGCAAGGACAACTGCTTTGGTTGTCACAGAGAATGCTATGTTGAAAACAATAGTCTTCCTTGCTGATCTAGAGAGCCTTTCCAATGCTGGAATCATGCGCAAATCGTTGGTGAAAAGGGCTACGTCGCCTGCTTCCAAAGCAGCTGCTGCTCCAGCAACTCCCATAGCTATACCAACATTGGCAGCTGCCAATGCAGGAGCATCATTGACACCATCTCCAACATGAGCAATGCTGTGCTCATGATCGAGGCCATTTCCTGTTCTTCTTGGGAAATTGCAAAATATCAGTTGTCTGAATTTCTGCACGCAAAGATCAATTGGTCTGACTTGGCGACAACATGGTGACTGATCCAGATGGTTGACTTGATATTGAGAGACCAAATTCAGCTTATCTTGTGGCATCAACTCGGCGTGGATATTTTCTTCCTCGATACCTGCTTCTCCACCTACGGCAAGAGCTACAGACTTGTTATCGCCTGTGAGCATAGCAGGAGTAATTCCAAGATCTTTGAGCGCAGAGATAGATTCTCTGGCCTCCGCTCTTGTAACATCTTTAGCGGATATGGTACATACAAAAGTTTCATCAATACTAACAAAACATGTTGTCAGTCCTTTATTTTGATATCTCTCAGATGCTTTGATGAGCCTAGAGCTTTGTTCTTCTGAAAGGTCCAGGGAAATGAAGGCTGCTGTCCCAGCTTTGACTGCGTAGCCATCAACAATGCCCATCATACCCGAGCCAGGAATTGACTGACTTGTTTTAACATAAAGATCGCACTGAATTCCTAAAGACGCAGCTTTTCCCGAAATTGCAGCTGCAAAAGGATGGCTGCTGCCTCTCTCCAAACTACCCAACAACCGCAGGATGCCATTGGCATCCCACCTGTCTTGCTCTGGAGATACTTCTATGTCAGAGATCAGGAATGAACCTTTTGTTAGTGTACCTGTCTTGTCGAAGGATACCACCCGGATCGAGGACAATGTTTCGAGCACAAGGCCCCCTTTTATCAACACCCCTGCCTGGGCAGCACGGGCCAGTGCTGATACAATGGTGACTGGAGTGGAGAGAACAAGCGCACAAGGACATGCAATCACCAAAACTTCCAAGGACAAGTAAACCCATTCCTTCCTATCTGCATTCGGATCAGACCATGGAACAAAAGCCAGGAGAATACAGGTGATTATGACTAGAGGTGTGTATACTTTGGCAAACTTTGCCACTGCAGCTTCAGATGGACTCTGACGCGATGTCGCTTGCTCTACAAGCTTGGCCATGCCTGCGACAAAAGTTTTATCCGCAGTGGTCTCCGTCCTAATAATAACCATGCTATTTCCTGTGTTCATAGTACCAGCTTTAATCTGATCACCGATCGATTTCACAATAGGAACACTTTCCCCTGTCAGCATACTTTCGTCAAAGGCTGATGTTCCTGACAAAACAATCCCATCTAATGCTGACTTTTCTCCTGCACGAACCAATACAGATGTCCCTATTGGAACCAAGGCTGCGGATATTTCCTCTCCGCTTTCTGCCAATATGGCAGTTTCTGGTCTCAAAGAGAGAACCGATGAAATTGCATCTCTTGCCTGGCCAGTGCATCTACTTTCCAAGAAATCAGCCACAGAGAACAGGACTACAACTGTTCCCGCCTCAGTATATTCGCCAATTGCAATTGCTCCAGATACCGCGAGAGTCATCAAAAGGTGGATATCAAAAATGCCATGCCTCAATGCACCCAAAGCTTTTAAAAGGATACCAGGCATTGGCAATGCCACAGCCCCAAGTGCAACATACTTGAGGTATTCCAACCACTCCCAACCAGTTGGACCTGCTAGATAGTAGAATAATGATACAATGAGAAGAAATGCAGACACCCATACATGCCACGGAGGTAACCATGAACGGGCCCCCTGAACCTGTTTTCTGGGAAATGTCAATGAAGCATCCATTCGGGCTTCATTCAGTGCAGCTACCATTGCAGCGGGGGATGCCAAACCCTCCACATGTCTCACTGTCACAGTTTTAGTAACTACAGCTACTTCAACTTGACGCACACCGTTCAATTTCTTCAAACAGGAGTCTATCACTGGAACTTCCATCGGACAACATATACCCTCACAGTAGATTTTTGTGACTTTGAGGCTTGAGTCCTTGCCAGCACCGTTGTCCTTTTCTAGCAGGGATCTCTTCTCATACGAAGGAGAATGTGCCTCACAACAAGGAAGAGAACAATCCTGCCCCAAGCACCTTTCTGCAACCTGTTTTAAACTGATTCCCTTCCCCCTGCACAAGGAAACCACCCACAGTCACTACCATAGTCCCACAGAACAACACCGGGCTAGTATATATCTGATATAGACAATAGATGTAAATATATTGAAATGCACGCACTTTATGAGTGTCGAAAAGAGACCATGAGACACAAAAAGAGGTTCGCGTGATCGCTCGTGCACTTCACAGCATACAGGCTCCTCCACTCGATGATGAAGCTCACCATCGTCACTAACAAAGTCATAATGATCGTCATGCTTCACCATTTCATGCCCACAGTCTGGACCGTGCCTATGACCGTTCAAGGTCACAGCCTCTGTGTTACACTCTCCCGCAGTCATCAGTTGATACGTATCTAGAATTAAAATGCGTCTCAATTTAATTCCTTCACAAAACAAGTAGTGGAGGGCCGAAAGTGGCGATTTGTGAGTTAACTCAATCAACGTTGATTAGTGATCGTAAATAGACATTTGGGGAAACCGATTTGTAGATTGGGAGAGTTTACTTGGATTGTGAGAGATCTGCATGTGTGGATACTAATCATGGGGCAAAGAGACGAAGTGCATCTATTTACCAGGTAATCTGTTGTGACTTTAGATATCAACTGCAGAGAGAAACGAATGGAAGAAGTGGGCAGTAGTATTATGCATGGCTCTTTTCCTTGCAAGTTTATTGAAGGCCTGAGCCAAGAGAGTACTTTTTGACCAAGCAGGGTGGATCTGTTGCTTTATTGCCTGTGAAGACAGTATCAATCAGATACTCTTCCTTGTCGTTGGCATACTTCGCTGAAGATACATTCAACGAAAACGTTGAACATGCTTGTGCAAGGGTTGAGGTTGGTCTGAGAGATCGTCTTTCTCTTGTGACACGACCTTCAAAAGAAATGTTCATATTAAATTCACAGCTATATTCAAACTTTGAAACTTTCTTTTCCTACATAGTAGGCCATTCTTTCTGGACACATTGCAAATGAAACGTTGACTTTTCATGTCACCACATGGTGTCCAGTCAACCCTTGAGGTCAAGGTCGACTATCGCGAACATTCGTTGCAATATCTTCCTCATCTTTGGTCCATTTTGTCCATATTTTCTCCCAAAATATTCCTTGTACTTTCTAGGACCCATTTCACGTGTCAATGGGGCCCGTAGTTTGAGGTAATACAAATCGATTTTCGTCCAAGTCACCGTATTTCCCCATTATCTCACATTTGGCTTCCTCATACGACCCAGTGTCCCAGATGTCCGAATAATATCGTTTTTAAAATCTTTTAAGGGTCTCTGTTGGACGTATCGTTCCAACTCTGAGACACCGATTTTCGTCCAAGTCACCACATCTCGCCAGCATCTCACAATTCGCTTCTTTATACGACCCAGTGTCCCAGATGTCCGAATAATATCATACATTGAATCTTTTAAGGGTCTCTGTTGGCCATATCGTCAAAGTTATTGCTCCTCCATTGTCTTCATCGCACTCGTGCAGCAAAACGGAACACTTACAGGGATATTCCACGCTACTAAAAGTTTTAATTTTTCATTTTATTTCCGATTTTGTGGTCGAGCAGGGCTGAGGTTTCACTACTCCCCCGCAGATTTCGTGTTTTTCGCGACGTTTTCGCGAGATTCTGACCATTTTTACGATCCAGCAACTCGAATGACGCCATAGTACAATATTACATTGATTTAGGGGGGCGAGGGAATTTAATACGCGCCAGGGGAGCCGAGGGAGCGACATCGTGAAAAAGTTTGGAAGCCTATTACCGGCCCTCGAATCAAAGTTTTTATTTTTGATCCCAAGGATCAACTGAAAGATATATGCATTTCATGCTATCAAAAGGTGTGTGCCATGGCTGATGCTAAATGTCCTGAAACAGTGACTGTTTACCTTTTCCTCTAACTGTATGTGCTGTAACCCACACTGATTAATGATGTAGGATGGTTCTAGCACAAGATTTCCAATGCTACCATATGCTGGTTTCAATCTAACAGACTGTTGTAAACTGTATGTCCCGGATTATTTACATACAATCCAGGAAGGAATTGTCCCGAGGCTGATTGGCGAGAATGGGAATAGCTTGCTAGAGCGTCTGATAGCAAAGATCAAAGGCAGAGATGGTAAACACAAAAGACCTACCACAATTAGACGATATATGAGCAAATGCCTTGAAATTAGCTCAGCTTTCCCCGAACAAGCCGGGATATTGCCAGGGAGTTTATTCCATTACTCAAAATCACGTCTTCTCTACGGCATGCAGAAATCTGCCTTGGTCAAGACATCCCTCGTAGCATGCCTCGTGGAGCCAGGACTGCAGCCATTGTTGGAGGTTTTAGAAGGTATGTTTGTAGATACACCGGGTGGTATGTGTATAGAATCTGATAAGATGATACACATGTATACAGCTTTTTTGGACATGGACACTTTGCTTTCCCAGAGGTACTTTACAGAGAGGCAAGTAGAGGACTTGAGAGATGCTATCATCAAATTCCAGACAGTATTTAAAAGGGTATCTGAAGATCAGGGTCTGCAGTGCAAGTTTCCCAAGTTTTTCATCCTACCTCGATTTGCCACAGCCATCAAGATGTATGGGTCAAGTATTCTGACCTCCACAGCATCTCAGGAAAGGACACATCAGGATCTAAAGCGTTTTGCCAGATGTACAAATAATAGGAAGGACTTTCAAAAACAAATCAATCAGAAAGCCATCGCATTCCAGTACATTCAACAAACTGTCAATAGCCATGCTGCAAAGAGCAAGAAGACCAGAGTGTCCAAGCAGATGAAAGCAATCAGAAAAGAAGTATTTCAGACACCAACGCAAGAAGACCATTCTTTTACATGGGAAGAAATAAATGACTCGGATGAGTTTGATGCCTTGTGCAGGAAGTGCCCTGATCTTAAGCAATTGCCACAGACACTGGAAGTCATTCTGAAAGACCAGGTGAAGGAGAAGAATGACAAGGAATTATCTATTCATGAGGTATGTTGAATTAATATTGGTTATGTATCTAGAAAAATGACGAAGAATAGTCCCATGCATGTGAGTAGGTGAGGCTCTATGGGAAAGGCTATTTGCCTCTCAGAAAGAGAACTGGGTACCCTATAGAGTGCTGCACGATATACAGCCAGATGGGAAAAAAGAAAAAGATGCAGGTAGTACAAGTCAAGACAGGAAAAGAAGAGACTTGGTATGGCCAGGTAATTTGCTTTATGAGAGTCATCACGAAATCTGGAGATGGAACCACCAACAAGAATAAACCCCTGGTATTTCTGAAATGGTTCGAAGAATGTGATCAGCAAAACTCGGAGCTGAAAAGATACAAATGCTTTCAATATGAACGCACGCAAAGAAGGATACAAACTGCACAAGGGCAAGATTCACACCCCAAGGTGGACTTTACAGATTCTAGGCCTGTACGGGAGATTATCAAGCCTGTGTACTTTCAAAAGGATCCCCGAACCAAGCGAAAACGCTTCTTTTTGAACACCGACGTCTAGTACGTCCATGTAAAAGTTTCGCTGACAAAAAAAGCCCCGTTGAATGTGGGTAAGAGTTGGCCATAATAGTCACAGATTTCTCTACCTGTGCCTAAGTTTGGCTTGGACATGGAGCCAGGGAAGCCGTAAGTTATTGTACAAAAATTCTGTCTTACAATAATTCACAATACTGATAGTTTCCATCACAGTGTGGTACCGACAAGCACGTGTAAGAAACTTTGCGAGGTTTGTGAGCACGGCAGCACTCCTGCCCAGTTGTACAGAAAGTTACTCGTAGGTTTTCGGACAATTTCGGCAGAAACCTACACAATATTCCATAAATTGGCCATATTATTCCTCGAGTAAGGATTTCTAGCCAAATCTGGCGATTTCGTCCAATTATTAAATTGAGACGATGTATCAACAGTATTTCTGAGGGATCAAAGACGTCCTCTCAAGATCAGGTGCGTGCGTGGTTTACTTCAACGATATCCTACGTGGTTTGTTCTCGGTCCATTATTTCATGCATTGCGGCATTTTTTTAATCAGGAATTACACTATTCACAATTAATTAGTGTGGGATATAGTCCGCATGGAAATTCAGAGACGTGTACTCCCAGGCTGGACCCCATGTGTGCACTCCTTGATTGCCTCCAGTTGGGTTCAAGCTGATGTTAGAAAATGCAGTCCTTCGCTTTTGAGAATGGCGGGAGGAAGAGGCACTTTTCTACAGGAGTCATCAATTTTGGAGAAGAATGAATCATTGCCCAAATCTATGGCACCAGGAGATGTCTGCGGACGAGTGCCATCGGGTAGAAGAGGCCCTGGTCCAGTTGGCAGAGTTGGTGCCACGTTGAAATACATCTTGTTATTCAGCATGACCTGCCTTCTTGTGAATCCTCGAGCATTCAAATAAAAGTCCGATGATGGGTCCACGAGCAGATTGTCGACATCATCGGTGGATGGTGCAAGTTCTACTCCAATGGCTGCTGGGACAGAGACATCTTCATCCCTGTCACCAAAGGTTGTCCAAGACTTGGTTGGGGTCCTGAATACATTATTTTCATACTCAACACACAAAGAGGTCGCGCCTGGATTTTCGGATAGCGTCTTCAGAGTCTCCAAGAGGGCTTTCCGTTCTCTGTCCATTTTGAATTCCGAGCGCCAGTCGTCATGTTGGAATTCGGCCAACCTGTACACCTGCTGGAGGGTTAATGCTGACATTCGGCTAATAGATGACAGTATATTCACCCCAGATTTTGCTTTTCGCGTCAACTCATCAAACCCTTCCACGATGAAATATGAAGCTTGCATCAATCTTTGAAAAGCATCTCCAAATTCAGCTGGGGAGAAATTCAGTCCATCAGCCAATCGTGTCGTCATGTGATTCTCTAATATACCTAAGGCAGTTTGGAGCGCTTTTGCGCTAGACACAGAACATAAATCTCTACGCAGCAAGAGCCCATTGAGAATTGTACCATCAACAAATCTCATGGCAGCCCAAATGATGGCCTTTGAGAGAGCAGTAGGCACGTTCTCTTCCTTCAGGATGACAGCTAGATTTGTCAGGGTCCCAATAATTCGTATCCATTGGGATTTACTGGTACCTAAAGCCTCTAATTGATTCTCAAAAGAATTAGACCCTTTCTTAAGAAAACTTGCACGGGCGGACCTTCTAGCATCTTCTGCAAGAAGGCTTGGAATATGAATCGGTATTTTTTCGGTCACGAAATGAGCCAGAGATTCATAGACTGGATCTAGCCCGATCATTTTTTCACTAGTTTTGACGAAAAGAGCTGATTCTTTTCGACCAACAGATTCCACTTTAAGCATGGCTCCACTCGAGCATATCAAAGTAACACAATACAGGCATGTGTTGAAACTCTTACGCGCCTCCTGAGAGATAGCTCCCATTATTTGATCCATAGCCTGAGTAACTTGGCTTTGACTCCATAGGCCTGCCCATTGGTTCATGCAGCGGCGTATGATCCAGCTTCCGTATGGGAGAGTGGCACCACAATTGAAAATATCATTTCGAATTGTCACGTACACCGATTTCTCAGTTATGAAATGGCTAATGATCAAATTAATAGCTTCAATTTTAGATTCTTCAAGCAATCCATGAGTATCTGCCTCCATGTCCATAGGATTTGTGTCTTCCAGGCAGACAGTTGGATTGTTTGTCAAGTCTCCTATGGTGACTACTTTACTGGACTCGTCCTTTTCTGTTCGCTCATTAACTCTGTACTTTTCAATACATTCTTTTAATTGAGCGATTTCAGATGCCAATGAGGATTTTTCGTGAGCACGGACTTCCACTTCTTCCATGAGAGACTGGATACGAGAGGATAGAACAGTATTTTCATTCCTTAGCTCCATCACTGAATTATCCTTTTCAAATAACTGCCCATGGAGGTTCTGTAAATCTGATTTCAAAGCCTGTACTTCTTTGAGATGCTGAGAAGATTTGTCTGTCGATTCTGCCTGAAGTTTGAGGTTTTCTATCTCCAACAGGTTTGATGCATTGCATCTTTCTAATTCCCTTATTTTTTCCTTCATTTGCTCGTTTTGCTGTTCTAAACTTTCTAGATCGTCAGTTAGTTTCCGAGCCTGATCCAAAAGAGAATTGATCTCCTTGGCTTGAGTGTCCACTGCTTTCTCTGCCTTTTCTTTTTCCTCCTCCGAGGAGACCAAACGCTGCCTCACACAAGCCATTTCATTCCTTAAAGTCGCGATAGATTCTTCGTATTTCGCACTCAGTGACTTAATCTCATTGATCCGCTTTTCTGCAAGCGATGAAAGCGAATTGTCCTGCAAGATTGAAAGCCTGGAAACTTCCTTCTCGAGATTAGATATCCTGGATTTATCCGACAAATGATCCTGCTTTAATGATTCGTTCTCAGCGCACTTTGTTTTCAATACCTCCTTTAGACTTCTAATTTCTTCCTCTAAGGCGCTAAATTTCGAGGCAGTAATTGACAATCTCTCAGCAACTTTCCATGCAGAATATCGCCTCCAGTGAGCTTGGATGAGAGTAGCTGCTTCAGAGTGAGCTTTGGCGAGCAATTCCAGCTCGATTCTATGCTTGGCAAACTCTGATTGTTCGATGAATTGTTTTCTAGCTAAGTACATTCTCCAACAAGCTTGTATTGCTATTGCATTCGCTTGTCTGCATCAATTTGATTGAATTGCTTCAACAATAGGCAAGTAATATGTGTACTATTGATATTGAACATACCTTTTTCTTTGAGTTAATACTTTTTGGGCTCGATAAGATCTCCACCGAGATTGAATTATCTTCGCCGCTCTTTGAATCCTCATTCGTCTTGCTTCAGTGCGAGCGAAGAAAGACCTCCAAGCTGACTGTGCTATAATTATGGCCTGAACTTTTATCTTAAACCTCCTACGAGCTTGGTAAGATCTCCAATAAGACTGAATCTTCAATACTGCATTAGATATTACCTTTCCCCTTTGTCCCTCCAATGCGGCGAGTTGGCCAGTTCTCAGGAATATTTTTGTCCTTCCTATTTGCCATCCACTTAACGAAGACCTTTTCATAATTGCCACAACTAAATCAGATACTTGGTGACCCTGTAGCGCATGCCAATCTATGAGGCCTTTCTCTGTCGTTGGTACCTTACTTGATTCTAAATCGTGGTGGGAGAGAAGGACAGAGTATCTCTTCGCAAAAGGCAAAAATGTCTTCCTAGTTGGGTACCCTGCACAAGCAATCCGGACAGCCTCCAAAACACCACCGGCTCGAAGTTGCTCCATTGCATACGCAGGTTGTAAGTTTCCAGGCGTCGAATCTTCATTGGGCTTGATACAACGGATGAAATGTGGCTGACATGCATTCAAAGTGTCTGATAATTTGCTTAGCTGCTTCTGAAACGTGGATCCTATTGTATTTAGCTTGAATGCGTTCCTCTTTTTGCTATCCCTGTCATTATATTCAAGATACAAATTTTTGGGCAGAGGTTCGTCACAAGCTCGCATGAGAGCCTCCTGGTCTTCAACAATAAAATCCCTATTCTTCTCCAGAAACCCATCAGTCGCATAACGAACCTCGCCAGCATAATGATTCACAATAAAAGAGAACTGGTCCCTTTTAGGGGCTGAAAATCTTGGATGTTTTTCTAGCTTGGAACGAAGTGATATCGCGAGGTCTTGAAAGGTGGCTTTAGGTAGTCTACATGCTTCATCAAGCATTGGGAAAATACCCAGATTCTTTCCATTCAGGTTTTCCTTGGTGATTGAAGATAGCCTTGTTCCTTCTAGAAGATCCAAAACATCCTGATTGTCAATAAACTCGATGTAACTCCAATCAATCCCTTCGATCGCATATTCTTCCTGCTCAGCTTTGAAAACATGTGCATTGAATGCCTGCTGTAACTTTTCATTTGCCAGGTTGATGCACAATTGTTCGAAAGAATTGGTATCAAATGATTCGAAGCCATATATATCCAATATACCAACAGATAGTGGAGTCCTTCTGCTACCCCCTACAGATCCAATCTTTTTGTTGATGGCTGATACAAGCCAATCAAACAATTTTGAGTAAAGCGACTTGGCTAGCGAGTCTCTTGATTCCTCTGATTCCAGAATATTATACCTTTTCTCGATTTTCTCCCCAGCAGTAGAAATTGTCCTTTTCATTAAAGCTTCAGATAATTTTTCGGATGTTGTTCCAAGCAATGCAGCAGCAGCTTGAAGTCCTGCAATGGACCTGTCGTCTGGACTAACCACCGCTTCATCAGCCATTGCATTCTCAGACGTCACAAAACTAATATTACCCAGGTGTAAGACTGCCGCAACGCACCGCAAGACCGACTCAATTTCATTACCATCCAAACCAATGACTTTCATCGCGTTGAGCGTAGCAACAAAGCCATCCTTATCATCTATACCGTCTAGTTTGACTGTACTACTCTGACCTAAATACCTGAACTCAGATATATCCCCCGGCAAATATAGTCGTTTCTTCAAATCAACGCTTGCTCCATAGAATATCTGGTAAAATATATGAAATGAACGTTCAGGAGACCCAATACTCACTACCCGGCTTCGCTCAAGAAGATAAGTGGAAATATTTGCACCTGCAACTCTCCCAGTCGGATCAAAGTCTATTTCCACGAATTTTCCAAAGCGAGAAGAATTATCATTTCTTACTGTCTTGGCGTTTCCAAAAGCTTCCAAAAGTGGATTTGATTCGAGTATCTGTTGTTCAATTGGAGTAGCTGACCCAATAATATCACCAAATTTGGACCCAGACCTGTGAGCTAAATATTGCATCACCATTTTTGCAGACTCTGTTTTGCCAGCCCCACTCTCGCCACTGATAAGAATTGTCTGACGTTTCTCATCAATCATCATTGCAGAATAAGCTGCCTCAGCCACAGCATACGTGTGAGGTGACAGGTCGCCAAAGGGAATCCCTTTGTACTGTGCCATCATCCTACTACCATATAAATGTTTGAGGGGCTTTTGTGGATTTACTGCTATTAAAATCTGTCCTGAATACGTGTATATCATATCCAGTTCATATCGTACCCTCAAAGTATGCAATATGCTGCATCTCATACAGGAAATTTTGATTATTCTATCTGCTAGAAAACCATAACCAAACAATTGATCACACACCCTGGTTCGTGTAGAAAGTCTGAGCGGACAAGATCGTCAACTGTATCATCCTTTTCGTTCTGGAGGAAGCACTCCGCTGCTCTTAATTGTGACCGTGACCCATCCTCAAATAAAACATCCAGCACGACGACATCGTCAACTCCACGACTCACACCCTGCAAAAAGAATGGGGGTCGCGTGTCACAGCTGCTCGGTCAAAATCATCTTGAATTATCCCTCACTTCCATGATACATACCTCGACAACACCGCGGGCCCATGAAGCAATCCCATGAGATGGTGAGATTCTCCTGGCAGTTGGGCTTGTTGCTGGAGCCCAGACTGGAGTTCCAGGAAGAAAGGCTTGTGAATGAGCAGCTGCGATTGCTGCCTTATCCACATGATCTTTTTTCTTCACCATTATTGCATATTATGCCATGTCTGGGGCATATCAAAGAGGTTTCCAGGGAAGTTGCCTTTGATACGAGCTTCAGATCACGAAAACGAATTGAGAACTCACTGCATCAGTCACCCAGGGAATAGAATCAAATTGAGCTGATTATTTATGAAATTAAAACTATCATGAGAGGTCTTAATTCCAATCAAATGGCCAAACTCCTAAGAAAACCGTCAGAGTAGTGCTTACCGCTGATTCGAATTCAGAGCAACGTATGGACGCGATTTTGTTGCAGAAACACAGGTTTGGAGATTCTTCTCCAATTATTTCGCTTTTAATGGCCTTAATCGCCGAGGGCGAACATGAACCTGGATTCCAATCCTGGTGAGTTGCAGATGGCCATGGCCATCTGCAATTGCATTCATGGATTCTGAGATCAGACGCTCGAGCATCGGACTTCCCGATGTGAGTGATGACAATACAGATAAGGGACTATCGCTCATTTGAAATGAAATGATTCTCTATCACAGAACCTTGCTTGTCTGAATGTATAATTACATTCTTATAAGAATACAGGCAACATGATCATGATCTCCTGTCTACATGCACCAATGGCATTCATTCTTGATGCTTGAGGCAGGAGGATTAATATTATTGCAGTTCTATTTCTCTCCAGTTGAGGAACATTTCTTGGCGAATAGAGCACGCGAGAATAATGACGAACTACATGCAGTAAGTAGCAGAAGCTGGAAATTGCTTTAGAGAAAGGCAATGAGTGCAGGAATGAATCCCAGTAGAAAAACATACTGAACCACATCATTTGCGGTGTTCTGTCTTCTATCGCTTGTGGACATTGCGTTCAACAACGTTCTGCTCAGAGTGCCTGTCATAAGCTAACATCAAATTTCATGGCACACGGAGAAAGCAACTGTTCCGATAAACTTCCATGCTCCTCGCCTATTCAATAATATTGTTGAACTTTCAGATTAAACGAAGGCATATTTGTATTCTGGTATGGGGACGAAAATGCCTTGTCTGTGTTTATTATTTCTGATGACATTGATTGTGTGGAAATATTACACCGGGTCAAATGTTATTTGTTTTATACCCGCTCGTGAGTTATTCCCGAGCGTACAGAGCCTCGGAGATCTATTGCTGCCCGCTTGCCCTCGGTCGCACCCTGGATCCGAGAGGGACCAGTCGCCCAAACGTTTCGGTTGACTCGCGAATAAAGTCGCATGCCCAGCCGTGGTGCCATCAGATCTAATTCACATAAACTGCTGTTTGACACGCCATATTACTCTAAAGTGTCAACTTTTATCATTCAACCGTGCTTGAGAACGTTCTAACCCTCACCACCACGTTTGACTCTCGAGGTATGTGATGGCGAGGCCACTGCTGTGGCGTTGTTCTGTGTGCACGTGCGCAGCTTTGCGGGCTCTTGCACCCCTTATATGTCAGATACAAATGATTATATGCCTTTTGGCGGGGATTTCGGGGGGGGTTGGGGGCTAGGCGGGAGATTTCGCTTTTGTCGAGCTGTCGTTGTTAACTCTTCCTTGTCAGTACTCTGAACAAGCTTGTGTTGTCGACCTTTGTTGGACTTTCGCCTTCGTTGTCTAGAATGATGACGAGTTTCCCCCTTAGCATTGGTGGTTATTTCCAGTTCAACATCGTTATGTTCTGTTCGACTAAATTGGACTCTCGTTTGTGCACTGCAGCGCACCCATGTTGATGGAAGACATGCCGTATCGGCAGAACTCGGAGATAACAATGGACTGGAGCGGGAATGGCATGGAGTCACCCGCGAGAATCGTACAGAGGTTCTCTGAATATGCAGCAAATGGCGACTATGGATACGAGGAGATCGTTCCACTCGACTCTAAGCAGCAGTTGGGGCATGTCGCCCACGATCCTGCCATCAAGGCTGTCCACATGGACGCTTATGCAGCTTTCCCAGCCGACGTCCTTCCAGCTCGAAGGAGTAAGAATCCATTGAACACAGTATCTCGTACTAGAAGATTCAAGCTCTTGTCCAAGAGTGCTGTTGTGAAACCAGCCAAAGCCGTTGCCTCTGGTGCTGCAAGACTGACTGCCAAGTCCAAGAGTGCTGTTGTGAAACCAGCCAAGGCCGTTGCCTCTGGTGCTGCAAGACTGACTGCCAAGTCCAAGAGTGCTGTTATGAAACCAGCCAAGGCCGTTGCCTCTGGTGCTGCAAGACTGACTGCCAAGTCCAAGAGTGCTGTTATGAAACCAGCCAAGGCTGTTGCCTCTGGTGCTGCAAGACTGACTGCCAAGTCCAAGAGTGCTGTTATGAAACCAGCCAAGGCTGTTGCCTCTGGTGCTGCAAGACTGACTGCCAAGTCCAAGAGTGCTGTTGTGAAACCAGCCAAGGCTGTTGCCTCTGGTGCTGCAAGACTGACTGCCAAGTCCAAGAGTGCTGTTGTGAAACCAGCCAAGGCCGTTGCCTCTGGTGCTGCAAGACTGACTGCCAAGTCCAAGAGTGCTGTTGTGAAACCAGCCAAGGCCGTTGCCTCTGGTGCTGCAAGACTGACTGCCAAGTCCAAGAGTGCTGTTGTGAAACCAGCCAAAGCTATGAGCAATGCTGTCAACCAGGCCTCCTCCGCAGTGACAGGCAAAGCCAGATCAATTCGATCATTCTTTTCTGGCCTTCAATTTCCTTGCCTTTCCAAGCCGGACTGCAAGGCCTGAGTGACTCATCACCTATTCTCTCCCTCTCACCTGGTATGGCTGCTTGTCTTAGCATATATTACAGAAGCGTACCATGGACGCTAAATTGGGAATAATAATAATAATAAATCTATCAAAAAGGTTTCTTCGTCAGACATGAATCGCGAGGGAGGCGAGAAGTGCTGGTGTCTCTGGAAACATTTCTCCCAGTGAACACCCACTCTCTGTTTCTCTCTCCTCAACGAGGCAAGCACTCGATTGCGCGTGACACTACTATGATGCTATATTATTCGTTAGTACTTCTGAACTGTAAACTTTGCTTGAGAGTTGAATAGCGCTCATCAAACAGCGCTTTAGGCTTTTTCGTGCCAGATACATCTGAATTGAGCTTGATCGTCCGTGTCACATGCACGTTGCCTGTATGCAACCACCTTGAATGTATACAAATTGCATTGCGAGAAGTGCAGATAGATCGATTGCTCCGCTATGGAATACATGACTCTATATGCTCTGAGAGAAGGATGGGCATGTGATGATAGGATGCCTCGTTTCTTAAATACCTTTTGACACAGGTACCTCTGGAGGCATGTTTGCCTCGAGAAGTGTGAGGCGTTTCGACCCCATAGTATCTGATACACCAGGGTCCAACCTTTTTGGAATCCGATTGATTGCCTTGATGGACGACAGTTATAGCATCACTGTAGATCTGCAGAGTTACAACATAAAATATTTGGCTCTATATTTTTTATATTAAAAAAAAGATCGATTATTTAGGGAAAAAAAGATGGCTTTCGTTGGGAGGCATGTGTTCCGGACGAGGTCCCAAGAACCCGTTGTTAGTTTTCATGGTGTGAGGAGGCCATCTCCCGTTGCCCTTGCGAGTTTCAGTCCCAAGAGTAACTTGAATGCGTTTGGTCGATCCAAATTGGCTGTTGCTGATAGCTTTTCGATATCTCGACTGCAAGAGTCTGATCTTGTCATACAAATGAAAAGTCATTCATGTGGTCAAGCAAGTACTAGCTCAATGAGGAGCCTCTTCTCCAGACGTACAACTTCAGCCGGTTTGGAAATGACTTTGCATTCCACGAGGAGACTCAATGTAGTGGCTGCTGGAGCAGACAAGCAAGATGGAAATATTGTGGACTTAGCTTTAGAGGGAAATGCACTTTGTGCTCCTGGTTTCGAAAAGTTCTCCACTCATGCCAGCGAGACCTGTGTGAAAACAGTGATCGATAGTGATCATCCATCTGAAGATATTTCACAGACAAATAAAACTATATCCGATGACTGTTTGGCGGATGATGTGAGCAGAACTGCAAGGGCTGTTATTCTTGCTGGAGGGGAAGCATCAATGGCTCTGACTAGGTTGAAAGCTGTGGCATCATTGCCAATCGTTTCAAATACTCACCTGATAGACTTTCCTATCAATCAATGTACCAAGTCTGGTATCAATAAGATTTACGTGCTGACGCAATTCAATTCTCATGCCCTGAACTCACATATTCATCAGTCTTATGGATACATTGGTGTCGGAGATCTAGGTTCTTTCGTCGAAGTATTGGCCTCCAATCAGACGTTTACCAATAAAGAATGGTATCGAGGAAGTGCAGATGCTATACGACAAAGTTTTGAGGAAATAATGGACGAAAACAGAGGTCTCACGGCAGCAACTGATTACGTCATTCTTCCTGGCTCGAGCATCCACACTGTTGATCTAAGAAAGGTCATGCAATTTCACCGCGAAAAAGATGCTGATATAACAATCTGCTGCACAAATTCAAGCGATTCAGACTATATGAAATCGCAAGGTATCCTGAGAATTGATCAAGATTTCCGAGTGACATCTTTTGAGGAAAATCCCTGTCTCCACCACAATTCTTTGCCAGGTATCAAAGCCGGCGAGCTAACGAGTATGGGTATATATATCTTCTCCAGGGAAGCATTGCTAGATCTTCTCAATGCTGAAAATGCTGAATTCGTCACGCATATAGGTCATCATGTCATTCCAAGAGCTATTTCGAAGGGAATGGAAGTCAATGCCTACCAATATAATGGGCTTTGGTACGATATTCGGACTTGCAAAGAATATTTCAATGCAAATATAAATCTTCTCTGCGCTGAAATTGAGAGCACGGGCCCTTTGCCAGATCAATCTTTCCCAGTACCCCAGAATGGATTGGCACCACCTAGATTCATTGGAAAAGTTAAGGTCCATAACTCAATGATAGGAAGCAATACTCTCCTTCATGATTGTACGATTGGTACTAGTATAATAGGGAATGACCTAGTCGTTGGACAAGGAACTAAGGTATCAAACTGTATTATCGGAAATGCAGAAAGCATTGAATATGTCCACCTCGGGGAAAATCGAAAGTTTCGTCGAGGTATCGGGCGCAATGTTACCTTAGATAATTGTATTGTTGAGGACAATGTGTGGATTGGACATGATTCAACCATAGTGAATGCGAATGGATTACAGGAGGCCAATTGCATTGAAAAGGGGTACATTATTCAGGATGGCATGGTTATTATCCTCAGAAACACTATCATCCCTGATGGCACCAAAATATAATATCATTGGTTAGATATTGTCTCTTTAAAGACTAGTAGTAACTCTCCAATCCATGGACGCTGGCCAGCGGTTATGGAGATTCAAGTGCACCAGGACTCCATTGGTCAGGTATTCACCATTGTTCTGTCGATTTAAGATCATTTGATAAGGTCATTCAACTCTCAAGCAAAGTTTACAGTTCAGAAGTACTAACGAATAATATAGCATCATAGTAGTGTCACGCGCAATCGAGTGCTTGCCTCGTTGAGGAGAGAGAAACAGAGAGTGGGTGTTCACTGGGAGAAATGTTTCCAGAGACACCAGCACTTCTCGCCTCCCTCGCGATTCATGTCTGACGAAGAAACCTTTTTGATAGATTTATTATTATTATTATTCCCAATTTAGCGTCCATGGTACGCTTCTGTAATATATGCTAAGACAAGCAGCCATACCAGGTGAGAGGGAGAGAATAGGTGATGAGTCACTCAGGCCTTGCAGTCCGGCTTGGAAAGGCAAGGAAATTGAAGGCCAGAAAAGAATGATCGAATTGATCTGGCTTTGCCTGTCACTGCGGAGGAGGCCTGGTTGACAGCATTGCTCGTAGCTTTGACTGGTCGCACGATAGATTTCGCCAATTTCCTCATGCATCTAACAGGGTTCTCAAGTCTTCTCTTAGTTTTGATTGGATGATCACAATTTTCTGTGAGTTGAACGTATGACAGAGAAATTTTTTGCTGTATATTTTCCGATGCCTCTTCATTATGTTGCTGCGCGATCACAGGATCCTTCCCAGACCAAACAGCTTTAATTGGCAGATCTGAAGGTTTCCCGTTCTCGTTACATACTTCGTCTTCATGGACAACACAAGAAGGAGATGGAGACCTTTTGAGATAGTTCTCAATATCTCTAAATGAAAGTGATCCAAAGCAATCATCCAACGTATCTTCCAAATAGTCACAATCTGGAGGAAACATTAGAAAAGAAAGATCCTGGAGGCTGTGAGGATCTGTGATAAAATCAAAACCTTGGCTCATTTTGCATGCACTGCATGATGATATTTTGTTAGTTTCACCTGTATGAAGGTATAAATGGCACATGTACATGAGGATCACACCAAGAGGTAAAGACCAGAAAATGCCCACATTCGTGACAAGGCTAACAAGGAAGAGTTAACAACGACAGCTCGACAAAAGCGAAATCTCCCGCCTAGCCCCCAACCCCCCCGAAATCCCCGCCAAAAGGCATATAATCATTTGTATCTGACATATAAGGGGTGCAAGAGCCCGCAAAGCTGCGCACGTGCACACAGAACAACGCCACAGCAGTGGCCTCGCCATCACATACCTCGAGAGTCAAACGTGGTGGTGAGGGTTAGAACGTTCTCAAGCACGGTTGAATGATAAAAGTTGACACTTTAGAGTAATATGGCGTGTCAAACAGCAGTTTATGTGAATTAGATCTAACTCTGCAGATCTACAGTGATGCTATAACTGTCGTCCATCAAGGCAATCAATCGGATTCCAAAAAGGTTGGACCCTGGTGTATCAGATACTATGGGGTCGAAACGCCTCACACTTCTCGAGGCAAACATGCCTCCAGAGGTACCTGTGTCAAAAGGTATTTAAGAAACGAGGCATCCTATCATCACATGCCCATCCTTCTCTCAGAGCATATAGAGTCATGTATTCCATAGCGGAGCAATCGATCTATCTGCACTTCTCGCAATGCAATTTGTATACATTCAAGGTGGTTGCATACAGGCAACGTGCATGTGACACGGACGATCAAGCTCAATTCAGATGTATCTGGCACGAAAAAGCCTAAAGCGCTGTTTGATGAGCGCTATTCAACTCTCAAGCAAAGTTTACAGTTCAGAAGTACTAACGAATAATATAGCATCATAGTAGTGTCACGCGCAATCGAGTGCTTGCCTCGTTGAGGAGAGAGAAAGAGAGAGTGGGTGTTCACTGGGAGAAATGTTTCCAGAGACACCAGCACTTCTCGCCTCCCTCGCGATTCATGTCTGACGAAGAAACCTTTTTGATAGAGTTATTATTATTATTATTCCCAATTTAGCGTCCATGGTACGCTTCTGTAATATATGCTAAGACAAGCAGCCATACCAGGTGAGAGGGAGAGAATAGGTGATGAGTCACTCAGGCCTTGCAGTCCGGCTTGGAAAGGCAAGGAAATTGAAGGCCAGAAAAGAATGATCGAATTGATCTGGCTTTGCCTGTCACTGCGGAGGAGGCCTGGTTGACAGCATTGCTCATAGCTTTGGCTGGTTTCACAACAGCACTCTTGGACTTGGCAGTCAGTCTTGCAGCACCAGAGGCAACGGCTTTGGCTGGTTTCACAACAGCACTCTTGGACTTGGCAGTCAGTCTTGCAGCACCAGAGGCAACGGCTTTGGCTGGTTTCACAACAGCACTCTTGGACTTGGCAGTCAGTCTTGCAGCACCAGAGGCAACAGCCTTGGCTGGTTTCACAACAGCACTCTTGGACTTGGCAGTCAGTCTTGCAGCACCAGAGGCAACGGCCTTGGCTGGTTTCACAACAGCACTCTTGGACAAGAGCTTGAATCTTCTGGTACGAGATACTGTGTTCAATGGATTCTTACTCCTTCGAGCTGGAAGGACGTCGGCTGGGAAAGCTGCATAAGCGTCCATGTGGACAGCCTTGATGGCAGGATCGTGGGCGACATGCCCCAACTGCTGCTTAGAGTCGAGTGGAACGATCTCCTCGTATCCATAGTCGCCATTTGCTGCATATTCAGAGAACCTCTGTACGATTCTCGCGGGTGACTCCATGCCATTCCCGCTCCAGTCCATTGTTATCTCCGAGTTCTGCCGATACGGCATGTCTTCCATCAACATGGGTGCGCTGCAGTGCACAAACGAGAGTCCAATTTAGTCGAACAGAACATAACGATGTTGAACTGGAAATAACCACCAATGCTAAGGGGGAAACTCGTCATCATTCTAGACAACGAAGGCGAAAGTCCAACAAAGGTCGACAACACAAGCTTGTTCAGAGTACTGACAAGGAAGAGTTAACAACGACAGCTCGACAAAAGCGAAATCTCCCGCCTAGCCCCCAACCCCCCCCGAAAACCCCGCCAAAAGGCATATAATCATTTGTATCTGACATATAAGGGGTGCAAGAGCCCGCAAAGCTGCGCACGTGCACACAGAACAACGCCACAGCAGTGGCCTCGCCATCACATACCTCGAGAGTCAAACGTGGTGGTGAGGGTTAGAACGTTCTCAAGCACGGTTGAATGATAAAAGTTGACACTTTAGAGTAATATGGCGTGTCAAACAGCAGTTTATGTGAATTAGATCTGATGGCACCACGGCTGGGCATGCGACTTTATTCGCGAGTCAACCGAAACGTTTGGGCGACTGGTCCCTCTCGGATCCAGGGTGCGACCGAGGGCAAGCGGGCAGCAATAGATCTCCGAGGCTCTGTACGCTCGGGAATAACTCACGAGCGGGTATAAAACAAATAACATTTGACCCTGTTGCCCATTGAAACAGGGTCAAAGCATTAAAGCAAAATAATACTACACAAGAAGAAAAGCCTTTTCTGGACATGTTTTCTCTTCTGCCTTGCCATAGAAAATAGTCCCTTTGTTCTACTTAGGTACGATGTGAGTCACACACATGCCACCGAAAAGATAGGAATATTTGTAGTCTCTTTTGTATAAAGATGTCCATGTTGATACACATATCGCCCTGGAGACTGATAGAATGTGGGCATGCTCATCGTATGTCACAATATCCTTATAAATCAATTCATTTATTCCACTATGTAATTCAGAGAATGGCATTCGGCTTCCCAAGCAAATGTAAGCCATTGTTTTTCTCACCCTTGCATATGGGTTGGGATTATCAAGAGCATCAGCTCTCGAGATTGAATATGCAAGAAGCCATCCCTCCTCCGAGAAAACAACTCATTCAGGATCCATCAGATCACAGTCGGCTGACGTAGGCTGGCCTGGATAAGCAAAAGTCAGAGTTGGTCGATGAGGGTTGTCATAGGGTTGTCTTGTTTAGAATGTGGAAGAGCATCTTCTCGCTAGTTAATTTCAATATTTGTGAGACATTTGAGACACTGTGTTGACCAATTTATATGAAATTTGATGCACTAGTTTGAAGAATGACTGCCTTGGTTTAAATGGCAGGGTTTCGTCTCGGGTTTCTTCAGTGCGTGATGACGTATCCGGTCATCCCACGGTGTCTATCTGATACTTTTGGATGTATCGTGATCATCTTGGCATTGATTGGATGCAACAGCATGCTGCAGGTCACGGGTGCAGAACTCGAATCTCAGGTTTTCGAACAAATTCTGGCGAGAGAGCTCAATGCTCACGTCAATATACTAGGGAAGATAAGTGATTCAAAACTGCACTTGAAGCGATCATATCTAGATCCAGCGCACAAGCGAGCAGCCCTGACGTTGCAGCGTTGGATGAAAGAAGCTTGCTTGACGACTTGGATAGATAGTGTTGGAAACGTTAGAGGGCGCGTTGCAGGTGCAAATAAAGGGCCTGCCCTTCTGATAGGATCACACTACGACACTGTGATTGATGGAGGAATATACGATGGGGCCTTGGGTGTATTGGTTGGGATTGCTGCAGTCAAAGCTGCAGTTTTGGAATCTGCTGTGCAAGATGACATCATCAGCGGTGAGGCTCTGTCCGCCATGGTCGGCGAAGATGATATAGACTGTGACAGTATTTACTCGAGATTTGGAAACGGGAAAGTTCCCCTTCTTTCCCGACCAATTGAAGTGGTCGCTTTCTGCGATGAAGAAGGAGTGCGGTTCCAGTCAACCTTTCTTGGGAGTAAGGCTCTATCTGGAACATTGACTGAGGATGTATTGACTGGAACATTTGATAAAGATGGAATTAGTATACTTGAGGCGATTCTTGGTGATGCATTGGCAACTAGTGCGGAGGATATTATTCGCCGACCTGGCAGTGATGAATACTCTGGGTACCTTGAGGTGCATTTGGAGCAAGGACCCATCTTAGAGTTGGAGGGGAAGCCTCTTGGTGTTGTCAGTGGCATATCAGGACAATCCAGATATCAATTGAGCATCTGGGGAGAGCAAGGACATGCAGGAACAGTGCCAATGAAATTGAGGAAGGATCCAATGCCTGCATCGGCCACCCTGATCCATTCTCTTGAGACTCTGTGCCGTGGTGTTGCGATAAACATGAGCTATCTGAAAACTTTAGATGCATCTATTATACCGAGGGAAGACATATTGAGGCTTGAGGAAGACGGCTCTCTTGTATGCACAGTGGGTTCTTTGCAGACTTGGCCAGGAGCTTCAAATGTTATCCCCCAGAACGTCAATTTCACATTGGACATTCGATCACTTTCAGATTCATCACGAAACAATATAGTTAGGATTATTGAATCGATTATGGAGGGAGAATGTGCAAAAAGAGAATTGATGTGTAGACTCAAAAAGAAGCATGAGGCATCAAGTGTGACAATGGATGAGATACTCACAGAAAAACTCATTAACTCTGTGAAAATGGCAGAATATGATGGTAAAAAAGAAGCATCGACTAATACTTGCTCGAATATTGAGGTCGTAAGAATTGCATCAGGAGCAGGTCACGATGCACTTGCTGTTTCGAGCATAATGCCTGTGTCTATGCTTTTCGTCCGTTCCAGGAACGGTATCAGCCATTCTCCAGACGAATGGGTTGATCCTGAGGATATTCGAGCTAGCTCAATTACCACATTTTACTTTATTCGGGACTGGGAGAAGGGCCCTTGGTGAAAGATCTTGACCACATTCTCCAACAGATTACAGTTGAGCAAATCAGTAATGTGTTGTTAAAGTCAGACAGAAATTTCATACATGCCTTGTTTTAATATTGTTATCGTATCAATTATATATATTTGTTCGTTAAATTGAAGTTCAGACTCCAAAAAGCATCATATTCCAAGCTGGGCCAACAAAATAGATCCACTCGCTAATGCGGCTCCTCAAATTTTCCTCTGCCTCAGGCGATCGTATCAAACCAAGTGTACGAAGCCTTCCAAAATCCAGCACTCTTCCTCCTTTTATGTAAAGTCGATCTATCGTACCAGGGTAAGGTATCATCAATTTGACATGATCTACCAAATCATCTGAACCTTTGTGATTATTTGCCACCTCAAGACACTTTTCTCCCGTTCCTTCCTCGTCCGGCAAATTATTTCCCTCCGATTCGAATTCAGAAAAATCCCAAGGAGGCTGGTTGGCATCCAACAAGTGAACCACCTTTGTAATGGGTACCCACTTGTATGTTGTAGGACACAGGAGTTCACTAGGAGCAAATGATGCTTTGTAATTCATTCGGTGGCAGTCGTGCAAGTAATAACCTAAATAGTAATAGTGAAAGTCCTTCGCATGCTTTGACTGCTCTGATATCCAGTCAATCTCCAGCAAAGAGGCCAAGGTGCCCAGCGACAGTTTTGCCATGCTCGGGTCCCAGAAGAAATACTTGGATGAAAGGCATTTTGGTAATATGTCGACTACTCCTACCGCGATAAGCTCATTGTCTACCCAATATTGCTGATGAAAGGAACCGTATCCACAAGATGGGCCCTGTGGGCACTCACTGGGGGGCACATGGATCAATGGGGAGTCACATAGAAATCGCCTAAATGATTCGACTGTCACCGACATTGGATCATCATCGTGATGTTTTGTCTGATATTTCTTGAACAGATCAAATTCAATCTCTGGGATTGAGGGATCAGAGGATGCCAGAGTAACAATTCTAAAATTATGCCCACAGGAACGCTTTGCTTTCTGCCTCGAGATTCTTGGGTGAGATTCGACCTTTTGCTCATCGCAGTCGCCTTTACCTAAAATATTTAGATGCCCACCCGCACAGTGAACAGACAACTCGCCAAAATCAAGTTGGACATGCTTGGCAAGAATCTTTGAGATATCCTCTGCAGTTAGCCCTGTGGTCTCAGGTACCGACTTTGCCTTTGCTGCCAATGAAAAGGATATTCCAGATGTGTAAAGGATATCTTTTCCATGCAGTCTTCGGACTTTATCCGAAGCCTCCTTCACAATCACGGGTGGAAGACGAATTCCTGGAGGGATCTCTCCAGTATCCACTGCTTTCCTGATTGCCACCTCCAAGGCACGTGTGATCATTCCAATAAAATCTCCTCTAGCACCTTTCTGCTTTGTATCTAAAGCTTCACAGCTACCCACTCTGAGTTTTTCAGAAAATGGAGCTGATGGTGATCCTAAACATTCATCAGAAAATACATCCAACGACTTGAGATTCAGATTGCTTCTCTGTCTTTTGCTTTGACCCAGCCCTCGAACATCGAACTCTTCTTCTCGTGAAATGTTGGCAACCATTTCCAAATCATTCTCACGAGGGCGCTTTGGAGAAGATCCCCCAATGTGATTTTCCTCAGGACCTTGGGTTGGTTTGCTGTTCGTGAACACGTCTATTTTCCCTTCAAGAAACGATTTCCACCTTCTTTTGACACGCTTCTGAGACTTACTGATCTTAAATTTATGCGTGTCCAAACGTATAGTCAAAAGTTGACAGCACGTTTTACAGTGCAATGGTCTGTAAAGCCACCTACCAGATCTCCTCCAGCCTCTGCATCAATCAATGCCCTAAAATTAGTAAACAAATCCATGTGGTTTATTCACCAAGCATCATATACCTGTCTATCAGCTTTTGATACGCATATACGGTCAGATATTCCGCATGCATGCCATAGCTCACCGAAGTCTCCTCTGTGCTGCCACAATATCCACAGTGGGTGGTGCTTTCACCCATCACCGCGACAACAGTGGGTAGAGAACCCGCCATTGCCAAACGTGAATCGTTCATAGTATATTCCAGATCATTAAACACTCTGATTTCTGTTCCACTCACTCTCGGACACGTCCTCGACTTCCCGGAGAGTGTATCAGAGGCAAATCTGGCTCCGCATACAATCACCCATCACGAATCGGTCTGAAATTATACTAAAATACCTTTAGTAAGTAATACACGAGACACAGACACTATTGAATAGGGTCACCCCAGAAGACTCGGATATTTATCCTCGCCCAGATGACTAGGCCGTCTCTTCCTTTTCGCCAAAGTAAGAAAAGGATTCGCTCTGAAGGAATAGAAATTGGTGTATATATTTCTTCTTATGCTAGAAAGATGTGCTACCGCCTCTCAAAAGGTACGGGCTTCCTGATCATGAGCATGGAGTGTATCTAGATCAGGGCCGTGGGTATATCCTGCCCATGCATGGGCCACGATCCCCATCCTAACCGCAGAATCGTGAGTGATAAGCGACAAAATGACTGTGGAAAACCTGTGTTTGTAAGGGCAAAATTGCTCTGCTTCCTGCCACTGCAGGTTTGTAATTTTGCAGAATGTACAAATATTACACTGTTTGAACCATCGTCATTGATTATACCAATGACATCTTTCTAAGGAGATCAGTCAATGTTATAACTCCGCAAGGTATCATATCGTCTGAACATACGTATATCCTATGAAGCCTATTGTGCACAATAGTGCTCATGATTTCAGACAAGGGAGAATTTGGAGAGCAGGTTATCAAATTTTGCCCCACCTCAGAGCCAGGGGAGCTTATTTTCCTTTGACGCATTTCCCTATCATGTGCGAACTTGAATGCGGCTCCTGATGGACGAGATCCCGGAGAGGTACCCAGAAGTAGCTCATCCGAGGAGGATTCTTTAGTTGCGGCATAACCAGCATATTCGGTTCCGTGCTCAAGGGCAAGAAATTCGCCAACGGGCAAAGCGAGTGACCCAAAATGCTCAGACATGATGTTCCTGAGTTCAGAAATTGAAAAGTTTCCAATAATTCCTCCAACTGCATTGACAACCGCCACAGCACTGATATCCTTTTCTTCCATCAGCATCATTGCATCGATTGCAGGGCAGTCAGGTGACACTTTGACCACATTCTCTTCTCCTCGCACAAAACCTAAACTTTCAGCAGTCTCGTCCGCCAAACATCCGCCAAATTCGTCCAAATGATCAAATATAAATTTGACAACATCACTCTGTGAAACTACGTGGCTCAATTTGCCCTGGGCATCAACCAGTGCTAGCCTATGAACAACATGCCTTTTCCTCGTCCCTCCAAAAGTCTCTTGGTCCTTCTCTTCTGTGCTCAAAAACCCATCGATTATAATCTCTAGCATTGAAGAGTGTTTGGCTTCATCCAACTTGTAGAATCTCCCATCGCTCCCGACAGACCTGAGCTCTTTCACAGACTTGACTGCAAACTCCTGTCCCTTTTCTTCGAGTATCCTCATTCTCTTGAGCATTTTGGCATCTTTCAGTCCATCCAAATCTAGCTCCTTCAGAAAAGATGATAAAACATCCCTGATATCGATGAAACCAGCAATCTCTTCTCTATTATGATCCGCGCTCAGCTCGGTCTCGGGAGCAAAGTTTGCCACATTCACAACTGGAGCGGATAAAATACGATGTGATGCCAATAACTGGATCATAGAAACACGAGAATGTCAGAATGTTGCATTTCGTCGTTGATGGGGCTTGGCCTCTTCCACAGAGTCAGGAAGTGAACCTAGCCGTGCAAATGGTACCAGTCAATATCGTTATACTATTCATCAACGCACCCGTAATGTCTGATCAACTGACGCACTCAAGCGGACCGTGACGATCTTTTGCTGTCGCAACAAATCCGACAGTTGTCTGCTCGACAATGCATCTCGGCACGTCGATGAATCAACCATGATGATGCTGATGAATAATTAATTAATCTAATTGACTTTGAAACTGCCCTGCTTGCGGTGAGGCTACCACTCTTAAAAAGAAAAAAATCCTCCTAATGTTTGTCCTCGGGATGACGACGTGATTGATTGCTTCAATTCTCTGCAGCTTGAATATATATATGAATGCGCCATTTCTTTTTCTGAGGAGGCTACCTATTGGATTGTGCCATGAATGAACCTGGGTGCCTCGATGACTCTAGTCAGGCTCAAATAGCAGACACTCTCGAGGACGAGAGCGTGCCAAACCTTGTCAAACTGGCCTCAAACAGTCCATTTATAGATTTAGATCATCCAGTGACGAGATACGAGGTCATCAAATTGGTAGTATTGTTCCCTTTGGCCTGTCTAAGAAGCATTCTTCTTGTGGTTGTTTTGTTGATAACTTGGGGGTTTTGTCGACTGGCGGTCCTAGGGCACCACCACAGGGAAGGAAATCCGCTGAATAATGTCAGGTTTTTAGTTGTTGATCAGGCTGTGCGCTTTGGGTCCAGAGCATTCGTGTTCCTAGCTGGTTTTCTGTGGATCTCTGTGAAAGGAAAGGAGAATTTACGCAAGGCTAAAAAAGCACGATCGATACTGGTCTTCAACCACGTATCATACGTTGATCCTGCAATGCTATTGACACAGATTCGGTCGAGCGGTGTTTCGAAGTCAGGGGTTGCTGATCTTCCATTTGTTGGAGCCATCGCTGTTGCTCTACAATTTCTGTTCATTGCACGGAAGGGCACTTTGGACCACGTGAATCAGTACACAGTGAGATCGGATCCTCAAACAGCGGTCATGACGAGAGCGCGTGATACTGGCTATCCATTGCTTGCACTAGCGCCAGAGGCCACTACAAAGCCAAAAGAGTGCCTGTTGAAATTCCGCAAGGGTGCATTTGTGCCTGGGAAGCCAGTCTCACCGATTTTATTTAGATACCCTTGCAGGCACTTTCATCCTGGGTGGGGGTCTGTGAACACTTTGTTCCATATATGGAGACTGCTATCGCAGTTTGTAAACCATGTCGAAGTTGAAATTCTGCCTCCATATCATCCCTCTGAAGAGGAAGAGAGAGATCCAGTACTGTATGCTGAGAATGTTCGTCGCCTAATGGCGTCAAAACTGGGTATTCCAATGGTAGATAAAGATTTGAAAGAAGAGCTATTGTTTAAAAAATACTGCATTCAAACTGACATTTGGGGCCGCAAAGTAGTTGCATTTGGTGGACAGAAGAAGAAGTCTGATTAAATCGATAGATGTTTATCATCTGCATGCCGACTCTTTCGTACTTGATTTTGTTTAAATTTAAATCAGCTCATTGATCTAATATCCAATAGAGCCACAAGCTCCAACAATTTCCGCCGCGAGAGGGAAGCATTCTGCCCCTCGGATGCATTGATGTATTCCATGAACAGAATCAGGTCCTCTCTGTCTAAATACCCTGGCTCCAATGCAAATACACTAGTCATCAAATACTGCGCACATTGTATTCCCAGTCGTCTATCAACCCTTCGAATTGTGGATATCGCAAGTTCAAAACTACCCTTGGTTTTCTTGTTTGCACAGATTTTTGTCGTAATGAGTGCAAAGTTCGACGCATACTCAAGGTCCGCGGGAACTATTAGAGATCTAATACACTGCTCTGTTGAATGCAATTGATTTTCTGAGGTGCTTTTCATGAGCCGGTGATCATCTCCTGCGTCGAATACTATTCCGCCAAGGGAGACATCCATGCTGTAGATATCATCTGCCCGAGAAAACCATTGGGCTCCAAGGCCATACAAACCATTCTGCCAACATAGAGCACCTTGCCTCTTATATACTGAATATTTTAGATGCTCGATGTTATATGTCTCAGCCAAAATTACGGCTCTGTGGGCCAGCTTTCCATCAGTTGTTAAGGGTAGTTTATCAAGCAGCTGTTCAAATGCGTGCTTCCCGTGAGACTTGCAAAAGCCGAAATATTTTGCAGCCAATTCCCATGTCAATGGACTAGGAGACAATGAACTGGCATAGTCGAGCCTGTAAAACTCTGACTGATCACCACCAGCATGTAAAAGCTCATGTTTGAGGGGACCTGGCCCACTTGGATGTGCTTCAAGGATAGCTGTAATATGCCCCAGGAACCAGTCTGATACACTGAAGGAGCAAGCTCTTATTATACCTTGATGATTCATCTCGCAACTGCTACTGATCACCGAAGCAACTGAGTCTTGCAATTCATTGATGGAGTGCATCTGGACAAGGCAAGTCTGGAGCATGTGTTTTAGTTCCGATAAATTGTCCAGATCCGGATATTTATGGGCTAGCTTTGCGATTAAAAGCTCACACCATGACATGACTGACCTCTTCATCGCATTTTCTTCGCCCAATACAATTTCCAGGCATTCCAGGCATGCCTTGCTGGTCTCTGGAGCTGTCTGATCACATCTATTCCACATTTCCGAGTCATTTTTCAAATCCAAGCATTTCTTCAACCAAGCTTGCCTACATATAGGGATCGATAGTCAAATATTCAGAAAAATAACGAATCATCTTTGCACCATACCTGAAAGACATCATCTCCCCCAGTGCATCAAATTGCCGAGTCATGCTGGGGCCAGCAGCTCCTCTATCTCGCAGAGTTGGAAATCTTCGCAAAATTGAACTGATATTTTCCAGAACAATTATCTCAGGTGGTGTATTACTGCCTTCAACAGATAATCCCTGCTCGAAGTTGGACGAGTCCCACTGAAGCCAGGCAGTGTGCAAGCCGAGAAAGTCTAACGCATCAGAGATCCAACCCAAAGACACAAGCCTCAGAAATGTCGCCCAATATCTATCCTCTAACTCTGGAACGTCAACATGCTGCATGAATTCTATCAATTCAGTCGAGATGGGAGTCTGGTCAACACCTCCCTGTAACGCAGTGGCATTGGCCTTGTACCAACTCGAAATGTCTGGAATTGCACCAGACGGCTGCTCTCCGACCAATGAATCGAATACAAAAGAGCAAATAAGCTCCCATAATGCCTTTTCCTCTAGGATTTGAAGCGTCTCATCCGATTCGTCAGTGGAGTACAGCGTGTTCGCCCCTAGTATATCACTGACACTCTGAGCAAATACCAAGGCTCCCTGTGAGGCCCCAGTGTCCGTGAGGCTGTGACGTGTACCCCCTTTTTTCCTTCCCAATTGCTTCATCGACGCATATTCCATATATTTTGAGCAAGTGTCATACGCGATTCGACGATGTATTGCACCGAGATGACCCCAACGTATGCACGTTGATGTCGACACCTGGTCGCTCTCCATTCCAACAGATATGGTAGATTGTACATCTTTATTCAAAGAACTGCAGCAAAATATCTCATTCCCAAGCCCCCAATGGAAATGAAGTCTGTTGCCTGTTGATTCCACTTCTGCAAGCAGCGTTGTTGCCTGTTGGGGCCCCACGGGCTCTTCCGTCATTGCAGATTTCTAACAAAGTTTCTATAGTTACAATGAGACCTCACCAATGACTTCCTTTGGATAAGAAAGTTGCTTTCATCATCTCATCGTAGCCAATTGGCTTCAAGCCATCTAATTAGAACATTAAAAAGTCAACTTTTTGTCCTAAAGTAGGAGCAAATATCGGATTAAATTGTTTTATTGCAGCACACAATAAAGCCGGATGAGTCAATGCACCTGTTTTCAATAAAAGACAAGTTGATCAGATTGATTGAATTCCCCTTTGAGAGCGAGAAGTTGACAAGTAGAGAGATTTTCAAGAAGAACTACTGTACCATGTCACAGCAACAGGGAGACAAGGTTGGTGAGACTGCATCGCAGGTATGTAAATTCTCTTTGCTAGTTAATATTCATGCTGGAGGTTGCAGTATACGGGTTGGAAATCTCAGAGTTCGAGAAACTGAAAGCCCTACAGTGTCGAAAGTCTGTTCTTTTTGCACGGCGGATGCGATTCATTTGATCAAGTGTCCGTAGGCGTTTATTTTTCTTATTCATATCTGTTTGGCATGTGTGCAGACAGATCCTTTCACGCTATCTGCTTGGATTTTGAATCAGCAGCACAAAAACCCTCAGGCCAGGGGTAACCTAACCATTTTACTCAATTCCATCTGCGTTGGTTGCAAATTTGTGTCGACAGCTGTCAGAAGGGTACGTTGATACAGTTGTTTTAGTTTTGTGGATCCTTTGATCGATGGTTTCCGTTTTCTCTCAGGCTGGAGTAGCTGGGAACGATGTTCTAGGCAAGGCAGGCAGTGAAAATGTCCAGGGGGAGGATCAGAAAAAACTGGATGTGGTTGCGAACGATGTATTCAAAAATGTGCTGAGGAAGAGTGGTCAGTGCGCTGTTCTGGTCACCGAGGAGGAAGAAGATGCCATCATTATTGATCAGGAACATAGGGGTGATTACTGTGTTGTGTTTGATCCTTTGGATGGATCTTCAAATATCGAGTGCGGCGTCTCCATTGGAACGATCTTTGGTATTTATAGAGTCAAAAGTGGATCGAATGGCCAATTATCAGATGTCACAAGACCTGGTGTAGATATGGTGGCAGCAGGTTATTGCATGTATGGATCCATGACATACCTCATGTTGACAACTGGTGATGGAGTGGCTGGATTCACTTTGGATGATTTCATTGGTGAATTCGTCCTAACTCATCAGAATGTCAAGCTTCCTGAGTATGGGTCTATATACTCTATTAATGAGGGAAATTCAGCAAATTGGGATGTTGCGACAAGATCATACGTTGATGAGCAGAAGCAATCTGGTAAGTGCTCATTGAGGTATGTTGGTTCCATGGTTGCTGACGTACACAGAACGCTGCTCTACGGAGGTATCTTTATGTACCCGTCCGATAAGAAAAACACCAAAGGAAAGCTTCGTATGCTGTATGAATGTTACCCTATGGCAATGCTAATGGAACAAGCAGGAGGACTGGCAGTTGATGGAGAGGGTAAGAGAATCATGGAAAAACCACCTACTGGGGGTATTCATGACAGGAGTCCAATTTATCTTGGCAGCAAAGATAATGTTGAAAGAATAATGGAACTCTTAAAGAGATGAGAGAATAAATTTATTGTCATGTAATTGTACAAAATCAGGCCAAAAGGGTTGGTTCCATGTGAGGGGGTGCTTCATAGCCCATCAAATTGAGTGCTGTAGAAGCGACATTTGCAAGTCCTGCCTTCTCAAAATCACTCTTAAACTTGACGTCATCTGGGAGGCCCGATCCTCCGATAGAAATTGGCACGGGTGCAAGCGTATGAGATGTCAGTGGGATTGGTTTTCCATCCTCATATAGAGGTTCCAGGGTCTTCTTGTTTCGTTGAACCATATCATCAGCATTACCATGATCAGAAGTGACGATAAAACGCCCTTTTACTTCGTCCACAACATCCAACAACTCCTTGAGGCATTGATCAACCAGTCCACAGCAGTGTATTGTAGCCTGCAGATCACCTGTGTGGCCAACCATGTCTGGATTTGCAAAGTTCAATCGGACCTGATCAAATTTGCCGGATCGCAAAGCTTCTTTTCCTGCTGCTGCAATCTCTCTCGCCTTCATGTCAGGCTTTTCGTTGAAGGGAACAGTGTCAGATGGGATTTCCAGATATGTCTCAAGATTCTCATCAAAATACCCACTCCTGTTTCCATTCCAGAAGAAAGTGACATGACCAAACTTCTGTGTCTCGGAGCAGACAAAAGTTCTCAAACCATTTTTCACCAAAAATTCCCCAGAAACTCCAGAAATTGCAGGTGGTGGCACCAAAAAGTTTGTTGGGAGCTTGAGGTCTCCATCATACTGCATCATTCCAGCAAACTTAATCTGTGGCACACGAACACGATCAAAGGCGGTGAAATCCTTATATTCCAATGCTTTGCTTAGTTCAATCACACGATCAGCTCTGAAGTTGAATATTACAACAGCATCTCCGTCCTCGACTGTTCCAACAGGGGCACCGGCATCATCCACAATCACAAATGGCTCAAGCCACTGGTCACTCACTGGCTTCTCTGAATCCTCTTTCCTGAGAGTTTTGACCGCAGTGTAAGCATCGGTAAACTTATTCGGGGCCTCTCCCAGGACATGGGCATCCCACCCCCTTTTGACAATGTTCCAGTCAGCTTCGTATCTGTCCATTGTCACATACATTCTCCCTCCTCCTGACGCAATCTTTGCATCACACTGCCCGGATACTTCTTTAAGTATTCCTTCAAGCTCCTCCACAAACTTGAGAGAAGATCCATCAGCTACATCCCTTCCATCAGTAAGGATATGTACCCGAATCTTCTTGGTCCCTCTCTCCACGGCTCCTCTGATGAGACCAAACAACTGATCGGTCCTGCTGTGAACCCCTCCATCGGACAAAAGCCCAATAAGATGCAGTGTTCCATTTGGTAAATTTTCTGACACGTATTGCCATCCTTCACCTTCAAACATTGACCCACTTTCAAGTGCCTTGTCCACAAGACTGGCACCCTGGTCAATGACTTGGCCTGCACCAAGGGCATTGTGTCCAACTTCAGAGTTTCCCATATCTGCATCACTAGGGAGCCCTACTGCAGTTCCATGAGCAAGAATGGTTCTCCAACGCCCTGGTACGTCACGGAGAGCGTCAGAGCATGGAGTGTTGGCGCTGAACACACCATTGAACTTGTCCTTACTCACATTCTCTCCCTGCATGTATAATCCGATGATTCATATCCGTCATGTTCAACTTCGATGGCAGTATCTTGTTGAAAGCAAGAATGCACGCTGCCGGTCGGCACAAGGCGATCGAGGGTACATGCATCGACTCCAACCTAGAGGGGGAATTGTATACCTCTTGCCATATTTCTACATAGTATTTAATATTATATGCTTCACGTACCCATCCATCCAGAATGCACACCAAAACTGGTCCTTCAGGCTTCGCGAGGGTTGGGTGTTGCTTCAGGGTAAAATCCATGGTGTTTCGTACTTTCAAATGATCAAACTATTCAATTGTAATTATGAATTGTAATGGATAATGTATGCATGGGAACCAAGGCCTTTGTGGCCAGAGTTTCATCTGACCCTGAGGGTGCACGAGAGTGAGATCCCTTCAAAGTGAAGCCTAGAGCTGCAACCAGACTAAAGATTTATAGTACCGGTATGTGACTTTTCAACAACAACAACAACGAAAATTAGCCATTAGATAAGAAGGGAGAAGCTGCTGAAGAGTTCATTTGAAGGTTTCTCGAGTGCAGGGCAGTGCACTTGACACATGTCAAGCAAGTGCCCTGAGCGCTCCGCCTTTGCACAAGATGATTCGGATATAGTTCAGTGTACAGTCCAGATTCTTTTACGGAAAAAATCTCATTCCGAGTATTTGTCAGTGCTGGGTAATGCAGTCAGGAGCGTTCAACCTGTCTTTGAAGGAGGGACACCATTACAGAAAGGATTGTTGAAAAGGATCTTCCTCAAATATCCTGATCAGTTCATCATCAAGGAAAGGTAATTAATTGCTCTATATTGAACGAAATGTCGGATCATTCTGAGGTATCATGTGGTATATGTCCAGGGATGATGGGACATGCATTGTGCAGCTGGCTCAGCCAGAGGAATGGGTTAAGGATTTGGCCTTCCCAGGGTATTTTGACTATGGTCAGCTGGAAAGGAACATGGTAGAATTCATGTTGGAACATGAGAGGAAATCCAAGGAGCCCATGAGCCTGCCAAATTTAGGGGAGTATTGCAGGCATGCACTGAAAACTCCAATGAAGGGGAGACTGACACAATTCCTGTCTGATCGCAAACACATTTTTATCGTCCCTGATACTGGGCGTCAGCATGTGTTTTTGACGAAAGGAGCATGCAACGCAGTGGGAATAGACTGCGGCAGCAGACTACCAAAATTTCCTGACAAGATCCCAGAGTTTGATGGCTGCCCAGGTGAATATTTAGATTTAGACAATGTTGCTAAGGAAGTATACATTTTACTGCGAAGTTCGAAAGGCATATTACCAATTGAAGAAATTGAAGAAGAAATTCGAAGAAGTAAGCCAGAGGATGAGCGTCATGGTGCCAGCGTTGGGGATGGATGGCATGTTGGATCCACTGTGTACAAGTACCCACATGTGTTTCGCCGCTTAAATCAATATATAACGCTGGTTGACCGTATTAAACCTGGCACCAAAAGCTCAGCAGTCCTGAAAGAGGAGGAATTTCCTCCTCTAGGATCTTAGTGTGTATCGGGAGCTGATATATCATATCAGTGATGTGTCGGTGACAATTGTCCCTCTTTTAGCACGGATCGTTGGTCAAGGAATCACCGCTATTCACTACAAACCCAAATGGAAATAAATACCAAATTCGCATTTTTATTGAGAAATGAGTCGAATAGGATTCAGAGGGACCTCCCAGGTGACGGCTCGGTGTCGTCTTCGCGTGTCAGCGGCGCTCAAACGGAAAGCCCCCAAGCAAGTTGCATGCAGCAAAACTCTCACTTCAGCACCCGGAAGAAATAAACAACTAGAACAGATGTGTAATTCGATATACATATACTCTACAGAGTGTCGTAAAGACCCAAAGTCTGGTATTGTTGCTTTCGAGTTTTTCAAGGTACATACATGGGCTGTGGGTATAAGCTCCTCTTATTTATATTGATCCCCATAATTGCATCATACTTTTACCGTAGGATCCTCATGAAGAAGGAACATTTCACTTCTGGGAGGTATATGAGACTGATCATGCTTTCAGTCAACATACCACCTCAACAGAAATGAAAGCATTTCTGGAGAAAAGCTCGGCCATTGTAAAAGATAGTATTGGAATCAGCTTATACGAAATCAAAGATGGGAAAATTGGCGTCTCATCTATTGCCGAAGGCCCCAAAGGCGAGGGGGGATTAGAAGATGCGACAGGAGCAGGCTCTGTTGGTGGAGCAGGATATACCCAAACCAGTCCTGTGGTGAATTTAAGTACGTTCCCGCTTCAACAACAGGCTCAACATTCAATTTTATTTGATATTATTGCAATATGTGCAGTTGGCGATGAAGAGGAAAAGAAGAAAGATAAACTTTGGGGAATAGAATTCAATTTCCCATGGTTCAAGAAGAAGAAAGAGTGAGCTATTTACATCATGTGAAACTTCAAAGTCTGCTCTGTTGCTTTCCGTACTCTACAGAGGATAGTCTCTTTTCCAAGCTCCTGGTGCGCCTGATAACGATGGCAGCCAGAAAAACCGTAATACTCACCGTTTACTAGGAGGACGTCAATGGGCTCCAGCAGCCCAATTTTTTCGATACTCGACTTCAAAGCATCGACCTTTGCTTGATCATTTGAGCGTGACCCTTGTAATGGGCGACGAATCTTCCTAACTGGCAGTTCTACAACCTGCGGGTCCTCTGTATCGTACTTTTTTTCACTGAGATCCCAACCATACCTTCCATCCACCATGGCCTGTTCTCGATGATTTCCTTGCGCAAGAGTTTGCACTCTATTTCTATTTGTGATGCAAATAAGATCTGTTCTGTTCTTCATTGTACGCCTGTTTGAACATCGTCCAAGGGCAAGGAACGCTCTTGCAGGCATTTCAAACTCAAATTTGAAAAGAGTCTTTCCAAAAACCATTAGTGCTTCATTATCAAGATAAACAATGGAAATAATGTCGCATCGTGGTACAATGTTGATTTTGCAGTGACCCACACGGGTGCAACATGGAGAGGTCTCTGAGGATGAAATTAAAACATCGATCAGCATGCATGCTGATACGCATCTACTCGTGACATGACCGGGCCTCTCCGCTCGAAATCATGCAAGTGATGTCCTGTACTTCGGGGCATAGAGCTTCAACAAGGATGAGGTTTCACAATGCAGAATAAAAGTAAATGTTTTTCGAGGTGAATCAGACAGCAACAGTCCTCTTCTGGATTGAATTCTTGGTTTTCCGGGTACCATGTGTACTAGGAGATTTACTTTTCTTCGTGGTGGATCTTCTCCGTTTCGGCGAGAGTCCAAGTTTTGAGGACAGAGCTTTCTCAAACTGCCGGTAACCCCTCTCAAATGAAGAGATGAATCCTGTCACCAACTTGTCCATTTGAGTTCCTACTTCACCATTAGTCATTTTTTCGAAGATCCCTTCCATGTCAACAAAAAGATTGTTTCCAGATACGCTTCTTTTAAGTCCTGCGGCTACTTTTCTTCTGCTGGCCTTCATGCTCTCCCCAATCTGCTTCATGGTTGCTTCTGCCTTAATCCTTTGTGCCTTCAGAAGACTGACCCCGAGCTCTTCTCTACTATATCCACGACTTAGATTTCTCAAAACATATTCATTGTAATCCTTGATGATGCGAAGTATCAAATCAGACGTAGAAACACCATCTGTTCGCTTTGTCTCAGCAAATCTGCCAGCTTTTTTGACTTCAGCATAGACATCATCGTGATCCCCACTCACATAGGGTAAAGCATCGTGAGCAACATAATCGATATTGTGCTTATCAAGAAATTCAATTGTTGGGATCCAAGGAATATCATCGAGCACTTCGTCAACCCATCTGCACGACAGAGTATACCTTCAGCACAATTGCTACATACCCTTGTCCTCAAAGCAACATAACCTACTTGCAATGTCGAACAGACTCAAGCCTCTCTTTCTGATTCATCACCGTCTTTCCCTTGTAAAATTTCGTGTCTTCGTCCGTGCAAACTCCAACAGTCAGGTGGGCGTAAGGATACAACTTCTTCGCCTGTTCAAGAGCTTTGGCGTGGCCAAAGTGGAACAGATCAAACACCCCTGCGACAGTTATTTCTATCTCAGTACAAATACTCGAACAACCCGTGCAGAATTGATATGTTTCATACCATCAGCATAAATTCGGACCGGGAAATTAGGGTCATAGCCCTTCTTCTCGCCACCCCTCTTGCCATTTGCGCTGTTGTTTCTTTGCTTCTTTCCACTCATAGCGGGCCAAGCAGATGACGCTGTTTCCCTGGAGTCGAAGTCGAAGATATCTGTGCAATGACCGACGTTTGTTCTGGGTGTTCTTCGCAAATAGATATCAAATTTCAGAAGCGTTCTTTTTCATATTAAAAACAAAGTTTTAGACGGAGATATCGTGGATGTAATTACCCGATGGGAAGGAAAGGGGTGAACATCATGAGACCCTCAAGTATGTTTGGACAATTCTCCCAGGTACCTGAATCAATTCAATATGCAAGACAAGTCAGCAGCATTCGCGTATTGATACAATGATGAATGCTTGTGCAAATCATTCTTTAGACGGGTGTGTTCAACCCTGAAGAGTGTGTGTTCCAGAATCTCCAGCCATTTCTTTTTGCCAACCTGGGGGGCTCAACAATGTCAGCAACTTGATGTGCTATTTTGATGAACATGGCTGCATCTGTCATTGTGTATCCAAGTACGCGACCTCTTCTCTTCAACCATAAGTATGAATGTGTGTGTGTGTGTGTTGGAGATATCTGACATCCAATGTCTCATATGGTGAAGAAAATGGTGATTGCATGAGACCATGTTGACTAACCCATGTGCACAGGCTCCAACAGATTAATATATATGCGGTAACAAGGAAGACTAATATTTGTTGACTCAAAAGATTGATCATTTCATGAGCATACTCCACAAGAAAGAAAGAGGGGAGCATTCCCAACAACAGAATTGAGTGCATTTGAAAAGATGTTTGAGAAGCAAATGCCATTATATACCAACCCAATGAAAAGCCTGTTAAAAACAATGACTACAATGATCGAGACATTGCAAATGAGGATATGCGTATCATAGCTTCGGCATTGGCCTTGAAAACCTCCCTATCCATGCTACCATAGGTGAGTGCAAGCAGAGTTACATAGCCCAGAGCCAAGCCAGCAAACACATCCGTGAGATAATGCCGGCCCATCATACACCTTGATATTGCTACAGTTAAAGCCCAGGCTATGATCAATCCATGTGCCAAATATTTGTGACCCAGTAAGATTGCAAATTGAGCCAAGAAGGAAACTCTCGAGGAATGACCTGATGGAAATGAGAAGGCATCCACCGAAACAATGACATTCATGTCATTTGAGATGCTGTTATAGACTGGCCTAGGCCTCTTTGCAATCCACTTCAACAGGCCTACTTCGCATAAATCTATAACGAGTCCAAGAAGAAGATTCACGCCAACAATAACTGCATCTTTTCCAAGCTCTGAGGAAAGCTTAAGAGTCTGAACTCCATCATCGAGACTGCTGTTTAATCCAAGTATCAATACAACGATAGAAACTGCTATCCAAACAATCCCATCGCCGCTATACTCGAATATTTTCCAAATAAATCTCGGAACATGTCTCCCAAAAGTAAAAAGCTGAGATGAAACAGAACGGTCCAGTCTACCCACCTTTCCGAGGATCATTCGCATCAAATCGCACTATGTAGAAGCTTTTGATGATATATATTTCCATCGGTCGGAGCATCTTGTAAATTTGTTCCGACATGGTTTCTTGAAAAAGGGTCGCGGCATCGATCTCGATGGTGATCCGGTCGCGCGCGCGAGCGGTCCGGCCGGAACTGTCGATGTTCCAATTTTCTACTGGTGCAGTGGTTAACTGCCATTGAATGCTCGTAACCTTCCTTCTCGCAGTATTTCAATTGTTCATGCATGAGTGGATACAATGGCCCTAGAAGATAGCTTCGAAAATGCGTATGAGACCCTGGGTCTCACGGACGGTGGGCCTTCCACAAGCGAGTCAGATATTAAAAAGGTATGTTCCTGACACGCAAGCGGTTGATGTTTTCACGTGCCTCGAGGAGGGGCTCACAAAGTACACAAGATGTGCGTGGAGACAAAAATGACGATAGTTTGTTGTATTGTTCGTAGGCATACAGGAGGTTGGCATTGCAGAAGCACCCAGACAAAAATCCAGATAATCCAGATGCAGCGCAGGAGTTCTCCAGGATTCAGAAAGCATACGATATTTTATGTGATTCTGAGGCTCGTGCGGCCCTAGATGAGTGGCTAAGGTGTGTGAGGAGTAGTCTCCTTTTTTTGAAAGTGCCAAACATGAGTTGAACTTATCTTGAAGCAATGCTGTGTTTAGGGTCCAATCTTTCAGGCAACAGAAGACAGCTTTCAGAGATCAAAAAAGAAGGAAAATGGCAGAAGAGCTAGAGAGAAGAGAGAAAATGTCTGATTTTAGCACTGCAGAAAATGCTGCAAAAGTGAAATTGCAACAGCAGATTGAGAGATTGCGGCAAATGGCTGCCCAAAAGGAGGAGGACGCTTACGTTGAACGACAAAAAGATATTGATAGAGGAAATAAGGTAGATGAACGGATGTTTAGAACGTTCAAAGTAAATTGGAAGAAGGACTTGGGCTCTAGTCCTGACTTGGTGGACATCTTCTCCAAATTTGGTAGAGTTGAGGATGTTGTTGTTCGGGAGTCGAAGAAAGGCAAAAATAGCGCGTTGATTGTTATGGAGACTCAAGACTCGCATAATCAGATTTTGAGGGCTAATGCAGAATGCAAGTTGGGTGACCTGAAAGTCACGCCATTAGTCACAGGGCAGATGTATCCGATGAAAGGGAATGCTCAAACGCAGGAGCATGTTACTTTAGGTGAATATCGCTTCCCTCCAAATAAAAGAGATACATCGGTTAGACTTTTCCCCGCGGCAAAATCTGCCGCCCCCTTTGATGTTGCAGGCAAGGAGACAAGATTAGGGGACTTTGAAGCTCAAGTTTTGGGCAAACTGCAAAGAAAGAGAGTAGCGGATTGATCGGTGAAAAGATTAACACTGTATTGAATAATTTATAGAAAATATGGCACTTGTCTATGCTTCAAAACAAGACCAATTATGGTTATCAATGCAAGGAGAAAAATGTTGCGTATCAGCAATGCCTTCCATTGAATTGGCTTGTGTTCTATCGTATCATTATTATTTTTCATCCTGATCTCGTTGCTTTTGATTTCAAGGCCTACTTGACAGAGATTGTCGATCTCACGGAGATGAGAATCAAGTCTCTTCTGTAGATCCTCCCTTCTTGATTCATCCTTTGAGACTGCTGCTTTGACATCTTTCACCAGCGCAAGATCGAGCATCAAACTCTTTTCACCCAACGATTTTAGATCCCCATGCAAAGATTGCAATTTTTTGAGGACGCTGCCAATTCTTGGCTGGGATGAATAATATTCGTATTGCGACGTGTCTTGTCGCAAAAGCTCTACAGTCTTGCGTATCTCTGGGTCTTGCATATCTTCCTGAAAATCTTTGTCACTTCGAATATGAGCGTATGCATTGTGAATTTTGATCATTGTATCCATCTTTCTGGCTTTTTCCAGCACAATCTTAATTTCACTTGCCTTCTGAAAATCATTGATGGCTTTTAACAGTCCTGGATCCTGTGGGTGCATCATCATCCATCTCTTCACCTTGGTTTTCTTCTCGCCAGGCGATAAACGATGGAACACAATCTCAGGGAGCGAGTCATGACCATCTTGCTGGGCAGCTCCGCGATTCCTCTGATGCCCTCTTGTTTCCAGCAACTCTCTGATTTCAACATAATCATTGCATCCTCTTGGGACACAATCTGATGGCATGCTATCCTGAATATCTTTCAGTTCTCTTAGTTTTACACCGCCGTGGTGCAGAATCTTGCGAATAATCTCGATATTTCCGGAGAATGCCGCACAATGGAGTGGCGTTGACTGTGTAGGATTGCTATTATTTGATATCGAGTTCCCATTGGATTCCTTGAAGACGGTATCAAAGACATCAGATTTTCCGCACAAACATGCTACATGTAAAGGAGTATAAGCTGTCTTTTTTCCTTCTGCAGGAATTGGCACATGACTCGGCTGCAACATCTTCACACAATCCAATTGACCAGACATCATCGCAATCCCCAGTGGGGTCAGGCCTACATCATTGACCGATCCAACATTTGCGTCATAATGTAATAATACTCTAACCACTTCATCCTGCCCTCGACAAGCTGCCATATGCAATGCGGTTGAAGAAGACCCGTCTATACTGTCAATCAGTGCTCCCTTTTTGATCAAGAATTCAACAATGTCAGCATGCCCGTTCGCGGATGCAAGATGCAAGGGTGTTTTTCCATCTACTTGAAAACATGGCACTGTTAGACTTTAATAGTATTACGGGTGCTAACGAGGTTCACATACCTTTGTCCTCGTTTTCCAGGTCTAGAGCCTTTGACCACAGGTATTGGACAACTTCCATCCTTCCCCTTGCAGCCGCTAGATGCAATGCAGATCTACCTGAAGAATCTTTAGCATTTAGATCTGCCCCTCTGTGTATCAATTCTTTCACCTGCAGCGCAGTTAAGTCCTCAAACGTAGCTTGACTACACGCCAACCTCCGAAATGAAACACGTACGTCGTCAAAAAGCCCTCTCTCGCATGCAACTAGAAACAAACTATTCAACTTTTTCCTTTCCTTCACCTGTATGGAACAAAACAGTGGTGACGAACTCAAACATGTACCCAACAGTGACGAAAGCCCATCGCACCTCATCTACTTTTGCGTCCATCCTGTTGTTTTCAACAAAATTTTGTCGATAAGGGTGCCAATATAAAGCGAATTTGCTCCTCAGATACGTTTTTCACCTTGCGTGCAAATAATCCAGGGGCATTGACAGTCAGTCATGTCATGATATCCCATCAAAAGCCTTGTCAATAGGACTCTTTCAAAAAGAAAGGCTTTCAACATCTTTGAGGTCGTTAGGCCTCGTTGGTTGGCAGTTATTGCATCGCATGACTAGGCGCTGTGCGTGCTATATATCGAAAAAGAAAACCGCAATGAATCAGGAAGAGGAAATCCTCGGCAACGTGTCGAGAGAATCTGATGTTCTTCATAGAAGACGAAATGTTCGCCGACAAAGTACGGCTATATTCAATGCCTTTGAAGACATAACCAACCATAATAGAGGCCTTCTTGATGAGCAAGAGCTTGCAGTTGGCGATGAAGACATTGTCATACCTATTGGTGGAAGGGTCACAAACCTGTTGGGGAGTGAGTCTTCCTCTTGGGAAGCCAAGGTGGAGCCAAAATACGAAGGCGATTTGCCTAATCTGCCGAATCCAGATCTGCAAGATCCGTACAATCATCTTGGCAGTTTGAGGAATCGAATTCCCTCAGAAGAGGACTCTTTGCTCATGTCCTCAATATCATCCTTGGATGATGACACCTGGCTTCTTCCTGTCCCAGAAGTTAACGGGGAGAAGAGCTCACGAGTGGGGAAGAAATCTGCAATCGAAGCAAAAGGAAGAGATGTCCGAGGAATCTACCTGAGAAAACCTTCAAGACTACAGCCACCATCGACTGGGAGGCTGAGAGGCGACAGGAAGCAAGCAGCAGAGAGAGTAGTATCCTCAAGGTATGGTTGGTTGACTTGCACTTGAATCAATACGTTTACATATTTTAGACAAAAAGAGCTGTATTCATCCGCGGATATGTATCACAGGGTGCAGCAAGAGCAAACTAAAGAAGAAGAACCGTCTGAGAAAGAGAGTCCATTTACGAGGCATTTGAAATTCTTGGAGGAACATCCAGAAATAGCCTTCTCTGCTTCCCAAAATCTACCAGAAGACCGATCATTGGCGGTATGTTGTATATGTGGTGATCAAAGCATCTATTTTGCGTTGGTTTCGACATGTACGTGTTACAAATGTGCAGGAAATCAAAAGGAAAACGTCCTTGGAAAGGCATTTGGAGTTGTGGGGTATATCCCGGTTACCGTCTCTGGATGAGAAAAAATTATAATTTTATTCTATAATAATAAATATTGTGATGAGCATGATGACATCGAACACTGACATCGGGTTTTGAGAAAAGATGTTCGACAAATGGAATCCATTGGGAACGGTAAGCGACGTCGGCTTTGTCGACGTGGAATGGAGGAATACATCGCATTCTAAGCCGAACGATACTCTAAGACCTGTAAATTATCTCCACGGGAGGATTTATTACCCCACACCCAAGCGTAGACGCCTGTTTTCCAGATCTGGTGTCTGCTGGCTTCCAGGTTTTTGGTATGCATATGGTATGTTGTGAGCAGTTTGTTTCCTGTCTCTTCTCAGTCAACGCTGCCTTGGGAATTCATTGTATTTCAAAACATGAATCGTAGGATTGGGGAAGTTTTTATTCTTTCGTCGTGCAAAGAGCATATTGAACTTTTTACTGCAACACACATTGATCTTGCTCATTTATGCTCTTGGAAGCCTGCAAAAGATTCGAATGTACCATGGCGCTGAAATTCTAAAGCCAAAAGATACAAAACTTCCTCTGGTAGTGTTTAGTCACGGGCTTGCTGGGCATCGTTCAATGTATGCCATCATTTGTGCCGAATTGGCTAGCCATGGATATTTGGTATTTGCTATAGAACATACCGATGGAACAGCAAGTGCTGCAAAACTACCCGGGAGTAACAAATTTTTGTTCTACACAGGATTAGGAGGTCAAGAAGGCCAGGAAAATAAGACGATGTATCGCATGTCAGAGATGAAAATGGCACGTTTGGTCCTAAAGAATTTGAACAGCTTTGATGGACTCTCTGGGATATCGTTGTCCAAGAAACGTGACCCCAGAGAATTCTTCAGACATACCATGGACACGAGGTGTTTGGCCGCGGTAGGACATTCGTATGGGGGTGCGACGGTTGCAGGCCTCTGTTCGTCAGATCCATCATACAGATGTGCAGTTAGCCTCGATCCGTGGTGGCCTGCCCTTGCATCATCTTCACCTGCATTGAATTCATGGGAGACCAAAAGTCCTTTGCTCGTTCTCGGTTCTCATGACTGGAATGTTCCTAATGAAACTGGTCAACTGCCATGTGATGGGTATAGGCAAAAATCTGTCTTGGATGCATGTCGAATTAGAAAAGAGGGAAAGGACCAGATGGGCGCAGGTGCCCTTTTTCTAGCGATATCAGGGTCCTCTCACAATACATTTGCAGACCCTTTGCCTCTATTTTCCGAGAATTTCGATTGTATTTTTCGTCTTCTTGGTCTCACAGCACGCCTGGACGCTATGGTAGGGATACATCTTGTGAACCTGGCCATCCTGAACTTTTTGAGCACCCACTTGCCTCTGAATTGTAATCAGAGACAACTTCAGAGTTGGTCACCTAGCAGCTCACACAAAGCTTTATCGTTCATATGGCGTCGTCATCATGATAACACATCTGAATCTCCCAGGGGGCTTTTCTGGTTTATGCACAAGGGAAAGGGGATTTTGAATGCATGGTCAGATAAATTGCTGGATCAAATCATAAGGTCAGAGCCACAGCCTGCGATGAATGATGCTGTCACAAAGAATGAACTTTTAGAGACAATGCTTCCAAGCTCTACAGACCACCAAGCTCCAAGTTCCCCGACATGGATCAGGAGCCAGGTTGCACATGACATCCTCGAGGACCCAGGGAAAAGGCTTGTCGCGCGAAATAATGTGGGACGAGTATATTCTGACGAAGTTCAATCTTGTCATGTCCACCAAATGATTTCCTTGCTGGGGGAGGAAAATGTCTTCAGCTGCCAAGCCTACATCTGAATCCTCCACAAAATGAATACTTGATTGAGGTCTGTCTGACTCGGGTTTAGATGCCACGTGGCGCCACTACGCGCGAGCGATCGCGCGAAGCAAGCGCGGTCAGACACAAACGCGGTTTGTGTAGAGGGTATCAGACAGAATGAGTTCAATGCCTCATAATTTTTTATTTCTTCTCATTCGTTCAGTAACAGGGAAAAAAGAAAAGTCGGTCTTTTCGCAGGCATTGTCGTGATCAACGTTTGTGTGTGTGACAGCATGAAGAAAGTCTCAAGCGGTTCTCAGTTGTCTGATATGGTGAAAACCCATCACAACAGAGTATCTCATGTACCACAAAGTAAAATACCAAAATCAAGTTCGGATGATTCCCTCCGAACAAGAGCATTTGTCTCAGAGGTTAGCCCACCCCCTGAGGCGTCCTCCAAGGCTTCAGATATCATGTATGCCGTGGTGTCGAAGGGCTTGGCGTCTTCCCAGTGTCTGGCAGATATTTCCGAGTTGGAAACTGCTCCAGATATTCGCGTCAGCGAGACGGACATAACTGGCAACCTAGCATCGTGTCTGGCAACAGAAGTGATCCCTGACGTGGGAAATGGCGAATTAATCACAACCAGGGCTGCTGAATTGGAATCTGAGAGCGCGAAAAATGTAACAATGAGATATGCCAAGGAGATCACCAGTGCAGCCGCGGAAGGGACGAGAAGACTCAGTAGAAAAAGAAGTCTGGATGGGTCACAAGAGCTTCCGTGTGAGGATGTCGTTGATCGGCAAGTGTCTCAGAAGGTGAGTGATTTGCCACCCGAAGGAAAGGAACTCTTATCAGTGAATTTGCAGGAATGTTCTGCGAAAAACACGTTGGATGTTGATGATGATTGATAAAGGCTCATGCATGAGCCCTGTTCCATTTCAAGAGCTCTTATTCAAGAATGATATTTCGTTCAAGATGGACAAATGATATACGTATTTGATTGTAAAAATTGATATTTCATGATCAGGCGCTTCCTTACTTCCAGGGCTGTCACGAATTTTCGCATCTGTCGGGCTGTGACTACAGAAGCTGCGAAGAGTCAGAAAACCCCACGAGATGCCATATTTGCTAGAATAATAGCGGGATTGTTTTTGCTCGGTGCAGGCGTTAAAGTCGCCCCATTCGCTGCCGGAGCGTTGGTCGAGCACACGGTTAAACTTATGCAGACAGATGTTCCTTTTCTGCAAGCAGCGGGCCTTGAAAGGCTTTATTATCTTCTCTACTTCGATGCAGCACGCGATAAAGCACTTGAAACGGGTGCTGTCGAGGCCATGACAAATATTTGTCTGGAGCTGACTCCTCCACAGCAACACAGGTATCTGGTGATCCTGAATATATTGTCTCATTGTGAGGATTTTCGAGGGCGCCTGGATTGTTCAATGCTACGGAATCTTTTATTCTCATTAGAGGAACAGCAGCTGGATGTGTCTCCGGCGGGACGGAATGTCGAACTAGCTTCAACGTACCACCTGGCTCGAACTTTGTTCAAACAGCATTGCCGAGGATGACAAAATAGCATTTCTTTCTTTCTTTCTTTCTTTCTTCTAGATGGTATCATGATATTATTCTTTCTTTCATATATATATATGACATTGAAAAAGATGTATAGAGAACACCGAAAAAAAAACATACATATCATCATCATCATCATCATTTCTTAATGGCCACCAGAAGAAAGTATTGTTTCTTCTCTGGCATGTACCGATACAAGAATGGTATCGCCTCAATATCGCACTGATCATCAAAGTACACTCTATTCTTCATGACTGGTCGACTATGAAAGCCAGTCTTCTTCCTTGGCCTGGATACTGACTTGAGACCCAGTTTTTTCATCATCTCGCCAATCATCAGATTGCGAGGATTGTCTTTAGGGTTCTCTGATCCTTTCGATGGGTACGTGAGATCCACCCAATCACCACTACCCTCATTGACAACCTGCAAGCCTGGTACAGCCTCACCGCCTTTGAGCTTGTGCAAGAGAAACATGTTCAGATCATTCTCCAAATTCTTCCTTTCTTCCTCCATGCGAAACATGCGAGAATGTTTGAGCAGATATGCACGAGCCCTAAAGGCGATATTCCCTTCCGAGTTCATGGCTCTTTTCATGGCATTCTCCAAAAGAGCCTGGGTAAAAACATGGCGACACCAAGGAACATCCTGACCCAGTGGGGACTGATAGTACAAGGCCTGTTTCTGCATGCGCTCAATCTTTCTATCAGCATCAGAGACTCCACAAGCACTCAAGTACCCAGCAAATGATTTTTGGTCACCAGAGTAGCCAACAAACCCCAGACATGCATATTCTGTTTTGAACAAACTGTTCTGAATCTGAGATACGGTGGTAATAATACCTTTCGACCCCTTATTCAAGAGATTGCCATCAATGAAATCTGCATTGTCCATTACGAAACCTGGCAAGGTATATGAGATGGACTTGGCCAGGCTTTCTGCCTGTGGCAGAATGAAAGCTTCCGACGTCTTCACAATGACATACAAGGAACAAAATGCTGCAGACCTCATAACCTTTTTATAGCTGAGAGACACGTCCATGAACGAATCACTTTCCAGTGGCCCGTTATTCGCTATAAGATCCATTTTCAGAGAAGACACCTTTGTATACTTGATATTAAAACCCAAGTTTCTGAATGCAAAATGAGTGGCAGCCTGTATGCTCCTGAATGATTTTTCTTCTGATGATACAGAAATCCCCCCACCAGTCTTTGGCGTGTACTTGAGGATTGGTCCATCCATCTTCTTTGTTCCATCATCATCATCTTTTTCTTCTTCTTCTTCTTCTGCTATGGGCTGCTGTATGTCGCATATACCAAGACGCTTGAGATTCTCATGAATTCCAGTTGAACCATGAGCCTCAGAAAGCCATGAATATACCGTGCCAATTCGAAAAACGCCAATGCCTTGATCCAAAAGCATTTGATTGACTTCTCTGGCAGTCATTTGGACACGCTTGTCACGATTATTGTCAAAGAGCATAGAGTACTTTTCAGACTTGATGACAGCAATCTTCTGTGGAGTCCTCCTTGTGATGCAAATGCCCTCTTTATGCAAAAGACTGTTCCCAGTCTCATTGCGAAGATACGAGCGCACGAGGCCATAAATCCATTTACTAGTTGCAGCACCTCCCTGTGGCACTTGTGCCTGCAAACGTTCCATGAGGCTCTCATCTTGCTCCAAACACGATACCACCTGACAGAGACCTCTACAAAGACACGTACGTGTCTCCAAAGTGACATCAAACAAATTATTGCTCCAAGTCGCTCCAAACAAACGATAGATGTCCAGAATCTCATATCGTTGATCGAGAGACTGCTTTCTCCCAAACTCTGATGCAATACAGCCCCGCCTCTTTTCTTCATCATTGGGATCAAGGACAGAGTTCCCCAGACTATCAAATATCTGCCCAACAGTCATCTGAACTCCAAAAGATGTCTTTAACATGTTTGCCAATGACAGTTTGCCAATGATCAGATCGTCGAAACACTCTCCACTCAGGTAATCTTTATATCTGTATCCAAACCACACCTTGGTCAGATGGCCCTCTTCTTCTTCTGATTCATCATCTGACTCATCATCTGACTCATCATCATCAATGGAGATGAACTCAATCTTAGACTCGAGAATTTTGGGAAGACGTGCGCCCCTGCTTCGTATCCATTGCAGAAAAGCCTTCTTGGAATATTGCTGATATTCTTCTGGGTAACCTAGATTCTGCATGGCTTCCAGAAGTGGTTCGACCGCGTCCACAGCACACTTTTCATCGATGAGAATACCATGTTCTGATACTCCGTGTTCTTCCTCTTCATACGGATGGACGAGCATCATGACGGGAACTCCATTGGCAGCAATAGTATTTGTTCGGTTGCAAAGCAATCGAAGATTTGCAGGATCATTATTCCCCTTGTCCTGATCGATATGATCTGTGACAAGCCGTCGCACACGTCCATTGTCTTTCCAGAACGTTTTGACTTGGACCCCGCCACCATCATCATCAGATGTTGGTCGTGCAACCTCTCCCAAGGAATTGGCTTCCTCTATAACAGCAGACCCAGTATTCATAACCTGATGATACAGTTTGGTGAAAGAAATCGCAGAATGAAGATAGCATCGAATTCCACCAACAGACACAAGGCGATACTCGCTCTGGAGAGTGGTCTTGAGAGGCTGGTCCAGAGGCAACCATGTATCATCATCTGGTCTCCAGATGCACTTTTGATCCTCAAAGAATACCTCAAAATCAGAGACCTCGAGATCTACCCATAATTCTTCTTCTTCGTCTGTCTCTTTGAACCAATCATACATCTCACGGGACACACTGCCCCCTTCCAACCTTGCCATGGCAAGCCCCTCATCTTGCTTCTCCTTGCATGCCAACGCATTGACTTTTTGAGCCTGTTCCAGTTCATCAAATGGAATAAAAAGAGGAGCATCTGCTGTGCTTTCCGATCTAAATGTCTCTCTATCTCGAGGACGCTTGTTGACTGCTTGCTGTCCCCTGGTAGCCAATTGCACCAGCGAGGGCTGATTATAGGCATGGTTGATGCACAAGTGATCCATGCTGATGTCATCCTCAGACAAGCGGCACTCAAACTCTTCCACAGGCAGGTTGTACTTGGCCATGCCTGTCACACTCCATAATGAATAGCACTTTTCAGAATCTTCTGCTGCAAACCTGACGCCCAACATGCCCTTGGAATTTGATGGGGTCAAAAAGGTTGCACTCCCAGTATTGGTGATGCAGCGACCCTCTGTCGTGACATACAATCTCTTATCTCTATAACCCAAATCCAGATGATTGAAGAAGAAATCTTCTGTCAAAACGTGGCGATTCTTTTCAGCATCCCATAAGAGCACATGGGAACAGAACAGTACACCCCAGTCCTGAGCATCCCTTGAAAATGCAATCCAATCAAAATGTAGCAAAGCACAGGCAATCTTCTCAGCACTCATAGTGAGACCCTCTGATACATATTGAAGCATTTGTACCCCATTCTTTGGAATAATGGTACCAGCAAATTCATCTGGTATTGGTACACACACCTCTTGCCAAGTATCCCATTTCCAGAAATGTCGAGCCTCATCCGGAATCAAAACATCCACACACTCGGTCAGCGAGCGACTATTGTTCTCACTGTAGAAAGCCACGAAAACTTTGAACATTTCCTCTAGACCACCATCCAATGAACAAGACAGCAGTGCAAGAAGAGCCACTTCTATTGGCAGATATGTTTGCAGATCCTCATCTGAAAGAACAACCTCTGGGAGCTTGACGCGACGCGCATCCATGTCTTGCGGCTTTATAATATCTGATGATGATGATGACGATGACATGACACGACAATAGTCCCATATCGCATATAGATTGCGCAAATCCTCTGACGAAGAATTCCCATCATTTGAAAAAAAGTACCTCTGCGAGGCCTCTCGAGCAGAGAAAACCTCCTCCTCGACATTGGCATCATGATACTCCCTTGAAAGCCTTCTCAAAGTACTGATAAAGTCAGCAAGACCATGTTCACATCCTGACTCTCGCAGACGCCGATCCACAAAAGGCCCTAGATTGCCAAAGACTTCTTGCTTGCTATTATTATTATCCCCAACTTCTTCTACCACCGCTTGGGCGGCAACCGATGGTGGTTGTTGTTCATTTCTTTGCACATTTTCTGTGCCACTAGGGATAGTACTATCATCACCATCATTGCTACTGCCCCCTGTCCGCTGCAGGAAGCTGTTGAGAGTTTGTTGGCCAGGTGCCTCTGCTGACTTTTTGAGTTCCTTCGTCACCTTGCGTTCTCGAGGTTTCTGAATTATAAAAACAACAAAAAATCAATAGGTGGATGGACACAAAGAGAGCAAGTTTTGATATGACGGTGGACGCACCTTGGCAGAAGCTGCCTCCTTCTTCTTCTTCTTGTTGGGCCTCTCCATCTCCTCAAAGCCTGAAATCTATCCTATATAATATAAATATCATATATACGATTAAATCAAACCAGAACACGCTGCAGATGTCGCGCGGGGAGTTCCGCGCGCGAAACGGACAAAAACCTGCTGCGTACCCGACTCTCCGCTGTATAGACCGATAACACTCTGTAATATTATAATAATACTCATAAAAGTATAAATGAATGAACAAGATTTGAAAATACACAGATGCCATACCGTGATGCGACATCGGACAGTGCATGAAGGGCGCCCATTCCTTGATCACCCTTTCATGCAGCACATGAACAATCATGGATGGGACATGGATGGGACATCCATCTTCCACCCCTTCCTTCACCCAAAATACCTCTGATTATCTATACTCGAATTATATATATTGCATTCACGCGTTCAATTTGGGCTCTCTTTCTGTATATAGGTTTTTAAAAAAAGTACATGCCTTCCTCATTCAGATGACACATGATAACACCATTCATGAGAAATGAATCAGTACCTCTCAGAGGCATCTCCCTACCGCCCTATAACGATGACCAGGATGATCTGACGAAAGGCTTTTCAAAGTAGTCAGCAAGGCAGGAAGAGCTTGTGGATATCAAAACCAAACTCCTGGTGTAGCAAGGCAAGGCATTGCTGCCAGATCTGCAAATGGCCCATCTGCACAGAATCGTACTAGAAATGATAGCCAGAAGAAATAGGAACACGACAGGATACAGAAACATACCGTGCTCATCATCTGGATCTAAACGGAACTAAACTGGAGAGTAGATCCGGAGCGATGAAAAGAAGAAAAGCGTCTTTCATCGTTTCTTCACATCTGGAAGCCCCTTAATGGCCCATGACTGTGCAGAACGTCTTTATCGATACTAAAATACATGTTCAATTCTTCTGTGTATACGATGGCGGTGCCAAAGGCACCAACTTTCATCTCACAGGGTCGTTATCGTTGTGCACAACGTAACCAGCCACCACTGAGAGACTCGGAAGCCTTTCCGAGTCCATGTTACGCATATTTCCGGCGTAAATAGTTTCTTATTTACGCCGGAAATATGCGTAACAAGTTTCTTCAAGTGTATCGATGTGGTCTATATGAAACATTGCCACATGACTAACCATGCCAGCGACATGGTCGCCGCAGCCTCTTGGCCACGAAAAGACCGTGGCAATCCTATGTGATACCTCACATCTTGAATTAAAGATGCTCAAAGAACAACATTACATTATACGCGCGTGGGACTTCCTGATACCCTTTGTTGACCGCAGGGGCGTCTCCCTCTCGTTACAGAACCAGAGCCAGAAAGCTCCCATTAAGCTTTCTGTATCGGGTGTAAGTTTGAATTTTAGTGGTTGCAGATTAGATCTAATTCCAGGATGAATCGCAAAAGCATCGAGGAATTGACGGGACAGGAGGAACAAATGTGTGAGAAGATTGTCATCATCATCCAAACTTCTTGTGAGATATGATGATACCCATACATACACCCACAATCAAAACCGTGATTGCCACAGACACTGGAAGTCATTCTGAAAGACAAGGTGAAGGAGAAGAATGACAAGGAATCATCTATTCATGAGGTATGTTGAATTAAATTAAATAACATATTGGTTATGTATCTAGAAGAAGGATGAAGAACAGTCCCATGCATGTGAGTAGGTGAGGCTTTATGGGAAAGGCTATTTGCCTCTCAGAAAGAGAACTGGGTACCCTATAGAGTGCTGCACGATATACAGCCAGATGGAAATGGGAGATTGCCAAGCCTGTGTACTTTCAAAAGGATCCCCGAACCAACGGCAACACTCCTGATTGATTCTCGAATAGTCAATAAGTTCCTTAAAAATTAATTAAAATTAAAACAAGTTCCTTAATAAAAATGAAGCCACCGAATCAGGGGCTCGAACCCTGGACCACCAGGTTAAGAGCCTGGCGCTCTACCGACTGAGCTAATTCGGCATGAGAGACGAGAATCTCTCACGAGAGGTGTGACCCTCCACAAGTGATGTTGCGATGGCGATTTTTTGCTCGCCTATATACCCGGATAATATTTAATGTTCTTTTTAAGGAACTTCACACAAACATTTGTGTGTTGTGTATTATTATTAGACCTGCGTCATCCTCATCCTTTGACACACACACAAGAAAGGAAAATATACATACATACATACATATATTTATGTGAATAGCAGTAACAATTCAAAATCAAAACAAAAGCTTGGAGCGCATGCAACACCATGCGCTCTTGACACGAAGACCATAGTATAGTGATATTACAACAATATTAATGATAATAATGGAAGAAGATACATGGATGCTTGACTTGGTGGCAGCACCGGAAAAGCAGTGCGCTGAGTTGTCAAGAGAGGTCTCTGACGCTCTTGAACGTGCGCAAAAGAACAAGGACGTGGCCATCAAATTGCTGCAAGCGTATAGTATTGTTCCATCTCTCCTCGAGGAACAAATTACCTTGTTCTTTGGCTATTTCCCTGCACCATCTCGATGGGTGCTGGAGGATGAAGAGGAGGATTCTGCAGCAGTTGAATGTGCCAAGAGCATGCTGTTGGGTTTGTACGAATCGACAGACTTTTTGGCTTCTCGTTGGCAATGGGATGATGTACTTCTTTTGTGTGAGCATCGTGATAGAAGAGTTCGGTGGTATGGGAGGCAATGCCTGGGGCGCGTTCTAGGTATTCCATGCTGCCCCTCCACTGATACTGATAATGATGATGATGACATCATGCAAATGCAGTGGAAAGAGACTCTTGCAATGATTCAGTTGTTGAGGAAAATGCTGTATCAATCTGCTGCTGCACAGAGAGGAGAAGAATCGCAAGACACGTTTGAAATGGCATTATCGATTGAAGGAAACTCAATCCTTCTCGAGGGACCTCCGAGTTCAGGCAAATCAACACTCATTCAGTCGTATCACCTTAAATATGGAAAGAAATGCATACGAATTCATCTGGATGACCAAATGGATGCAAAAAGTCTTCTGGGTGGATATGTCTGTACTTCAAAACCTGGAGAATTTTCCTGGTCACCAGGTCCAGTTGTGAGGGCAATGCAAAATGGTTGCTGGTTGGTGCTAGAGAATCTCAATCTAGCATCCACAGAAGTGATCACATTGATTCAATCCTTGTCCAAGACCAATAAAATTCACATTGCGTCGCGTGGACAAGTCATCAAGGCGCAGCATGGGTTCCGGTTAATAGCAACATGCACCACCACATCATCTTCTCCTAGTACAAGAGATCTTCTTCCCACTGGTGTTCGCATCCGGATGAACGAGTTGACATTCGAAGAGCAAAAGCACATTGTTGGACAATCATGCCCTCTCATGTCTCAGCTGCTGGTGCATCAGGCTTTGGTGGCAGGAGACGTTTTGAAAAGGGATCTTGGCGCTGATAGAATCTTTACCTTTCGAGACATGATCAAATGGGCCAGGCGAATGACAGCGTTCCATTCAAAGACGCTGACCGACGGGATGCCTGCAGAGCCATCCTCTGACATAGGAATCATCCCAATGCCAGCCCGAGAAGCAGCTTGCATTGAATTAGTAGACTGTGCGTGTATGTCTATTCCAAAAGATTCAGCGAGAATACAGGCTGCCAGCGTGATTGCCAGCCATTTTGCGATTCCTACTTCTTGGATAGAGCAGTACCTGTGTTACACAAAGCCATCTCTAGAGATCGATAACAAATCTTGTCATATAGGAAGAGCACGTTTGGCGATAGCAGAAAGAGGAAAGGGTCTTTCTCCATCATTTGCCAAAACGGGCGAGGCGATGAGAATCATGGAGAAGATTTGTGCAGCAATATGCATGGATGAGCCTGTCCTTGTGGTGGGAGAGACTGGGGTCGGTAAAACGACCGTCATTCAGGAAGTTGCTCGCATGGTTGATAAGAAATTTGCAGTTGTGAATCTGAGTCAGCAATCGGATTCGTCCGACTTGATTGGAGGCTTTCGGCCCAAATCTCCAGGGGAAGACGTCATTGACATGTTGCCTACATTTTTATGTCTAGTTAAGAAAACTTGGACAAGGGGCAACAACGAAGAATTCCTGTCTAGAGTGGTTCGCCTGGGAAAGAAAAAGAAATGGACGCAGCTGCTAAAAGCATACAAAGCAGCTGCAAATAAATGGTTGATGGGTAAGGAGACCCGAGGAGTCAAGAGAAAAAGACCAGAGGACCCTGACAGCATAGACCAGGAGTCGTTAGATTCTGAATGGAGAAGATTTCACACGGAAGTAGAGAAGATGGAGGCTGCTTCGTCGCTCATGGAAAGGGGTTTTGCTTTTGGGTTTACAGAAGGAATTCTAGTAAAGGCATTCAAGGAGGGGTGGTGGCTGTTGTTGGATGAGATTAATTTGGCTCCGACAGAGGTACGTATTCTATCGAGACTGATGGATGAACCGGTATCATTACAAATATTACCCTAGAGGCTATGTTGTGCAGGTGCTGGAAAAGATTGCTGGGCTCCTTGACAGTACGTCAGATGGATGGATACTTTCTGAGCGTGGAGATGAGGAAGAAATACCGAGGCATCCAGAGTTTCGGATCTTTGGTGCCATGAATCCAGCAACAGATTCTGGCAAGAAAAATTTGCCTCCGCTTGTTAGGAATAGATTCACAGAGTTTTGGGTTGACGAGCCCAGCAACAGAGAGGACCTCCTCGTCATTGTAGGACAGCATCTCGGTCCTATAGCACTGCAATCCCCGGTGTCTGATATTGTTGATCTCTATATACGGATAAAAGAAGAATCGGTGCGTTCCCAGTCTCTTGTATGCCCCAAAATAATCTTATACCGACAACAATCACCCTGTCTTGCAGATGAATACGCTCCAGGATGGAGCAGGAGTTCGACCTGTTTACAACCTAAGAACACTAACAAGGGCATTAGAATACAGCAGGGTCAATTCTAGTACGTATGGTATCAGAAGGGCATTGGTAGATGGATTTGCCATGTCTTTCCAGACGCAACTTGATGCAGAGAGCTCTGCTAGACTTGATAGACTATTCGAAAGCCACTTGTTACCTCCAGGAGCGACTTTGCAGGTATGTGTCGTGTATACGCTAGCATCACGTTCATCACATGTATCATCAATATCGTGTCGCATATTATTACTGCAGGGCATCACGAAAGTGGTTCCTGAACCACCATCCCCAAAACACATTCTTTTTGGAGAATACTGGATCCAAGGTGGGACCAATATGACCGAAAACGCCGAGAAATTTATCACCACCCCCACAGTACAGTTACATTTGAAAAACCTGGCGAGGGCAGTGTTGCTCAGAAAATACCCAATCCTACTCCAGGGACCGACATCTAGTGGAAAGACATCACTGATAACACATCTAGCATCGGTGACTGGCCATAAATGTATCAGAATAAACAACCACGAGCATACTGATATTCAAGAATACATAGGTTTTTATATCAGCGACTCTGAGGGAAGACTCGTATTCAACGAAGGGCCGCTTGTTCAAGCCCTCCGACAAGGACACTGGGTGATTTTGGACGAATTAAACTTGGCACCTTCGGAAGTCCTTGAGGCTTTGAATCGGTTGTTAGACGACAACAGAGAACTTTTTGTCCCAGAACTGCAAGAGGTCGTTAAGCCAGATAAAAACTTTATGCTATTTGCTACACAGAATCCGCCGGGAATCTATGCAGGAAGGAAGAGCCTTAGTCGAGCATTTCGCTCCAGATTCCTTGAACTGCATGTAGATGATATTCCTGACGTCGAACTTCACGAAATCATCGAAAAGCGCTGCAGTATTGCACCTTCGTATGCTAAGAGGATGATCGCTGTTATGCGGGAACTTCAACGCCGTCGATCGGCAGGTAATCTTTTCGCTGGTCGCCACGGTTACATCACGCCTCGCGATCTTTTCCGATGGGCAAACAGGCCTGCCACGAGCTACAGTCAATTAGCCTTCAACGGCTTCTTTGTCCTCGGGGAGAGGCTTCGGTCTGATGTTGAACGACAGGTGGTTCTCCAAACGCTGCAGAGAGAGCTAAAAGCAAAGGTAAGTTTGAATTGGATTTTCACTGTGGAACAACGTACAATTACGAGATATGTACTGCAGATCTGTCCGGAAGAGCTGTATCTTCAATCGAATATCCCGTCGACGGCGTCGACTCTTGAAAACATTGGTGAGATCGTCTGGACGCCTAGCTTCAAGAGAATGTGTGTACCTTTTCAAGACATAATTGTACGTGCACTCGAGTCTGAACAAGCAAACTGTACCATGCAGGTATTTCTTGCTCGAAAAATGTCTGGAGAACGGTGAGCCAGCACTCCTGGTAGGAGAAACTGGAATTGGAAAGACAACTGCCTGCCAGCTCCTCGCCGAATCAATGGGCCAACGCCTTCGAATTTTGAATTGCAACCAGCACACGGAAACATCGGACTTCTTGGGCGGCTACAGACCAAATCGCGCCAGAAAATCGATTGTTTCTCGCCTTCGGGATACAATGGCAAGATTCGATCTTCAAATTTCGGATTCCGAACCGGACTCCAAAGTTATACAAAGGATCAAAGACTTTTTGCAAAGCGAATCCAATGTATTACCAGATAATATACGGCATAACGTATTACAAGACATTGCGTCTTTTCATGCGCCATTTGAGTGGATAGATGGACCTTTGATCGATGCGATGAAGAATGGCGATATTCTTTTACTGGATGAATTGAATCTTGCCGAGGATGCAGTTTTAGAGAGATTGAATAGGTGCGATCTTTTAGATCAGAAGACCGAATTTTTTATTCTGTCCCACACGTTATCAAATTGATATCTCTATTTACTTTCTTGTTCTTTTTTGGTCCAGTGTTCTGGAGTCCGGGAAAACAATCACGCTGGCTGAAAAGGGGGGCATAGCCACTGAAGTTATAGAGGGCCACGAGAAGTTTCAGATTATCGCCACGATGAACCCTGGGGGTGACTTTGGCAAGAAAGAGCTCTCCCCCGCATTAATGAATCGATTCACAAGTATTTGGGTGCCTCGTATCCATGATCGTGGCGAACTTTTGTCAATCTTGCGGGCAAAACTTCGCAAAACTCCCGAAGATGTTGCTAGTATGATGTTGGAATTTTGCTCGTATTTCGATGAATCGATTTCAATCCATTGTCGACAGAGTCTGTCAGTCCGAGACATTCTATCGTGGGTACAATTTGCCAATGAAATGTTTGATAATGGCATGGGTGTTGTTGAGAGTTTTAGACATGGCGCCGAACTCGTCATTATCGATGGACTTGGATTAGGATCTGGCGTTGATGACCAGGTGCGGGGTTGTTTCTGTTCTTATCATTGTAAAGGGTGATCCCTTCAAGCGAATATTATCTGATTTGCGTTAAGATGAGTATGCAGAGAATTTATTCCCTACAAGTAGAATTGCGCCACGTGTTGTCGAAGATATGCGAAGATCACTGTGGATCATTTGACTCCCCTGGAAAATTTTCCATACATGCCGAAGAAGATCGATGGGGTATTCCCCCGTTCTTCATCGAATGTAAGTCCTCGGCGAAGATAGAGCATTTCAACTTTGATGCAGGAACCACGAAGGAAAACTTGTTTCGCTTATTTAGAGCCATGCAATTGAAAAAACCTATTTTACTTGAGGGTAGTCCAGGTGTTGGGAAAACTACTTTAGTGGAAGCCATGAGTGTAGCTGTTGGCAGAAACTTTGTGCGCATAAATCTCAGTGACCAGACCGACATGATGGATCTTCTTGGTGCTAACCTTCCATCGCCGAATGGCGGTGTAGGAGACTTTTCCTGGTATGTTCTTTGTCGACATTGGTTGTTTTGGTGCATTTTCTGACTTTTTGGATTATTTGAACCCTGTTTAGGTCTGATGGACCATTGCTTCGAGCTATGAAATCTGGTTCCTGGGTCCTCCTGGATGAACTCAATCTCGCCTGTCAGAGCGTTCTGGAGGGTTTGAATGCTCTTCTAGATCACAGAGGTGAAATTTTTGTACCAGAACTGAATGCAATCGTGAAATGCTCACCTGGATTCAGATTGTTTGGAGCACAGAATCCGATCCAGGAGGGTGGTGGTAGAAAAGGTCTTCCAAGATCTTTCCTAAACAGGTTCATCAGAGTTCGGATACGCGGATTTTCGCGAGCTGATTTAATACAAATTACATGTACGTGAATATACTATACAGTTGTAGGTGTTTTTCAATGGCGCTGGTAACTATCAAGTATCCATTCAAAATGCAGCATCTCTACATTCTCGGATCCCTGAGCCTGTTGTGGAAAGCATGACGGACTGCTTGCTAGAATGCTCTGGGCACTTGATCAAATCTTCTTTTGATTTCAATCTGCGGGATTTACTGCGGTGGTGCAAACTTGTAGATGCTAAAATGGGCGTGGGGCCAATGACAGGTCACGCATCTGTTGTGGAATGGACTAGGTTCTATGGTACTATGCTCCTGACCAATCGGATGCGCTCAGTGGACGACAGGGACTGGGTGGAGACAGTATTGAGTTTACGTTTCAAGGATCAGGCTCCATGCTCAGAGTCCAGTTTTGCAATTCTGCCTGAGGCAATCCGATATGGATCAGTTGAGTTGTGCAAGGACCACTTAGGGAAGGCCATGACTAACTCATCGTTAGAAAACGCTACACATGGTCACATATTAATTCCCAGTGTTTATAGGATACAAGAAATATTGTCCCAGTGCATCGAGTTAAATTGGCTTGGGATACTCGTGGGTCCCAGTGGATGCGGCAGATCAGCATGCATCACTAATATTGCCACATCCATGGGGAAGAAAGTTGTGGAAATCCAACTGCACCAAGGGACCGACATCTCAGACCTTCTTGGAGGATTTGAACAGGTTGATTTGGAACGAGAAGGCTTCAACGTGATCATGAAAATCAAGACATTTCTGCAGAGTCTGGCCTTCCATCTCGTTTGGAATGGTCAGTCCTTGAAACCCTTGCAGTTTTTGGGGAACACCCTTTTCAATTCTACATTGTCTCCCGGTGAACTTTCTTCAGTGGCCTCCCAAACGATTGTAGACAGCATCGAATCCTTTCGTGCCCTGATTGATGGCATGGATATAAAACCTATGGAGTCTAGAGAGTGTCTGGCAATTGATCTAGAGAAATTGGCTGCCACTGCCTGGGAGTATTTACAAAGGAGAAATACAGAGAGAGCCGGAAAATTTGAGTGGATCGACGGAACTTTGACTCGTTGCATTCTGGATGGATCATGGGTCATCCTCCGAGATGCTAATCTGTGTGATCCGAGTATATTGGATAGATTGAATCCGCTGTTTGAACCTGACGGTGTCATGTCCCTGAACGAATGTGGATCAACAACCAATGGTCCAAGAGTAGTAGTCCCGCATAAAGACTTTAGGATGTTTATAATCTATGATCCCACTGACGGGGAAATATCTCGAGCAATGAGAAACAGAGGGATCGAAGTATTCTTCTCTGGCATTGACCAAAATGCTTTTGCAGCTGACACTGTAGTTGCAGATGTGTCTGCCATCATCGCTGCCAAAGGCTTGCCGACGGCTCTTTCGGACCAGATTGCTAAAAAGTGGTTGATGTCCTCTGATAGACCTAACTTGCAGACACTGACAAAACAATCTAAACTAATGCATGCCTTGATTTCCAGGGGGAAGTCATTGGATACAGCACTTAGACTGGCATTCGAAGATTTTGACGGGTTTGAATTAGATCGACTTCTTGTATTCCCGGATATAAATGCATTTTTATACCCAAAAATAGATCAGCTCTATGCTGCAGGGACCATGGACAAGTTTTTTGCCGACTGGGAGTTTGTCCTGAAGATGACAAGAGGTATGGACAGCAGAAACCCATCTGATCTTTCATCAAGTGTCAGATCACTTGTACAAAACAAGCAGACTGTATTCGCCCTCATGAATCAGTCTGCATATTTTGCATCCGATTCCACCCCAAGAAGCTGTCAAAACATGGAGATGAAAGAAAGTACTGTGAACGCTGTCATGACAATTTTCCTAGATGAGGACCGTGACAAGATGGCAATGCGGTGTCATTTTTTCTTGGATATGACAAAGCATAGAATTTATCCGACTAGCGGAAGCGAAGAGTTAGGTCTCGAGCTTTGCTCGGAATTGCAGATTATACAAGACTTGTTACAGGAACTAGTATCGAATCCAGGCACAGCAACAGCCTTGAACCGGAAAGATATCAGAATTTTCTTGGAAAAGCATCGCCTTAAAAGACTATTTGAAAAAGTTTCTGAGATAAATAGTCCAGAGGAGTGCTGTAATGCGTTGGAACTAGCAATTTGGTCTCACAAGAACCCATTTTATGCTGAGAGGGTTCCAAACAAGGGGACGATCCAATGGATATGGCCCACGCTCGAGAATTTATACAATCTTTGTATCAGAAACGACTCAGATGCGTTTTATGACGACCTCTCTCTGTTTAGAAGTCGACTATTAACAGAGCCTGCTGTGTTCGATACAGAGAGGTTAGCTCACTCATGGCACGCCTTGTTTGTATCATTGCAGCAAGTTCAGGATGAACTGCCACCTGATATTGCTAAATTAGTTCAGAACTTATGTTGTGCATTGCTTGGCAACGAGGAAAGCGCAAGGAGTGCAGAGTGGTTTTTGAAAATGCTAGGAAGACCTCTGGTTGCATTAAACCTTGAATTGCACGAGTTACTTTCTCATGGGATTGGTGTTGTGAGGGGTTTCCGACTTTGCAATGATCTTCTCGATTCATATGACGAGAACTGTCAGAAATATCAGGGAAGGCTATTGGTTGCAACAGAGCCAGATTTACGCAAAGAGGTGTTGGATGCTTTAGAGATTGCTTTTGCTGGGTCGATTCTGGATATAAGTTCTATTACTCGTGTGGCAAATATCTTATCCCACCTTGAGAATTTTGACCAAAGTGAAAAGGTCAAGAAGAGAATCAGTAAACCTGGTTCCAAATGCAATGCAGATTCCTTGGTGGGGCTTCAAGGCCATGCAAATTGGGTAAGACTTGCAAGTTTAGATGATATAATTGCACGGAGGATGGAGTTTGATCTCGTATTCCGATTGAATTGGACTGGTGACAGATTAAATGACAAACAACTGGCTATAGTTGAAGTAATTGATAGCATTGTGCGAGCACCTACTCGTTCTGTTGCTGATGCACTGCCATACAGGGCAATACTGAATTTTGACGAGTCCCAGGGCAGCCCACACAACGATAATAGGATGGAACTTGAGAGGCGAATGGCCATGATGGCCTGGCTACAAATGCACAGGGACCTGCGATTGGATTTGCCTGAAAAGACTATTGCAGCAGACAGAGGCCCAGTCATTTTGCACACATGCTCGGGTTTATTGGCACTGTGTTCAGTCATGGATGGAGCAGATGACATATCTGTGAGTCAAATTGCATATAAGTCGCAGCAAATTTATCGTTGCACGTCCAACCTTTGTCGGATGAGTAAACATGATTTGACGGCGGATGTCCACTTGAAGGAATGGAGGACTGCAGTTGATATGCTGATCGTCGTTGCTACATCCTTTGCACCAAAAGGAAGAGTTGGTTTTCCGAGTGTACAAGATCTTGTAGGTCCTACTGGAACTATTATACCTAATCGAGATGCATTGAAAGCACTGCATCATGAAATATTATCGCTGTCACAAGCATCGCTGTCAAATCAGAGTGAGCTGCTTGACCATCTGGAACAGTCTCTGAATATTCTGTTGCTCGACATTGCGAGCACATTAAATACTCCAAGAGGTGCGGACTGGATACCGTTTGATTTTCATCTGCAGTATATGTGGACAGAATGAAATTTCAATGATCTGCATGCTGGGAATTTATCATCTTTTTACTTATACAATGCAGGAATGCAACTTAGAGGGAAATCCCTTGCTCTGTTATCATTAGTCTACATCAGTCTCTCACGACCCTACCAAGCGTTTGATCCTGTCTTAGCAAAAATGATGGAGAAAGAAGATTTACAGAAGAAAATTGATCATTTGTATGAGCCAGAAATTCTGTGCAGGCGTGCATTTTCGGCGTTGCCATTATCCTCTCCTCAGAGCGTGAAAGTCTCAAGGCTTCTCGAAGGCATTGAACTCTTTAGTCGCAGGCAAGGTGAGATCCTTCAATCAAACTCCGCAAGGCCAAAAATCTCTCAGTACCTCGAACTCCGAGATTATATAACAGAGTTCATTCAGCACTTTATTGAAGAGAGGATGAAAACTCTTATATCTGCAATGGAGGCTTCGAAAACAGAGGACATTTTGTTTTCTCAGGCTGAAAGTTGGAATGGAAGTGTTGATACTTTTATTGAAAGCCTTGAAGGTAAATACCCTTGCTATAAAGACATATACGGTCCAGTGGAATTGAGTCTCAGGATGATGCAATATGGAATAGATTTAATGCGGATCTCGAAGGAAATGGATGAGAACAGTGATTTGTCTATGCTAGTGCAGAATCTAGTAGAAAACCTCCTATCTATCAATCCAAAGGGATTAGACATGTTGTCTGACGAGGAAAATACAGCGAGGGTGCTTGAAGCCATCCATGGTCAGGGCGAAGAGGGTAGGCCCGAGAAAGTCATATCAGAATTGCTCAAATTGTATGGGTTCAATCTCCAAATCTTACAACAACAACTGACCAAAGTCGTATCACCTGAGCAAAGGTATCAAATCTTAAAAAAGTTTGAAATCTTAGCTATGCGTGTGCATAAACTTTGGAAAAGATTAGTTGAGGAGGAAAGATCTCGAATCATCGAAGAAGCAAGATCATTTGAAATCAAGGGCAGGCAGCTTGAAATGTTAGAGCAAGACAAGCAAGAAGAGAGAGCGTTCCGTTCCCTTTTCCTAGGCTCCTTGTCTATCTTTGAAGATATCGATCTTGATGAAGGGGATGATGGTGAGAAAATAAACGAACCAGACTCGTTTAAGAATGACCAGTGTCTCTTGGAGAGGAAGGAAGTGTCTGACATGCTTTTGTCCAGACTTTTCGAAATCTTTACATTAATCTCGAGCCCGGATCTTTCTGAAATGATAAATAAACAGGAGACAATGGCATTAGAAATGAATTCGAGACTATTGTCAGGGATGGAAATGATTCAAGAATTCGGAGGATCTTTACCCAGCAGCCTAGACCAGTTCTGCATTCCGGGATTCTTGTATACTCTCTCACACGAGTGGAATTACTTATCCGGCAATGTCGAAGATCCAGTGTTCAATATATACTCCAGAAACATCAAAGAAGCTTCCAGAGCACTGGAACCAGTTACTAATGTTTTAGTGAAAGTGGATGAACTCCTTAGTGAATGGCCAGAGCACCCAATCCTGGATCAATTGAAAAAAATCGGCACAAGAATTTTATCATTACCGTTGAAATCCACCCTCAAAGACTATTCGACAGGTATTGAACTGCTTTTGAGCCGTGCTCAGCTTTGGGAGGAGACAGCTGCCAAGCATGTATCGCTCTCAGACCTTCTGAAACCTCTGATCTCAATCGCCAATTCTTGGCGAGAATTGGAACTCAAAAGCTGGAAAGATAGTCTTAGTAAGGTGCGAAGAGAGATGATAAAGGAAGCAAGAGAGTCCTGGTTTTTTATGTTTGGTATCATCACAGAGGATCTGGACTCCTTTGTCAACTTTGTCAATACGATGGACTCATTCATCCAGAGCTCAACAATAGGGCAATTTGGAGAAAGAATCGATATTCTTCAAAAGTTTGGCAGATATCTCGAGCAATGGTGCCCTGAACATGTCTTGATTGATCAGAAAAACCTCATGGCCAATTCCTTGAAGAATATGGCTGCGTACTATGCAGAATATGCCCCAGCGGTTGAGAAATATATTACTGAAGGAATGAAACCACTAGAAAAAGAGCTATCTGACTTTATTTCACTGGCAAAATGGGAAGATCGAGGTTTCTATGCCATGAAAGCTTCCAAGGAAAAAGCATATAAGCAGTTGCATAAAATTACGAGAAAGGCCAAAGACTTGTTGTCACAATCTTGCAGCGTCTGTTTACGATCTGAAGCTCACTCTATTGGAATCGAAAAGATATCAAACAATGGAATCTCATCTGAGACAGAGTCCTTGTTGGCTGTATTCCAATGTCATATCTCAAGCCTGCCTGTCACTGATCAGAAACTTACAGAGATTCCCAAACATGCGGGGATCGGGAAATACTCTGGACAGATCGATCGACTCTCCAAAAAATTTAGAATCATTACAGGTGACTCATCGTTGCTGGAAAAACTTCATGATATATCACAAAGAATGCACGAAATATCTGTGGTGGCTCTGAAGCAATCAGCGATGTTGAAGACAGATATCTCCAAAGGAGCAAAGTCACGCAAGAAGAAAGCATTATCGGACTACTTTAAATATCTAGAGGGATGTGGAATCAGCAAATTACAAAGTTCCATACCACATGACGCCAAAGATGCTCATTATTGGACAAGATTGGTATGCAGAAATTCATTGCTTTGAAAACATATGCAATCAGCAACCGTGACGAAGTTTTTGACCTGCAGAATACCCCATGCGTTGAAGAGATTTGGAAAAACATACCATCCACTTTTGAAAAAGACAAATATTGGAATGTTGCGAATTCTTACTACTTCAAATGCATTGCTTGTGCCATGCAGCTGGCTGAGGTACGGAATCAATCATGCCAGTTAGTAAAATGAGTTGCTATGCGTTTCTTAATACTCACTTGAGATTTTTGTTTGCAAATATTGCAGGTATCTCAACAACCACATGAAGATATTCAGCCGCGAGAAGTTCAGATATCGAACAATCTAGGGTTGCATCTATTATTTATGATGCATGAAACTAGAAGTTTGATTGGGGAATCAACCAAGTATCTCAGATTCTTCAAAAAAGCTTCCTCGGTTGTGAGCAAAATGCATGGCAGCTGCAAGATCTCGCATTTGGACTATATCGAAATTCAAGAGCATATGTCTTCTTGCATATATCACAGTGCAGTCTTTGCAGACTACCTGCGGACCCTGATCGGCAGCAGTCACGACAGTTTGCCATTGGAAAAGATGTCAGGATTGCTCAGCTTATTGGAGTCAAGCAGCCCTCTTCTTTTGTCACTAAGTAAGCAGATGATCGAAGAAAGAGATAATTCCATGGAATTGGGTGATGGTAAATTCTACATCACTGCTGCTATGGAAACTCTGGTCATGAAAAAGTGTCTGCCATTGAGAACCCTAGCAATCTCAATTCATCAGAATTGCGCAGGCGATATACCAGGTGTAAGCGACCTTCGTGTCTGTTATAAGTCATTTGTTGAGTCAATTGATAGAATTTGCGCAGCAGAGCAGCAGGAGCATTCCTTCAACAGCTCTGCATTTTACACAGCATTTGAAGACATGGTCACATCTTGCCTTATCTGGGCACAAAGTGGCACACCGAGAGAATCAAATTTCAACCTAGATAGCATACCAGTATTGATAAACGAGATTCGAGGATCTTTGGCGATGCCAAATTTGACCAGGGTGCAAAACAGTACGATGTCTTGTCTCCAGATGCTAGCTGGTAGTGCCAGACACAGGGAAGAAGATATGATGTCTAATGCTCTGCCAATGTTAGCAAGTATCAAGGAAAAGCTCCAAAACACAATTTTATACCTTTTGGTGGCGCATAGGTGTCTCGCAAAATTGAGTTTCATCTCTCTGAACATCTTCTGTAACCTGATCAGAGATGGATTCTGCATCCCAAAGCCTGAGGGAGAAGAGAACGAAATCGAACAAACCAAAGAAGGAACCGGACTTGGTGAAGGCGATGCTACTGGTGCAAATGACATAAGCAATCAATTGGAGGATGAAGATCAGATTTTGGGTGCAGAGAAAAGAGAGCATAAGGACGATGAAAGGGAGACAGAAGACAAGGGAAACAGCGAGGCTCAAGGAATAGAGATGGAAGATGATTTTGAAGGTCAGATTGAAGATATTCCAGAAGAAGATGACGAGCATGAGAGTCAGAAAAGTGAGGATGAAATGGAAACTGAGCAGCTTGAACAGCAGATGGGTGATGCCAAGGATGCTGAAGAAGTCGACCAGAAATTGTGGGATCACGAGGACGAAGATGAAGTACGCAGGATTTTTTTTACATGTTGTTAGATATTGTGGAGTCGTCTCGGCTAACAATGTACTGATTTCTTGATGTAGGACAAAGTGGCTGAAGATAACAATACTGGTGTTGTGGACAATGCTGAATCTCTAGATTATGCACAAGGCGACGAAGATGACGCTAATGTACAAGAAGAAGAAAAGGATGCACGGGAAGACAAGAAGGATGAGCCACAAAAGGACGGGTATAGTGAAGAGGAAGAGCTTCCTGGGGACTATGAAGAGAATGTAGATACTGGTTTCTTAGAGCCAGAGCAGCCAGAAGAGACTACAGAATTTCCGGATCAAATGAACCTTGATGATATAGATGAGGATGACGAGAAATACGAGGAAAACGAATCTATTGAAAATGAGGGAGAGGAGGAGGAGAAAGCACAAAATGAGGAGGCTAGGAGCGATAGTAATCGTGATGAAAGCGAAGAAGAGAACAGGAGTGGAAGCGATCAAGACAATGAAGAGTTGGCAGATATGCAAATAGACGAGACTGAGATGGAAAATCCAGCAAATGACGATGAAGCCATAGATGATATGGTTGCCCCTCAGGCAGATGGCGTGACAGAGGAACAAGAGCAGGGCACAGGTCCTCAGCAAGCTAACTTGGGGGATTCAGAGCAGGATGAGGCTAAAGGAAACGAAATCAATGAGGGGACAAAGAGAGAAGGAGAAGATGCCCATGGTATTGAAGGGCAGACTACTGTGGACAACACCTCTGATGCTCATGACAGGCGGGATGACAAGCAGACAAAACTAGATACAAATCCATTTCGCAGTATTAGCGCAGCTGCAGAGAGCTGGGAAAAGAAAAACATCGTCAATGAAGAACTCGATGACGAGCACAAGGAACCTGCACCACAGCAAGGAGATTCAGAGCCAGGCTATCAGGAGCACAGGTTTGTAAGAGAGGATGAAAATCAACTCCACGCGGACGAGAACGTAATGGCAGATGCAACCGAGGAACAGGCTCAGCATGCTGTTCAAGACCATGACCATGAAATAGAGGATTTAGATAAGGATAGAGTGGAAGAGGAAACAGCAGATGCAAGAGACAAGGCAGATTCTGCAGGCGACAAGAAAGAAGGCAATTCCCTGCAGAATTTGATGTCTGAAGAGAAAGGTGAAAAAGAAAAGATTATCGACGAGACTAGAGACCTGACGCCTGAATTTAGTAAGGGCACCTTGCTCAACATAGATAGATTGAAGTTGAATGATGATGAGCCAGAAAGGAACCAAAATACCCAAGATATGGATGCTTTGCAAAAAGAATTGGAGCTCCGAATATCTCAAATCAAAGAAGAAGAAGTTTCAGAAGACATTGCCGACCTTGAATATGGAAGAGAAATCTGGAGCAAATGTGAAGCGTTGACATCCCATCTGTCGGGAAGGCTGGCAGAGGAACTTAGATTGATTCTGGAGCCAACTCTTGCAAGCAAACTCGGAGGGGAATATCGATCTGGAAAACGCATCAACATGAAAAGAGTTATTGGCTACATTGCTAGTCACTTCAGGAAAGACAAAATTTGGATGCGCAGAACTATGCCAGATAAGCGACGATATCAAGTGCTTCTTGCTATTGATGATTCTCGATCAATGGCAGAGACATCTTCTGGTGCATTTGCGCTCGAGTCGATAACTGTTATTTGCAATGCAATGTCGAGAATCGGCATAGGTGACTTGGGTATCTTTCGTTTTGGGGGGTCAATTGGTGCTGAACTTCTCCATCCACTCGACAGGGCATTCTTGCCAGCAGATGGGGCACGAGTGATGTCACAGATGAAGTTCAACGCTGACAACACTATCGATGACAAGCCGATGGTTGATTTAATGACATCTGTTGATATGATTCTGGAAAAGGAGGGTCATCATACCTCACAAGTCCTCCAGCAGCTTGTTATAATCCTTGCTGATGGACGATTCCACGAAAAATCTGGTCTACAAAAGGCGGTGATGGATGCAACTTCGCGCCCAGGTGTGATGTATGCATATATAATACTAGACAATAGAGAAAATTCAATACTGGATATGCAGTCAGTATCTTTTGGACCAGATGGAAAGCCGAGTTTCTCAAGGTATATTGACTCCTTCCCATTCCCCCTGTACACTGTATTACAAGATATTCAGCATCTACCGATAGCTATGGCTGATTTACTGAGGCAATGGATTGAATACAATGCAACGAATTCATAATGATTGATGATTTAATTATTAATTTATTTCTATTGTGATGATGCAATAGACCTGTCCTTGGGTTTTCTTTCCCTGCGATTATAGAGGAACAGTAGCCTAGTACTCCCACTCCACCACAAAACATTTTTATTGTGCAGGGTGGTAACAGGGTCGCTTATGACTATGAACCAACCAAGAGTGGTTCCTGTCATGCAAATTCCTTAATTAAAAAAGGGTATAGCACTTTTATTTGGTCATGCAACAATTCGAGCGGGAACCGCCATGAATGCAGACATAGTCGGCCCTACCTAGCGGTTACCCGTCGAAGGCCTGCTTCCACCGGCTCAGGGCGTATAGTCTAGTGGTATGATACTTGCTTAGGGTGCAAGAGGTCTCGAGTTCGATTCTCGATTCGCCCCAGTCTGGTTTATTTTATTAAATTAAACAAATGGAGGTCAGATTTAGCCAATGTCTTCTGGAGTCATTCACAATCCTTCTGTTTAAAATACTCATTCGGTTATATCAGAACATGCAGCCTTTTTATGCACCTCCTTCTGTGATGAACATGCACTTGTACGTCTTTAACATCAACATACCATAATCTTGATGTATGTATGTTGCATCAGGTTATAATAAATAACATTTCTTCAGTGAGATATCAGGATCACTCCTTTGCAATCAGTGACTCTTGCAGACCATGAAAAGTACACGAATGTGCCAAGTAGAATAGCTGCAAACGAACCCCAGACAAGCACTGAATAGAACGATTCAAGAGGAACTGACAACGAGGCTCCCACACCTAGCATGAAAATCTCAGAAAAACTACAGAGAGCCATTTCGGTTGAGGCAGTCGCAGCAGTCTCAGATTCGTCAACATTTTGTTGGAACAATTGCGCATTCACCATGTCAAAACTCCACAGGCCAATTCTAGAAGATACAATGCCACCTGTGAAAAGAATCAATGGCCACGCACCACTTGACAAATTGCTGAATACAAATATAGCCAAAGATGTACCAAGAGAAGCTAGAAGCATAAGCAGTGCATATCGTCCTGACTGTATCAAGCCAAAGTTTCTAATCAAAAACTTCCCACACCATGACCCAACAAACCCCATAATGGCACACGATCCTCGAAATATTGCAAGAAAAGATCCATTCATCCCTTGAGATGTCAGAAAAGCCGTAAGGATTCCTCCTGGGGACAGAGCTACGTTGAAGAACAAAAGCACAAACACCAGGCTGGACGGAAGAATTGGTTGCCGAAAGTATGCTCTCCAACTCCCCTGGCGACTCTGGCGGGGATTCTTTTCTACTGTCTTCTTTCTATTCATTGATTCAGGAGCAATACTCTTGATTTTGTAGACCAGATTGTAAAGAATGGGTGTGCTTGCCACTGCAATCAGTGTTGTGTACACCACTGAACCTAGTGGGCCAGCTGCATCATACATCCATCCGAACGATACTGTTCCTGCAAAATCACAAGCTAAATCCATCTTACGAAGCATAGAGTTACTATTCGCTAACGCCAAGTTATTCTCCTTCCCGCAAAGCTGGGTCACCCAGTCACGCTCGATAGCAACTTCAGAAGTGACTGCTGCAAGTTTCTCCATCATGGAGAGGAGAAGAACAATATGAAATATTGGGGCTACTGTGATAGACAAAGAATAATGAAATGCCAATAATAGTATAAGACCCGATGCGATTATGGAAAAACATTGTAAACCTAGGAGTGAAGCAACACCAAGTGCCCTGTCAACCGAGTCCAACAATCTCCCTACACGAGGAGCGAACAACGAGCACGCCAAAGGAGATACAAAGCATAACATGGCCACAGCTTTGTAACCACCTGCATACCAGTATCACTATGCTTTTGGCCCATCTCAATGAACATGTACGGAGATGTCAACATACCTTCAAGGTTTGCAAGAATGAGAGGCAGAGCAAACCTCCAAGTTCTCTCCATCAAACATGCACAAAAGTAGAGCTGATACAAGTAATGTATTCCATCACTGCTATCTGAAACATCATTCACATAAGAAGATGCGCTCGTGATCAACACGCAAGGGGTCTGTGGAAGTGTGTTATTTCTCCCTAATGTGTTCCTACACCGACGTAGGGTTGGCAGGGAAGAGCAACACCTCGCAATGGATGTACCATTGCTATAGTCGGAAGTATATACGCCATTCTTGAGATGAAATGCTCTTTGCGGTATCCCAACAGCAGAGATGAACATGTCTCGTTCACCAAACTACGCGGGCGATATAAATAGCATCAGATGGTGTTCATTTCCACATATCGAGAAACTAATAAAATATTTTCACACAGTCTTGCAGAGAATATCATTCTCATGCAAGACAATGTACTTTTCACCATTTGAGGTCTCCATGGCATCCCCAGCATACTTGAAGTATACAACCTGATCGCCCTCAGACACCTTGAGAGGCTTTCTTTTGCCACTCTCATCGATCTTCCCTGCTCCACATCGCACAACAGTCCCACTCAGAGGCTTTTCCTTTGCAGCGTCTGGTAAAATGACGCCTCCCATGGTGACATCACGTTGCTCTGAAATTCTCAACAACACCCTGTCTCCAACAGGCCTGAGCTCTGGAATATCATCAGCTGTAGCACCGGAGCGAGGCATAATACCGATGACATCATCCTCGCTGATCAAAATGTGTTCCTCACCCTGGAGCAGTAGATCCGTAGCACCAAGGCCAAATTTGCTATACAGAATAGTGTCACCCTCCTTCAAGGTGAACTCATAATCGCCGGTGGGCAACTTGCCATCTCCAACTGCAATAACATCACCCGAAGTTGGACGCTTCTGGGCTTGGTTAGGAAGCAGAATGCCACCGGTTGTCTTCTCCTCCAACTCTGCCACCTTGGCAAGGAGCAGCTTTCCCTTGGGCATCACCTGAGAGACACATACGGTGATGATGATGCTCGTTATCTCAATAAAAAACAATATAAAATATCAATCTGCGTACCTTTGTCACCGTCGGAGGCAATTCCATAGTGGAGGCCCTCACCGACACGGCTCTTGCTCTAGAAGCAGGGAGAGAACGACAGGAACTGAACGACTTCATGACCACAATGTGCTATTTCAATAATCAAACTATGTAATAATATGGCAGTACAGGGGATTAGTTCCATATTTTGTGACCTTACATGAAGAATCATCCGGATGGCAATGCACTACAACATGAGAGAATTCCCAGCAGCATATTCGATCTTCACCGATGGGTATGGCGATGCATTGAATTAAATCTTACTATAGATACTGAGAGTATTTGAAATCATGCATCGATTCGCTAGCATTGTATGCAGCAGTATGAAGGGAAAGAAGTTTGTGCTATACGATGTGCCAGTCAGTAATAACGGTGCAAGGATCAGAAATCTGATCTACAAGAAGAAGCTGGATCAGTTTATCGATATCAAGAGTCCTATGGAGATTGGGGGCCTCGGGAGTGAGACATACAGGCAGTTGAACCCGTATGGGAAGATGCCTGTTCTTGAGATGCCAGATGGTTCAGGGCTTCCCGAATCTCAGGTTATAGAGAGTTATATTCTTGACAAGTTCAGAGATAATGGACCTAGTTTGATTCCGGATACTGCAGAGAAGAGGGCTTTGGCTGCCCTGGTGGTGCGGATCCATGACTTGTATATTGCACCGATCCAAGGGTGCTTGTACAAGCCTATGGATTCTGCAGAGGAGAGAGCAGAAGGGATCGCACAGATCGCGATGCAACTGGATACTATCGAGCGGTATTGTACTGGACCATTTATGTGTGGATCTGAAATGAGTTATGCGGACACGGCGATCGTGCCGACATTTGTGTTTTTGAATTACATTCTCCCTCGTTTCTTTGGCTGGAAGGACGGAATTTTCCTTGGAAGACCAAAACTTGGAACATGGTGGGATTGTATGAGCAAGGATGATGATACTGCACGTGTGATCCGAGAAGTTGAATCAGGCTTGGAATCATGGAATGCATCGAATAGATGGGAAGAGAAGGGCATACTGAAAGATGTCTCTGACACAAGGTTCTGTTGGAATCCATGAATGCAGCTAGGACACATGTGTCTTAGGCACTCAATTCCTCCTCGATGATTCTGGCTGCCGATACAGCTGCCTCGAGATTATTCTTCGCCTGATTTTTTGCATTTCTTATTTTCTCAAGCTCTCGGAGGAGGGGGGCCTCCTCCTCTGACAAGACAGCATTCACTTTTGTGTAAATTTGTCTTGCTCTTTCTATTTCTGCCGAGCACGCATCTTTTGCAACGTGAGAGGCGAGCTTCTTTGCCGCTTTAGACACAAGGAAGCCACAACCAGCATTATTAACATCCTCATCTGAAATTTTCCCTACCCGAGCAAGATATGCTTTGTTCGCTGCCATCCTTGCTTTCCTTGCGAGTTCCAGTGCAGTGTATGACTTCAAATCAATGTTTTCTGAGCTGATCCGATTGCAGATAGTATCTGACATTGTATTCTCCTCAATTTCTTGTATGATCTTATTGAGTTTTGTATAAAGATGTGGGTTGCCTTGTCTTCTCTTCTTCGAAGATGGTATCTGTACTTCAGATTTCTTGGGGCATTTCACATCTGGTACAATTCCATCAAATGTCTTGTACTCCGGGTCAAAAACATCGTCCTCATCTCTGGCCACGTAATGCCCCCCAATGTATTCCATTCGCGTTAGTGGAGTCGCACACGTGGACTGGACGCCTCCTTTACTCAACATTGAGCAATCCCATTGGTCATTTCCACTCGACAGATCAACCACCGTGGAATGTGGCACAATTCTCCACTTTGCACATAAATTGCATTTCACCCAATGATCTCTGTGATAATTTCCTACAAAATCGCTCAAGCGATCCAGCAAAGCCCAGAATTCATCAGTTTGAACGAGTGACTTGTCGACTGGTATATTTGGTTCACCATGCTCTTCAAATGCTGAATAAAACTTTGGATACAGACTCTCTCGATTAGACTTTGCAAGGCAAAAGATTGATATACCGAATCCTATCGGAGTGCTAGAGTAATCTTTAAACAAAACGGCCATTCGTTTAAGATGCACCCGTGGATAAGGCCTGAGTCTTTGATAAAAGGCAGTGTCAGTTGAATTTCTACAAATGAGAATAATTGCAGGAACTGACCCGTTCTCCACCTCATCAATCGCTCTGTTGACGAATCTCCACTGAATTTGAGAGCTAACTGAATAAAATATGGAACTGTTAGATATCACCTGACCAAAAGAATGCATGGATCAACACAAAAAGCCATCGTACAATCTGGGTTCAAAATCACATAATATCCAGCCCAAGAATTGGTCAGCTTCAAGCCATTATCCATTCTATCATACAATTTTTCGGCTGGAATATTTGGAGCAACTTTGGAATTTGTACAGGGGTCCAAAAGTTTCAGGATTGACGGATTTGAAACAGTTGGGCGTTGTAATCCAAACACATCAAATGCAGCTTTAGATATTATCCAATCAGGAGTCAAGCCCATTCTCTCCGTGTTCTCTTCGTTCATATCCTCAGCATGATCAGAATCATTGTACTCGTTATTCAGATCACAGCAAGGGCATCGCCACATTCTATCTGGCAAATACTGATCAGTTAACGCTGGACAGATTAGACAGAGAGTATGGAATTTTCTGTCACATCCAGGGCATTTTAGAGGAGCTCCAGGAGCAGAGCATTCCTGGCAGATATCCTTGTATCGTTTATTTGCAACAGTATGCATATCATATAATGATGCTACCCGCTGTAGTTCAGTTCCTCGGTCCTTTTCAGCAGACTGTAGCTCCATAATTGCTAATTTCACAAGTCTGGCCCTGAAACACCCTCTCTACTGTTGAACGAAAATATTTTGACCTAGTCATGCAGAGAATATACACGTACTTTTTATGTCGCTTTCCCCATAGAGATAGAGACTCTTTCATATCAGGATCTGTCTGATCATTAGCAATCTTTACTTGCTTCTGTGAAAACCATCCAAAACTGTGTTCACCTGCACCGAAAGAGCGTCAATGTCAGATATCCGTCAAATCGGTGCCTGGGAAGATGCCCCCCAGTGGATGATGTCGTGAGACGACGACATGGTTCTGTTGCTCACCATAGAACTTAACAAGATATGCACCGGATCTTCTCGTCATTAAGACGTCAGCTAGATCGTCTTTTCGACAGTGTTTGGTAGACCAAATTATAGCAGGCCAGTTTCCATGTGGGCCAAGATTCACCCAACAGCGTGTGCCAGGCTTGTTTCTCATCTTTTGGCATTCAGACTCAACTTTTTGGATGTGGTCACGTAATGCAGGCCCTTGAAGCGGCATTGATGGAGGAGGTGTGGGTCTTTTCCAGGATGAATACTGTGTTTCTGCTCGCTGCCGCTTGGTTCGACGTTCAGAGCCTTTTGTTTCAAGGATGTACTCACGAACCTGTGTAACAGGCAGGGTGACTCGGATAGACTTGAAATCCGTCATTCGAATTTGAGCCACCATCTGATCGCCATTTGTTTCTACCTTAACCACTGAACCCTGCATATTTCAGGAGCACGCGCCTTGTATAAGATGGTTGATGTACATTAACATGTAGATATAGGGTTCCGTACGTGGTGCCTGCCCGGATAGTTTCCGGAACCGAATTTCTCAAGGATCTCCCCTGGAATCAACACTTCTTTTCTTAAAACACCTGTCCTCCTCATTTTAAAATGAATATTAAAGTGCGAGGATGCTGCGACTCCCAGACAGCCTTCAATCGCGTGTGTCGGCCGAATTCCAAACTGGATGTAGACGTTTTGTTTTACCGCCGACGTTACCCACGCCGTGTGACATCCAACTAGGCAGCGGCACAAAAGAGCCTTCTGAATGAATTATAGATGGCTTATTACATATGCGTAGGAAGTTTGTTATAATTCTGGTCAAACACAAATGTTTCAAGACTAATCTCAACAGCTGACACAGGATAGGGGATATCAAATGACTGCAGGACTTCTGGGTGCACAACCCCAAATTCACCGACCTTTTGACCCATAGCATAAATCGAAGCATGTCTTCCCTTGAAATATGTTTCGCTATCATCGGCTTCCCAAGAGTAAGAAATTCCTTTCTGCACTTTCATTAGGTCTTTCGGGGATGAGGAAAACTTTTCATGAGGCACTCCCAACACCTGCATCACGCGATTCAACAGTCCATGAACAACTTCAAATCCACTAGTTTTATCGCAATTAATAGCCACAAGCCTTCGCTCATTCCTCGCACCCACGTCTGTGGTATCATCGATCAAAATCACATCAGAGACCTCGAAGAGTTTCATTGGGAGAGGGGTGTCCTTATTTGCTCCTGCATCACACCATTATCCCGTTTCTAGTGATTAATGTTATTCAAAGAGATACAAAGGCGTACCAATCGTTTTGAGCATTCCAGGGAGCAAAGTAGTCCTACAGACTTCGAATTCTGATGTAGCAGGATTTCCAATTGACACAGCAGCTGTAGGGTCGTCCTCTTTCCTTATATCAGTGAAATTCTCTTTACGAGAGCACAAGGCCCAAGTCAACACTTCGGTAAAACCAGAGGTAGCACACTCAATCCTCAACAATTCACAAAGTTGTGAAAGTGGATTCTCTTTACCTGTTGTCGCAATCATTGGTGGCTCGATGGGGAGGTTGTCATACCCATATGCGATGGCCACATCCTCCATTACATCACAACTATGAAGGACATCACTGCGAGTGATTGGAGCGAGGACATGTAACGCCTTGCCTTCTGCAGTAGCATCCAGTTGCATTTTCTTCAGCAAAGATGCGGCATCTGATGACGGGATATCTAGACCAGTGCAGGAATTGACATAATCCATGTCCACATTGAACCGTTTTGGAGACACATCGGGATAATATGCAGTCTTTCCAGTGGCATCTACCACTTCCACTGGCTCAATCTCAAACGGTGTTGAGCAATATTCTGAGAACATTGCACAGACTGTGTTCAGCACTATTTTGGCCTTTGTCAGATCAGTTGCAGTGCATTCGATAAAAACATCCTTTGTATTCATAGTAATAGCTGATCTTGCACCATTAATCACTGGTGGAAGAGAAAGCACATGTCTATCCGCATCCATGATGACAGGGTACACCACAGATGACTGAATGATTGGCACATACCGTTTCAGCTTCTGATCATTCGCTGCATAGTACTCCAATAGATCTTTGGCATTAAACTCCCTTGTTTGCTTTAAAGGAACAAACTTGATGTCTTCTGGTGGAAGGGCTTCGTATGTAAATGGCCCTTTGACAGTAGACAAGTCATGTGTTCCAATGGCCACCAAGGTCCTCTGTCTGCACAAATTCTGATGAAGCTTGTCTTGCAGATCAATGAAGCTGTTATATCGGGTCGCGTCAAACGTAATACCTCGAAGAACAGCACAGACAACGAATGGCCGCACGAGAGATGTTTCTGGCTTTACAACCAAGCGTTGCAACTCCTTTCCACTCATGTCTGCTAGTGAGTACTTGGGAGGATCCATTTTCCCACGAAACACATTGAGGGCTCTGGCAATACCCTCGAGACATAACATATCATATCTATTGGCAGGGATATCAATCTTATAGATAACTTCATCGCTGATATCTTCCAAGCCTTTCTGGGTAGCCGACGACTGCAGTTCCTTGCGCACAAGCTCCCGCTCTGATGTCACATCGTCAAGCTCAATCCCATATTCGAAACAAAGAGATTCAAATTCCTCCTGACCTACAAGTATTCAAACACCATGAGTATTCTGGCCTGAGATCAGTCGCATGGCAGTCAGCCAGAGTGACGCACTAAATTTCTCCCCTAAAGCTTCGAAGAGTTTATCTCTGTTCAAACCAACAATCGGCATTTCGACAAAATAATGCAGATGTAAATAAATAATAAAGTCTCTCCTCTCTGCATCGCCCAAATTTGGGATTCAATCCTTCTTCCAAAATGGAAGGACGCCCTCCTAAATAAGATACATCTTATATCGATATACGATGGCGAGGGAGAGACGCTTTCAATTGAAGATTAGATAATGTAGTCGATATATGCTGTGCATATGAGTGTTCTAGATGATACAATAGTTGCCATTCTTGATTGGGCGAATGTCTTTTTCGAGTTTGTCTGTGTCACCTTGACCCTTTCCTTCTTTCTCTTCTGCTGCGTTCCATACCTTCATACGCGAGCGAGGAATTTGTTGAAACCTTGGGTGATTTACCACGTGGAGAATGGGCTATATTGGGTGGCGCTGTTGCAAAAATATCGGACTCCGTCCTTGACAACAGTTTTTGAGCAGTCTTCCCACAGTGTTAGTGTGGGATTTTATGTACGCTGACGAGTAGCACATGTCACCAGAGGAGCGATGTGATGTTTCGTATTATATTGCAGGGGTCGTTCCTTCCCTTGTTGATTTGGGAGGGGTTTCCTGGGTTGGGAACTGAGTTGTGCATGTTGATGGCATCAACACTCTATGTTGGCAATGCCATGAAGGATTTGGTGTCGGCTCCACGGCCTCTAGGACTGAAATATGAGAAAGTGCGACTCTCTCACATATCAACAAGTTCAGAGGAGACGAAGAAAAATGCTGAAGAGTATGGTTTGCCTTCCTCTCACACAATGAACTCTTTGTGTCTCAATTTTTACATTTGTCACTATCTCCATAAAAATGATTTCCTCTCGAATGATATGGCCATTTTCTGGTACAGTGCAGTATTTATATGGGTTGTTTGGATTGCAATCTCGAGACTCTACCTTGGGCTCCACACCCCAATTGACATACTGGCTGGAGCTATTGCAGGTCTGACTGTGCTGACAGCTTTCATCAGCGTACAGGAGAGGGTACATCAGTTCATGTTCTCCAGCAACTCTTGGATTTCGATGATTATACTGTCATTGATACTACTGCGCCTTCATCCCATGCCGGAAAAACCGACACCGACATATGAATTCACAACAAGCTTTGTTGGAGTAGCTTTTGGTGTGATTGTTGCAATCCATCTGTATCCTGCATACTATGAGGAGGATATCACGCTACAAAAGATATTATCTCTCCCAATTCTGATCCATATAGCGCGAGTGGCGACCGGGTTTGGCATTGTTCTCCTGTCCAAAAGCGTGATGAAACGAGTGTGTACAGCAATTTTGCCTCTGGCATATTATGGATTCCCTCTTGCGATACGAAGATTGTGGCAGCCTCCAGTCCACGGAAAAGTAGACCCAAATACATCACTGAAGCGAACTATGGATGATCGCCAATGGGTAGATGTTGATGCAACTGTGAGATTCTTCTCCTATGCATCAATTGGGTTCAGCGCCTGTTACCTGGTACCAAGAGCTTTCGATGCCATACACTATTTATTCGGATATTGAATTATACACTTTACTTTTGATCCTGTACAGTCTTTTGCCTTTTCCTTTTGATGCCCTTCAAACTTTGTTTATCCAAATTCCAGGCCTGCTTTGTTTTACTTGGCAAGTATGGTCGCAACGTGTCGCCTGGATTTCCTGGCAACAGTTTCTTTATAGCTTTATGAATATCTAGGCTCGTTAATTCTCTTGTCTCGCCGTTCACTGACTTGGCCTCCTCCAATACCTTGACCATGATGGTGTCCAAGTATGCTGTCAACATTTGAAGAGATTCCTCACTGACTTCCAATCCAATATCCATGCTCTCAAGCGCTTTCATCATCCATTCAGAGATCTCTGACGAGTATGTATCACGGCCTGAGCCCGGATCATCTTCAGAGATGGATGGAAAACTGTCGGTCTCATCCATACTTGACAGTTGGTCGGTGGTACAACAACACTTGACAATAGCAACGGTCAACCAGAGAAACAATCAATCAGAATTTAGTACTACTCCAATACTGCATAGTTTTTTCCATCACTTTCCGCACCGAATTCAAAATCTGCGTGGATTCCTACAATAGAACAAACAATATTGTTTTTTTAGGAGATTAATCTCCTTTCCACGGCTCTCTTCGACTGGTCCCGTCAAACTGATCTTTGTCGACCGAGGGCCATCTGTCAGACACAAAAGCACATTCGCAGGGCCCCGCCTATGAGTGAGATTGTATTTTAATGAAAGAATACTGTCAGATATCAGTCTCTTGGGTAGATTGAACAGGGTTCGGGTCGCTTGTACCTCGTCGAGAGCTGCATCTATACCAACTGCCAGGGAACGTGCTCGTGAGCGTGTTCGGAGCTACATAGAGTGAGGGTAATTCGTTAGCATTCTGGATGGATCACATGAACATTATATGGAGAATGATTTCTGAAGGAATTTCACAGGAGAAGTCATGCTGACAAGTTTCATCGAGGAGAGGCCTGTGAAGCGGTTGAAGGGCCAACCCGAGGTGTACGATGACAGCTCGGGAAACGTACGTTTACGGACATGGATTATCATCTCATTTTTAGCATTCTAATATGGCGAATCGATGTTGTCATGCAGACCTCTTGTAAGACAAGTCCCGAACAGGGCGTCTTTGACGACGAGTTGGCTGGGATATTGCCGGCAAAGACACCGGGTACGTGTGGATTGCTGTTGTGAACGTTCGGTCTTACTCATGAATGCCGTGTGTATGAGGGATAATGGTGGTTCTTTATGCAGCACTCAATCTGGTGAATGATAGTTTTGCACCGGGAGGTCTGCAGAGTGGGACAGATGCAAGTTTGCTTGCATCTAGTCAGCTAAAAAGTCTGCAGCGGAGATTCACCACGCAGCAGGTGCTCGAGACTCCCAAAAATTTTGTAGCTGAGAGAGTTGAGAAGGAAGATGTTGTGGAGAACGTTGCGGGAAATGATGCTGAAGGGTTTTTTATCTTTAGCCAGCCTGGCTATGAGCGAGGTGCCTCACAGCATGTGATTGAGGATGTCGATGAAGCCTCGACGCCGTGCAAAAGTTCGGATGAGCTTGACAGAAATGATTCTGAAATTGATCTAGCCCTGTTGAATAGTGGTTTCTCGACAAAGTCGTACGGGGAGGAAGGAGATTTGGGGAGCCAGCCAACTGCAAAGAAATCAGAGGATCCAAAAACTGATGATCCTAATTCGCGCTTAACTCCCGCTGTACACTCTGCTGATAGAGTGCAATTGAATCAGGCTGGACCAAGCTATTTTCCAATCTTTCGATCCAAGAAAGACTGCAAAATTGTGTATATTATTCGCCATGGGGAATCAGAATTCAATGCCGCATGCTCTGCTCGGGGATCTTCCTGGGAAGATCCTTTATTGTTCGATGCAAGACTTACATTGCAAGGTAGAAAACAAGCATTGTCACTTAGAAATGAAGTTTTAAAGTGGGACCTCCCAAAAGATGCATTGTGGATTACATCACCATTGACCAGGGCAATTGAGACCATGTTGCATGTGCACCCATCTGTGAAGCATGGTGATTTCTCATGCGCAAGGTCAACAATATTGGAAAATGTCATGGTATTGCCTGAAGTTACAGAACGATTGCATACATCAGGGGATATTGGTCGAAGTCCGGCCGATTTGGCCAGTGACTTCCCAATGCTCCACAGTCAACTGAAACATCTATCAGACACCTGGTGGTACTCCAAGAAGGAGAAACCGAATTGTCCATATAGGAGACTGTTCCAATCTCACGAGCCAAAAGATAGCATAACTAGGAGGATTCGTCAGTTTAGAAAATGGATCATTGATCGCCCTGAAAAGGCCTTTGTCGCTGTCGGTCATAGCATGTTTTGGAAGGACTTTGCCACAGCATGTCACAATGGTATTAAGCAGGAGACATTGCGTAATTGCGAATGGAAGATAATCCATGTTTGATACTTTCAAATCAGGATAATAATTCAATCATCATTTGGCTCGTGGAGTGTAAATAGACGACGCATTCTTGCTCAAAGTTGTTTCAGCAGTCTAGACAATGAGAGTCGGAACTCGATGGCCCCACTTATGCAGTCGTATTGAGCATCGGTCCCCATCGAAACATTTAAGAACCATTAAGCGTCAGTACAGGCCCCCTAAATCAAGAATATGTGCCCTCGATACGAATGCTCTCATCGGCACGGGGCTCTTTTTCGCTCCGGGAGCGGCGATTCTCGGCTATGCCTTCGTCAAGGGGAAAGGAAATGTCAAGGATGGTCTCAGTAGGTTGTTGACAGAAGTAAGCCAAGGATACTTTCAGCCCTCCGTCGGCGGGTTGAACATACCGGTTGCCGAGGGAGAGCTGTCAGACCTGGCAGGAGATGAACCACTATTCAAAGCCCTTTACAAGTGGTTCATCGAGAGCGGTGGTGTTTTCAAACTCTCCTTTGGTCCTAAAGCATTCATAGTTGTTTCAGACCCCCAAGTTGTGAAGCATTTGCTGAAAGATAATGCATACAACTACGATAAAGGAGTCCTGGCAGAGATCTTAGAACCAATCATGGGGAAAGGTTTGATTCCTGCTGATTTGGAGACGTGGAAAACAAGGCGCAGACAGATTGTTCCGGCCTTCCATAAGGCGTACTTGGAGAATTGCATTGCAATGTTTGGGTCTTGCGCAGAGAAGGTTGTTGAAAGGCTCGAGAAGGCTGCTGAGAGTTCCAAGTCACTCAACATGGAGGAAGAGTTTTTGAATTTAGGTTTGGATATTATTGGTATTGGTGTATTCAATTATGACTTTGGAAGTATTAATAACCAAAGCCCAGTGATACAGGCAGTCTATGGGGTTTTGAAGGAAGCAGAGCACAGGTCAACGTTTTACATTCCTTACTGGAACATTCCAATATCCAAATATATTGTGCCAAGACAAATTAAGTTTCAGAAAGATATCAAGGTCATCAATGACTGTCTTGATGAGTTGATTGACAGGGCAAAGTCCTCTAGATGTGTAGATGATATTGAGGCTCTTCAAGCAAGGGACTACTCTAAAGTGCAGGATGCGTCATTATTGAGATTTTTAGTCGATATGAGGGATGCAGATTTGGATCAAAAGCAGCTACGGGATGATTTGATGACAATGTTGATTGCTGGCCATGAGACCACCGCAGCTGTCCTCACATGGACGCTCTACCTCCTAGCCACACACCCAGAGGTACAAGATAAGATTGTTAAAGAAATCAGCGGTATTGGTCCTAAACCAGGTAAGTTTTCTTGTTCATGTGCATATCATCTCTCCTTGAAATTCTAATATACATCATTCTGGGTTGACTGCAGGTCTGGAAGACATTGCAAAAGTCCCATACCTACGAAATGTGGTGGCAGAGTCTCTCCGTCTGTACCCACAGCCTCCTATTCTGATTCGAAGAGCCCTTGACGATGATGTGCTTCCGTCAGGCTTGAACGGAGACCCAAATGGATATCCGATAGGGAAAGGTGCTGATTTGTTCATTTCTGTGTGGAACCTCCACCGATCCCCATACCTGTGGAAAGATCCTGACGCATTTCGGCCGGAGAGATTTACTGAAAGATACACAAACCCAGATTTTACAGAGTGGGAAGGGTATGATCCCGAGAAACAAGGGTCATCTCTGTACCCAAATGAAGTGGCCTCAGACTTTGCCTTTCTTCCGTTCGGTGGTGGAATTCGCAAGTGCGTGGGAGATCAGTTTGCACTCACAGAGGCTACCGTGACGCTCATCATGATACTCTCTAGGTTCTCATTTGAACTCGCAACAAGCCCAAATGAGGTTGGCATGGCCACTGGTGCCACCATTCACACAGCAAATGGTTTACATTGTTTTGTTAAGAAAAGAAACACAGCAAACATCTAATTCTCAAATCCCTTTGTAAAAAGCCTCTAAAAATGGGCTCATACCCGTCTCTTTGTGTACTGTATCCTTGGCAGGATTCTTCACATACTGAGACACCAAATGATGCCGTTGCTTGTGGTTCATCAAGATCATTTCTAACTCCTCTCGCCCCTTGTATATCAAAATGTCTATCGCCGATGGATCTCTTACCTGAGAGTTCTTCCTGATCATATCAGATACATTCCTTCTCATCTCAGCCATCGTTGTCAACTCCTCTAGCTTGTACTGTCTCATGATTGTTGGAAGGCAACGGGCAACCTGCAACGCACAACCATGCCAATCGAACCGCACCCAACAAAATCATCCACTGCAAAATACACCTACCTCCCTGAAGAATTCAAGGCTCTTTACAGACGCTCCCTGACTCACAGCGTGAGCCACCCGAGAACCGAGTTCAACATTCTTCTTTGCCAGCGCTGACATGATATTATTACAACAATATCATTTAAATTGCACGACTGCATAGTGAATTGAACGTGGTTGGACTGAGGAATGAAATCCCTAGCACCTCAGCCTTAATTAAGGCGCGAGAGCTCTCGAATCCAGGCTCTTGCCACTTGGCCCCGGATCCGGGAATGGGCATTGCAAAAACTCTCTTTGCAATGAATATTCCCTATCGATACCAATTATGAAAAACATGTGATTCATATATTGGGGATTGAAGGTGTGTTTTGAACTTGATGTGCTTGATTCTTTTTTTCTGCATGCCGCTTTTTGAATGCGGCCCCTGTATATCCCGATGATGGTACACATTAATCTTTGAGAACGGAATACACAATGTTGATATTATAGCATATCCTGAGGGTTTGGGTAGAAGGCCATACGTCAGTATATTCTCCGTGCGGATCCCTGTTTTCCAATGAGGGAAAAACCGTCCCAAACCAGCTGACAAGATGAACGATTGCCGTGTATCGCTTCTGTATACGTTTGGTATACAGTAGATGCGCTGCAATTATATATCGTAACGCTTATATGCCTTCTGACTAACGTTTTGAATGTGGGTCTGTAGGGATCTTTGAGGCTGCTGCTGTAGGAGTGAGTCAGAGGTATCCTCGTGACGAAAGGAGGTTACTCTTGTTGGCAGCATTCTGTTCATGTTTAGGGTGAGTAGTATTGATACGTGTAGTTCTGCCGCTTTGTGAGAGGATGAAGATTGGATAGTTTCACACATCCTGATGTTCAAGATGATGAAACCATATCGCTGCGTTCTTTCTGACTCTCGCAAAGGACAGTGTTGTTGTATGCGAGCATATGAAGAAGAAATCAAAAACAAAATCTTAGGACACCTTCAGAGGCATGAATACAATGCCAATGAGACGACAATTTCTGCTGATGCTGGCTGCTTGTGGGAAACTCACTGATGTGAAAAAATAACTTTCGTTCTACTGAAGTCGACACGACGCTGTAGAAGAAATTATTTGGAGACCTGAACTGAGAGTTTCATTGGTCACAGCGAATTCTAGCGTGCTATGTCTAAACTCTTTTTGAATGCGGTGCAGGGGCATTCATTCGGTGTTTTTTTTTTGATACATGCTGCTGCATAGTGGGTACGTAAGCGGATATCTATCTGTACAGTATACAAAAAAGACAAGGCCGGTGAAGATATTCCATCCATAATTGAATCACCTGATCACGGGATGAATCTTTAACATGCACCACTATCTGATGGCTTTGTGCTAGTATTACACGTTCGTTCATAACCTGTTGCTGAGTGCAGGCTCTTTTCAACGAATGAATGTATTGCAAGGTAAGGGCGCAGTGCGAAGGGCCACTTCGGCGTATCCCTGATTGTTATGATTAGGGTGAGAATGCTGGGTGAAAGTCCCCGGGCGACCAGGCAGAGAGTGCCATCCCGAGAGGGAAAGACCCACTCCTGCCGATCACATGTGATCGGCGGTGTGGCAGTTCGCCATAGTTACAGTTATATGGCCAGCAATATTATGCCATTGGTATAATATTGTGAACAGAACGGGGCTTATTCTTGCACTGACGTCCCCCCCTCTTTTTTATGTACAGGTTCCTGGGACCATGACATAGTATGCAACAAATAAATGGTGCGCTCTTTTGTAGTTTGTGTGCACGAGATGCTATTTTGGTAGGGACATTACGGTATGATGATAGAACATTACCACAGACCTGTTCTGAGATATGTAATGCTGAAATGGTTTCATGCACCACTCTGACCGTTTCGAGTCCAAAAATATCAACAGGTCTCTCGTATTTTGACAGAGTTGATGCATTTTGTCATCACAAAACATGCTACTGCAGATTAACTGAAGCAAGCGATAATAATTACTATTATTCCCATATACTGTATTGATTATATTTTTACATTCACAACAAATAGTTGTCTATTCTAATACATAGTTACTCTTCTTCAGCGACATCTCCAACGATTGGCTCAGCTGGTCTCTCAATCACTTCGCTAACCTCGGCGGAATAATCACCGTGTACTTCCATGAGCTTGTTGAGATCAAACTTTGGAGCTCTCAGGAGCTTCACCTTGCGGACAAAGACATTCTGAAGAGGATAAATTCCTTGGCAAGCCTTCTCAATTTCTTTACCAATAGCTTCTGGGATAAACTTTCCTACCAATTCCTTAAGATCACAAGAAGTGGCTTCTCTAGTCATGATTTCAACCATCTTGGCACGGATCTGACGGATCTGAGAACTGCGAGCATATGCAGTCTTCTTTACCTGACCCTGGCGCTTCTTTGTGAAGCCAATGCAGAACATGCGAAGATAATAGTTATCAGTGGTCTTAACATCGACGTGAGCCTCGATCAAAGTCTGCCACTTGCGGACAAGAGAGCGGAGCTTGTCTGTGGTGAGGTCCATTCCATAGAAGTGAGTCAGGCAGTTGCGGCCCTGCACGTCTTCTACACGAAGCTTGACATTACGGTAAGCATCAGCCTCATTCTTCTGCAAATCTGCAAGGGATACATTGATGACTCTTCCCTTGAGCCCATCGGAGGCAATCTTAGTACCCTGAGTACGAGTCACCAAGGTCTTTCCGATGTTCTTCACGTTGAAGATTGTTGGTGCCTTAATATCATACCAATCCTTCTTTGCGAATGGATCCTGACTGCATACGTATTCAATAGAGTACAAGTCAGATGATGGTTCGAAAACGACAATGGCGGATTCCGCCGACGCCCAGACTGGCGACAACGAATATCCCCCAAACTCCGATTTGTTGGATCACACCAATCCATCGTTCAATCAATTTATTCAATCATTCTAAAAATAAACGTACGCCTTCTTCTTTCCTCCCTTCTTTCCCTTGGACAAACGTTTATTCTTTCCCACAGCCATGGTGAATACGTCTACAATGAAACAAAATATGACCAGTCAGCCACTATACTACTCCAATATATCTCATAGGAGAGAAACCATGTCCTATTCATTGGGAAAAGAGCACACATTCGCGGAAGAGTGCGGCCGTCGACGTCCTCCCTCACTCCGTTCCCATCAAGAGTACTCTTTGATGGTGCAACTCTGAGAGACGCCAGCCGTCACCGTCACTCTCTATTCGTCATACTGCTCGATATATGACACGAAAGCCCGCAAAATTGATCCTCATGAATAGAAATATGTGATATATATCACTAGATCTAGCTTTCTTGCACTCATCACGCTGCCAGACGACAGAAGAATTCGCCGCACATGAGAGTTGCTCAGTTCTGACTGATATCGCTGCCATTCGACTGGTTTCTCTCCTACTTTTCCATCAAAATGATTTCTTACCTGGTATCTATAATTATAGTAAAATGAGAAATTGAATACGGTAGCGCCGAGTAGCAGAGACGACGGCATGTACTCGAGGGCTCATGGGCAAACACCGCTGTGGTACCAAGTCCTGTCATTGAGGTTCTTGGATGGGAAGGACACGTTCTTACTTCTTGGAATAGCCACGAATGTGAACACAGGGAGTCTCATGCGATGTGCATTGGTATTTCATTTTCCACTCACTCATAGTATATAGTACACATCAGTAGTGGGTAAAAGTATGGGTTTCTGGCTGGGTAGCCTCATCTTTGCGTGCTTGGAAGTTGTCGGGTTTCTTGGCGTTGAGGGTATTCTTGGCAAGCAATATAGAAGAGAGAGATTAGATAATAGGTTCAATAATAAAAATACTCTGTACGTGGGGATATGAGTGTCTTTGAAAGCGTTGGTTCATGGGATGAGTGACCGTTCAATGCTGTGCAGATTGCCTCAGCTCTTGGTGGGTACTGCCGTGTTTTGTTGTTGGATGATGTGGGCTATTGTATACATAGGTCAGATGTATCCATTGGTGAATCCTGTCCTCTCTGGGTGAGAGAGTGCCAGCCAAGGAGAGGATACGTTTTGGGTACCCAACCCTGTCATCTTTTTGTTTTGTTTCTCAATAAAAATTCTCAATTGATTTTACAGAATATAACTCGAAAATTTTAGCATGGGTTTACAATAGACTCCTCAAGCTGTCAGGAGGTTTCCCTCTGGGCTCTTCTGCTTCTCAACGGCATCAATGTTGACTTGTGGAATTTGGGTGTACTTTTGGAGGATGTCTCTGAACTCATCACCGCCCATTGTTTCCTTCTCCAGCAGCACTTCCACAATCTTGTCCACAGCTTCTCTGTTTTCCTGCATGTGTTTCAGGGCCACTTCGTAGGCATCCTGGGCAATTTCTTTGACTGCTGCATCGATTCTACCCTGCAAAGACTCGGAGATGGAGTTGCGTGCCATCATTCTCATGATCATGTCCTGGCTCTGGGCTGATGGGTCTTGAAGGGAGAATGGACCAATTTCAGAGAATCCATAGTTGATAACCATGGCTCTAGCCATGTTTGTTACCTGTTGCAAGTCACTAGAGGCGCCTGTGGTTACCTCAGCATCTCCAAAGACAACCTCCTCTGCGGCTCTGCCACCCAAGGCTCCCACAATTCGTGCGAAAATCTGTGCCTTAGAGATCAACGAAGGGTCCTCTCCTGGAAGGAACCATGTGAGACCACGAGCCTGTCCCCTTGGGATCAAGGTGACCTTCTGCACTGGGTCATGGCCGGGAGTCAATGAGGCACACAAGGCATGCCCAACTTCGTGGTATGCCACCAGCATCTTTGATCTTCCATCAGTCATTCGTGTTCCCTCCATTCCAGCAACAATGCGATCAATTGAATCATCAATTTCAGCCTGTGAAATAGATTCCTTGTTTCTGCGTCCAGCCAGAATTGCAGCCTCATTCATCAAGTTTGACAAGTCAGCTCCAGAGAAACCTGGTGTTCTCAGGGCAACCTCTTTCAAGTCCAAGTCATCACCCAATTTCTTATTTCTAGCGTGTACCTGGAGAATCGAGAGACGTCCACCCTGGTCTGGCACATCAACTGTCACTTGACGGTCAAATCTTCCTGGGCGGAGAAGGGCATTATCCAAAATATCAGCTCTGTTCGTGGCTGCAACCACGATAATACCAGTATTACCTTCAAATCCATCCATCTCTGTCAAGAGCTGGTTCAATGTTTGCTCTCTTTCGTCGTTTCCTCCACCAACACCTGTACCACGAGATCTACCAACAGCATCAATCTCATCGATAAAGACTATGCAAGGGGCATTCTCCTTGGCCTTTTTGAAAAGATCCCTCACACGGGATGCACCAACACCGACAAACATTTCGACGAATTCGGATCCTGAAATTGAGAAGAATGGCACTCCTGCCTCTCCTGCAATAGCCTTGGCCAGAAGAGTCTTACCAGTACCTGGTGGGCCAACCAAGAGGCATCCCTTTGGGATTTTGGCGCCAACGGCTGTGAAACGCTCTGGCTTCTTCAAGAATTCCACGATTTCCTGGAAATCCTGCTTTGCTTCATCAACTCCAGCGACGTCTCCGAAAGTCACTCCAGTGTTTGGTTCCATCTGGAATCTGGCCTTGCTCTTTCCGAATGCCATGGGGTTCCCTGGACCACCTGGTCCCATTGGGCCTCCACCTCTCCTGGACAATAAGAAAAGACCTCCAACAAGAAGCAATGGGAACGCCAAGTTACCAATCAGACTCAGGAAAATTGAGCCCCCATCCTCCTGCTGGGCATGGGCGGCGAAATCCACCTTCTTCTCTCTGAACTTCTGCAAAAGTTCACTGGATGTTCCAGGGAGCTGAACACGCACACGCTGTACTCTGTTTCCTAATTCTGGGGAAACAGCTTCAACAATCGCAATGGTTCCATTCTCATACAGATCAACCTTCTTCACCCGTCCCATATCCAAATACTCCAGGAATCTGGAATAGGACATTCTGGACGAGGCAACATTCGTCGCATCATCAGCCTTGGCAGCTCCAGCAAAAGTACTCAAAGCACTAGCTCCGGCAAAAAGACTGCAAAAAAGTATCAATCACTCGTTATTAGCAGATCCTGAAAGGAACCCAAGCTCACTTTGACGACGTACCTGGCAAGCTGGCGTCTTGAAGTCACCTGATCTTCACCCTACACATCGTAAAAGTAGCGTAAGCAATTGCAATTTGGATTCTGTCCATCTCCCATCCACACGTACCTCAATTTCTGCCCTGACGGCAACATTTCTGACCCTTCCATGGGCCATTCTGCAGAATGCAGGTCCTGCAAGATGTAAAATCAATCATAGTTAACAAAGTGGGTATAAATATGCCGTAGATTACCATGACGAGGTGAACAATCAGTATCACATCCTGTATCCTCCAACCCCACACAAGCAACGCATCACCTACTACATCACAAATGATGCCATTTTCACCACATAAAATTATCCATTGAACATACTTTGAGTCCTTGAAGTGCTCAAAGCCTTCAACCCACATCGTGTGGTTGAATAGCTCAAAGAGTTTGCGAGCATCATCAGTTTGTCGATAAATGCGATTTCTTTCGTAAAATCTATTCAAGAATAATAGATTAAGGTAATAAAATTTACGTTTGTCTTCATCCGATGGAATCCTCGTGCTATATGAAGCCTTGCATTGCTCGGATTGCCCGTGGTCCTGGACCACTGGTCTATCGCGTGGTCCTAAACAGACGATATGCACATCCACATGGGACATCCCGGCTGGTGTGGTGACAGGGCCAAACGATGCATAGTTTGGCACTCTGTGGACTTTATTGTAGGAGTTAATGGGTTCTATCAACATTTAAAATCATTATAACGAAATGGAGAGGGTATCAATATCAATATGTCAAACAATCAGGGAGCGAGGGAGATCACAAACATAGGTGCTGAATGTATTCTGTGGGTTCAAGATGACCACATACAGCTGATCAATCGCAGAAATTCCTGCTCTAGAACTTCTACTCGAATTTGCCGGTAATAGCAGTGAAACGAGGAGAGGTTCTTGCACACGAGCTGGGAGGAGAACATCATCTTCCTGATGCTGGTCAGTGTCGTTAGGCACATCCAAGAGGCGAACGGGCTCTTCATTTTCCTGGGCGCTATCATCTGGGTGAAGTTTTAAGCCGCTTGATCTACCTTTGAACCCGTGAGTTCCCATGACGTACTTTTCAATGCTCCTTTTGCTCCGAAGTCTATTCTTTGCTGGAACATCATCTGCATGGAATTCAAAGACCTTTCTGCACATTTGTGGAGCCTCGAGCCCCGCTGATTCAAATATTCTTTCTGTCAACGCTGGGAAAGCGGTAGCAGCAGGAAGAGTGTTCTTTTCAATATCAGAGTCTGCCTTGTCAAGAGCAAGAGCAGCAGGTGCAATATCTTTAAGATTTGCAAGAGCATGCTTTGGAAGCTCTTGTACTCCCTGATCATTCAATAGAGCATGAACAGTTTCATTGAAGTAGTCTGATAGACTGGCCTCCTCGGCGCTACTCTCATGAACCATCATGAGGCTCCTTCCCTTCTGTGTCAGCAGTGGCCTCTGTTGGGAGGATGAATGGCCTCCTTCCGGCAAATATCCAACAGATGCCGAAACCACCTGGTCTGTCTTTCTAATACTTATTGGGCTCATGAATAAAAACAACGAGAAAAGAGTCAAAAATGCTGCTCCAGTCCCTCCAATCTTCTTCCTCTTGGAATTCCTAGGTTGCACCACAGAGTCCACTACACCTTGTGTCTGGGACGAGGAAGCACCAGACGCTCCATCTGACCTATTGGCGGTCCCTTTTGCATCTGGAATGGTGATGCATTTAGCCACTGGAGCACCTTTTGCGTCAGATTGAGATGGCTTCAGAGCAGTGGGGACATCTGGGACAGCCAATTTAGCAGCTTGACAGACATCCTTCAGATGATGCCGGAGCAGACAATTCTCGGCAGCTAATCTTTGAATAAACAAATTCAGCTGCGAATTCTGTTTCTTCAATTCTTGGCAAGAACGTTGCAAATTCATGAGTTGCTCCTTTTTCCGAAGCCTGGACAGATGTGCATTTTCTCTATTCCTCTTCATCCTAGCCAACCTCTTCTCTTCTTCCAGCCTCTCTTTATCATCTTTGATCTCAGTTTCTTTCGATATATCTTCTTTGTCTGACGAAGATCTACCAGCGGTATTCCTGTTTCCACTCTCCGAAGTGGAAGGCGTTGCTGCATTTCCAGTCTGAGATGCTGTACCAACATCCGTAGGCGTTGTCATATCTCTGTCAACCTCATCTCCGTCAAATATAGCCAGCAAATCGTCCAAATCTAATTCACGAGTGAGATCAGAGCTCAATAAATCAGGAGGCAACTCTTCAAGACCAGGGAAAAAGGCAGGGTCCGCTTCAAGTCCCAAATCCGCCATCTGTAGCAAAAATAATATCACATTAGTTTGTTATTATTTAAACATCCGTTCGTTGATAACGGGATATGCTGAAGCGGCAGGTGCCTCTAAACTCACCTGCGGATCTTTGCCCAGTTCAAAGTCTGCCATGCCCTGTATCGTGACACGCTTGAAAATGATAGGCTATTTAGTATAGAAAAATTATTTCAAAACCAAACGAGGCACTAAAAACGGCCACTCGGCGTCGTCGATGTCTCCTAGACTGAGCCGTGTGCTGTTTCTAGAATCTTTATGACAGGCTGAATCATACAATAACAGTCATATTCTCAGACGTGTTTTGTTATGGAATTTCCTCAATTTATAACCATTTTCGAGCACAGACAACGGGTCCAAATCCTCACGGGACAGGAGTGTGTTGCAGCGCTCGTGCGTGTTCTGCATGCCCTATCAAGGGTCATGTTGGATGGTTACATGAATGAAACACGTTCAGGAAAAGAAAGTTTTGGGGCTGAAACCATCAATAACCCCTTGGGCCAACTGCATTCGGTCCAAGAAAGATAATAGAGATGCCACTGTGAGACAGAATAATTGCTATGATATTCTCTAGTTGATTCATAACTTTTAATACCCGCTCTCAGGCGACGGGGCCAAATGTTCAAGTGACACATGCCATGAGAAGAAGGGGAGTTGGACAGAGTTCTCGGAGCTATTTCTCCATCATCAGGAGGTTGTTATCATCTCTCACTGAGTCTGAAAGAATAGGTTTCTGTTTTGATATCGATGGGGTTCTTACAAAGGGAAGCAGAGCATTGCCAGAAGCTCAAAGAGCTCTAGAGATTCTGCACAACTCAAATGGAAAGCCCAGGATGCCTGTGGCATACCTAACCAATGGAGGTGGTGTCACGGAGGGTGATCGATCTAAACAGTTGGCATCTATGTTTGGGATTCAGATCGATCCCGAGCAGATGATTCTGAGCCATTCTCCTTTTCGTAAGCTCAGTTCAAATTTTCAGTCCAAGCCTGTACTTGTTGTTGGAAGGGGTGACTCGCAACATGTTGCGAGGCACTATGGGTATTCTCACATCATATCATCAAAGCAATTGATAGAAAGAAATCCATCATGTGTACCTTTTATGAACGCAGAGAGCATGCATGCAGACTCTGAGGGAGTGCCACTGTATGGGACTGAACAGAATCCAATAGAAGCGATAATGATATTTACTGACCCTTCGGACTGGTACTTGGAAATTCAAGTCATACTAGATCTGCTGCTATACGGTGGGGTTTTTGGTGGAACAACTGAAAACCTGAACAGTCGAAGACAGCAGCCCCAGTTGTTGATTTCACATGGGGATTCAGTTTGGTCCAATGAATTTCCTATTCCGCGATTGGGCCTGGGATCTTTCACGTCATGTTTGGAGACACTATATAAAGATAAAACTGGAATGAATCTAGCGTATAGAGTGTTTGGAAAGCCACACAGGGAAGCATATTTGCTTGCTGAAGATGCACTCCAAGCTCAAGCATCAAAACTGTGGAATGCACCCACATGCTCGAAAATTTTCGCCATTGGGGACAACCCTTCTGCAGATATTAGAGGAGCTAATAGACAAGGGGATCCTTGGGTTAGCGTTCTTGTTCGAACCGGAGTCTTCAAAGGTGGTTTGAACTGCTCTGTTGACCCAGCACATATCGTAGTGGACAATGTTGAAGACGCTATCCTCACAGCCATGAATCATTGCAGGAGAGATAGATGGCATTCTTTACGATAAATAAGTAGATAAATAAATACATAACACATTACGCCGTGAACTTCAGACACCGGGTCTCATTGTGAATGACTGAGCATTTCAAGCAACAATACCTTGTGCCACAACGCACACACGTATATGGCGCCCCCTGACCACACACTGAGCAAAAATGCCTCACTGATCGGGTCATCTCTGGCTGTGCAACTGCTGACAAATATGTCGGTTCATACTCGGGAAAGTCCTCGAGATTGTCTTGGTCAATCCAATCTTGTAGTGTCTTTGGTCCTCTCCCTTTCCCAACAACAGGGCCCCTTCGTTTACCCCTTTTCCCCTTCTTCTTCCTCTTCTTCCCTACCATCTCATCCTCCTCATCATTTGAATCCTCAAGCACAAATTCTTCGTCATCTGGATCGTCAAAATCACCCTCATCTAATACAGCTGCATCGTTCTCAAGAGCATCGAGACGAGCCTTCGTCGCCTACACCAAGTCATCCACATATATAAATACATATATCGTACACATTCATGTCAAAAGACAGTCTCATCATCTTTCAGCTGCCTAACATTTGAGTGACATTCTCAACCCACCCTTTTTCTATCGTCCTCATCCACTACAGCTACTTTACTCGATATCTTTCGAGTTCTTAATGCCCTTCTCTCCATCGAAATCTCTATCGACACCAGCACACGGGATAACAGCAGCAGCAGCAGTAGCAAATGAACTCTCCTTTGAGTCTTCCAGTCTTCTGCACAGATGCGACTATCTGAGCAACATATTTCATCTCATATTGAAACTCAGAATGACTTTGGTATGCTCTACCTTGGATGTTGAATGAAATGAACAAGAAGAATTGGAGACTGGAAATCAAATTGCATTGTGAGATCTGAGTTTATAGATCTCTGAACCAACGAGGAGTATGGCAGAATTATTTAATGATACAGATATGCATTGAAAGAAAAGTGGAATAAAACGTTGTCAAAATGGATGAAATGCGAGCAATGCTGGATGACCTCATGGGAAAGCACAGAGATGTGCCCCTAACAGAGAGGGAGAAGTTTGTGTACGCTGCGTATTTCTTTGCTTGTATCCATTCATACATTAAAACTATACCATATGTTTTGTAGGAAGGAGCGGAAGTTTTCGGATCAGGATGTATGCAAGTATTACCTGTGTGGGCTTTGTCCTTACGAAGAGTTCAAAAGGACGAAGAATGACCTTGGGAGCTGCCCAAAGGAGCACGATTCAAATTGCCGAGAGCAGTGGAATAGGTTGTCTGAGAGAGAGAAGGAGCGCTATGGGTATGAGAGGGATTTAAAGCGTTGGTTGGATAGGTTGGAAGCAGAATTGAAAAAGAGAAAGGATGCAAATCTTGCGAGGATTAATGCGACACAGAAGAATGTGTACTTGGCAGAAGACCAAGCTGCGCTTGATAGAATGGCAACACAGATTGAAGAGTTGTTGCTTGGGGCGCAGGTGAAGGGAGAGCGGGGGGATGTCGATGGAGCAGAGATATTGGCTGATCAGGCTGATGCGATCAAGGAGAGGAGGGATGCGTTGCAGAGAGACGCTGATACTCGGAGTGGGAATAATATAACAAAAGGGCTGGTGCAGTCTGTGTGTCCTGTTTCGGGACTTATATTGAATGATGAGGAAGGGAGACTTCGGGATCACCATTCAGGCAGGAATTATAATGCATGGAAGAAGGTTCATGAGAAGCATGCTGAGCTGGAAGAGAAGTTTGAGAAGCGACGGCGGTCGAGGCAGCTAGAAAGGAGTAGATCTCCTCGCAGAAGAAGGAGTGATAGAGATGATTATAGTAGTAGTAGGAGACGAGGGCATGCCAGGGAAGGTATAGAGAAGAAGAAGACAGAGGATGACGATTCGGAGGAGGAAGAAGGACAGGTGATTGGGTAACAGTAGTTGTAGCAGCGTTACAAATGTTATGATTCCGCCTCTTTCAGCTGACTTGACGCATATTTATTGGATTCAAATTTGGATGTGGTGAATTCAGATGTTGTTGGGAATTCTTGAACAAGAGTATGTAATGTCTGAATATAGACACTGCCCTCGTCCATTTTCAAATCAAGAACATGCCCTCCTTTGCTATAATCTGCCGTCATGAAATGCAAATGATACCCTGGCACTGAAAGGGCATGGCCAAGGAAACCAGGCGACCAGAAGCCGACAAGCCAGCCCTCTTGATCATTGTGAAACTCCATGATTGCCTGCTCCCGGGTGACTTCCACCAATGGCCTGTTGTGTTCTTGTTTCCGCACAGCTCTAACCTTGACATAGCTGAAAGATCCTTTAATCTTAATTGCAGCAAACAAGTTCTTAGATGACAGCCATTGATCCAAAGCACTGTGGAGATCAGACCAACCAATATCATGAATGGTGTGGTGGACACTATGCTCATCTGAAAATGTGCAAACCATCATAAATGGAGAGGTGCTCTCAGGAGGAATAATGTGACATTCGCCCTTCTCAGTTTGCTGATACGCCACTCCATCGATCACAACAACTTCACCATTAAGCATACTCAACGTGCCCAATCCAAAGTTTCCATGCCGCAATACCTCACCTACTGTTATTGTACCTGAAAGCAGGCCTTCCACCAAGTCTAATATTGGAGCAGAAACAAACAATGTCTGCTCTGTTGAAGGCTTATCACCCCCCTGAGGTATATGCACTGAGGATGGGCGTACAACTCTCTCAATGCAAGTGATTGCGTACTCCTCAGGTGATATTCCTGCACTGTGCGACGCAAGCACAAGCGGTCGGTGTAGAGTCTCTGGAAGGTCGAGCGTCAATTTCATCGTTCAAACCCTTACCAGATTATCGCCCAATTATTTCAAATTTGACTTCCTGAATGGTGTTTGTAAAGAAAATACCCATTTGTAAAGATTCTAGGAATCTGTAGTCCGAGAATTAGGTATTCTGTAGTGCTTTTATTGCTTCGGTCGTTCCAGCGTCTTGAGCGAGTTCTTTCTTGATTGGATACTTGATTCATTCTTCTTGGATTCCCAATCCCTCGGAAATAAACCCTGCAAAACAAAAAAAAATATTACACGTACTACTATTGCCATTATTCAAAGGCTGCTGACGAATATCTATGGGTTTGACTGGAGCAGAAGTGCTTGTGCAAAATCTCCTGTCTCAAGGAGTGGAGAGAGTATTCACTCTGCCAGGTGCAAAGATTGATCGGGTTCTTGAAGCGATTCGGGCTCTGGATGGGAAGATTGAATTAATTTTGTGCCGGAATGAGCAGTCTGCTGCGTTCATGGCGGCAGGTCATGGCAGGAGGACTGGCTCTGCTGGGGTTGTTCTTGTGACCAGTGGGCCTGGTGTAGCCAACCTGACAACTAGCTTAATCACAGCAACGTGTGAAGGCGATGCAGTTGTCGCAATTGGTGGAGCAGTGCCTTTGTCTCAGAGACTGAAAAGGACACATCAGAGCATGGACAATGTTGGTATTCTGAGGCCTGTTTGCAAGTATGCAGTTGAGATAGATTCCCCTCTGGCAATCGGTGAAGTCATTGGAAACGCTTTCAGAAATGCAGAGGAAGGTCGACCTGGAGCTGCTTTTGTTTCGATTCCAATGGATGTCATGGTCGATGAATGTCCAGAAGTACATATCATGACTCCAGTAAAACCCCCTTCCATGGGACCAGGAAACAGAGAGTCTCTTGATGCAGCAGCAGCAGCATTGAACAATGCCAAGCAGCCTCTCATCTTGTCTGGTGGATTGGCATCGACCCTGGATGCAACAATTGCTCTCAGAGCGCTTTTATCAATCCACCCTATACCAGTGGTGTCAACTTTCCAAGGTACTGGAACAGTCGCAAAAGAGATGGCCTATTTGTATTGCGGAAGGGTGGGCATCTGCAGAAATCAACCTGGGGACAACCTGTTGGAATCAGCAGATTGCATCTTGGCCATTGGTTACGACGTGATCGAATATGATGCCACATTGTGGAACAATTCAAAAGAAAAAAAGACCATCATACACCTCGATGCAATTCCATACGACGTGGATAATAACTATTGCCCAGACATTGAAGTTGTTGGCTCCATTGCCGAGTCCTTGAGGGAACTTACATCCAGGCTTACACTTTCGGCATCCTTGTCTCCGCACGAGAACGAGCATTTGATCGAGGCTAAAAAGCTACGTGATGAATTTTTGGAAGGAATGGAAGTAAAGCATGTTGATGGTCTTGTGCATCCGCTTGACATTGTATCAGGACTGCAAAAAGTGTCGGACGAGTCTGATGACGTGACATATTTTGTGGACATGGGATCTTTCCATATCTGGATCGCTCGCTATTTGGTTGTCCATCGCCCGAGACAATTGGTCAATACAAACGGTCAACAGACTCTGGGTGTTGCGTTACCGTGGGCAATGTCTGCCGCCTTTGATGCCAAAAAGAATGGCACTGACATGACTGAGAAGCTCATTTCAGTCAGTGGTGACGGAGGCTTTCTTTTCTCTGCTGCTGAACTCGATACTGCCGTGCGATATGATTTAAATTTTGTTCATATCATCTTCGACGACATGTGCTACAACATGGTCAAGGTACAGCAAGAAAAGAAGTACCATGGCAAGTCTTGTGCTGTGAATCTTGGTGCTGTTGACTTTGTGAAGTTTGCAGAGTCCATGGGAGCGACAGGCTTTAAAGTTACAGATGCGAAAGAAGTGTATCCGACCATAATCAAAGCGATTGGTATCAAAGGACCAGTCGTGATTCAGATCATGGTTGATTATTCAGACAATGGCACTCTTTTTGAAGAAACCCACGACTCCTTCCATTGAAGTCATTCGCTGGTCTGGCTCATGTGTGGCTGTGTATCCAAACCCTTTCCAGTACAGTTGAAGAATATTTTTGTAAATCAATATGCGGAGCTTTATACACAATGCGTACAAAAATGCCTCAGAATACATACTACCACCTCTCAGCGAGAGTCGGTTTGAACAAAAAGGAGTACGTTTGTCCCTATTATCGATCCTTGAATCCACCGTGTGGATCATTATGAATATGTAATGACTATTTGGGTCATATGTGTTGCTAGGTGCTTACTCCAGAAGAGTTTGTTGAGGCTGGGGATTTCCTCGTTAGAAACTGCCCTACGTGGTCTTGGTGCGTCAACTGTCGACTTGTACATCTCATATGAATGTTGTTAAAAGCAAATATATGTTTCTATAGGGAATCGGGAGACGACTCAAAGCGTTGGTCATTTTTGCCGAGGAACAAACAGTACCTGACTACTAAGAATGGTATGTGAGGCTATGAATACTTTACGACACGTTGCGTTCATTATTACCGCCGCTTGTATTGCAGTTCCTTGCTTTAGGAGAGCTTCGGCGATTGAAAGCTACCAGGATGAGCCACAGGACCAATCACAGGACTCTGAAGAGGGTTATGATTATTTGCCAGGCACAAGCAATGCCAAGCATTCTGTATACGATATCGATCAAGGTGATATCGGCGAAGATGAGAAAAATGCGGAAGATGTTCTAGATATATCGAATTTAGATATCGCGGATGAGGAGGAGATAGATGAAGGTGCTGCACCCTGTGCTGGCGTTGGGCTCACAGAATCACAGAATCAAGTGGCAGGTGATCACGATGCATCTGTCATTTTGACGAGGAAATACACTCTCATTATTTCGTATGATAAGTACTACCAAGTCCCTAGAGTCTGGTTAATTGGATACAAAGAGGATGGGAGTCTATTGTCTCATACAGAAATTATGGAGGATGTGATTGGAGATTATCATGACAGTGGGCGAAAGACTGTAACTATCGAACAGCATCCGCATAAAAATGCTGGAGGATCAGTGGTTTCGATTCATCCATGTCAACATGGAGCTGTCATGAAAAAGTTGTCGTCGCTGATTGCTGGAGAGAAGGGATTCAATATTGAACAGTGCGTTGATTGTTCAGGATTTGCAATGAAACTGAGTTATTTTCACCCATTACTTTGATCATGTTGCAGGTATATGGTACTCTTCCTGAAATTCATCTCATCAGTCGTTCCTACAATTGAATATGATTACACAATGGCATTTGGGTCCCCCTGAGACTATGCAAGCCTGAATGTTTCTGCTGTATCATACTCTCCATGTTCTTGAAAATAGGTAACTAAGCGATCCAGGAATGCATTTTTTGATATTGTCTCAGAATCCCCGATGATAACGCAGTGTCGTTTGGCTCGAGTGACAGCCACATTCATTCTTCTCGAGTCTGAGAGGAAACCCACCTCACCCGATGAATTGGATCGCACCATTGAAATAACAATTGCTTCTTTTTCCCTTCCTTGAAATCCATCGACTGTACTTATTTCAAGCTTTGATCCAATATCTGCGGATCGCATCGAGCGAAGAAGGGTCACTTGTGCTGCATACGGTGTGATGACTCCAATGTCAGCCGGTCTCATTCCTGCTGCAGTAAGCTTTTCAATATATGCCATCACAATATCAGCTTCACCCGTATTTTTTAGACTCTCACCGTCTTCTTCTTTTGTTTCCTCCATATCGCACCCTGCCGTGTCGATAAAGGCGAGAACTGGAAATGACTCATGAACGAGAGGCTCATCAAGTATTCGATGAGCAACAGATGCATGTGCTTGTATCCGGTCATCATACAACTCTACTGAGGACCATTTCATAATCTTTTCATTCATTCTATATTGAGTTAACAGTGTTTGCGTGATATGATCACCCCACATCTTTCGTAATCTCTCAAATAATGTCACGGATAAGCCCTGCTTGGATGCTTTCTCTGATAGTATGGTGGGTGTCAGCTGCAGGTGATCTCCTCCCAAAACGCACCGTTTACCTCTTACCAGAGCGCTCCAGCATGATGGTTCGATGGCCTGAGCTGCCTCATCAATCACAACAACATCAAATATTGGCAATGCTGAAACATGGCGGGATGCAGCACCACTTAATGTACAACATACAACATGAGCTGATGCAAGACACCGATCTACCGCAGTCTGCTGTCTCCTCTTCTCCTCCTTGTTCAGATACCTAATTTCTTGTCGAATCTGTTTCCTAGTCTGCCTATCCCTTCCACTCAACTTGAGCAACTTGCTATTCAACTGCTGTATCTCTTGCCGGCAGTCTCTTGCAAGACCCGATTCATCACTGTGTAGCACCTTGTAGTCCAAGCTTTGCTCCAGAATCTGCGGCAACATCCTCGCTGGATGTCCTATACGCACCACATTCAAATCAAGTTTGCCAAGACCTTCCACAATATTATCCACCGCAATATTAGACCCTGCACATGCCAACACTCGACAGCCACGCTTCACTTCCTGTGCGATATATTCTACAAGTGTGGTTGTTTTCCCAGTCCCTGGTGGTCCATGAATCAAAACAACATCCCGCGAGGATAGAGCTTTAGTCACTGCATCCTTTTGGGACTGATCCAAATGCGTATTGATAGGCGTCCACTCAGACGACGACTGCTGCCCTTCACCTTGCTGGCGAACATCATACTCTGGTTTCTTTCCTTCAAAGACAATCTCCTTTATTCGGCATGCATGCCCAACCTTTGATATGGTATCCAATGTACTAGAGAGACGACGATACGTCACATAGTTGGCAAGCTTTTCCACTTTAAGAGGAATACACAGGAAGGAATCATCATCATCAGGCAACACATCCACAGCAACCGTAATGCTCGCATCTCGAATACGGTACACGACTCCTTCAACAACAAAACCCGCACGACTCCCATCCGATTTATTAGGCTTTATTCGAACAATATCATGCTGAGATAACGTATGCGCTGGAAGCACATTCTCTTGCGCAGAGCCCTTGGCACTGCGTGCCAGAGTCAGGAGCGTCTTGCCCAAAAGCCCAGACTCGACGTCCTCCACCCTCACATTCAACAACACAACACCCTTGCGCTGCGCAACTGTCGCATCAGTCTTCGCAAGCATATCCTCAGCCTCTGCCTTCTCAGCTTCATGCTCCAACGTAATCAGTCGATGCATCCTCGCAACAAACTCCTCCTCCCTCTCCCTCCTGAGAGTATGGCGACCCTTCTCAAGACCAAGAGCATCGTCCTTCTTCTTTTTCTTCTTCTCCTCCTCCTCCTCATCGATGCCAACATCTCGTCCATTTGCCTCCCTCATACTAATACAATAATAATATTTTTGACAATGTCCCAGAGGTATTCCATGGACGCATTCATTCAACACTCGAACCGTCGTTGCCCGCATGCGCTTGCGGTTGCCCCCCAACCCATTCGAAAAAATGTAGTCCCCATACATTATTTATGGGTACATGGCTTCATACGCACACACGAGCGTATGCTATGAGCACATTTCTGTTCATCAGATAATGCATCTCTCTCTCACACACACACACACATTGGTTTATTTATTACACAACATATCTACTTTCAGAAAGACTATCGTTCCTCTGTACTCACATGGTAATACACAAAGCTATTATTACTACCATCAGATGGCTTTGTCTTTACTTCACCCCTCTCACGCATCTGCTTTAGCATAGTCTTCATAAATCGCTTGCTCTTCATCCCTTGTGGCTCCACCAACTCCCATATCTCTGCTGCAGTCAGAGGACTCTCTGCCTGGGTCAGCGTGCCCCGAAGTAATGCCTTTGGTCTCTGCTGAACATGATCCTCTCCACCATCCATCATCCTATGACTCGAATCATGATACACTCGTCGTCGCATGTCCACATCTACATGACAGCAGCGACGTTTACTGCTGCTGCTGCTGCTGCTACTGGAAGAAGTCACAGAAGAGGAAAAGAGGCGCACTACATACAATAGCAATCGGATGGCATCAATCACTCCAAGAACCACATCATAAATATAAAATAACGCACATATATCCACCTCAGATGCCGAGATATTTGAAACAATGGTGCCGAATGAAGGACAGAGGTGTTCCCATTCGTAGGCTCGTCCACGGCGACCGAGCGATCGTCGCAATTCTGCACCTACCCCTGATACCAAGAAAGACATGGGTATAGTAATAATAATTAATAAAAAGCAGTCCTTGTCATCATGATTAGCAGCACTCGATGGTGCTGTTGACAAAAAGTTCCTTGAATAGATGAATAAATCGACTCAGTGCATCCAGCATGCATTCATCCATGACCATGTACCCACTCTCAATAGTATAATTTATCACAATATTGTGCAAAAACAGCAATATTAATCTGATTAGGCTAGACAATGCAGCACGATGAAGTTGTCTGGCAGCTCATTATGCATGGGCATTGCAGTTTTCGAGCAAAAACACAGACACAGAATTTCTGTAGAAATGAATACAATGTGACAGGTATGTGATATTGCCATAATAATACACATGAGAATGGTTTTAATGCGAATACTGTGTGTATCATCAGGGTTGTGTAATAGGAGTTCCTGTCCCTTGGCAAATAGCAGGTATGCCACCATCCGGGAGGACAAGGGGAGGTGTTACTTGTACATCAAGACGGCAGAGAGAGCCCATGCTCCTAAGAAGATGTGGCAGAAGATTAGATTGAAGCGGCAGTATGCGGCTGCGCTGGCTCAGATTGATGAGCATTTGGCCTACTGGCCCAAGTTTTTGGTGCATAAGAATAAGCAGCGGTTGACAAAGATTACGCAGTATCTTATTAGGATGCGCAAGCTGCAGCTCAAGGTGAAGCCAAAGTTGGTGACGATGCCTGCGAGGAAGGAAAAGATGGAGAAGAGGAAGGAGGCCAAGGCAGAGGCTGCAGCGCAGTTGGACAAGGCTATTGAGAAGGAGCTGCTTGAAAGGCTGAAGAATGGGACATATGGTGATATTTATAACTTTCCTACATTACAATATAAAAATGCGCTGTCGAAGGAGGCGTTGACTGAGGATGAAAAGGAGATTGAACGGGATGTGATGCTGGAAGATGAGGAGTTTTTTGTTGAGGATGAGGATGAGAGCGATGATGATGGGGACTCTGTGGAATGGCTGGATGAGGCTGATGTGCCTCTGTCGGAGGACGATATGGAGGATATGACGACGCCTTCGACGTCGTCATCGTCCGAGTCAGAGGAAGAAGATGATGATGAAGAGGACCGTGCGGCCCCACGGACATTGAGCAAAAAGCGACGAACAAGGCGCCCTCATGTCGAAGTTGAATATGAGCATGAGCATGTTGGTCTACAACGCTCTCAACGATAGATGCTATATTAATTAATTAATACTGGTGTAATATTACACAGACAAGACAAATATAGAGGACTTATACAGTAGTACAAGCGCAGATATGGGAGGAGCAAAACAACGACTGTCTTCGGCTGAAGAGCAATGCTTGAATCTGCTCTTGGATCAAAATAGACCATTTAATGTACAGGTATGGAATATAATTGCTTAGAAATGCGATACGCCTGTGTGTGTGTGGTGGTTGTTCGAAAGTCGTTGGGGAGTTCATTGACAATCCTGTATGGTTTCTGCTGTATTCATTCATTACTGCGTATGTGTATAGAATGTTGCGGATTTACTTGCGACTCGGGGTGTAAAAAAGTCTCAGGCGGACAAGGCTTTGGCCTCTCTCGCAGGGCAAGGTCAGATTGTGTGCAAGGAATTTGGCAAGACCAAGATTTACTTTGCGACGCAAGAGGACCGTGCTACTTTGTCAGATGAAGAACTCAAGGAGAAGGTGTCACGTATCGAGGGGCTGAAGAAGGATGTGGCTGGGATGGCAGAGGCTGTGGGGGCACTGCAGCAGGAGTATAAAAGGCTGAAATCGAGCAAGACCTTGGATGAGATGAAGGAGGAATATTCCGCATTACAGCGTGAGGCAGAGGAATTGGATGGGAAGCTAGCAGTGCTGAGGAATGGGGAGGTGAAGCAGATTTCCCCTGCTGAGATTAAGGAGGTGGAGAAGTCTATAGATTCATGTCTGTCTGCATGGAAATCTCGCAAGAGGAGTTTTAAGAACGTCTGGGATACCGTGTCAGAGAATTTGAACGGGAATCAGAAGGACTTGTTCGAAAGTATTGGGATCGAGGAGGACGAGGAGGATGTGGCTGTGCTGGAAAAGACTGTCAAGGCGTTTTCCAAAAAGAGGACCAGAGCATAGTGTTTCTTTTGTTTTTAAAAGTATGCATGTATCATTATTTGTATCATTCTGGTAAAAATGGCAATAAGTGTGTTGACGGTGATGCGAGAGGCTGTTGCCCAACAACGGCATCAGGATGATTGTGTTGAGGGGTGAGTTGCAGATCTAGCAGTTCAGCCGTGCCTGGGCAATTCATGGCAACTCGTTTGAGCGCTCCCGAGCAGATTTTATTGCATTCTCCTATTTCATCGATGCATTTGTTCCAGCTGTATATGTCATGCTGTTCATATGTGCCTGGTGATCCCTGATAGTTGGACAGTGCTTGCAAGACTCTAACAATGCAGCCGCCAAGTTGACCATTCAATTCCAGGGCGAGCATGTCGATGAGGCAAGTTTCACTTATGATGAGTTCGTCATTACCAATATTCACTCCTGGTGTACTAAACAAAGCCTCTAAGATGTAGAGAGCTGCCCTCTGGTACACATCAGGGGCTCTCTGAACAGTCTCAATCAGTCGTTGAATGAAGAGCAATCCATACCTGGGGAAAAGTTCGTGGATAATGATCGGAACTACTTCCCTAGACCAATTTCTGCAGCTCATATCGAGATCCATTTTTGAGTTTGGATCGGATTCGAGGCATTGCAGGAGGGCTCCCAAGTCTGTCCACCCAACACATTCGCATGCCTGTGATAAATCCTGAAGGAAACCTGATATCTCCTCGGAGTCTACGTTTACTTTCACAAACACCCAAGGTAAAGTTGAGGAGACAGTGATTGCGAGACCAATGTATACATCACCAATGATGGATTCAATGCCAGCCAAGGGATGACTTGCAAGGGAATATGAATGCACTGTGAACCATTCCTGCCTCTTCAATTTCTTCAAAGCCCGTGGTCTTAGGACATGCATCTTGGAAGCTCGATGAATTTGTCTACAAATTGAGGCAAATGCATCCAGCGTAAGTCGCTCTGTGTCCCCTTGAAACAAGCCTTTGACCAGAAGCTGTTGCAGAGCAAACCAGGGTCCAGCAGCATCATCTTCAACATCCTCAATATCTTCCATAAGACTTTTTCCCAGCAGCCATACATCATCAGGCATCTTAGTATTGGAATGGTCTCGCTTGAAAGCATGTTCTGGGGCAAAAACGCTCAAAATTGCCTTCTGCACGAGCAGGTCTGAGAAATCCAAGCAATCCAAGAGCTCCAGAAGCATGGCCATTGCCAGTTCTCCCACTCTGACCACGCTCGAGTTCAACAAGGCAATACATGCAGCAAATAAATGAGGATATAAGATAATTTTATCTCGACTCGTGTTCGATAAGAGCACCCTAAGGGTGCATAGGATTTCAATACCAGTGTCAAGTCCCTCAGATGATGCAGTTTTTAGACATTTCTCCAGGCAAAATAGCAATGAAGTGCACGCTGGGCTTGTCAAAGAAGGGGAAAGTGAGCAATAAATTTGATGAGATCGCGATGCTCCATGCCTTGTTCGTGAGCAACACGCCCACTTCAGAGCCTCCGAGGCCCATTTTTCTGATAGCCCAGAGTCAAACGGGAAGCAATTTGCAACTGCAGAGCCATGCACTTCTCAGTACGTGAGCATGAAGAACGAAAATAGGGACATCAATACATACCTATTTGGACAAAAGCAGCAACGGATCCTGCGGAAGAAATCCACGGGTATGTTAGTGTTGGTAGCTCCCAATCCCAGATCCTTTCTCCCTCTGGTACACTCTGTAAAAAGCCAATAACACCTGCCACCCTTGCATAGTCTGATGAATATACTGGATCATCATGTTTTGAATTTGTTTCTAATATCTTGTATGAAAGATTATACAGCAAAAATTGCAAAATCTGACAAGATTCGTGGCACACTTGCTCATTGCATGAGTCCAACTGCAAAACAGCAATATGCAGTAGCTCTGCCAAGTGTGGACGCAGGTATTCATCATTTTCAGACACTATCTCGCTTAAAAGGCAAAGTGCACCCTCTTGAGAAGATAAAAATCTGCGCTTCTCTATGATTCTAGGAATTGGCTGAAGATGATCATCTGCTTGGACGTCATGCGTTGAAGTCCCTTGGTTATCTTGCAGCAAGCCTGAACCCAAGGCTGCCTCCAGCGACTCTTCCACATCATACTCTCCGTATTTCGTCCGAGATTTTAGTCGATTCTCATCTTCATCCGCGGCCAGGCCCGAAGCTGATATCGTTCCAACTGCTGCTGCTCCAGCCACAACGACAGTATCAGCAACAGCAACGCCGGTTTTGATAATGATATCCACAGTAGATCTTTTGATTACCTGAGCAAATGATGACGCAGTAAATGGCTTAGAACGATCTGCTGTAGCTGCCGCAATGGCAGCTGCTGCTCGTGCTGCTAGTGGCTGCTGCCTAGGCAGAGGTTGTTGAGTCGGAGCTGTTGCGGCTCTATGATGGAATTCCTTTATCTGCAAACATGCATATGAACATAAAAGAAAGTACGACCAGATATTAGATGTCAAAACACCGTACCAATCCCAGCTCCACCGTATTATTTATCTCGGCCTGATCTAAAGGCTCATCCTTCCCATGCAGATTGAGTACTTCTGATTCTGCCAAAGTTATCAGATGCTCCACTGTAAACCTGGGCGCCACCCGTGAAAGATAAAGGGCAATATGTTTTCCACATTCCATGGATGAATATTCTAAGTTGCTTTTGAATGATTCTTTGCTCTCACGTAGGAGTTTAGATAAGAGGAAATTGAGCACAGGTGCAATGTTTCCTCTGTGCATAGCTATGGTTCGCCAAATTTCCTGAATAGCAGTGCTCTGAACCAAGCCAGGAGCATTCGATACATTATAAAGCAAATCCAAGACAGAATAAGACCATCCATCTCCAGAAAAGTCAGCGTGCTCAAGCCATGGGGGAAGGCAAGAGAGGGTTTGCTGTAATTTCTCTGGATTACTCACAGCATTCTTGTGTCTCCTCAATAGTTCCTGGGTGACTTGCAAAGAGGCGTTTTCATAATGCATTGCCATTGCAGAAGATACTTTCTGTTGGAATATGGCATGGGAATTCTGTAGACCACCAACCACAACAAGGTCCTGGATCATTGCATGCTGTCCGCTACTCTCCTTGTCCTCCAACCCTAGTTTTGAAAACGAAGCCTTCAGACCCTGGTCAGGATTGTATCTCCTTTCGATTGAATGCAGCAATTTCCTGGAGTTTGATCGAATTTGGGGGTCCGAGTCAACCATTTTACTCAGTACGAGAGCTATGAGAGTATGCAGGTCAAATTCAATGGATTGGTTCTGCATGATGACATCGGAGAGAACCAAGAAATGAGCATTTGCGACTGCAGCACTAGATGAATAGCATTGATCGACAAACATTGGACACATGTTCAGATTTGACTTCAGATAAAATTTCAAAGCTTCTTTTGCAATTTCAAAATTTTTTGGTGCCCAGCATGTGCGGAAGTCTTGGGAATGCTTTTCACCATCTGGCACGTTACTCTCTAGCATTCTCCGTATCCACGTAAATACTCTACCATTGGGATCTTGGCTATCTGAGTCAAATACAGGGCCTAGCAACATCGCGCCCATCGCAAGATTTGCAGAATCTTCCAACATTTGTGATGAGGAAAGAATCTCCTTTTCGACCTGCTTAATGACTTCAGGATCACGTGGTTTCACAGCCGCTTTCGCGGAGGCTATGTGCCTCCGAAGTTCAGATCGAAACAATCCTGGCGTCTGCCCCTCTTCCGTATATAGACTAAATGTGTTGTAAAGTTGCTTGCGAAGCATTGGCGGGAATGCCTGTGAATGCCTCTCAGAGAGCTGCAAAGCCACCTGGCGGGCAATAGAGCAAAGACAATACCGCAGTAGCTGTAAATCTGGCGATACAATGGACGAGACATCAATAAATCTCACCGTTTCGACGATAAACCCTATTAACGAGTCACGCATTAGGATCTCACCCTGCAAGGTGTTCGGCTCTATGTTTGAGCATACAGCACAAAGGATTTGAGCATGAACGAGCCTTGCATCTTTCCTGAAGCTTTTAGCAGATTTCAAGGAGCTTCCTTTTCTCTCACCAACAGCAGAGTACTCAGTCTCAAGAGGTTGACATTTTTGAACCACACTCCCTTGGAATGATTTGTCTGCACAACCAATAGCAGAGAGGGCCAAATCTGATCCGATTCGGGCTGAATTGATAAGAATCCCGAAGAAACCTTCTATTTTCCTGGGAAGAAGCTCATCAATGGAAAGGCATGCATCACGAGGAGTTGGAGCAATTATGAAACAGTACAAATCCCCCCAAAGCTTCTTCTTCCCATCTGTGGACACGGTCTGCCTCCCATTCTGATCTGTCACTGTGAAATTATGAAAATTTCCCAAGGTTTCAACGACAATTGTAGCGGCAGTATCTTTTGCGTAGATCCAGCAGTGCCTCATCAGCTCAGATAAGATCTTCAACCACCTTGATGTTCTGTCTGCTTCAGTTGTATCAGACATGCACGATTCAAAAGAGCAGTCATGTGGGACAGGCTTCCAAACTCTCAAAAGATCAGAATACGGTCCAATATCCCAATAGCAAGATCGAGATATCTGATTTCCCTGTTCTTGTATCATTTCGAACAAATATTTTTGGTCATGCTTCACCTCAGACAAAGGACTGTTTGCCCCTGATGAAAATGCTTCACGAATAGTTGATGAAGCTGTTCTCTGCCATGGCATGGACAAAGTGCTTCCAGCTCTGGGTGTTATCATCTCTGAGAATGATCTCCGGAATTTGTCAATGGATTGGCCATTTGAGGTCAACTGTTGATCATTGGCCTGGCCAAGCCGCACCCAAGGTTGAGAAGCAGAGCGTGTGTGTTCATACGAAATTTCTAATTCTGTCTTTTCGGGCATTTTCTCAAGCATCTTTGGTACACTTGAGGCTGAATTATTTGAGTCTAATGCCCGAAATGTATCGGCCCTTTCCTTCATGCTCAAGTGCAGGTGGCATGCTGCTTGTAAGACCTTGAGGCCCATTGATCTGATGATCTCGCTAGGATGACAAAGTAAGAAGAAACCACATGATTCTACGTGATGTAAAACATCAAAAGTTTCCTGTTGATATGTAGACCATGGAGCTTGAAGGTCTGAAATCTTTTGACTGTTTGATGTCTCCCAAATTTTCATCATCTGTATTAGTAGGTTAGATACATCCATAATCAGCTCTTCTGTATCGAATAAAATACTTTTAATGACCCTAGTCAAACCCTCAATGACCGAATTTCGAGATCCTGGCCAAGCTGTCATGCAACGAGATAGTGCCGATATTGCTGCACTTCGTACACTAGCTTCAGCATGAATAGTGTAAGATGGTACATCCTCCATAAATATTTGACTAGCTTTAGCGTCTTGTTTCCAACCCGATGGGATAACAAAAGGTGTAGCATCGAGTAAACTCACAAGAACGGTTAGGGCAGTGATTCTCTCCTTCGATATCCCATCTTGCTGGGCCCTAACTGAATTAGAAATCTTCGAGTATCCATGTAACTGATGGCATTGAACTCTAATTTTCTCCAATGCATCTGATAGAGGAGAACTCAAGTGTCCTACTTCGAGAATATCAAGTAACGAATAATCCTGCTGCAAAAGATGCTCCATTCTCTGGACAAGGTACCGAGGAACGGGCTTGCCATATGGGGTATTGGGGCCTAAATTCATCACCAATGCTTCCAAAGCCGCTGGAGTTGGTGGGAGTTTTTCCATATAATCAATATCCTCATCAAAGAGTTTTCCTGGTGCTTGTGCCAAGATTGGAACGAGGGATGATATCGCGATGAATGGAGCTTCCCATGAATGGCTCCCTTCAAATGTAAGCATTTCCATGATCATCCCTTTGAAAGCAAATTCTGGCAATACCGATGAAACTGACACACAGAGGTGTTTCAGGACGATGATGGTTTCACATGAGCTTAAAGTTCCTTTGACAGCAGCAGAAACTGCTGTCTGAGTGCTTCTAGACACCCATTTGCTGAGTCGTTCAGGGTCACTCCTGCCACTCAAGCGCTTCAGGAAACAAGAAACGCAGCGAGTCAAGCATAATACAGCCATAGGAGCATTTTTCTTATCCTTCATTTGTCTACATAGATTATCGATCAGGACATCGATCGAATTGACGAGGCCATTTTCATCTTCAATGCAGGTCAACACTGAGACTACAGGATATCCTGCCAGAGCTTGCTTTGACTGCTTCGTAGTCCATTTAAAGAGTTCTGTACGAAGGAGAGCTATTGTAGAGTGCCATTGACTTCTCAGAGAAGGGTCAGATTTCGAACCAAATTCTCCAGGATCCTTTGCATCTGATAAAGGACTCAGAACGGAGGCCAACAAGTCACACAGTGCATGCTGCAGCCTGCTCTTCTTTTCACTTGCAACGTGTCGCAAGGGAAAAACCGCTTCTAAAAAGTTAATAGCTGATGTCAATGACGAAGCAGACGTATCTGTCAATTTGACAAACCGGAGTGCATGGCATAAATCATACATCTCTTGTCTTGCAGGAGATGATGCATCTGCTCTCATTCGACTTCTAAGCTCTTCGAGGAATCTTTTCAGAATTGAGTCTAATGTAGTAAGGGACAGTTCTCCAAGCAGTTTTGAAGCGGCTAAAATGACTTTATCTTTCAGCTGAGAGAGTGATACATCTTGCAATCTTGAATCCACATATCTGTCAGCATTCAAAATCCAATCAAATGCCAGTTCTTCCAAGTCATCGCTAGTTTTCTCAGAAACAGAGGTACCGTTATTTTTAACTATATTTTTTGACGCCTCCAGAAAGAATTTTTCAATGATAAGCTGCATTGAGAATAGAAAATAGATCAGCATGATACTTGGGATATTTTGCAGCCAAAGCCGTACCCTTGATCTCATAAGAACCGCATGATTCGGCCTAGATGTATCCATGACTACTTTCAAAGCATATTCTCTCCATTCTAGTAATTGCGAAAGAATAGAATCTGCCGCGTGAACAGAAGCCAACTGCAGACATGTCACCAGGTTTGAAGTCAAAAAATCTTCTTGGTGCTTGTCATACAAAAGCAGAGTAACCACGTACACTCAACCCCTCAAGAGTCTTTACGAGAGTAGAATCCTTAGTGGCGTCACCTTTTTCCTGAACAAGAGAAACAAGACAATCAGCAATCGTCGATATAGTTGTTCAGACACAGGCTTGTAACTACTCACCACTTTCAACTGAACCTGGCCTTTGAACTGCGCAACAAGCGCACTGCCAACTTTTGATGCAAACATTATATTTTAAATATGCTCTATCTGTCGACCGGTCGTGCAGAACAAGATGTACCCAAACGAACTCTCGGAAAGGTGACTATTCCACCGATTCGCAGTCTCCTGCGTCAAACATGCTCGTTCTCATATATTCCAACTGATCATCTGAGAAACTATATTTAAATACCACATCTTGCTGGCCTTTTTGCCCAGACAAATGTTCACGTGACCGCAGAAACACTTCGTTTGTTTATTTAAGGAAACTTGTACTGTCAGGCCATGGTATGCGCTCCGGTTGTCTTTATTAGAACAAGCAACGCTCACATTACAGTAACTTGAAGTAATTATTGGCATCTAAATAGCAGCCATGTCGGAGGTTCACGGTTTCTCCCCCTGCAAGTCCTGCAACCGTTCAGTTCAGGTGCAGTCGTGCTTCTATCGGCAACAAGGATCCGTCTCATACACTGATACAAGATATATACTCGATTCTATGCAGAAAAGGGGAGGATACGCAAGTCTGTGCGAGATTCTTGGGTGGAGACTCAAGGGGCGCCGGCGCCACCGACAGAACCCCACAATTTGAATTAGAGAAGTCGGTAATCGGTGGGTATGCGAATGTATCACGCCCATCAATACCACACTGTCACATACAAAACAGTCAAATTATACAATCAACTATTGTTAGTAACATTTTACGTTCAAAAGTGCATATTGCTGCGCTAATCAACAAAGGTATGTAAAGTTCGAGTCCAGATCCATTCCAACCGTTTGAATACGTCACGTCGATTTGCCCCATATTTTCACCAATGGCTGTGCTAATGTGACATAAAAATGATAAAAGTTGAAGTGTGTATGGGGAACGCATGTTCATTGTGATGAATGCATGTGTTCTGGTGTCACGAGTCTGGTGGCAACGAGACCGTTCAAACCCACCGTGGAAGGACGAGTCATGTTGACAAGATGCATCGAAACCTGGTGTAATACACTGTAAATAATATATATATCACGTTGTATGCCATGCAGACTTGTTCGTGAATTCACTCAGTGTACTCTCACAATGATGGAGCAGCGAGTTCCAGGGACTGTACGACTTGCACTGCACTGCAATTGCGACTTTTACAAAGAGAAAGGATGCTGGCGCTATAACCAGAAATTCTGCGTGGAGACTGAAATGTCTACAGATACGAGCCTTTCTGACCTCAATCTCCGTTTGATGGACACGATTGCCCCCGTTGCCGGCCACAAGGGTAAGATTACATCAGTATCTTCCAGACTCCCTGGCAAGAGGTTCAATGGGAACCCTGTTCATCTGAAAAAGATTGAGACCGAAGACGATTTGGAGTACCTGCTCCAGATCTGCAAAAATTCTTTCGTCGTCAACAAGGATATTTACAGAGTAGATGTGTTTGTGAAATTTGAACCTCTCAACATTGAGGAGGAATATGGAAAGGATGTTGCCCAGTTCCTGGCCAAGTTGAAAAATGACAAGGCCTACGAAGCGGAAGTTTTGGCAGGGCTCGAGGAATTGAATCAAGAAGAATGGGAGGATGATATTTTCCAAATGGATGAAGATATTGCTTTGGAACAGCTTGCTGCAAATGCCAGCGAGGCGTGCAATGCTTCCTCAGAGTTTCCCTATGGTTCGGGATTGTCCGTGGGCGACACTGGTGCTATTTCCCTCGACAAGATTGGAGCATATAGACCCATCTCAGCTACCAATACCTGCCAAGATGAAGATATCGTTGTTGCTCAGGAAGATATTCAATGTGCTGGTGGTGAGGAAAAAGTCACTGTTACTGACAGTGTCACTGACGAGTCAGATGGTGTGCCTGATATTGCTGTTTGCGAGAAGTCAGGGACTCCTCAACACCATGCTCCTGAAAAAGGAGGCATTGCTGCAGATATTGTGAGCGTGAAGGCTGCCATTGTCACATGCAACGCTCCTGAGAAGAAGCAACCACTGATGGGGTTGTCCAAAAAGGTGAAGAGATCAAGGCGCGCATTGTCAAAGTTTTTTGGTCTTTTTACCTGTTTTGCCACACCATCATGCTTGGCGTAAACAGATGTTCGTGAATGCTGGGACTGGATCAGCCAGCTGGCCTGCAGAATTCCCAGCATTTTTTTTTAAATTCTTCGTTCACTGACATGAGGGTGTGAATATGACTCCAACGCATGTCTCCTCATTGTAACAAAACTCATATTTCATTTGATTTCATTTACGGTACTAAGGATGAGAAGAGTGCACATTGTGCTGTCTGTTTTGTTGTGTTTTCACAGTTTTTTCACGGTTTTTGGAGCTGTCGAGCACAAACGATGTGGTGCCTGCAAGGTCGTCGCAGTACGTTAAAAATGCTACATTTAGCTATCAAAATATAAATCGGTGACTACTGGAACGTGTTTGCAGGGCGAACTTCGTGAAAGATTGAGCAAAGAGAAGAACCGTGTCAGAAATGCCATCGACTCCCGTGCAAGGCTCGATAAGGATGGTAAGAGATACGGAAAAGTTATCAAATTTGAAGTCAGTGAACTCAGAGCAATCGAATTAATCGATGATTTGTGCAATGAGATGAAAAAATATCACTTTTCACAAGGTACCTGGTCTGCTAATAAGAGCTCGTCATCAGATACTGCCGAGGTCAAATATCAGCGATCATACCTTGTGAATGTTTGTTCTGATATTATTGGAGAGTGGGAAGATGAGATTTCACGGGATATTAGAGAGGGCAAGGCTACAGCAGAGTCAGTGGAGGAACTGCTGTGCCACAATTATTCAAAATCGTGCCACGGGCTCGGGGGCGACAACTCGAAAGATGAATTATAACGTCAAAGGATTAATGAATACGAAATCGTTATGTAAGATATTTATTGGACTGGTTGACTTGTCACAAGAATCCTCCCCAGTCCCGTAGCAGTGGCAGTCTTTTGACAACTCGAATGAGTGCATCATCATCCCTGTTCCTCGACAATCTTGGACTTTTATTTGAAACCCTATGCTGTTTCGTAGAGGACTGCTGCCTGGATGGATGGTATGTCCTTTGGGTCTTTTGTGTCTTTCGCACAGTGGCAGAATCATCTGGTCTCTGATTGTCTACCACTTCTCTAGCCCTACGCATGCTCGCATATCGACGCCTTGAACCATCAGATTCTGCAGTACCCTCTTTATTCCGGACACGTTGCGTTCTCTGTGTCGCAAAGTAGTCATAAATCTCAACAGCTGCCTGGAAAACAACCCCACGCAGACCAGGGACAGCAAAAACAATCGCCGGAAGAATAAATATAAATCTGTAATCGTGAATTACCCATGGAATAATGAGAATAACTGCAACCGAACCAAAAAGAACGACCAACTCTGCTTCCAAAGGCTCCTTCTTCCTACTTCTCTGGTACAAATCTGCTCTCTTCCTCCGTATTCGCTCATCCACGGAGAGAGAATCATGTTTCTCCTTTCTGTATTCTATTATCTCACCCTCGTATGTAGGAGCCTGGAATTCTGCTCTATTCGAGGAGCAGGTGGTCTCCGATACTCTTCTTCTCCAACTAGAGCCACCACAAAGGGTCTTGCTACGCCACACGGAACAACAATGCTGGCAACATGCAAATGTATGCATAATGTAGTCTGGACAGAGCTGCTTGGCAGCTCGGTCTGAATGAAAATGAACAATCACCCCATGGTATTGCATCAATTTCCTTCGATCCGGTCCAACTCACAGGTTGACCGAAGAATACTTGTCATGATGTTCCAAGTGCACGTGTCTCCTTGAGCCATGGTTGTCACATGAATGAGGGCATTAGAATTCATTTTGAAATCAGTTTGTACTACTGTTGCAAAACGATATGGGTGCGATCCCAATGGTTGCGAAGAATACCACCTGTACTGGTCGTATGCCAGCAAGGGCTGGTTCGAGAATGGCGGTGAAGCCTCGCTCAGTGCATGGTTCAATTGGACTAAAAAATAGAAAAATGAATAATGCGTCGCACGATCGTGTGATTGAGTCAACAGGGAATGTACCAACGACGAGAGGGAAGGGCATGTGCCGAGCTGTGGTGGACTCTGACCAGATGGTGCGTGCATTGCCTTGTATCTATAGGATATAGAATTCTTAATAATAAATTATGGCATGTTGCAGGAGTCGAATGAGAGTGGAACCCTGAATTACCTTAGCCGACCAGCCAACGGGAAGCAACGAGTGGTGGTTTTGGGGTCTGGATGGGCTGCTATGAGTTTTATTAAAGCTTGGGATGCGTCTCTTTCGTCCAAGTATGAGCTTGTATTGGTATCACCCAGGAATTATTTCGTATATACGCCTCTGCTGCCTGCCATGTGTGCTGGGACAGTGGAGGAGCGCTCCATTGTGGAGCCGGTGCGTTCTGTGTTGAAGAGCAAGGGGAGGTTTTTCGAAGCAAAATGCAATGAAATTATTCCAGAGGAGAAAGCAATTGTTGCTTGCTTTCCTGAGGATGCTGGATTTCCAGAGGCTTGCTTCAAACTTCCATATGATATTTTGATTCTGAGTGTTGGGTGTGTGAACAACACCTTTGGGGTACAAGGAGTGGAAGAGTATACAACATTCTTTAAAACAGTGGAAGACGCGGCTAGATTAAGATTGAGGGTGTCAGAATGCTTTGAAAGGGCTGCTCTGCCTGCCACATCAAAGGAGGAGAGACAAAAGCTCTTGTCCTTTGTGATTGTTGGAGGTGGTCCGACAGGGGTAGAAGTTGCCGCTGAGTTGTACGATTTGATCGAAAGTGACCTTTCCAAATTGTACCCAGATATTGTTGATGATGTGAAGATTCGGGTGGTGGAGTTGATGGACCATGTGCTGTCCACGTATGATAGGGCTATTTCCAACTATACTGCTGATGTCTTCAAGAGAAATGGGATTGAATTGGTGCTCAACTCCAGAGTCCAAAATGTCGGCCCTGACAGTGTAACGACAGTGAATAAAGAAGGAGAGAGTGTGGATATTCCTTTTGGAGCCTGCGTATGGGCTACAGGTGTCGCCATGAATCCACTGGTGAAGAGTCTTCAAGGCACCTTGCCAGAAGGAACTCAGACGCATTTCAGATCAATTGTCACGGATGAGTACCTCAGGGTTCGTGGTGCCCCTGATGGTAGCATGTTCGCAATTGGTGATGCTGCTACTATTGAACAGCAAAAAGCGCTGGACAAGGCTGATGAATTGTTTGAAAAGGCAGATGATGACAAGAATGGCCAACTGTCCATGAAGGAGCTCAGGTCCTTGTTGACAGAGGCCTCCAAGGACTTTCCCCATCTTGCAGAGCATGCCAGATTTTTGACATCAAAGACTGGAGCATCAAGATTTGGCGGTATTGTAGCAAAGGCATTCGCCAAATCCAATAAAATTGATGAGGGAATGTACAGTAAATACGTCTCTGAGGATGCCTCTTTGGACCGGGAAGAATTCAGGGAACTGTTGCAAACTATTGACTCGGGACTCCGTGCACTCCCAGCTACAGCCCAGGTTGCAAAACAAGAAGGAGAATATTTGGCACAGCTCTTTGCATCACAAGACATCTCCACGACCAAACCAGTGGACCTCAAGGGTGCAGCGCCTTTTGAGTATGTGCACAAGGGTAGTTTGGCATACGTCGGATCAGACCGTGCAGTGATGGATGTTCCCGTCGTTGGTCCCATCATGGGATACTTTGCTGGTCTGGCCTGGAGAGGTTTTGAGACATTCTCGCAAATCTCATTCAGAAATCAAGTGCTGGTGGCCACTGATTGGGCACGAGCCAAAATCTTTGGGCGGGATACATCACGCGTGTAATTATTCACATTTAAATTTAATATCATCTTGTAATTGTTTACTAGAGAAAATATTTACATTCCCTGAAGATCTCGCATGAAATTCTGTGCCAACCTTGACAGTTTCCCACCAGCATCTGATGCCATGGATCGCAACTGCTGCATATCCTGCCGCGCTGTCAGCGAAATCTTTGACACAAGATCCGATGCTGAGTGGTCCGCACTGTTCGATCGAGATTCCTTCCCAAAGTATGCATCGGATGAAATAGCTGCAGACCCTTGGAACTGAGCAAGCTTTGTCTGCCTTTCATAGTCATTTTCCCTACTCGTCTCATTAAAATACGTGGCTGAAGAAATAGACTTTGCATTCCCAAATCTCTGCTGCGCGTCTCCAGAAGTTTCAGTTTGTTTAGGCTTGGTGCCACGAGATGGCTTTCCAAAGGCTGAGCTTCTTCCTGCACTTCCACTGGTGCCTGTAGGAGACAGAGTCTCTGGCTGCTTTGGGCTTGTAGCATTCCCCATTGGGTTGGAGAAGAAATCATCATTCATATCCAGTTGAACATGTCCATCCTTTCCTCTCTGAACAGTAGACTTCTTCTCCTCCAACGCATCAAGAGCAAATCTGGACGACCTTCTCGATGGCAAACTCTCTTCCTCAGCAGTATCAACATCCTCAACCTCCTCTGGCTCCTCCTCAGCAGGAGCCTGTTCAAACAATGATTCATCCACCTTCTTTGACATTTTCTTTATAACCAAACCACCCTTGCCCGCTCGTCTCGCAGGAGCTCGCCCCTTGCCTCCAACTTTGGTGGTTGCAACCGAAGTTGCCTTGCTCTTTGTCATAGTTGCTGGCTTCTCCTTCGCCTGCTCTGCATCCTCAAATGTCGGAGACGCTGGAGTCGCCACATTGGTATGAACACCCTGGGCCACATCCTTCTCCAACTGCTTCTTATACAGCTGTGCAGCCCGTGAAGAATACTTGGCCTCAATCTTGTCAGAACCAACCTCGTCCCATCCGTGTTGTTTGAAGAATGTCCTCGCCCGTTGATTCCCACCAACCGCCATAATTTGAAGCTGTTCCTCAGTCCATGAATCCAACGTCGTCGAACGCACAAAACTCAAATGAACACCCAAACTTCGGTGGATGCCCGCACACGACAAGCAAATGAAAACGCCATACGGGACAGAAGCCCACGTAGGATTCTTTGCTGGACAATCAAAGCATACCTACATAAACATGTATCAAAATCAGACGCAATGGCACCGACGCGGTTGCCAACCACACCAGACGAGTGACAATCGATACTGTAACCACCGGGAGTCGAAGCACACCTACACACCTTGTTCTCAGGCTTTGCCCTCAATTTTCTGAATAAAGTATCTCTTTCTAGCCGTGGCATGCTTGTCAGTATCAAACAAATACACCGACGTGCTGAGTCGTTGTCGCTTCCCTACTGATGGTTGGCTCTCCGTACTCAGGTCCAGAGATGCCTATAATCAACCCCTCGTTGATTATGCTACTATTATTCAGAATACAATTATATTTTCCAACACAGGAGACGGGTGATACGTGGTCTGAAGAGTCTCATGGTTGGTTACAGCTGTCCTTATCGAATTCCTAATTCCTAATTAGCGAGAATCTGGGCCTAGGCCTATTGTACAGGATTGTGTTAATCATAGCACATCCTTTTGGTTGTGAGTCATGATTGGAAACTACTGCCTTCTTCAGGAGTAGTATGGTATCGAGTGCTCGGCTTGCCTTGAGAGTAGCACGAGTGTCTGCTTCTGTTGGCTTTCACGGAGCGAGCGGATTTTCTAGTTCACAGAGGATTGTACATACGATGGCCTCGAGTCAAAGATATATTGATATCGGGGCGAATTTGCTGGATGGGATGTACAGAGGGGAATATCATGGAAAAGAATATCACGCTGGGGACTTGAACAGGGTGTTGGAGCGGTCCTGGGGGGCTGGCGTTGATAAGATACTTGTGACAGCTGGGACGTTGGATGAAGCGAAAGAGGCATTAGATCTGTGTCGACAGGATGGTGCGTGAGTAGGATTCGATTTGTGAAGAGAAAGAACAGGATGTGGATGTTGTTGCTCTTCTTCTTCTGCAGATAGATTGTACATGACCGTTGGTGTTCATCCGACGCGAGGGAATGAATGGGCATCGTATTCAAATGGTGGTCCAGAGGCGTATATGAAGGAATTGGAGGCTGTTATCGAGCAAGCGCGGGGTGAATGCAAGGTGGTGGCTATTGGGGAGTGTGGGCTTGATTACGATAGGTTGCAGTTTTGTGACGCACATGTTCAGAAAGCGTGTTTCAGGGAGCATTTCAAGCTCTCGAAGAAATATGATTTGCCAATGTTTTTGCATTCTCGGGCGACAGGGGGTGATATGGGCAGGATCCTTGAAGAGTATCATAGCATGATGCCAAAGGGTGGTGTGGTGCATTCTTTTGACGGCTCGTATGAAGAGATGCAAGAGCTTGTTGGTATGGAAGGTATATATATTGGAATTAATGGATGTTCCCTGAAGACAGAAGAGAACCTGAGCGTTGTGGCACAGATTCCCATGGACAAGTTGATGTTGGAGACTGATGCTCCTTGGTGTGGATTGAGACCGTCTCATGCGTCGTCAGCGCATGTTAAAACGGCGATTCAAGCAAAGGATAAAAAGAAGCACGATATAGAAAGTCAAGTGAAGGGCAGAAATGAACCTTGCAATATATGTCAAGTTTGTGAGGTGGTGGCAAGCGTGAAGGGGCTCAGTGTAGAGGATGTTAGTGCCAAGGCATACACAAATACGATCAATCTGTTTTTTACATGACACAAATTTTATTTACCAGCTCCACCTGTGCGGAGTGCTTGCAAGATTCGGCCTCCACCTGGAACTGGATGTGGTCCAGTATACTGGCCCAATTGGGCCTCGGAGTTTGCCTTTGCAAGCTTGACAAGAATGTCTTGGGCTTTGTTCCAATCCTCAGATCCAATATCAGCTCCAGCCCATGTTTTTAAGGTTGTTGATTGCAAGGCACGGCCATAGGAGAAGGTAAGGGACCATGGGGAATTAGGGCATGCTTCCTGAAGGGCCTGAAGATTTTGTGTGCTCTCTTCTTCAGACATTCCTCCAGACAAAAAGTGGATTCCTGGAACTGCTGCTGGAATTGTTCTAAGCATCGTTCTCACTGTATACTTGGCGACCTCCTCTGGGGATGCAGATGGTGCATCAAGCCCAGGCAAACACATGTTTGGCTTCAAGAGCATACCTTCCTTCAGGATGCCGTATTCATTCAACAGGCGCATGACATGGCTATATACGTATTCACTCCAATAAGCAGTTTCCTCAATGCTGTAAGATCCTGGGCCCAGTGTGACTTCAGGCTCAACAATTGGTACCAGCCCATTCGCCTGGGCAATTTGGGCGTATCTGGCCAGTCCATGGGCATTCTCCAAAATAGCTTGGTTGCTTGGACCAGACTCATCAGTGATACGGAGCACTGCTCTCCATTTTGCAAATCGTGCACCCTGCTTGTAATATGCTTCACAGCGAGCCCCCAGGTTGTCCAAACCTTGGGTTGTAGTCTCTCCATCACACCCTGGAAGAACCTGAAGACCTGTGTCAACCTTGATGCCTGGAACGATTCCCTGTTTCTTCAACACATCAACAAACTGGACTCCATCATGGGTAGACTGATACAAAGTTTCTTCGAACATGATGGCTCCAGAGATGTACTGCCCAAGACCAGGAGCGGTGTACAAGAGTTGCCTCCAGTTTCTCCTCATTGTTTCCGTATTGTCCACCCCCACAGAATCAAGCCTCTTCCCGGTAGTTGCATTCGACTCATCACTGGCCAAGATACCCTTCCCACGGGTGGCAATGTACTTTGCATTGGCTGCCAATTCCTCTTCGAAAGGGTTGCTCGCTCGTGCCTTGACGACACACCGTGCTGCACGATGCTGCCTGATAGAGCGAGATCTACCCACAGAAGGGGCAGATATGTGCTGAATTTTGGAGTGCTGTAAACCTGCATGCCAAAGAGTCTTGGTAATGCGATGCCAGCTCGTGGGTAGACATGTGCGTGCTGAATCACGTATGACTCATGTTCTGTTTAGATGGAATCGGATGGAAATCATCAACGTACTCAAAGTTTGCATCATTGTATTTGATCAATGCAATAGAAATAATGATTGAAAATTGTCAATCGCAGGCACCGAAACGACCAAGTCTTATCCAGATGATGCCAGAGTTCCTCTTACAATTGTAAGAGTCATCACATGCCAAAATTACACATGATAAGGATGTGATCATCCGGAGCTATATATTGTTACCAATGTTCTATACATTCAACGCTATGTAGGGTTACTCTGCATCACGAGTGTCCTTCTCAGGAGGGGGAACAATCACCACTGGAATATGCAAGTGCTTTGCACACCAGTCAGAGACACTACCAAGTCCAAGAACACCCAACACGCCCCTTTTGAAGTCTCCCATACACCGTGAGCCCAATACAACTGCATCAATATCATTCGCTTTCACATATTTTTGAATAGCAAGTGATACATCACTCGCTCCTCCTTCTGATTCGAGAACCTCGCACACAATGCTCTCTTCCGAAATGCCCATCTCAACAGCCTTTCTGGAAGATTCTTTCACATTATCTTCTGCTATACGATGCAGTTTCTGATCTTCTTGCTCTATTTCTTTCTGTGACAACACATGTGCAGCTGAACAGTCCTCTTCAGCAATCTGCAAGACAAGACAGATTATCATCATTGCAATCTGTTGCAGACACGTCACACAAAGACACGTACATCATATGGCGCTGGTAATGACACTGATGCAATATGAAGCGTATTTCCTTTTTGGAAGGCATGCGTACACGCCCATTCAACTGCTGCCCCGCTGCTTGTTGAATCATCCACACACACAAGAATCTTCTCCAAAGCATGAACCTTGTCATCAGGCTGGTGCACAATACACACAGGAATGTGAAGATGATGAGCAGAATATTGACCCACCGAACCAAATCCAATCAAGCTCATCAGAGCACTCTTCGCAGCCCCCATGTGACGACTTCCAAGTATCAAGCAATCTGCCTTGTTCTTTGTACACCAATTCACAATGCTCTCTGCCACTCCAGATGCCCCTCCAATTGCCTCGAGAGCATGCAATGACGGATGAAAATCATTGAATACATTCTCCGCTGTCCTCTGTAACAAATTGTCCACGCGTGCTGCTTCCTCCTGTTTTCTGTGAGCATACGTTTCAGCAACAAGGCCAACAGGGCCACTCGTCGTCAGCGGTGGAATCGGAGCAACATCACCAGGCACAATATACTTTACAGATAACAAGTGAACCCTATCCTCTGGTCGAAGCAGAGACCCTTTCGCCCACGAACAGGCAACTTTCGAACTTTCGCTGTCATCCACCGCAATGGCAATGACTCTTCCACTCATTCTTCTTACAAATAGATACTGAATTCTTTACTTGCGTAGAAATATATATATTTATTTATTTTCAAAATGATGGCAACTATGCCTCTCTTCTCATTGACGAGAGAGACCCTCTTCCGCCGAGGATTCCGGAAATCGGACGACATGCCACGTCATCATCAGAATCTCTGGCAGCAACGTTGCTGTGCAGTATCTTGGTCAAAAATCGACTTGTAGTGCCACTACATACAGATACATGCAGAAACGTATAGAACAGGAAGGTGGTGCAAGAAAGATGAACGGATAGTTACTTGATGAGACTTTGTTGTCTGCTACAATAGGTGGCAAATTGTAACGCTTTCCTTCCTTATGATTCCGACATTCTTCTCCTCCTCATTCCGGCCAAAATAGTAGCTGCCGTCATTTCATCATTCTTTTTTTCGCACAAGGCCTTCAAGTCTTTTTTGAGACTTTCATGTGCAATAAAACATGTACATGTTCATGTGGATTGTGACAACATTGAGATCCCAGCGAGTACACGTTCAGTCCCAGTGATACTATTTCATGCAAATAAATATTAATAATTAGGCCTTAAGAATGCAATAGATGGTAGAAGAAGAGAGTATTGAGCCGTGGGTGCTGAGTATCAGCCACGGGCTGGCATCGAATCCTTTTCCTTTTCAACACCAATGAAAAGGTGTTGAAAGATGTGCAAGCACATCTCAGTCAAAGTCACTATCCTCATCAGAATCTCCAATGGGTATCGAACCACCCTTTCGAATGAGTCCCTGCTGATGCACAGCAGGCTTTAATGGTTTATGACACGGGCGTTCAAATAGGACGCCTGCCTGGATCAGCCTGGCCTCTAGGACGTTGGTATCAAAGTCTTCGACGCCCCCTAATTCATCCAAACCAACGATATAATCCGTTGTTTTCTCATTCTTAACAATAGCGAGGGTAGGAAGCATCCAAATCCGAAGTCTTTCTGCCAGGAATGGAGCCTTCTCTGCTTCAATCTTGAGAAACCTCGTCTCCAAATGCGATGCACACAAGGTCCTCAGGTGCTTCTCCATCACATGACATGGAGGCGATTCTCTATAGAAGAGACATACTAATCGTTCCTCGCCCTTCATTTCTTTAAAGAAATCCCGCTCTTGCACTTCTTGGAACTCTCCATGCCCACGAGCAATCCATTCCTCCTTTCTAGATTCATTCCTCTTCATCTCTTCCAAGCGCCTACGGCGTATAGACTCCAAATCATCCTCTCCCAAGTTTTCCAATTTGTGCAACTGCGTATCCAGCTCATTCTCCATAGTCTGTGCCGCCTGGAGAAGGCTGTGTTCCAACGCTTGCTGTACAGCGTCTCCTCCTCCCGCCATCCTTCCGACGACGCAACTTCAATCGATCAATAGATGAATAACAATAATAAAATAGGAAGTCGTGTACAGATCAACTGTATTCAAGGCATTCGACGCCAGTCAACTCGGGCAACAAGAAGAGTGTAATTTCAAACTCGATCAGTCAATATTCCACATACGTCATCCTTGTCATAGCGAATCACTTGGTTCTATTTAAATTTTATTTAATATTCGTTGAAGGACGACAGCGCATTCAGATATGACTGTAGCGATGTAGTAATAAACTGCATTCATCGGGTCTTCTAGATGGTTACAGCTATTGCCGTGACTATCACCCAGAGCACCCAATTTGGATTAGACACCTCTGGCTCTCTACTAGTAGCAATATAATGAAATATGAATGTAGCTATATATTGTAGTTCTCATGGGTTGGGTCATCTCACCCGATGCCTGGAAGTGGGAGAAGGGCTGATAGCTCTGGGACACTCTGGTACGTCTGTCCTTGTGTCAGTGTGCTGATGAGTCGTATCAGTACCTTTTTCTTGATGTTTAATGCAGTGACTATTGTCACAAAGCTGGGGAATTGCCAGATATTGGGCCAGTGTTGTACAGAGACCATGACAATGGCTGTTGGAGGAAGGGGCCAACAGGATGGGGTTGCACCAAACGTGCTGCGTATTAGGGACGTGGTTGCGGATGCTGGAGCAAGGCAGAAGGACGTTTTTTCTGTTGATGTTGAGGAGACTATGCGTGCGTATCAGCACTTTTATGAGAACGCAGACGACATTTGCGAGAGAGAAAGAGCTTGGTTGATTGACAATCAGACACATGTGGTGGTGTCTGATGTCGTGCCATTTGCACTGCGCGCTGCTGAGATGGCTGGCATTCCTTCTTGTTGTTTATCCAATTTTACTTGGGATTATATTTATTCATCTTTTGGGGAGGGTGTGCGGGAGCGGTATAGCGAGATGCTCGTGCATTTGGAGCAGGAGTTGTATTCCAGAGCCAGTGTGTATCTGAGGCTTCCGGGGGCGTGCCCTTGTCTTCCTCAATTGGAGGAGGTGGCCATTGATATTCCTATGATTGCTAGGAGAAGCAGAAAAGGCTGTAGAGAGGTTCGAGAACGACTGGGGTTGGATGATGCACACAGGGTTTGCTTGGTGATGCTTGGCGGTCACAGGCTGTGTGGGGTGGGGAATTTTTCCGCTCATGATATTATATTGCCTGATGGTTGGATCTGCATCATGACGCCTTCCATATGGAGAGATATGTCTGAGGATGGTTCTACTCGAGTGCCAGAGCATGTTCGAGTTATACCTGATGCTGATGCATACATGCCTGACATCATTGAGTGTTCTGATGTAGTTCTGGGAAAGGTTGGTTTCGGGACTGTGGGGGAGTGTTTGTCGTCGAAGACACCTCTGGTATATGTAAAAAGGGAGAATTTTGCAGAAGAAGAGCATTTGATTCGGTTGCTGGATAGTCACCAGTCTGGTTTTGAAATCTCAAAGGAATCATTTGTTTCTGGAGATTGGAGGTTTGTGGGCGATGCTGTTGCGACTTTGAATCCTATTCAAATCTCAGCACATGGTGCTCGTGTCGCGGCGGAGTTGATCGCTCAAGTGTCGCGGGTGTACCGAAAGGTGTGTGGGACGGTACCGAATGATGATATCAGACACCTCTGTTTCGGCTTGGTCGCCCAGTTGAACAGACAGGAATGTGGGGGTGATGATGCGTCTGGATTATTTAATTACAAGGATAACATTTACATAAATAGAGCCCCCGGGCGTCTCGACGTGTTTGGAGGCATTGCGGATTACTCCTGGTCGTGGGCACTGGAGGTGCCTACATCAGAGGCAACTTTTGTGGCCACTCAGTTTCAGACCACAGGCGATGTGCCACGTGATGACAATATCCTGATACGAATTATATCCCCCTCTCCAGATACAGCAGCACGATCCTCAAGTTTCGCATCCATTCCCTTGTCTGACATTGTGTCATGGAATGACCAAGGCATGCTGTTTCTACCGACAAGTTACGATTTTGCAAATCTGAGGCGGCGTCTGAAAAGAAATCCCCCCGAATCATGGATTGCATACATAGTTGGAGCATTCGTTGTTCTAGCAGAGAAGAAAAGGGCATTTCTTCCGAAAAATGTTGGAAGCATAGCTATTCTTGTCAAGAGTACTGTACCTGAGGGTGCTGGTGTGTCTAGTTCTGCAGCGCTCGAAGTAGCCTCACTTGTTTCCATTGCTGCAGCTCTGGGTATCTGCTTTGAAAAGCATGAGGTGCCGCTTTTAGCCCAGCGGATAGAAAATGTCATCGCCGGAGTGAGCTGTGGTTTAATGGATATGGCAGCATCGTATCTTGGGATGGCCAATTCCCTTCTGAGTCTCCGCTGTTCTGATCCCGTTCAGATTTTTGGCCAAATCAAAATACCTGACAATTTACGTATCTGGGGTGTCTACTCCGGAGTGCGACATTGTACAGGATCGTCACGATACACATCTGTGCGCATTGGGGCATTCATGGGAAAGAAGATTATACAGACTGATGGATCAGGGCCACCCATTCAGGCTCTCACTGATCTGACCCCTACAGAATTCGAAGAAAAATATATGCATCTGATTCCCGACACTATTTTAGGGACAGACTTCTTATCTCGGTACCATTCCCATGATGACCCAGCAACCAAGATTAACCTAGATGTTGTCTACGAGGTAAAGCACGCTACTTGCCATCCAATCTACGAGAATTCTCGTGTCAAGCGATTCACTGAATTTATCAGAGATCCTCAGAAGTCAAGTGATAGGCTGCAGTGCGAGCTCATGGGAGAACTCATGTACGAGAGCCACCAGTCGTACTCAAATTGTGGGCTTGGCAGCAGTGAGACTGATCTTCTCGTTAACCTTGCTCGTAATATTGGCCCATCTCAAGGCATTTTCGGTGCAAAAATAAGTGGAGGTGGCTGTGGTGGAACTGTCTGTATTCTGACGACCAACGATAGCAGAGCAGAGACATCCATACAAAGGATCCGACAGGAATACCAACAGGAAACAGGCATTCAAACATACTTGTTTCGAGGCAGTTCTGGCGGAAGTCGCACTTTCGGAACCGCCATTGTAACCTTGCAATAGTAATTTGTCATATTGTATGGATATACTGCTTCTGTAAAGCGGCTTGCCTACTGCATTAGCAGATGGTCCATGAGAACATGGGCCTTGTCTCGCCTGCCATCAGCATGGCAAAACTGTCTGCCTGTCGGTTAATTAACAGGTCAGGCCCGTCATTTCGTTCCTGATACCTGCAAGTAGCACTCTACGGGTTCTGAAATGGTCACATCTACTGCGGATGGTGTTTCTCTTCACGCTGAGCTGGTTTCTACAACACTGCCAACATAACACTGTTGGGTTCGGTCTTCTGCGTCGATTGACGCGCACAGAAATGGTAGACTGCTGCCGCGATTACTTGTGATCCATACACAAAATTATACACCGACTCATTGGCGCATAGTAGGCTGTTGTAGACGTATGAGGAAGCGGCGGGCGTGGTAGTAGTCGCTTGGGCTCCACGTCACGCGCCAAGGCTGCACCGGAACGGCTTATTGATTAGATTCATCGGTCAAGGGTGGTGAGTGATGGGCACTCCACGGGATAGAGAGCTATTTACTTTGACCCTGGTGAATCCCAACGAGGAAATTGTATAAATTCCTCAAATCCTCAGATGTAGAAGCATTCCAAATCACTAATACAATTTTATTGCATTTGATTCCAAGTTCGTTTGTCAAAGAACAATCAATCAATCTACAATGGCTGCTACAATCTCTGCATCTATGATCAAGGCTCCAGTTGCTGCTCGCCAGCAGACTGCCCTCACCCAGGCCAAGACTGCCAAGCCAGCCATGGTCTCCAACGTGAACGCCAAGAAGACCAATGCTTTCCTCGTCTGGCAGCCAACTGACAACAAGGTACGCAAGAATATCACTACTGCTGGGTTTAGAGGGCATTTGATGTGTTGCTGCTGTAGTAGGAAAATTTTCCTACTACAGGTCAGGGCGAGGCACAATGCGCGTTCGATTTAGCTCTGAAAGCATCTAAACATTTGAGAAATGATTATTTACATCGATTAGAATAGAACATTGTGCTGCATCGTGGGCTTTGAGACTCGGTGGTAGGAATGGGTGCCAGCTGACCTGTTGGTGTATTTCTGATGCAGTTCTTCGAGACTTTCTCTTTCCTTCCAGCTCTCTCTGATGATGAGATCTCCAAGCAGGTGGACTACATGGTTGGAAACGGATGGACTCCATGCCTTGAGTTCTCTGACCCAGAGACCGCCTACACTGGATCCCAGAACACCGAGAGAATGGGAGCAGTCACCTCTGGATACCAGGACAACCGCTACTGGACAATGTGGAAGCTTCCAATGTTCGGATGCACCGATGGATCCCAGGTCCTCGGTGAGATGAAGCAGTGCACCAAGGCTTTCCCAAATGCTTACATTCGTTTGGTCGCCTTCGACGCTGTCCGTCAGGTGCAGATGTGTGGATTCTTGGTGCACCGCCCACCAAACTGCACTGAGTACCAGCAGCCAAGCAGCCGCTCCATTGCCTAAATTGGCACTGGAGTCCTTCTGACAGCAATATCGTATGCCTTCGGGCTGTGATATTGTATGTTGCAGGAGGAGAATGGGCAGGAATCTGGTGCTGCCCTTCAGTCACCATCCCTGAGTAATGCTGTCGTTATACAGATTTGTGCGTTTCATGTTCCACAAAATCAGCTGAGATCATTCTGATTGCTTGATATTGATGCATCTGCGGGCCAAGCACAAGTCATCTTTGTTAGCAATTAACTGGATGTTGATGATGTGTATTGAAATGCGGGCATCTGTGGACGATAGCAGCAGCATTACTCAGGCAATTTTGTGAATCATGAATTTTATGCAATAATTTGTAGAGCTACTACTGTAAAAAGGGATGTGTTCGCAAATGAATCTTACGGTATATTTACGGTGTAAAACTATCTACAGCTTTGAGCAGCATTGGACCCAGCTGGTTGGCCTGTTCAACAGTGCACGAGCCGGTGACTGTGTAAAATCGTCTCAAACCCTTGGGATTTCCCCCGAAACAAACAGATGTCCACACGCGACGAGTGGCGTCCCCTGGCTTGGCCGTTTCATATTCGATGACATACTTCCCTGAACTCTCCTTTGCAGAGATCAACTTGGCAGTCACCACTGGCATATTCGGGTTACCCTTTGCCATATAACTTCTATCCATAGAAACTACAAGCTTCTCACCAAAGTCAATCGCGGATCCAAACGAGCCAAGCCCTGTGTAATCAGCCCCTGGTGTCTTGACGGTAATAGCAATGCTAGCCTGGTCAGGATTCAAAGCTGGATAAAACCCAACCACTCGTTGCATCCCTGCCGCATTACTGAATCTATCCATCTTCTTCTGCCCAAGATCTCCGGTTCCTAGGGCCCATCCAGCCGGAACCAGAATCGAGAATCCGTCCAGATCATCCGAATATCTGTCAAGCTTGGTCCCATCCTTTTGCTCTTCCACTGCAAAGGCAGTCTGCCTTCCAAACAAATCCAATACCAAGCCCGAAGAGACACAATATAATAAACTGTGTCTTCGAGACAGGATCGGACTCGATCGTGGAGCAGTGTTTGAAATCGTTGTGTTGCCTTGTGTTTTTTTCCCAGCAGAGGAGGAAAACACTACAACTCCCCCACGCCCCGTCCTAGATGGGCGAAGAACCTTCATATTTCACGTGTTTGTCAATACTGGTCAGTTCTATATCGAATAGCGTTCTTTCTGGATATCGGAGGCATTCGAATGGTGGTTGCACGGGGAAAGAAAACAAATAGTCTGTACGGTCCAGAATACCTCTTGACCGCTCCAATGTATCGGTGTAATCCCGTCCCTCTGACCCCAACACGCTGACTCGTCACATTGGATGCATTAAACGCGCATCCCAGCCACATTCTGTGATATATCTATACCCATATTTATAGCAATACGTGCGTCTGAGTCCGAAAACCCTGAACCATGGGGCAGTATGGGACGACGAGAGTCTGCTGTTTGACTTTCTATTCTGTTTTGTTCGCTCTCGTGGCCATTGCACAGTTGGGTTCATGTGAAAGAATACTGCGAGTGAATTTGAGGAAGGTCCAACGGGTTTCGAATGGCGAAGAAGACGAATCTTTCCTGACGCGTGGGGCACCCCTCAGCGTAGGTGTGGAGCATATTGGTGACGAAGAGGGCGATCCAGTGGATTTAACCAATTATATGGACGCACAGTACTATGGTGAAATATCTTTGGGCACTCCAGGACAGACGTTCGGCGTTGTCTTCGATACTGGTAGTTCAAACCTTTGGGTTCCATCCTCCAAGTGTTCATGGTGGAGCATTGCCTGCTACACCCACAACAAGTACTACGCCGAAAAGTCAAGTACGTACCAGGAAGATGGGCGCGAGTTTTCTATTGAATACGGGAGCGGGTCTTTGGATGGCTTCTTCTCTCAGGATACCCTCCATATTGGTGATTTGGATGTGGAGAAGCAAGTGTTTGCAGAGGCAGTGAATGAACCAAGTTTGTCTTTTATTGCTGCATCCTTTGATGGTATCATGGGAATGGGATTTCCTGAGATATCTGTTGGCAAAGTGCAGCCACCGTTCCAGAACATGCTGGAGCAAGGGCTGATTGAGGAGCCTGTGTTTAGTTTCTGGTTGAATCGGGATGAAGATGATATGCAGGGAGGGGAAATGATCTTGGGCGGCGTGGATCCAAAGCATTTTGTGGGAGAGCATACGTGGGCAAAGGTAACGAGAAGGGGATTTTGGCAGTTTGGTATGAATGGGATATCAGTGGCTGGTTCTGAGGAGTTTTGCTCAGGCAGCTGCCAGGCCATTGCTGATACTGGGACAAGCTTGCTTGCTGGCCCAACTGACGAGGTTGAAAAGCTGAACAAGATAATAGGAGGAACGTCTGTTGTAGTGGAACAATGCAAAGAAGCAGTCCGGGAATACTTGCCACAAATTTTGGATATTATTGACAACACGCCTGCACCAGCTGTTTGTTCCGCAATAGGAATGTGTGGTGGAGATGCGAAGAAGAAAAGTATGCCAGCGAGTTTCAGGAGATCGTTGAGTATGGTAGAGAAGAGATATAAGAAAGGCATGCCGAAGCAAGATGATGATACCATGTGCAAAACATGTCAATATGTTGTCGAGTTTGTCCAGTCAGCACTGTCTGGTAACCAGACAGAGGAAGAATTGGAAGAAATTTTGGATATTGCTTGCGATCAGGCCGAGGCAGTCAGCCCAGGAGGACCAGCTATGGTAGATTGTAAACGCCTTGGTGACATGCCGAATGTTGACTTTACAATCTCTGGTAAAGCGTTCACACTCACTCCTGAGCAGTATGTTCTGCAACTCGAGGGAATGGGGAAGAAGCAATGTATCAGTGGCTTCATAGGACTCGATGTTCCAAAGCCCCTAGGTCCACTATGGATCTTGGGAGACAATTTCATCGGCGCATATCATACAGTATTTGACTATGGGAATGAGCGAGTTGGCTTTGCCGAAGCGTCTTGAATCCTTTACAATCACAATTGATCCTCTGTAATATACAATACCTCACTAAAACCAACAATACCAACAATAAATGTCTTCAATCCTCTAGACAGGTACGTCTTTTCACCCCGACGTTTCGAAATAGAAGCTGCCCCAATTCCAAGACCACCATGGATCACAACAGAGATGATGGCAAATTGCCGAAGAAACTCCTCCTGGCTCTTTGATATGATCCCGATTCTGCTCCAGTCACCACTATATGCTGCATCGATGTACATCAAAATTAATACGCAGATCAACGCTGGAATATACACCGTCACAGACTTTTTTATTAGCGGATTAGTCAGGTCAAGACCAAAAGGCACTTTGGTGTCTATTACTTGTGCTGCTTGAGATTTGCTTCGTGATTTTGATACCCTGTTCTTCGCCATACAAATAATTGAAATTCGTCCAATGCCTCCTACATGTCGATCCGAAGAAATTCGACACCGCGGGAACTGCGTTTGAAGAGTGGAGAGGCCACGTGCCTCTGACAAAGGCGTGGTTCTGCCAACGAGATTGGATAAAACTGATACCATCACGATGAAATTGCAAAAGAATAATGATTTGTGCACTTTCTAACCCAAATTCGTTTGACTATCACTGCCGATGCATTTTCGTTGAATGGCGGAGCAATCTTTGTGGGAAACATATCGTTTCATTCGTGACGTCACGCATGTTGCCGCTGCGAAATCGAAAGTCAGGCAACCATCAAAGTGGCTGCTGTACCGTACTCTCAGTTGTGGCGAGAAAGGGTCCTCCGAAAGCTCCATGGCCCAATATCTGTTAAGGAATTGAAAGAAATGCAAAGAAAGATACGCATATGATGTTCATACGTGCTATCGAGGAGAACCCATCTGGTTTTGTGTACTACGAGCGATCCAACCTACCCTAACCATGGCTGTTGCCCAGGTGCTGGTTTTGTTTTTGACTCTACCGTTCTTTGCATCACTGTGTCAGGGCAGACTGTCATCTCGGCCCAGAAGATTCGTTACACATTATCGCAATGGCCATCACAAGGGGACGGGTGCTTCCGATTTGATTGATAGATGCAGGCTAGAATGGTATAGTGCCACCCTGGACCATTTTAGCTTCTCCCAGCATATAAAGGCAGATGAGAACACATTTAAACTTCGATATTACATCTGTGATGAGTATTACAAGAAAAGAGGAGGTTCTTTATTTGTATATCTTGGAAATGAGGCAGATGTCACGTTGTATTTGAACAATACTGGGTTAATGTGGGAGTCAGCTGAAAGACATCATGCCATGCTTGTGTTTTTGGAGCACCGATTTTATGGCAAATCAAAGCCTTATCCTGCTCAGAAGTTGGGAAATCACATGAAATATTTGACGACGGAACAAGCAATGGCTGATTATGCAAATATCATTCATCATCTAAAGGCAAATGTGCTTGAGGATGTTGAGGTGCCTGTGATTGGTTTTGGCGGGAGCTATGGAGGCATGCTGTGCACGTATTTTAGGTTAAAATATCCTTCACTGATGGATGGAGCTATTGCTGCGAGTGCACCTATTTGGACGTATTTTGGTGAAGGGTATGATAGAGGCAGCTTTGCCAAAATTGTGACCCATGATGCTTCTATTACGAATGCCCACTGTGCACCAAATGTGCGACGATCGTGGGACATTATGATGAATACATTTGGAACAACGAAATCGGGGAGAGATATACTCGGTAAAACAGTCAAGGTGTGCTCGGCTTTGGAGAATGAAGAGGATGTGAAAGATCTTGTGGACATGTTTGCTGAATCTTGGGATTATTTGGCCATGGGCAATTTCCCATACGAATCAGCGTACATTATTGATGGCGAGGGTGTGCTACCAGCGTATCCCGTGAAAGCAGCATGTGAGTATCTGAATGAGGAGTTTGATAGTGATGAAGAACTTGTGAGCGCCTTGGCAAAGGCTGTGGGTGTGTACTATAACTTCTCTGGGTCTCTATCATGCTATGATATTCATGCACCACCATCATCAGAGACAGAAAACTTTTGGAGTTATCAGTTCTGCACAGAGCATTTCATGCCAATGGAAAGGGATGGCATTCATGATATGTTCTATGATCAATTCTTCAACACAACTGCAGAGATTGAAGCATGCCAGAATATGTGGGGTGTCCATCCAGACACAAACCGAGGACTCGTCGAGTGGCAAGGGAAACATATTTTAGAATTTTTATCAAATGTCGTCTTCTCCAACGGTCTGCTGGACCCATGGTCCGGTGGAGGGGTCCTGCAGATTCCTGCAGATCTTCAGAGAAGGAATAATCTTCGAACAGTCATCATCCCAGAGGGAGCACATCACCTTGATCTCATGTTTTCCAACCCAAAAGATCCTGAATCTGTCATTCATGCTAGAAGAGTGGAGAACGATATGATTGCGTCATGGATACGTGAGAAATATATGATCACATCATCATTCTCGGAACAGTGAGTGAGAAAAATACCGTTTTCAATGCTTTTACACAAAATATTTCATGATGCTCAACTACTTCTTTGACGGCTGATTATCAAAATCACTTGGTAAACTTTGGAAAGGTGAAATAAATGAAGACGAGTCCCCTTTCACCCGCCGTGGGCTAGGCCCATCTATTCTGACCTCTGAATTAGGGTCGACATCAATCTGCAACCAGTAATTTATCCCCTTCTCCAGTCTCATATGACACCCACCCTGCTCCAAATCCCGTTCGTATCGTGCAATGACACGGTGTACGCTGTCTACCCATTCACCATAGTCCCCTGCATCGGGATTCATGCAGCAAACCCCCATGACACTTCCTACTGCAGCACACAGAGCCCAACCCCCGACGTCTTTTGCCCCCGGTCTTTGCACGTACGGATGCTCCTTCGCAAGCAAATCTACATCAGACATTAGACTCTCCCATGTTTTTGAAGCAACTCTCCCTTTTAACTGATACGGCACCGTTTCTGGACTATGATTAAACCGAATGACTCGTCCCACCTTGGGATCCGAGCTCTTGGCGAACTCTATGACGACCCGAACGGAAGTTTCCATCCTCTGATGATTTTTTAATGAATTCGAGCTCGTCTCGTCGCATACAGAGAAGCAACCAATAAGAATTTCCGGAGATTTCTGGGAAGAAACATTGTTGTTCTATATCTCAAATAAGAAACTGCGTTTCGGCAGATGCTGCGTGCTTGATGGATATAGTCCTCATCATGCTCTAATACAATGCTTATAGATAAGATTCATTCGTAAATTCGCCCTGCGGATGGATCTAAATAGGATTCTTCAGACGTTGACGGTTGCCCAGGAGGTTGGGGCGACAGTAGAGGACCGTCGAGCTGAAGTAGCATTGTTTGACGAGGTATGTGCCTGAATTATAGGAATGGATAGAAATTTAATCATTTCATGTGGCCAAATGTGACTAGAGATGTGTCTGAATGTAGCTGAGGAACCATGGTAATGTACAATCAGTGCTGCAAATTGGAGCAGAGTTGACGACGAATGCATCTTTGTTGGTCCAAGCTCAGCTTATGGGATATGCAGTTCTGCAATATGTTGCTGGAAATAGATGGAACGAGCTTGGTGCTGCCGAAAGGGAGTCTTTGCTGGCTTTGTGTTTCAGGTTGTTGGAACAGTTTACGACAAGCTCAACAGCCGCTGCACAGCAGGATGATACTGCTCGCATGGGAGCGATATCGTACGCTTTGAGAAGCAAGTGTAGTGTTTTGTTTGCACTGGTCATTAAGAGACATGGAGCTGCGTATACAAATGAGTCTCTTCGAAGGCTAATCCAGGATGCTGTTGCCATGGAGCACCAGAATGGCCCTGGGAGCAGGCAACATGTTGAAGAAAGCTTATCTATCTATCAATCTATTGTTTGTATGATATTTAGATACTTGGGGGACGAGGTATATCAATTTGCTGGGGATATGACTGGGGATCATGCAAGAGACATGCTAGCATCCATGGCATCATGGATACCAGAAATATTGAGATTTACAGAGAGTGTGATAGAGAGAAACTATAAGATATACATACGAGATAACAAGCAGAATAAGAATGCTCATTTCGCAGTGAAAAGTGCCCTGGAAAACTCAATTTTGTTTGCTGAAGTGGCACCAGCAAGTTCAATGCATGCAAGCGGTCTGATCAAAGCAGCTGGATATTTCATCATTCAAAACGTGGAAGAATTCAAAAGTTTAGGTTCTTTGGTGCTTCGAAATGTTGGACTGCGTAAACAGACGAGTGATGAGAAAACTGAAAATTTCACTCTTGCAATGCAAGAAGTCGGCATGTTCCTGTCAAACATTGCCTCACAGTTGCTTTCGAATAATCCTGAAGACAGGTTAGGGTTTGAAGGAGAAGATGAAGAGTTTGGATTCGAGGTCTTGGATGCAATGGTGGCTCTTGGCAAAACCCATCTGTTACTGGCATTTCCTGATGATGCTAGTCGATTTGCTTTCCTGCAGCAAATGTTATCCTTTGCGAAGCTATCTTATCTTCCTTTAGCTGAGAAGTCGCTTGAGTTGTGGGTGAAATTATTACAAGATTCAGCAGTGGCAGCGAGCGCAGCATCATCATCTCATGAAAGAAATGTTTTGCCATCAGAAGCTGTCCTTGTGCTCATGCAGCTGGCAGCAGAGCAGCTTCAACAAAGGCATTCAAGGGTGCCTCAGATAGACGACGACATTCCCATTTTTTTCGACGACTTTGAAGAGTACAAAGATTTTATGGTGGGCTACAGGCTCAAATTATCATCCATTGTTAGGTCAGCCGCAGCAACATTACCAGAGCAAGCACTACAGACCACTGTTGAACGATTGAATGAAGCCCTGAATCTGGCAAAGGTGCATCATGTAGACAAAGCATCCATTGAAAATTGTAGGGCAGTTTTTGAGGCTGCTGCATTGTTTTCTGAGAGCACTGTGAAGGCAGTATGGGAAGCTGTCAATGCCAAAGATCTCACAGAAGAGGCACGAGGAGCTAGAAGACAAGCTTTTTGTGCGAGTATAGAACCAGTGTATTCCGCTGCCATACAGTTGAGAGTCACAGATCCAAAAGTGTTGACTAGCTTGGCAAGAGCCCTGGGGTCCTTTTCAAGACTCCTAACACTCAGACCGGTATTGGCACAGGATGCAATCTCTAATCTATTGGATATTCTAGTCAACTGTATTCCTCTAACCCCAGGAGAGGGTGAGACTCCCCCGCCTCTTCCCTCAGTAGTTTGGAGAGAAGGTGCTCATGCTCGTTCGGCCATTGCTACAGTCTTTCTGGACTATTGCAAGTTCTGTCAAGAGGGATTTCTTCCCCATGTTGAGAGTATTGCAGGAAAAGTGACACAGCTATACGAAAGTGGCAGACTGAGGCCGGGAGAAAGGAATTCAATCGTAGAAGGTTTAGTGATTGCTTGCACAGCAGGGACGATAGATCAGCAAGAAACTGTGATTAACTGGTCCTTGGCATCTATCAAATCCTCATGGATGTCTAGCAGTGTGCAGCAGACAATATCAACTGTTCAGAATTTTGTCGCAACATATCTCCCCGTGTATATGGAAGGCAATGAGGTTAGAGTAGGAGGGGCAAAAGAAAGATACACGTTATATCACCACCTCCATATGATTGAGAGACTCTTGAAGCGCTTGACTATAGAATCCTCAAGAGAAATTCTTGCCAAACACATGGAGTGGGTGGTGCCATTCGCATTTCAGTTATTATCCTGTCTGAATGGCTTACAAACTCAACAAGGCAGATCACTGATGGGGGCTGCATCCGCTGCTATAGACATGAGCCCACAAGAAAAAGCGCATTACTTGAGAAAAGGACCTATACGAATGCACTCTACCCCGGGTGATTCTGATGCCGGAGATTATTCAACAGTAGGCGGGGCAACAGTAGCCAGTGCAAGGGCTTGGATTCGCCACCAACTGGAATTTGTCTGTCATGCCTTGGGTCTCCTTCCATCGGTCGTTCCAACTGCTCTTTCTTTTCCTGGTCTAGCTGATCCAATGGCCTCATCAATTTTCTCAAATCTAGACAGCATTGACCACAAGCACCTTAGAATCATTTTGAGGCATGTCATGGTCCCATTTGTGAAGTCATGTCCAGAGCCATACATCCACTCCTGGGTTATCCCACCTTTATCTGTACTTGCGCCACATATGAAAGAAAGACTTGCGAAAGCATGGCAAACGTTGAACCTGGAAGTCTCTGAGAGTCTCTCTTCTTTCCACACAACCCATCAAGGTGCTGCTGCAACATCGTCACAAGCTGTTACTGACGAAGATGTGATTCACGACAGAATAGTGAGGGAACTATCTCAAGAATATGCCGATCTTCTTAAGGAAATTGCCGCAAGGCAACTGGAAGAGCAATCAGGCTTTGGTCAGCAGAAGATGACTCTATTGCAGAAATTCCTTATGGCTGACCCAACAGGAGGCATTGCCGCTGCCGGAGCAGCAGTAGAAGGAATGCTACGACCAGATGAAGCAGCATATAAATTTGCAGCCTTCTGCAGAGCCCTTGTTTGCCTCGCTCCTGCTGATGCGGCTCTGTACAACTATGTGGGATCTGAGATTCTCTACAATGGCATATCTTCTCTCTCATTGGAGGTCATGTCCATACACCAGGCTGAAATTCTTGGAATGATACGGTCAATCATAGTACAACAAATTGAAGACCCCCAATCCCAGGTACACACAGTATTGACAATGCTCCCTGGTGTTGGCCCCACACAAATTGCCTCATTCGTCTCTTCCATGAAAAGCACTGGAAGCGAAAAAGAGCAGAGAAATCATGTCAAGCAATTCCTCCTCAATTCAGCAGGAACAGGATCGTTTGCTGCCCTAGCAAATTGGAAACCTCCAGGAGGAGCAACAGCTGTCCAAGGAATCAAGCAACGCGGGTCTAGGGCAAAAAAGACTCCACAACAAGCAGAAGCAGATGATGTATTACAAGGGGAGATAACCAGGCATCTCTTCGACTCAACCTAACAATTATTTATGCATACGGATCTGTAAATGATATGCACACCAGTACATGATGCCCACTGTCTTAAGACTCATGTGAGGCACAGCATTCATGATTAGGTTGAGCAGAGCTGCCCATGGCCATGGCAACGAGATCCTCATCCACTCGAGAGATCTCCAACGAGATGAAAATCCTCAAGTGTCGTCGCCAGCCCCGAGTGCGACCATTCTTTCATTTTTTCTCATTTTTGTACATTGTTTACCCACAAACTTTGATGTATCCATTCGAACGCTTATTTGCGTCGCAGCAATTGCGCAGTTTGTCAAAGTTGTAAGCGCGCCGCAAGAAATAGGCATTTGAAGGGAAATTTTACCTTGTTGAACTACTAATATATCATATTATCCCAAGGAGTGGGTGTCTAACGGAAAGACGTCGCCGCAAAGGAGCGGTACATTGACGATTGCAAAATGTGCAATGATTTGGTCCCTTTGGGATCGAGTCTGCCAAAAAATAATATAGAAGAATTAAAGAAAAGTCCTATTACAGGAATGGTTGACTCTGGGAGTGAAGTCGGAAAGGCTGATACCCATGGCGCTAGGAACGATTCCAATGGAGTGGGCGTTCAGGAGGTGGAGAATTACACTGATAGCTTATTTTATAAGCCAGTTGATATTTACGGAAACTCTAGGCAAGTGGATGGCGAGAAAGAGGGTCAGCTCTCTCAAGGTGGTCTCGAGGGTGTGGTGGAGGGAGGGAATGATGCTTCAGAGGATGTGACATGGGAGCAGGAGAACAACTCTGGTTCGAAGAGGGTAAGTATGGAGGCAGCTCCTTATGATTTCAATGATCCCATGTTCTCGACTGATGAGTTCAGAGTATGGGAGATGAAGATTCGAAGCTGTCCAAAGTCTCGTCCACACGACTGGACAATGTGTCCATTTGCGCACCCAGGAGAGAAGGCGAAAAGGCGTGATCCAAGGGTGTTTAATTACTGTGGAACAGCCTGTGCCGAGTATCGAAAATCTGGGACCTGTGCACGGGGAGATTCATGCATGTATGCCCATGGTGTCTTTGAATGTTGGTTACATCCAAGTCGATACAGAACACAATTGTGCACTGACGGCGTGTCCTGTACGAGGCGGGTATGTTTCTTTGCGCACAGGGAGTGCGAATTACGAAAATCAGTCGGTGGTGTGATGCCCAGCATTCCATCCCCAGCACTTCATGCTGGGGGTTTGGACAGTCAGCCACGCAATGTATCAGGGGCTGCTCCTGATGCTCATGCCAGAGCTTTGACGTCTGCAATTCAAATGCTGGATCCATTATCGAAGCAAACGCTTTTGAAGGCATTACAGAACGACTTGCAATCACCGAATGTATCATCATCATTTTTTGGAACGAGTACTGCACATCAGAATGTCGATTTGAACAGTCAACAGATGCAAGGACCTAATGCCCAGACTTTAATGGAGGCAATCCAACAGATGCATCTTGGGGTACAGTCATCTCGCAGGAGTGTGGATGCCTCCGCGCCTCATCACCATGCCTCAGGTCTTCCTTTGTACAGCCATTATGTTGGCAACTCAAGCAGAAACTCTGTGGACATTGGATCTCTTTCCCGTGTGGGAGGGGCCAGCAGGTTTTCCGGGGAATATTCAAACCATCAAATGTATACCCCACAAATGGGAGGTTTGAATGGAATTCAGACACATTCGAGACATCCTCCTGTCAGGAACAGTGTGGATATAGGCAGCTTGTATGACTCGAGCAATGTGTATGATTCCAGCCGACAGGTATTCCCACATGCGTATTCACAACCTCAACAACAGCATCAGGGAAATATTCTTGGTGGAAGGCCATCGTTCGCGGATGACCGCAGAATGAGTCTGAGTAAAATTGCAGAGCATGCAACTCAGGAAGAGGAGTCTGAAGGAACTGGCAGTGGTGGAAGCAGCTCCGTCAGCACTGTGATGCGATCAGCATATGATGGAAGTAGCTTCAGTATGGATGGAAGAAATGGATCCGAGAAAAAACCGTTCCAGCGGGAATTTTCGCTGGAAAACATTTTAGCCGAGCTTCCGAGAAGTGCCTCCCAAGTGGATCTATTACAGAATCAGTGATTCTTCCCAAACCGCGAGAGCATTGTCGCAAATCAGTCAGAGCTGGAATGATATTTAGCTATTTGATACATATTTGAAGAAAGAATTCATGGAGTACCAGAGGAGCATCGCATTTTTAATTTTTTGCTGGATGAATGATTTGATTTTTTGCAGACAGATCTTCCAAAGTTCTTGTATTTTCCTGCAAACCATTTGATTTATTAATTATGAATCGTAACCATTAGTTCTTTATCTCAAAATCCATAGTATTGCTCATTTAGCACTTGGATATTGAACACATGGTCGATACCCATGGGATTTCTTCACGAGTTCTTCCCTTCTGGTCCCCCGCAGCCAGCTGAATGTCCATCTGATGACACTGTTGTTCATCATATACGTACATTGGTCCAATATGCGGCAAAGAATGGTACGCTGGTGCTCAAGTCGAAAGGTTTCAGCAAGTCTTTGTTCTACTTTTCCTTCTAATTATTGCGCTGCAGGTCCTTCCTTCATGGATCTGATAAGAAAGAATCAGTCGAATAATCCAGAATACTCGTTTGCCTTCCAAGGAGACCCTGCGTATCCATACTTTTTGTATTCGCTGTGGCAAGAGGTGAAAGAGGAAGAAGCAAAGCCTCCTCCTCCTCCTCCTCCTCCTCCTCCTCGTCGTATGGAGGCGTTATCAGAGAGTTCCAAGGAGAATTGGATGAGGTTGCTGTCGCAGTTGAACGGGTCTGAGCTGTCTATTAAAAAGTGTCAGGGATGGTTCATGTCGTTTGCACAGTATGCCTCTGAACTCTGCTCCATCCTTGTGCAGGAGGCAATTGCATCACACGATGCAGATCACACTGTGAATCTAATCCATCTGATTGACGATATTTTACAGCGACTTGTGGATTCTTCTTGTTCAGAGATGGTGAGGAAAGACGTAGTTGGAGCTTTTGGTGCTGAGATTCCACGGCTGGTGGAGATGAGCATGGACGGCTTGGACGAGAGTCAGAGAAAGCAGCTTCTTGGGATTGTGCAAAGCTGGGATACCAAACAGATTTTTAACCCCGATGTATTGAAAACTCTGTTATCATATTTGGAAAGGGATCCACATTACTTTGACTCGCTTTCGGTTCCTGCAAGTCTTATTCCTCAGATGTGCAGAGAGAGTCTTGAGGTGTATCCTCCTTACTCTCCCCTGGACCCGGAGGATGTGAAAACGCACAATATTGCATCTTCTTCTACAATAGATGAATATTTAGAAGCCAGGATAAAAAGTTTTTATGATGTAGTGGGTGAGTACAGACCTGGGTTGTCTGTTGATGATTTGCATGTGGGAATTCCAAAGCTGCCCACATTCCAAAGGACACCTCAGCCATCGTACGTGCCAACTGATGATGGTAGTTACCAAGGTGGTCGGGCTGGAAATGCCAAAGGTCTGGGCTACGGCAAGCAGGAGGGGTCAGATGGGGCATTTGATATGTACAGAAGGAGGAGTAAATACTCATCATACAAGGCAAACAAGGGACACGTCTGATTGTCTATCAGCTGTATTATTTATTAAATAAGTTACTTGGACTGTTTAAGGGCAGCGTCAATTGCTTCTACGAGCGGTTTGACGATTTTGGCAATATAAATTTGCAGTACATGTGAACCAGGCTGGGACTTCAGGTGGGCGACCAGGGCTTCACGCTGCTGTGACAAATGGTTTCTGAAGCGTCCCACCTTTTCCTTACCGCTTGCAGAAGTCTTCCAGTATTCGGACCAGAAATGACGAAGTAATTCGTTCGTTTTCAGTGCCTCGAGCCTGAAAAATTCCACCATGACAGACCCCATGGATTCTTCTGGTCCAATGATTGCGGCAGAAATTCCAGATCCCCCGAATTCTCGAACGACGGATTCATTATCTGCCATTGAGAATTCTTCTAGTACGCGTACAGCAGAATTGACGTAATATGGTGCTTCGAAAAGCTCATTAGACTGTATGGCCAAGTCCTGTTTCTGGGGACCCTGCTCCTGGAGGTCTGTCCGTTCCAAGTCGTGGGCTACTGCAGCACTCTCATTCATTCTTCGAAACACAGATTTATCACTAATATTAAGAGGAAGATTGTCACGAGCCTTCACTCCGCGCAGGTCTTCCAAGTCAGAGGAAGCTCGCACTTTCCAAATCTCATCACCAGAAGATGACACAGTAGCATTCAGATGCTTTTTACGAGCAGCTTCAACATGCACTGCCATCGAGACTGATGACTCATTCTCATTCACAGCATCACCCATAGGGCCGTCAAGTACATGAAGCGAGTGTCTATTGAGATCATTGGCCAGGGTATGAGCAGCTCGACTCCCATCCTCCCTACCCGCTCCACCAACTGCTGCTGTAACAGGTGTCTCTTCTGTACGGGAAGAGCCCGCACCAAGCGATCTTGCTCCTCCACCCCAACGGTCTCCATACTCTGCAAATAAATTCAGGGTTGGGTCGACATTGTTCAGCTTTGACTGAGCAAGCCTTGCCTCTTCCTCAAGAATGTGCTGACGAAACGGGGCAAAAATATCATCCTTGTCTTCTGCTTGGTCCTGACTCGAAGAAAATATTTTCCCACTCGTTGCAATATTCTTCCTGCATCGTAGAATGATCGACAAACAATCAGCGATCAATCATGAGACAATTGTATATACACACACACACAAACCCCATACCTACGAGCTGCCTGCTTGTATTCTAATTTGAAATATTTCTGCCAGAACGCCTCTTCCGTCATAGAATGAGGTACATACGTCACAAAAGCTCTATTTACCTCTGGTTTCTCTTGAAATATTCGCTGAATATCATGCGGAGTCAGATGAATATTAACCTTTTCCGTCTTCCCATCATGTAGCTTTTCAACCTCATGCATTACAGATGACAGTCCGATTCGTTTTCCAACATGCCTCCCCGTCCCCCCTTTCTCTTTCAGATGCATTGACCAGAACTCTGATTCCGTCAAGATACCCGTGGGCACAAACTGATTATAAAGCAGCTGCAAATCTTTGTTCTTTGCAAACAATGCATCTCTCTCTGCCGCCTTTGGACCACCTGCTGTCCGTTCTACCCCTTGACGCTGCTTCAAATACTCTAAAACATCATTCTTATCATTCTCGGTAGAGAATGCAAGCCCCAAAGGGGGCCCATCGCTCAGTATTCGCAAGAAAGGCTTTCCAGTCACTTGCTGCTGTTCTGAAACACACACCATACCATCACAATATGTATTCATAGGTCACAGAAACACGCACACAGACATACTCTTTATTGAAGATAATAGGATGACACATTCGGAACAGGCATTTGTATCATCAGGCCTCCAGACTAGCCGAGAGTCTGTCACTGTCAGTGTCCCAGGCACATCATCTTGGCCTTTGCGCAACTTTCTTGCACTCTTAGACAGTACAATTGATTCATCAACCATGATAAGTAAAAAATACCCCCTGTTGGACCCCGCGAAGGCACCTAGTAGCGCGTATCAAGTGTTCTCAGCCTTGAAATGATCCAGCCATGCAATGGACAGGTTTCTAATCACTATTTTCGCCTCATATCCTTACAGATTCTCCTCAACATGACAAATATTTGATTCAATAATTTTAATTTGATTTTCCAAGTATATTCTACAGAAGGCAGCGCTCATCCTCCACTGCAAAGGTACCTTTGACAGGGCCTCATCAAACCGACGCATGGCATCCTGTAGTGGTTCTAGTATTCCTTGCAATGCTGTCAATGCCATCTCCATGGCATGTTTCTCATTATCTTGGCCAATTGGTCCTACCAATGGGTCCATATCTCCTCGTTTGATGCCTTCCAACTCATCAGGGGTTGAGACGATGATGCGGAGGCATGCCTTAAGTTTGGAAGAGAGTGGGCCATGACGAAGATTATGGTCTAGCGTCACTCCAGTCCGTTGCAACGCTTGTTCAACCTCCTCGCGGTACGATGGTATCTCAAGAGTCAATGAAAGAATATCGTGAGGGTTGTCTGCGATGGAAAATCCATAATAGGTGATCAACTTGAGATTGGGAACGGCCCCATAGCTGATGAATGCTTGCTCTCCCTGCTTGACTGGCCGAAATGCTGGATACTTGAGAACACCTTCTTTTTGATCGACTCGACCATACCGCACAACATGTGGCCATGGTGAGTGGTTTACAAGGCAAGCAAAGGGCACCATGACAGTCTTGCTCATGGTATGAGGTGGGAATTCAATCTCGAATGCATAGGAATACCACAACTCCACTGCCCACACGTATCTATCGTACGTGAACATATCTCGTGTCAGGTATTTTGGGTATGCTGTGACGAGAGCATCAAATAATGGAGCGCACGCATCGTATTGATCCCGTATATGCTTTTGTGCCTTTTGAATTTCATTAAACGCAGCAGATCCCTCCAACAGATTCAGCACACTCTCATGAAATGATATCCCAGTCTTGAAAGCATCAGGAAGTTCGTTCCAAAATGGTTTCCACGCACTATCATCATCAAATCTATCAATCATTGTAAAGATGATTAGAATATTGTCAATAGATACATCCGGGATCACAGACAACATGGCACCCACATCAGTCTTAAGCACTGTCTCGTCATACAATAAAACATCAACAGGAATCTTCAACACATCTTCTCCTATATGAATATCATCCACAGCAACACACCCTTGTATACCACCTTCGCATTCTGCTGGAATCACACGCGACTCAATCCTATTTTCCTTCAAGGCCCACGCAAGAAATGCTTCTCTTGACACCTGCCTTGTGCTGCTATCCCCCTCCTTCTCACTAGAGGAGGCATGTAGACATGATAGAATGTCACGGTTTCCGAACGAATTAAGCTCCCCCGTGTTCAGTTCGTTCCACACAGACTCAGCACACAACCCATTCACATACTCCAGCAGGGCAAGCAATCCATGCTCGGGCTCCGCATCCTCACCCATACTACTATGAATGCAGTGCTGTATAAGACTCAACGCAGCTGCTTCATTCCTATGATTTAATGGACGCCGCAACTCGCTTGCACTCTCTAAGAAGTACACCTCATCTTTGGTCAAGCAAAAGACTCGAGCAGCTTGCAACACACGCTTCTTCTCTTCATCAGCATCTTCTTTACCAGCATCAACATCAACATCTACTCCATCCTGACGGCCAGAAGCATCGTAATCGTAATAATACCTGGACCCTGCATCGGCAGTTGCATGCTCATTCTTCTGATCCGAGTTGGAATCATCCTCACGATACGGAATTCCTAATTCGTTTAATAGATGTGTCTTATCTTCTGTGAATGGGCCAATCCTGACAAGTATTTGAACGTCAGGAGACGAAGCATGTTGTTGTTGTTGTAATGCACTCATATTCGATCTGCGGTACTCCATGCATTGTTCCAAATAATACTCTCATAATAAAATAGTACTCTAGTATACTATACTACTACTATGCACATACGCGTCAAGACATCTCGAGAAAGAGCAAGTCCGTAAAAGAAACAATAAAACAAGACCCTCACCTCCCGAATGGTACGTCTAGACCATACAGAGCGTGGCCTGTGTACGGACTATTTCGCATTATTTGTGTTTAAATCCACGTATTACGCATGGATCAACATCAGCCGGGCAGTTCTGCTCGGCGACTCGTCAGGGATGGTTTTCAAAAACTGACTCTGCAGAGTAAAATTCTGGGACTTGTTTTGTTAACTGGATACGCATTGGTCTTTCTATCTCAAAATGTATTTCATAGTAGTACGGTTGTAGATAATCTCGGATTGGTCGCTGGTAGAACGATACCCTTCGGGTACAACGTGGTTACATATGCTTTTGTGGAGGACTCTTTCCTCTCGGTGCGTTGTTATTGTTGCTGTTGTTCTCCTTCTCATGATCTCGGTCCTGATGGTGGTCCTGATGCAGTTGTTGTGGACGCTGCCGACAGCAGTCTTTATCGTCCATGCGCTGGACCCTATTCAAGGGTCCCAGGGAACAGGAAAGATTATTCTCGTGACAGTGGCTGCTTCAGGTATCCTCACATTCATCACCCTATCCATGACGTATTATATCCTTATTGTCAGCGGGATGGGCGATGGAGATGACGCGAGCATGCTCTACACCCCTCTCTGTGGATTCCAGGGTGCCATTTCTGGGCTGATTGTTGCCCTCAAGCAGGCAATACCCGAGAGCGATGTGACATTGGCAACATCCATCAGATTCAAAATGAAATATGCACCATTAATATATATAGTAGGGGTATCGCTGGTATCGCTTGTGTCCGGTATGATGCTAAAGTATGTGCCATTTGTTGTCTTTGGATGGTATGCTGCATGGCTCTACCTGAGGCACTTTCACCGAATGCCTGACAGCGGGTTGTATGGAGACCCATCTGATCAATTTAGATTCGCATCTTTTTTCCCAGAGAGGATGCAGCCTGCTGTGAATGTGATTGCATCCGCATGCTATGTGATGTTCAAAGTTGGCTCATGGGGCAGACCAAGACCGTCCGCATCAAACAATCCCATGGAGGAAACATCTTGGGGTTCTGAGAGTGCCGTTGATGCTGCAAGGAGAAGGTATGCGTTTCATTCAGGTTGTGCATGCCAAACAACATGTATGCATGTATATAATCCTTGTATGAGTGTGTGTGTAGGGAACGAGGGATGAAGGCGCTCGAGGAACGATTGAATTTGAATTCATCCGACGATGCAATGGAGACTGGTGCAAGGACTGATGAAGGCACTTGATTGTGATTCTGTGTGGACAACAACAACAACAAGATTTGAATTTGAATTTTGAAATTGAATCTGACAATGAGACTGGTGCCAATGCAACGTGATGCATACAAAGACATGCGAATACACATTCATTGTAATTTATAGATGGATATATAGCGATTGATAGTGACAATCGATGGCCGAGTGGCGATGAATGGTAGTTTGGAACGTCACGAGACCGAGAGGTACTTGGATCCTTGGGACACCTTTGGATTCGTTCCTGATGAATCTCGAATAGAAGTAAAATGGTTTATAGGCGCATCAGCAGAAACAGAGGTGGTACGGTGTCTGAATACTGCAAACAATGTCGAGTAGAAGATTCATCATTTCAACTTCCAAAGAAGAATATTTATACCTCCCATGGTGATATCTGTCATATATCCTTATTTTTATTAATAGTAATATCAATGTATAATATTGTATGCAGTGGTGGAAAGCAACGGTGAAAAGGTGTTCAGCAACAGAGTTGGTAGGACCGGTCGTTGAGCTTGTGTATGATGCGTTGCCAGAGCATGGTTTTGAATCCCAAGAGGTGTGCAGAGCACGGTTTGTGAGTAAATGTGTTCTTGAGCATGTGGAGGATGGGATACAGGGGGAGATGGTGTGGAGATGCGAAGGAGATGATGATGAGCATGCACCTGCCTTGGATGTGATTCGTCACACGCTCTCTCGGGAGATTGAGAATCATCCAAGTCACGTGCAGCGTGTTCTGGCTGATAAGGTGACAATGGCGATCGATGCGTTTCGGTACGTGTCTGGAATCATGTCTGACTGTTGCATGAATGCACTCATCTTGTTATTGTTATCTGTGTTGTGCGTCCAGGGATGAGATACTTAGGGAAGTGTCAAATGACTCGAATGAAATTGATGATATTGGTGCACAGAATATATTACAGCGAGTGCGCCATCGTTTGAACTCTGACAGTTGATCTACTCTTGCAGCAGTTGTAGTACAGGCTGTGTGTACACATGTGTGTGTTTTTATTCATCTCTTCTCTCCTGACAAGAGACAAAGTACAAGGATATCATACTGCTCCTAGTAGTAGTAGTAGTAGTAGTCATGAACTAATATGTGCCTGTACTTTGACAATTGATATCAATGAATACGACCGGTAGTACATCACAAGTAATACATAAAAAATACTGTACAGCACATGTCTGTCTGGCCAGTGACTGGCTGCCATGAAGATGTTCGCCCTTGAACCTCCATTAGGATTTGAATTGCATTGAATTACTCAATACTATTGATACAGTGATGTTATAGCACTATAGGGGTAGTATGAGGATGCATTAATGAAAGAAGAGGGAGGATTGGCATGGCTGACCTCGAGAGCGGGGTGAGGTTGGTGCTGGAAGAGCTATCTCGGGATACGAGGGAATTTTCTATTGGAAATTGTGTCTCTATTGAGCATGGAGGTGTTGAACCGGTGGCTTTTTTGAGAGATTATGTGGGACTGTCCAAGCCAGTCTTGGTCCGCCAGGATGCCGGTGTGTTGGCATGGCCAGCGCATTCTCTGTGGTCGGATGACGAGTACATGGTATCGTACGTTGGTGATGTGGAGGTGACGGTCGCATTGACTCCCGATGGGTTGGCTGACTGCCCTGTGTCGGATGGGTCCTTTGCTCTTCCAAAGTACACCAGAATGCCTTTCAGGGAGTTTTGGAACCTCTTGGATGGTTGTATAGGCAAAGGGATTGTTCCATATTTGCAGCAGCAAAATAGTTCTTTGACGGAAGAGGTACCCGAGCTATTACGTGATGTGCCTGGAGGGATTGCATGGGCAGTGAATTCATTTGGAAAAGAGCCCGAGGCTATCAATCTGTGGGTTGGTGGGCGTCCTTCGCGTACATCGTGGCATCGAGACCATTTTGAGAATATATATGTGGTTCTGCGTGGGAGTAAAGTGGTTCGATTGCTTCCTCCTATTGATTCATTCAGAATGAAGTTGAAACGGTATGAACAGCAGTCATATGACTATGATGATGATGATGGGAAGCTCGTCTTGGTGCCTGCGCAAGGAAACACGACGATAAAAAAAGAAGATAACGATGACGTTCGTAGCGAGAGGGTACACGAAGGAGAAGGAAAACACACAGTGTTGTGGAGTTCTATTCTGCCTTGTTCCTGCCTGGAGGCACCTCGGACAAGGTCTCTTTGTTCGAGCTGCCAGGAGCTAGACAATACAGGTATGATGCCTCTCGAGGTTCGGGTAGATAAGGGGGATGTTTTATACATCCCAGCGTGCTGGTGGCATGAGATTCATCACACGTCTGATGATGTGACAATCGCAGTTAATTATTGGTATGATATGTCTCATGACGTCAAATTTGCTTCCATGACAGCAGTAGACACATTATCAGAAATGTTACACATGAATGAGAGTCGACATGTATGACTATTTTCGCGCCATTTTCAACACTGGCTGCCGCGGGTCCTTTAATGCTATAGTGACATGTGTGGGCACTTCCAGCGAGGTCCACAATACTTTATCATTCACGTGTAACTCACTAATATCTACTTCAAAAAACTGTGGAATATCATATCCTCGAACTAGACACGGCACTGTCCTTCGAATCCAATTCACCCTCCCCCCCGCTCGAATCCCTGGGGACACCTCTTTTCCAAATGTTTTCAGAGGGACATTCACCTTTACAAGCCTATCTTCAGAGAGAGAAATCATCGTGACATTCTCTGGTTGACCTGTGGCAGCAGTTATATGAATCTGCCTCCCCAAGGCCCTGTAGACTTTTGGTTCATCCCCATGGAGAGCATGCACATCAAATACCTGGCATCCCCATCCATACGACCCAATCTTATTGTATAATGACGCTATTTCTTTCTTATCAAATGATAAAAGTATCTTATCCTCAGGTATGGTGTCTCCTCCCAATGAAAATAAAGTTCCTGGTACCCTCCCAGACTCTCTCAACTTGGCTGCTGCTCTAGACCCTGACTCCTTCCTCATAGCGCCTTGTAACGCCATCACATTCCCTTCTCCCTGTAAGGATGCAGTACTAGTAGTAATTTGCATCGATTGCATAAAGTTTGTGCATATTTTTGATCCATCGTGCTGAATATCCCGAATCCATGGGCTGAGAAGTCCAGAGGCGTGCCTCCGCAGTAACGACGTGCTACCCATATCTATACCCCTGTGTGTAATGCAATGAGTATGTTAATTTATTTTGGTTGGATTACTGCCGCACAGCAAGATACGATCGGTCTACGATCAGAAAGTTCCGTAAATGGATATAATAAATATACTCACTTTCTTGGAGGTATCATCCAAAGTCTCTGATCTTGGCATTGCTGAACATTATTCGTTACTTATAAACGAGTATGAAGTTCGGTTTCATCTGTTCTGTTGTCCTTGTGTGGGGCATCGCTGCAGGGTTTGGACCGAGTGCTTCTTTTGTATTAGCAACTTCGACACGGAGCATTCAGGGTTCATCTACTGGTGAAGAATATTCAAAATCATTACAGTCCTCTTGTGGAGCAGCGTCATACCCAAAACAAGGGTCTGTGGATGATGCAGTGTCCTTTGACGGTCGTGTGCAAGATCTGTTCTGGGTTGGGGACTCGGGTAATGGATCACGCACCGCCTTTGCTGTGACATACGCATCAAATGGATATCCCGGTGGTCCTGTATGGCGAGGAGATGCGACGAAGGGCCAGGCTGGGACGTGGGAAGATGTGACTGAAGAATTGAAGCATTCCATTGAGGGTGATTATGAGGATGATGATTTGGGGGTGTTTGCAGTGCATCAAAGTCCTGTGAATGCTAATACTGTGTTTCTTCAAGGCAATGGTAGATGGCATTGGACGTCGGAAGATGGGGGTGTGACATTGAAGGCTGTCAAGTCTCCAGGATTGCTGACAAAGGGGAATAGGGAGGTCGTCAAGTTTCACCCAAACAAAGAATCATGGCTTCTTCTCAGGACGACACGTGCCGAGTGCGATAAAGATCTGGAATCATCTGCGTGTTTGTTTGATTTGCTTGTTTCGAAGGATCTCGGGCAGTCATGGAAGAACCTGACAGAACACTCTGGTGGCCATCTGCGTGGTGTGCGTGATTTTGATTGGGGAGCCAAATTATCTCGGTTCAATGGCAGGGTGACGCGGGATGAGGATATATTTGTGACAGCATATCCCGGGACGTCTGCGAGGAAAGGAATGAGTCCTGGATGGGATGATGCACTGCAGTTTTTCTTCTCTGATGATTTGTTTCAGTCATCTCCAAAAGTCATGGTGCAGTGCGGTAATCTGTTCGAAATCATCTCGGATAGAATCTTTCTTGCCATACCGTCTCAATGCCCAGTGGATCCTCAGGGAAATCCAAGAAAAGCTGGTACCTCTGCCATTGAGAATAGATCAGTGACCATGTATGTCTCAGTGCATGGGGGTGATTTTGTAGAAGCGTGCCTTCCGGCGAATATCGAAGATGATGGATATAATTTGATTCATACACATGAAGAAGAGGGTGTATTTGTCTTGGCAGACCATGCAGAGCCAGGGTCCATGGGTCCCAAGTTGGACTCCCCCACATCAGATGCATATGCACCAGCTTACAACGCATCTCTGCACACACTTTCCCTTGGTATGGTATATCGTCGATCCTATGTCACAGATTTTGCTCGAGTGGAAGGTATACCGGGATCCTTTATCTCAAATCAAGCGCAATTGACGGCTGGATCGCGGTCTGGATACGTTTTGAAAACAAAACTGACTGTTAACGGAGGCGCCCAATGGGACTACATCAAGCCTCCGCAATCGTTTCGATTTAGCCAGTGCAATACATGCACCCCGGGATCATCATTAGATTCTTGTTCATTGCATCTCCATGGTGCAACATCCTGGTTTGCTCCGGAAGGACCACATCCGAATGTGTATTCACTGCCAGAAGCGCCTGGAATTCTGTTGGCGACAGGCAATGTGGGTGCCTACCTCGATTTCCACCCAGACGCAGACTGCACCTATATGTCCCGGGACGGCGGAATAACATGGACAGACATCGCTGATTACACGGCCATTTATGAGATGAGCAGTTCAGGGGGAACCATTGTGATGGCATCGCATCGATCTGAGGGTCCAACCAATGAGGTTGCATTTTCATTAGACCACGGGCACTGTTTCCATACCATCACGCTACCTCAGTCAGTATTAGTGGAAAATATCCGGGTTGCTCCAGGAGGCTCCTCGAATATCTTCTATGTGATTGGAACTGCTTGTGTCAAGTCCTCAGCGCACCCCGACTGCACATTTGATGGGGGATCATATGCACCAGGACTGATGTTTGTTGTCAATCTACCAGAGTTGGTGGGAGATGATTGGAAAGAATGTAGCACTGATAAAGACTCGAAAGACTATGAAACATGGCAGATTGGCGATGATTGTGTCCTGGGAGCCAAGAGGCACATGAGAAGGAGAACACAAGACACTTTTTGTGCAAATCCACCATCATGGAAGCCAACCATACAGCATGACGAGAGCTGCCAATGCACTCTAGGAGATGTGGAGTGCGAGTTTGGATATGAAAGGGTATCCAATGATACATGTGCGCCGATGAAGGGTGTCACAATCAAAGATTCTTGCCCGGTACGTCTCTTTCCATTGCTGTCTTTCCACGTGTATTTTTTTCAAACATTCTCGAGGCAGTAGCGCGTGTACTACGATTAGTATCTCACATATATTACTTTTGCAGAGATTACTGACGGGATCATACAAATCCAGCACCTCACACATGCGCCTTGTCCACAACAATATTTGCACAGGAATTAATGCCATCATCCCAGACACAAATGGCAAAGGTGGCCCCAAAGGATCCACGACACCCGGCGATGACAGCTCCGGCTCGTCGTCGAACCATACAAGCTTTATTCGATCCTTCTTCATCTTCATCATCATTGTCGGTGGAATTTCAATAGCTGCCGGCATCACATGGAGCCAATGTCTCACAGTTGATCAACAGCAGGCTCTGTTGGAAAAGCTTGGCCCAGCCATTGCCATACTCGGTGCAGGATTTGAACTCATTCTAGGAGCTATAGTAGAAGCGTACGACTGGATTCGTGCCAAACTGAGAAGATTACCCTTTGTTGGAGACCAAGGAGACAGAGATGATGCGAGAATGTACTATGAATCCCTCTCTGGATCTGGTGGTCTGGACATGGACCCAGAAGATCAGTCATCACCCCATCCTATTCGATAATTCACATAGTAGCGGTGTAACCTATTCAAAATCATACTATTTAATTTCATACACAAGCTGAAAGAACAATGCCGGTCTCTCGACTACGAACTCGCTCCAAGATCACATGTCAGTCAATATGTGGTCGTCAGCTGCCAATCCACCCACGTGGACCTTGGCATTCTCAGTACAGGCGTCCATCAACCCACCAATCTCATGCTCAACATAAACCCATTAAAGTACGCGCAGCTGCAGACGAAGAAGACAGCGTGAAGGCGCTTCCAAGCGCAGACTCGCGCTTTGGTTCCTATAGCCAGGTGCTCGTCACAGGAGCAACAGGCAAGACTGGCGCGGGTGTAGTTCAGCAACTGAGTGATATGGGTGTCAGTGTTAAAGCATTTTCTCGAGACGGAGTGAAAGCGAGTGGTATGCTGCCAGGAATTCAGCAAGGTGTCAGCATTCAAGAGGGTGATGTGTTCAACTATGAGCAGGTCTCCAGAGCCATGGAGGGATGTGATGCTGTCATCATCTGCTCCGGTCCAACATCGAGAATGGACCCTCTCAGTCCATTTAAAGTGGATTTCCAAGGAGTTGAGAATATAGTCGCCGCCGCGAAGCAGGGCAATGTGAAGAAGATTGTCATGGTTAGCAGCATTGGAGCTGATGACCCTCTTTTTCCTTTAAATCTCTTTGGTCTGGTCCTTGTCATGAAGAAATTCGGTGAGTTGGCAGTCCAACGCTCCGGGATTGATTACACAATCATTCGACCAGGTGGACTCTTGAACAAAGACGAGGATGGTAAAAACCCAGTGGTTGCCCCAGCAGATACCTATGGCCTACCACCCAGGAAGCGCCCTGGCTCAATTCTCAGATCCAAGGTCGCCGAGGGATGTATCGCTGCCCTTGTAGAACCAGAAGCCACAAATAAAACATTCGAAGTGATCTCTATCAAAGACGCACCATCCCGCCCGTGGAAGGAACTCTTTGCCACCATACCTTGAATTGACCACGTGCCACGTCATCTATTTTTTGACAGTGTCGATTTTCCCAAACCAACTTTGATTCGATATGCTGATTTCATTATTGATACACGTATTTGTGATGTAAATATATAAAAAAATTATGCCATGCGGTCTGTTGTAGTACATACATGTAAAAGGTTTAGAGCACACCCGCTCTTCTGCACTCGTGCAGCAGCTTGGTATGCAACCCACCAGGATGGCATTGTGTACCCAAATGAGCGTATTTATCACCGTCATCATGACGATACAAAACATCATGCTGCATTAGAGGCAAAATCGACCCATGAGAAAGGGTCTGAAACGACTCTTTCAATGTTGGTTCACTTCCGTTCACAATTTCCGCATTCCATGTGGAAAACCATTGCAAATCTCGTTCAGAACAATCATAATGGGGATGTGAGCAATTCATATAAAAGTCAGGTTCATTGCGTGGATATTGTGGTAGGGTCAGAAGGAAGGGCTGGTGTCGAACTGGCCAAGGTGGCGAATTTTAGAGTCACGTCAATCGAGGCAGACGTCAGTTCTATGAACAGAACCTTTTCATACGCAGCCAAGAGGGATGCACAGATCGAGCTGGTGCCAGCATCTGTGGAAGAATCTGTTATTGATAGTGATTCTGCTGATGTCGTGACCATCTTTCATGGGTTGCATCTGTTGAATATTCCTGAAGCACTGAAAGAGACGCATCGCATTCTCAAGCCAAACAAGTACCTTGTGGTGGCTTGGAATGACCGGGATTTGTCATCTCCTCTTGTGCAGGATCTGGAGGAACGTTTGGAAAAGAATATTTTGAATTATAATAGGTATCAGAAGCAGCATGCTGTGGATGAATGGAGTTATATATTAGAAGAAGGAGGGCTGTTCAAGATGGTTGGGTATTTTGTGAAACCAAACCCAATGATGCTTCCGTCCACGAATGCATTCTTAGATTTGATAGATTCAATGTCTTTTGTTCGTTCACATGTGCATGGTGGTGCTCGTAAGCGTCTTCATGAGGATCTGTTGGCCTGTTTATACAGACATGGGATTGGCGAGGATGGCGGTCTTGAAGAGAAGAAGAAGAAGAGGAATAAGAAGAAGGCAACGTCGTTTGAGGTTCCAATTGAATCCAAGTGTTTTATTCTTCGGAAGAATGATCATCATGAATCGGATGAACATGACCATCGTCATAAAACTATATTTTCAATTTGATCAATCAGGTAGAAAACCTTTATAGTAAGTGGTGTACACTAGCCCATACATACTAGTATATGAGCTACCTCCGCTCGGTATAAATATATGAGATTCGCACCCATGTGTTACTCTCTAGAGAGATCTGTCAACACGGTAGCAAATATAAACAACTGAGGTTGTCGAATGTAATAAATTTTGAATACGTACGACATGTGCGGAAGAGTGCGCTGTGCCTTGCAACCTGAACGAATTAGAAACTATGTTGAACAGCATTGCATTAATAATAGCAATAACCAGTCCGTGCGACTGGAAGAGGAGGCATTTCGCATGACATTTACTCCCTCGTATAATATTGGACCTGGTGGGACATATCGACTTCCTGTGGCCATGACATCTGCTTCTCCCAAACATGATTCTGCTGATGAGGGCGATTCGATCGATCAAGGGCAAGAGGTGGTGGTTGCGCCACTGGTATGGGGTCTGGTGCCTTCGTTTCAGAAAGGCAAGCCAGATTTCTTCAAAATGTTCAACTGTAGAAGCGAAACAATGTGTGAGAAGCCATCGTTTCGGAGATTGGTTTCCAGGAATCGATGCATTGTGTTTACAGAAGGGTTTTATGAGTGGAAGCATACTACCTCGCTTGGCAAGGAGACCAAGCAGCCCTATTTCATACATTTCAAGGATACCTCTGGGGATGTATCCATCATGCCCATGGCTGGGTTGTATGATTGTTGGAAGGATGCAGATGGGAATGTTTTGAGGACGTGTACAATTGTGACTACTCCAAGCAATAAGGAGTTGACGTGGTTGCATGATAGAATGCCTTTGATTCTGTCTTCAGACGCGGCACAGCGTGATTGGTTAAATCCAAATAAACATGGTATAACAAAAGGTGATATTGAGCCATACCATGGAGAGATGCGATTGGAATGGTATCCTGTGACGCCCAAGATGGGGCGGGTGACATGCCAGGGGCCAGTGTGTAGTGAAAAGCTCAAGAACACGCAGACGACGCTGTTTTCATCTCTATTTTCTGCAAAGAATACGAAACAGCAAGCAGTGAAAAAGGAAAATAGTAATGGAGAGGAAGCTGAACCATCCTTGAAGCGTATCAAAAAGGAGGAGGAGGAGCATGATTAGGAGGAAGAAGAAAAGAATGATTGAAAACTAAAGTCATCTGACTTGATCCCCCAAGTATCTGTAGCATGTATCAGTCACAATATCATACGCATGATCTTGTAGGATACCAATGGACTCTCTGTCTGGATACATGATGGAATACCGTGGTGAGTATCAGGAATCTCCACAGCCCCTTTCTGATGACCCCATTGCAATTGGGCTCCATTGCACGAGTGCAAGGTCGAAACGCATGCCGAAAATTCAAAAAATTCCTGAAGCTGGTGTATCCGATTTCACAGATGAATATTTTTTAAATAAATAATTACAGTAAAGACGTATCAAATTGATGCCATGAATGTAAAGCAAGCGTATCTGTTTTCTTACAATGCGGCACTTTGCTCTGGTTGGTAGGTGCTACGATGGTCACTGTACTGGTCGATTCGATACCATAACTATTCATTTGATACTCTGCAGGGCATATGTGTTTATTCACATGATCATGACATGCGTGACAGCTGTGCAGAGTGGCTTGTCGTTGACTAGCCCCACGACACTCTCTCTGGTCTGGGAGTCTGTCCAGGTTCCTTTGAAAGTGTCTCAATCCGTCGCCATCATGGAGGTCTTGCATGCAGCTTTTGGGATTGTTCGATCTCCTGTGATGATTACGGCGACGCAGGTGGCATCAAGGCTGTGGATTCTGTGGGGCATTGTCTGCTTGGTTCCAGAGGCAACAACCACATCCGTTGTGTCTCTGACATCAAACACAGTATTTTCATTCGAGTTGAGTCTGATTACACTGCTGACAGCATGGTGTCTCAGCGAAATGATTCGATACGGGTTTTTTGCCTGTAAAGAAGCCAATATGCAGCCGTACATCATGGTGTGGTTGAGATATTCTGGGTTTTTGGTGTTGTATCCCTTGGGGGTGTCCAGTGAGCTTGCCATGGTGTGGCTGGCTCTTCCAGTTATTCGGATGAAAAAGCCCTTGTCAATCGAGCTTCCTAATCCTGTGAATTTCTCGATATCATACGATGTGATATGTATTCTGGCTGTTGCTGCCTATCTGCCAGGGTTCCCTCAATTATATGGTATGTTTGAATGCATGAGTGATTCTGATAATGTGCTCTAGTATTGAATCTCGAGCCATCATCATCATATATTCAATTGTATCATGTCTTGCAGGATATATGTTGAAGCAAAGGAAGAAAACCTTGTCCTCTACAGCAACAGCATCTGATGTGACAAAGAAGAAGACTGCTTAACTCGATTACAAGACCACATAGATAGATCATATATGAATATACAGTATTGTAAACTTGCTACTGAGGTTGCTCGGAATCTTGTAGAGTAAAGGAATGCAAGAGAAGATCATCATCTTCATCATTATCATTGCCATTGTTGTGGTCCTGCTGGAGAGAAGGATTGCAACAGTCAGCCAAGGAATTGTAATCCAAGTAATCAGACACACCCATATGTGACTGCTGCTCGGTATCATTCTCGAAGAAATCCTGGTGGCGATATCGCCTGATGACGTGCCACGTACCGAGAGGAGGGCTCGGTTGCTCGAGTGGCCTGGGCATGTCAGCACTGTGGTGCCTCACCATGACTGGTGTCCCAGAACACACAACCGGCAATCCAACCCCCGTATGTGAAGGCCTTGCTTGAACATTTATCTGCACCTGTCTCTGCTCTTTTTGATCTTTTGAAGACGATAACGAAACCGAATCCACGCTCTTGGTCCTTCGCCTTGTCGCATGCCCCCTTTTCTTCATCGGTGACGTTTTCTTCACAGGTGATGCAGACAAGGCATTCCTGCCACGCCGAGGTCGGGTAACCACATGCGGCATGGTATTCCTTCCTCGCATTGCATTCATTGTTTCATGGAACGTATTTCCATCGGTCTTCTCTGGCGAGCATTCCTCGCCATCCGAGACCGACGCCCTCTTGGGAACAAGATGGTCGAGACCATGGTCCACCAGGTACTTGCCCAGCGTCTTACCCTTGTGGCCGTTCGGCATCAATATCCTCAGACTCAGCCTCCATTTCCTATTCCCTTCCTTTCCTCCTAAAGTTTCAAACCCTATAGATAGACAACACAAATATATCAGTATTCATTAATATTACTGATTGCAAACAGATCCAGCGTACCAGTTGGTGACAGTATCCTCCCCCCACTAAACACCTTGTGCATTTGCACGCAGTAATACCCAGTCACATCATGCACGCAAACAGGAATAAAAACTAAGTCATGTGATTTATATGGTGCAACATCTCCATGGGAAACAGTGACCCAGTCTCCTGGTCGCCCAGCATAGTGTACTAGTTCTGGCAGCGGTGGTAGATTCGACAGCTCCACCAGCATATCCGTTGGCTTATTTATTTCTTTCCTATTATTTATAGTAAATATTATATTACATATATCTATGCATCAGAGTCGATCATCATGAACGTCAATGATGGATGGCACGGCGCTGAATTGCATGCTTGGATTGTTTTCTGCATGAAACTGTTGATTCCTCTCATGCACGTCACATGTGGCCAGGTATCAGATCTGGACTCTCCGTATTTCATATATGCTGTTGTTGACTATGATACCAGGCTGCATGCAGTTGTTTATTGAGGGCATGTCTGTGTTGAGGAAGAATTCTTCTGTGCATTCAGATGGTATATATATATGCATCAATCGTAGAGGCTTTATCCAATGCGATTCGCTCATTTTCAGTACACCATGTACTATAAAATATTTCATAATAATATGAGTATTGCATAGTCAACAGCAGTGCTGCCTCTGCGACGACGAAGAAGAATGAACGACGAGGACGAGTTTGGAAAATCTCCTCTCGGCGTGTCATCGAAGCAGAGAACACAATTACCACAGCATAAAAATATAGATGAAAATGAAGAAGGAAGAGGGAAAAGGGCGTTGAACTTCTCAGAGGCGACTGAAACTCAACAGGGAAAGGACGAGTCAACGTTTGGAGAGCAGGACTTGTATGGGGACTTGTACGGTGCAGGGGAGGGAGGGGAGCAGAAAGAAGGTGTTGGAATATTGCGGTTGAAGGTGTCGAGGGTATGTGTTTTTGGAGCGTGGAATAGTAGATGCAGGGAATGCTGCTGATGGGTTTGTTTGGTTGCAGTTGATGAGTGATATTGGGGTGAAGGATTCTATGATTTCGCGCTTGGAGAAGACTGTACAAGAGCTTCAAGAAGAGGTAGGTTTCTACGTATTTGCCATATACTGGGGCTGATTGATGGATGAATGCTGGGTTTTGTGTAGGTTGGTCGGCTCAAGGAATCCAACAAGGTGTTGGAGTATAATATATCATCCCTGTTCAATACGGCCAAATTGGAGATTGAGAGGAAAGATACTGAGATTAGATCGCTGAGAGGAACACAGCGACGATGAGGTGCTGTTCTTCTCACGCTTATTATTAAGGCAGAATAGGTATACACTTGGATGTATGGATTACAATTGCCTTTCGGCGGAAGCAAATAATTGCCACACGAGAGTGCCGATGCAGTTCAAAACAGCTGTGGTCAGGAATATCGTTTCGAATGATCCAGTCTTTTCCACAAGGAATCCTGCAATACTCACCCCTGCGATGCCAGAGAAACACCCAAACGTGTTGGATAAACCAAACAGTCTTCCTGCATCATTGGGTGCAACTTCGCTGATATTTGCCGTGAATTGTCCAACAGATGTCAAACCTAGAGCAAGCGTCATCGCAACAAGGGCCTGTCCAGGAGAGAGGCTTCCAGTTGCCAATGCAAGCAGTGCTGGCACTGGCCCAAGGAAGGCGACAGTCTGTATCATCTTTCGTACTCGTGTTCTATTCCATCTCGCAGAGTTCACAAGGTAATCGCACAGATATCCAGTAGAGACACTACCGAATGCCATCACTAGCCAAGGAACGAATGACATGAAACTAGATGCTCTCAAATTCATGCCCAACACTTTGTAAAAATATGTTGGCATCCAATTCAAATACATAAAGTATCCCCAATGATTCACTATATTCGCTGTCATAATGGCCCACACTGCTTTTGTTTGGAGCATGGTTGCAAACGAGGCAGGTTCTCGAGTGTCTGCTGAGGCGTCATTTCCTCTACTCTGCTGCTCACTGTGCTTGTCTGGTACAACTGCATTCCATAGCAAGAACAGTGGCAGACCTAGCAATCCGAACACATAAAACACACTTCTCCATCCATACATTTCCAAGAGAATCGGTGATGCAAGGAGACCGACAAGGTTGCCAGAGTGGAAGCCAGTAAACATGCCACCAAACGCAGAGGCCCGTTTTGCCAAACTGATATTCCTTGCCATCAGGTTATTTGCACTGGGCAGCGCCACACCCTCACCCAATCCAACTAAAAATCGACTCAGTAGTACGGCTGGAAATACAATGCCCAAACTCTGTGTCAATGGAGTGATGGCAAACAGTGGCAACAGCATGGATGAAGCAGAGAAGAAGAGCATCCCCCATCCCATGACAGTTTTACCACCAAAGCGATCGGCAAGCGTCCCCCCGACCAACTGAGTAGACACATATCCCCATAGAAAAGCTGATTGAACAATTCCCTGAACCCCTTCTGCCCAACCCAACTCTGCAGCCAAGGGCAGAATAGCGACACTGAGGCAAATTCTGTCCACATTACACAGCATCATGGCCAGTGCAGATGGAATCACAGTTTTCCAATACGACGCAGAGTCATCATCACTAGGATCCATGGGTATGGCACCAGATGCAGCATATATCTGTGTCCTAGATCCTCCTTTGCCGCGAGATGCTCTACGCAGCATCACGCTGTTTTTCTGCATTGCCACATGACACAAGCAGCCTGAGTTGCAACCACCATGATGATGATTCTTCCTCGTCACAGACTCCCCTGATCGCACGCATCGAATCGCAGATCCTCCTCTTTTTCTGGTTCTATTACTTAGATTTCCATATATCGTCCTATCGCTTTCAAGACGACGACCGCCCAAGCGTCCAGTCTCGTGACAGCTCTGTGTACGCTTCTTCTTGGGCAAAGGCACACGACTCTGGAGGAGCTGTGTCTTCCCAGCGATACTCTTCATGGCTGTAGCTACCAGGACATCTAAAATAAATGAGTAAAAGAATTGTTCCACACGTGTTGGCAATCGATACGGTTTCCCTTGTCTGGTGAAATCAAATCCATGCTGCAAGATCGCCACTCATCTGCAGCTGCGATGGACGGATCTGATACCATGACACAGTACAAGTCACTGTTGCTACTTTATAGCCATCTAGTTATTATTGAAATAGAAAATTAATGACAATGCAGCGAGTATTTCACGCTCAACGGGTGACAGTAGTACCAGGAGGAACTCTCACATGTCGTGCGAATCCACATGTGCTGAGACATACGACGCACATTGCCAGAGCAGGTATGTTCTCTTACATGTCTATGCATAAGTAATAGCAGAAATCTCATGTTCTGTGATTGCAGAGAGCTTTGATGAAGGTGCAGCCCAGGTGAGGCGTTTGTTGGATAGGGATCGCAAGGAAATCGATTTTGACGAGTTAGAAAAGACATTTGAGAGCAAGGAGGGAGATTCCAAGGCCGATAATGAATCTTCACGGGGAGTTATGGAGGCTACGCCGAGTAACAGTGGTGCCATGTTTGCTGCCGATAAAACAAAGGTGAGTCCCTTTGGGCCACGTCCTGGATCCCTTGGTGCTGTGCCATTCGAGCAGACATCGAGTAGAAAGCCCTCTATAGAGCCAAAGAATTTGTCTCCAACGACGCAGCCTGCTCCAATGGAGGAATCGACTCCATGGTGGACAAAGATCACTCTGACACAGATTGTCATTGTCTTGTCCTTCACCACAATCATCAGTCTCATGATTGCTACGTTCTTCTTTGTCCTCAATGTTGGCGCAATTCGTTTGAACGAATGATTAATATTTACACACGTATATAACACTATATATCGAAAACTAAAAGTTTCTTGCCAATTCCATTTCCTCATCTGTATCAAGGCTAAAGTATGGATTCATACCACCTTCCACTGGCCTGAATTGCAGTCCGCATGCAACAAAGAAGGCAATCGTTGCCAGTTCATTAGCCAATGCTGACAGCCAGATGTATTGGTATGGCAAGGTGGCATCCAAGAGGTAGACAATGATTCTTGTGAAGTAAATGTATGAGACAACCATGACATAAAACTGTCTGAACAAGACCAATTTGCTCAACACTCGTGCAGCCTTATCATCATGCTCTGCAGTTTCTCTCATATGGCGAATTGACCAGACAATTGGGAAGAGAATAGCACAGCAGCAGAGAATGTCAACCACATGCCAGATGTCTCTCCATGAGAACCAATTCTTTGATGCTGGCGTGGTCTCATCCATCACGACAATTGCAACATTTGCAAACACTTGAAGAGGCACCACCAAGAGAAGAATCTGCTTCTCTCTTTCCGATAAGAACGGTTTCATATAACTCCATCCAGCTGCAATGAGGATGACAACACTGAAGAAGAGAATACTTCTCATGGCAGTGAAGAAGTAGTAGGCAATGTTCCATCCCTCTGGATGTCCATACCACGCAATCATATGGTACATTCCAGACTGGGAGAGAACAGTCAACGCCCTCAACAGCACGAGTGCACCCATGAGATAATGAATCATGTGTGCTCCCTGCTTTGCCTTGAGCACTGTCAAGGTCCACCATGCCAAGAGCCCAGAGAAGGCCAAAAACGCCATAAAGTACAAAAATGGCAACGCATCCATCCCAACAGGCAAGTAATCTGCCTTATCACCTTTTTGGTTGAACAAAGACAGAACAATATCAAAGTCAACAGCAGTATTTGCCTCACAATTAGCAAAGTACAGAATAAACTCCCCTCCCTCATAGTCTTCAAGCATATCGTCCAGGACGAAATCGCGCTCCAGAGATTTTCCAGCCAAATCAATTTCATTGAATCGCACAAGAGTAATCTGTTCCTGAGAATCCAACGGACACGTCCCTTTGGACTCAACCTCCTCCTCCAACAACAACCCTCCATATGGCGTCGTAATCAAAATACCCATACGCCTCAAGTCTGGATTTGAAACAGACTTTTGTTTCGGGTCATATAACGGACGAAGCTCGAATCCGCTGAGGGTGATGTTGATTTTCCCACCTGGACCAAACCCGTAGGGCTCATCCAACGGCACCAACAGCCTATCTTCTTTCACAACATTAGCTTCTGTGATTTTTGCATCACTATGCCCCAAGAACAGCGCAAAAAGAAGCGCAAACAGAATCAACGACCGCATCGTACCGCTGGTGACGTGAGTTGGATGAACGTGTCGTTCTGTACTCTAGTACCAATATTCAGTACGGAAATTTAATTACAAATTTAATTAGTACCTTAGAATATTCTTCTACCATCAAGAAGTGGACCATCTTGAGAGTTCATGGGAATTCTTCTCCATCCATCATTCTAAGAATGACATTCTTTGATTCCATCTGTAGATGAATCGTGTTCCCAAGCCGAAAAAACTAGATAGATCCGCCACCCTTCTCATCCTCATCCAACGGATGTTTCAGCATTGCTCTTCTTCGGACCTTTCCATCAGCGTACTCAATGTCATGCAGCATGCTATAGGAAGCATCCGGGAGACAGCAGAATGATGGAGGTCTTTGGTATCCAATCTCTGCCACCATGATGCACAGGGCAGCAGTCAATCCCCAAATCACAAATGTGTTGCTCTCTGAAGCGATATGACAGTGGAGAAGAGCGTCACAGGCGCTATACTCCCACACATGCATCCTATACTTGATGTCATCCCATATTCCATCTTTGAAAGAATACCGAGCGTCTGGCCATACGTGGTTAAGAAACATTTCCAAGGGAGCAGAAAACACATGATCGACTTCATCTCCATTTGGCTCTAATACGATGTCGTGAATAGGACTCGTTACTGTAGCAACCACCGGTGTAACAGAATATAAATGCTTGCTTAGAACTGGAGGTAGCACAGCAACCACGCGTATCTGATCCTCTTGAATCCCAAGCTCCTCTCTAGCTTCTCGAAGAGCAGTGCAGACATCGTCAGTATCCTCCTCATCCCTCTTTCCCCCAGGAAAACACGTCTCACCTGGATGAGACCTGAGATTCTGTGATCTCTGTGTCAATAACACTCTCACATGACCACCAGGGCTCGCTTCATAAATCGGTATCAGAACCGCAGCATGCTTGTAACTCACAGGTCTTTTTCTATCAGGTATTGCATGCGCTTGTACATGTGCTATAATCTGGTCCAACGTAGGAGTAGCCATGCCATGTCTCTCTTGAAACAGAGGCGTGTCTTCAGTCTCTGAGAAGCATGACTGATTGATCCATCATAAACATATATGTATTTATCTGATTTTTCTTCCCATAGTGCAATCTTCCTTGGCGTGAAACACATTTTTTGTTCAAGGATTTGAAAAGTTTCCTAGATTGAACATTAAAAACGCATCCAGATCTCGCTCTTTCTTCTTGTGTGTTTTGTGCACGGCTGTCTCTTCTCTGCAATGAAAATGAATACCAATCAAATGTCGGATATATTTAGATCAATGAGGAGTAGGTTTTCATGAATATCTGATGAATGAAAAGACATATCAGAGTATATTGGAGACGTTGGCGTCAGTTCCTGTAACTGCCATGCCTTGTGTCAAACTGCTTGGAGATAGATTTGGGGTTGGCGCAGAGACTGTTCACAGCATATACTCTCAGGAGGTTCAGTATAGGGTAAAGAAGACTCACACGGCTCTCTGTGAAGCATCGGTGGGTCTGATGAAGGAATATGTGCTAGGTATGCTTGTCTTTATTTTTCCATTGCTGAGTGTGTGGTCAATTACCAACGCCATGATTGTGCAGGCGACAAGAGTATCATCGATTTGTGCCTACAATGGCATATGCCTCCATCTATCATGGTGAGGCGGATGTTGGAATCGTGCCCATCGCTGGGATGCAAGAATGGCAAGGTGGTTGGGTCTGTGCTGAAGAATGCAGACGTCTTGAGGACATGCGTCACTCCTGGGTTTCTAGATGCGCTCATCGAAACCGATTTGAACGCACATGGCATAGCATATCATCAAACAGAAGATCAATTCTTAGATCGCTTGGTAGCAGATATAGAAACGTGCGCGATCATGGATAGTATATGTGGGCCAGCGGCAGATGCTGCAAGGCATGGTGCGGGAGAGGATTATGAGACCAGACTGTATGACCATCTCCAGGAGCACAAGATTTGTTTCTGGACGGAAAATGATTTACGGGATCAGCATTTTCATAAAACCCCGGATGCATTGCTTAAAGTTCCGATTGCGGTGTGTGGCAAGGTGGTCTGTTGGATTGATAGCAAGGCAACTTTTTGTGATGCAAAAACCCACAGGTATGTGTGCACTGATTCGTGGTAATGCTCGAGTCGTATCCATCTTCTTTCTTCTCTACTCACAGGAAGCTTCTTCAAGAACAATATGATAGCTATGTGAACAGATTCGGCCCAGGACTTGTGATTTATTGGCATGGGTATTTGGAATCCGTTCAGCTCATGGACTTTGTGACTGTTATGGATCACTTTCCCTGCGGAAAGGATGAGATTATTCGACTACCGATGCTTGATACTGATAGTATTTAATTTATTTGTGCTACTTTCGGATGGAATAGGCCTGGTATGCGGAGATGAAGGTGCTGTTCTGCGGAAATGACATGTACTTTGGGTTCGCCTATACCAAGGAAGAAGTGGAACGACGGCGCCTAGGCACCGTTGTTCAGTGTGATCGAGACAAGTTGTCACAGGAGATTGTGGATGCGGATGTCATTGTGCCTCTGATGTGTCGGATCACGAAAGACTTGATAGACAAGGCAAGTAGAGCAAAACTGATTATTCAGTATGGGGCTGGAGTGGAGGGCATTGATATAGAGTATGCGTCGGAAAAGGGGATTTATGTATCAAATATAGCATCTGGGGATACAGGTAATGCGGAATCATGTGCAGAGATGGTGGTATTTTTACTGCTTGGGTGCCTGAGACGGGTGAACCAGATGCAGCGTGCATTTCGAGAGAGGAGGCTAGGTGTTCCGATCGGAGACATGCTCAAGGGCAAGTCTGTATGTATCATTGGGTTTGGGAATATTGCAAAGGCTTTGGTTCCGCGGTTGGCGCCCTTTGGTGTGGATATGTTTGCATTGAGAAGGCATGTTGGAAAGTTTGATGAGAATGACATGGATATCTTGAAGGATGTCGGGGAGGTTGGTCGGGAGGAGGATATGCGTCGCATTTTGGGCAAATCTGATATCGTTGTTTTTACGTGTTCGTTGAACCCGAGTAATCAAGGGATGATGAATAGAGAATTTTTGTCCATGTGTGCAACACCAGTGATGATAGTCAATGTGGCACGTGGAGGGTTACTGGATTATGATGCGGTGGTTGAAGGTCTAGCATCGGAAAAGATACGAGCTCTTGGGATCGATGTGCAGTTTGAGGAGCCTTTTGATCCAGATGATCCGGTTGCAACGCATGAAGCAGTGTACTGTACACCTCATGTTGCTGGAGTGACTCAGACATCGTATAGAAACATGGCAAGAATTGTTGCCGATGAAGCCGAGAAAGTGGTATTGAAAGGACAGGAGCCTAGTGTGATAGTTTTACATCAATAAATAGTGTTTGTTGTGGCGCATTGTCATGAGGCATCCCACCTGCTCTTTTTCTTCATACTCCCTTCATGCTGTCGAGTCAATGATTCAGCAATAGCCTTTGCCCTGTCAATGGCCGATTGGACTTTTATGTCTACTGTGGGTTGTATTTGAGGTTTTGGGCCTGCTTTGGGCGGCACAATGGTGACGGTGCTGGATTTTTGTGATCTAGTATCATCACCATGAACATCTCCTGCAGAGACAAATGATGACATGAAATTGCGTGTACTGTGATTCGTTGTATTCTTTTTCGCTTGATCAAAGCCGCCTTCTTCTTCTTGTGTACGTGAATTAGACCCGATTGCTGTATGAGTCGGATTTGGTTTCCTTTTCCTATGCCTTTTGGCAAGGTTTGCAATGTATGGAGGAGGTTCTTGTCCAACAGACTCCATGTACTCTACAATATGGGCAGCTTGTTTGCCTTCGTGTGGAAGCAGTAGAGTGTGCGCTTCTCCATCAGTCTTTCCTGCCCTACTGGTTCTACCAATCCTGTGGACATATGTGTTGGAATCCTTGGGTGCATCATAGTTGATCACAACCTTGATTGTATCGATATCAAGCCCTCTCGCAGCTATATCCGTCGCAACTAAAACATGAAGCTTCTGGTTTTTGAATCGTGAAAGGGTATCTCTACGCTCTCCTTGGTCCAGAACCCCGCCATGAAACATGCCAACCTTGAATTGGCCAAGATTGTCCAGATAATGATACACGTCCTCCACTGTGGCTTTTTGATTTGCAAAGATGAGCACATCACCTTTATCTATAAACTGCTCAATTCTTTTAGTAAGCCATAGCTTCTTCTCAGCTTCGTTATTCGTAACATACACATGTTGGCTGATATTTGCATTCACCCCACCAACAGAACCGACAAGGACTCTCACAGGCGTGTCCAGAAATGTGGCGGCTAAATTCTCTACTTTTCTTGGCATGGTCGCAGAAAATAGAACAAACTGCCTATTAGGTCGTATTTGTCCGATCAACTCTCGAATTTGGGGTTCGAAACCAAGGTCAAACATGCGATCAGCTTCATCCAAGACAACATATGTGACCCTGTGCAATGTACAAGCCTTGCTTTTGATTAAATCAATCATTCGGCCTGGTGTGCACACAGCTATCTCTGCCCCAGCTCGCAACTCTTTTATTTGGTTATATTTATGGAGTCCCCCAAAGGCAGCACACGATCTCAACCCATGGAATTTGCCAAATTTCCTGGTATGCTGATGAATCTGTTCAGCCAACTCTCTTGTGGGAGATATGATCAGGGCAATCGGCCCTTCTCCTTTCTCCAACCTCGTCTGAGCCATAATATGAGAAATCATTGGAAGAGTATATGCAGCAGTCTTTCCACTTCCAGTTTCCGCAATCCCCACAACATCCCGCCCAGCAAGTATTGCTGGAATAGCCTGTGCCTGTATTGGCGTAGGTGACGCATATCCTGCAGTCTCAACCGCCCTCAATATCTTTCTATCACGATAAAAAGCTTGATAAAAGGTGTCAATGGGACATGGAATATAACCACCTCCAAGAACTCTAATCTTCAATCTTTGCCGTTTTGCAGTCATCTCACGTGCATCTAATGCTGCCAATTCGACTGGCTGAACGTATAGATTCTTTTCGAAATCCTCATACTGTATCGAACCATGATCAATTGGCTTCAAAGACATGGATCCACCGTGCTTGTCCCCATCCCCACCATCTGCCGGGAGAGCAGCAGCACTCGTATCAGGATGCAAAGCAACCTGCTCCAAAAAGTCCACACCAGGCTCATCGGTCTCCAGCAACTCACGTTTCAGCCTTCCAGTCTTTGTTGCTGATTTATGCATCGAATCTTCTTGTTGCTGGATTGCATCATCCACACTCTTCATGTACGCATCAAGAGCATCCTCGTCTTCCACCTCCTTGACCGTATTCCCTTTTGTCGCAGGCTCGCCCGTATTCTCCTCACACTCCCGCGCTCGCTGTATCAAGTCATCAAGGGTTTGACAATCATCATAATCCTCCCCTTTCCTATCCAAATATTCGAGTATCTCGTCTCGACTCCACTCTTCTCGAAAGTTGGTCATGTTGAACTATAAAATCAATACCCTGCGCTATATCACATCATACTCGACGACCCATATCATAAAATTCATTTTTTGTAGCATATACGGCGACTTAATGGCCCAAGTGTCTTTATCAGGATCTGATCTGCAACCCATGTGAGAGCAGATGCCATCAGATGTTGATTTGAATTCTTCAATCTGCTCGCTTTCTTGAGGATATCACATCATTTTTAATCTTGAAATATTATTTTTATAGTTTATATTGAATCTATTGGCACAATGCAGGCCTGTGCCCTCACTTCCAAGCCACGTGCATTGCCCCAAGGATTGGTACGTTTTCTTCAGATTCATTCGAGATATTGCTATATTGCTGGGTGATGAGTATACAATTTATGATTTTTAATATAGAAAAATACTCGTCGATCGTTTTTAGAGAGCGGTAGGGCAGCTTGTCCCGTTCGAAACGTGGGTTTCTTTCAGAGTCAAGGTATGGCTTCTTGTGATCAATCCCATGTCCAAAAGAATTGATCGTGATGACGCAGGCATGATGGTACAATGCATGATGCAGGGCGTTCGTTATTGTGTGCATCGAGTATGTCTGTTGATGTGCCAAGGGAGCCATCGGAGCAGGTATTGGATATTTTGAAAAAGGCTGATGGAGTCTGCTTTGATGTTGATAGTACATTTTGCAAAGACGAGTCTATTGATGAGCTCGCTGAATATCTCGGCGTGGGAGAGGAAGTGAAAAATCTTACTGCAAAAGCCATGGGTGGGACGGTGTTGTTCCAGGATGCGTTGGCAGAGAGGTTGGGTGTGATGAGCCCTTCTCAAGCAGATGTGGATAACTTCCTGAGAGATCACCCTCATATGCTATCCGATGGAATTCAAGATCTCTTGGATACATTAGATAATAAAGGTGTGAAAGTCTTCTTAGTCTCCGGGGGATTTAGACAGATCATACACCCACTGGCAGAATCTCTGGGTATTCCAGTGAGTCATGTGTTTGCAAACAACTTGTTGTTTGATGAGTCTGGCAAATACGCTGGCTTTGATGCTGATGAATTTACTAGTCGAAGTGGAGGTAAGAAAGAAGCAGTGGTGCATATTAAAGAACACTGGGGCCTGAAGACTGTTGTCATGGTTGGAGATGGTGCAACCGATGCAGAGGCGAAAGCACCAGCAGGGGCGGCTATATTTATTGGATATGGGGGTACTGTTTTCCGTGAGGGGGTTGCAAAGAGGTCTGATTGGTATGTGATGGATATTAAAGAAATAACTGAAATGTTATAAGGTTTAGAATGTAAGAAGAAGGGTCGTCACCATGTCTTTGATGTGATTGCTCAAGTTGATGTTCTCACTGCGTACATCAATTGATGCTACTTGATTCTGCACGACAATATTTAATAGGACACGATCATCCGAGTTTAATCGTTTTCCATGAAAGAAGAAGCGATAAGGCTGCCCTGATCCATTCGCCGGCTTGCCTACACAGATCAGATTTGCTTGCTTGATGTGGTTTTCAAAATTTGAAAACCTGTCACTACAGATTGCATTGATGATATTTGAAGACTCAAAGGTGTACTCAGAGGTCACCGAAAAGATGGATAGATCATCCCATAGTTGTTTGAATTGACCCTGATCCATCTGTATGGATTCTCCTGGAGACTGCAATGATATTTCTTCTGTGCCCTCTGCAGGAGCTCCATTGCCTATGGCTGTTTCAGGAGTGTCACGAGTTTGAGCCGGTTCGTTGGGCACCATTCCCATGAGCATATCTAAATCGCTAATGGATGCTCCATTATTCATAGTACTCTGTGCATTCTCTGATGATTGAGGCGCGTCGAACGAAAAATTGTCCAGCTGTGCCTGGAGGTCTGGCTGGCTGTCTCCTCCCAACAAGTCATGCTGTACTTCCAACGACTCCATTTCTACTTTTGATCCTTGATCCTCCTCAGTTGTCATATCCAAAAGCTCTGTGGCTGCATTGGAAGACTCCATCAGTATATGGTCTCCACCTTGCTCCACAATGTCACCTCCAAGTGACCCAGATTCAAACCTGGTCAGACTTTCTCCATCATCCTCTATGAACGTCATGGCTGGTTGACCATATATCACGGACAACGTATTCCACTCATCAAACAATTTATCTTTAATGTCCTCAGTCACTCCAGAAACAATACCGGACCCTGCATAGTCGGCAGCAGGCAACTCTAAAATCGATGCTGTCTGATCCTTTCCCAAGGTATCCAGCAATGCTGAGTACATGGCAGCTCTCTCACTCAATGTATAATCTGGTCCAGAGATGCATGCTGTCAAGACACGTTTTGTAAGTTGTAAGCATTCGGGAGGTCTTTTGCAGAATAATTTGACGACTGCGGTCAACATGGCTGTCTTCACAGTACAGTCCTCATTTTCAAAACCACTGCAGACATCCTCCAAAATATACGGAGCTTCCTGGATGTTTCCTCCAAACTGCCCTAAGATCCAGACAAATGCAGCTCTAGCTTCTGGGTCTACCAGTGTACTAAACCGAACCTCTGCAATGGAGGGAGCACAGATAGCTGCCGCATCAGGAAATTTGTTTAATGCTGATGCAAATGCTATAACAGTCTCACTGACAATACCGAGCCGCCGATGTCCCAAAAACAAAAGCAATCTATCTAATATCCCGTCCACATTTTCTACTTTCACAGCAATACGCGCGATTGCTCGAATCCCATGTCGAGCCACGTCATCGTCATGATCCTTGGCATACTGCAATGATTCTTCTGCAGTATCAAATGCATTGTTCCCACAAGACAATGTCACAAGCATATCCAACTTCAAGAGTTTCAAGTACGAAGGATCCTCAGGTCTATAGAAGAAGTCATTCGACATCATATAAAATTGCTCTGGGTGTCTCTCTGCCAGCACTTTGATGTTGGCCAATGCAGCATACGCAATCTCTGGCTCCTTCCCCACCAGCAGCGTCCTGAGAGGACCCTTGATCAGACGAAGGACTTTATCATATTGCTCTTTATAATTCGCTGTATAGTGAAGAAAAAGCTTGGCTGATGCCATGATCACCGCAGAATTTGTATGGTTCAGCCCAAAATCCAACACCTCGAGCACATCAAATCGTTCTTCCTCAGTCTCTGGTCTATAATGCTGCAACAAAATCCCCATCAGCAGGCACTGTCCCCACTCACTAAAACTCCTCACATTGTTCATCAATGATATCATGAGAGGCTTTGGGAGGGTCGCTGAGTTCAGAGCACCCAACTGTTGCAATACGTATAAACAGCTTGTAATCACCTGGGTATCCGTGTCAGTCTGAAGCATCACCTTGACTTTCTCAATCAACCCAAGCTCCTTTGATTTATCTGTATCCTGCTGATAACATTTCAACACTCCTATCACAGAAACTTCTCGAACATACGCATGCCTATCCCCGAGACCCTCTACTACCACTGGCAGCACATTTTCCAAAAGCTCTGGCACTCGAAGCGAGCACATGGAACGCACCGCCAACCCACGGATCCTGGGATCAATATCCTTGGTATCATTAAGGAGGGTTTGGACAACAAGCAAAGATACAGAAGAGTTCTGTCGAGCTGCTGATCGAAGATACAAGTACAGCATTTTCTTCAGAGGTAAATCAGTCTTTGACAATGCTACACATTTCGTCGCTGGTACAAACACACTGGACATATCGATCCCAGTTGTCATGTATTTGATCAATTTCTGAAAACATTCTCGCTTCAGATAGATCACATCCGTCTTCCTTCCATCTAAAGCACATAATTGTTCCAAGGTTCGAGTAATTTCATTAACTTCCCCTTTTCCCTTGGCATTTCTCGCTCTCCTTAGGGGAGCCATGATTAAAAAGTTTATTATCTTTCAAACTGCGAGGTTAAACGACTGAAATAGCAGGATATGTACATTGATGAAACGCTCTCTTTACTGACTTTTATTTACGGAAGACGGTGGAATTTCAACGCATGCTGGTTGTGAATGCCCAAGGGATCATGGTGATACTATCCATGGAAGTGGGTCCCTCCCCATCTTTTGATCGACTTTGAAGGATAATACAAGTACTTGGATGTTGCTTTTATTTCAATCTGAGTATGGTGTAATCATGTCTGGAAAAGAGAAGAATGTGCCTGGAGGAGAGAAGTCAACCAGTGGCGAAGGAGGAGGGGTTGACTGTCCAGAAAGCGAGAGTGATATAGCCGCGGTACACGTAGAGAAGGAATATTCAATGCCTTTGGATGAGCGTGTGGTGGTATTGGAGCGAGAAATCGAGAGAATGAACAAGGTTCGCGTGGATGAGTTGAGGGAGGCTCATGAGCTGTACAGACTGGCACAGCAGGATGGATTGCGTCTCGAAAAGGATATGGAGGCGATGAGACAAGAGATGGAAACCAAGTGTGCAGTCATAGAAGAAGAAAAGGAGTGCATGAAACAGCGATATGCAGGGAACATTGACGCATTGACGCAACGCGTTCAAGAAGTACAAGCTGCGTGCCAGCAGCACATGGTGGATCCAGAGACTCAACGAATGCTGCGCAAGTATATGAGGTTGTCGAGCCCAGTGAAGGGATTTGCGTTTGCAAATTATTCATGTTTGAAAAGGTGTCAGAAAAAGAGGCTAGCGAGGCGATGCAGTCGAGTGAAGCAGGTCAATCTTGTCAATATGGTTCGTTTGGAGAGTTGTGCAAAGCTCATGCAGCTCAGGGCGAAGAAATATAAAAACGAATGTACATCTCTGCGTGCAGAAGTCATACATTTGAAGAAACGTCTTGAGCGCAAATATCAGGAAGAAATTGAACAGTGTATGAAAATTCTAAGGAGGTGGAAGTCACAGATGCAGCATGTTGTTGCACAGGAGGAGAGACATGTGCAAGAGCAAGCTGGTTTGGAGCAACAGTTGGCAGTGGCAAAACGCAATGCCGCTCACCATCGTGAAGAAAATGCCAATTTGCACATGTCACTTCGTAAGATGGAAGCCAAGATTCGGAAAGCAGAAAGTGATATGGCTAGGCAGCAGAACGAGGATGTCCAGTTGAAATTATTCCTACAGTCCTGTATGTACGCCATGAATACGCACATCACCGCCCATCAATCACCTTTGGATCTACAGCAATTGTCTAGTATGAGTAAAAAACATCGAAAGGAACTGCAGAAATTATATGATAGAGTGGAGGAGTCACAGCATGGTGGAGTAGAGATCACAGCCATGAGTCCAGAGGATGTTCGAGCCTTCATATCATTACTCGTAGAGCGAATGAATACATGAGATGTTACAATAATATGTAGCAGACGAGTGCTACGAGGTTTTGGATTTCAACTTTTTATTGCGAGCTCGCAATTTATGAATCTCTTGTTGCCGTTCCTCTGCATTATCAGCCCTCTTGCCATGAATAACCGTCTTCCTCTTTTTACCGCTTTTGTTAACGCGCACTCTTGGTTCAATAATTCCTCTTCTTTGAAGGCTCTTATATCGCTCTTTGATCAGCACAGGAGTTGGCTTGATTTTACGAAGGCTGCCTCCTGACTCTTTGATCTCATCAGTTGTCAAAACTTGGATTGGGAAAGGATTGAATTTATGTTTTCCGAGTCGAGGGGGTGCTGAGTCTATAAGTTCTTGAAGATCAGCATGTCTCCTCCTCAGCTTCTCTTCTTGCTCTTTTGTCAAACTTTCAACATTCTTTAGGAGTTCACCAAGCCTTTCCAATTCCCGACGCTGCTTCTTCTCCTTCTTGCGAAGTTCAATTTCCTTTTGCATCAACTTATTCCTCATTTCTCTATTTCTATCCTGAATAGTCTTTTTCCTTTTCGTGACTGATGATCGTTTAACCACCTGATCATCCTCACTACTCGATGGAGAATCCTCTTCTTCCTCCTCCCCATCAGATTCCACCAGCAACCTCTCCAATTCATCCTTGTGCTCATAATCTTCCCATTCTACAACTTTCGGAGGAGCCACTGGAAGAAGTTCTGCATCATACTGTTTCTTCATCTCAGCCGCAACTGCTTGGCCAACAGCCTCCTGATGAGACTCATAATCAGGGTTCACAGAGCACCCTGATGCATCAATTTCTACAGCCGGAGCATCTCTGAGAGACTTCTTCCACTCCTTTACAGCTTTAATAGCCTTATTACGTAATCTGAATTCCTCTGTATCCTTTGAGAAGATATCATATCTCCCTTCCTTTGGCGGGACAATGATCTCCTTTCCAGTATCTTCGCGGACAACCAACTCTCCAGTATCCCCTTTCTTCTTCTGCTTCTGTTTCTTCAACCGTTTTGCTAGATCATGGTTTTTGGCCTTTTTCGCAAACGTCTGTGGAATCACAGGCTCAGCGACATGAGCACCCTGGATGATTGCTTGAGCCCTGGTCAGTTTGTTCCTAAACTTTTCCTTCTTGCTCATTCGAACAGGCTTCTTGGACACATCATCAGGCTTGGTATCAACGAAAAATAAATCATCATCAGGAACACTATCTAAACTCGGCCCTAGCCGTTCCTCTCTCGTCTTTTGCTCCAAAAACTCCTCCACCTGCATGACATGCCGGAAACATTATCCTTCAGTTCATCCAAGCCTCTCATACCCCTAACGCAGCAGTTCTAAGCTCTAAAATGCACTTTACATGTAAATATAGCTTTATTCCAATCAAACATACCTCCTGTCCGTCGATAGCCCGCCATTCCTTCCGCTGCCTCTTTGCTCTGCCCATGGCGTTTGCCTCGTCTTACACAACTATTGATATATCGATTCTACCGATTCGTATAATTTATATACGTATTTCTATGATGATGATGCTGGCATCAGCTTGGGCTTAAAGCCAGGCGTTGGCCTCACCATGGTGCTCAATTCTTTGACAATGTCAAACAAGGAATCTGGCTTGGCCAACGCTTTGGCTCTCTTTGACAACACTTTGAGCTCCTTTCCATTATCATCCAACCAACTCTTGATAATAGAGGCCACCTTTTTCGGTTTCGTCTCAAACACACCCACCTTATTCTCAGTCACATATGGAATATTGCCTTCCTCTTGGCATGGCACAAATGCATTCAATACCAACGGGAGGCCACAGATGAGAGCTTCACTAATAGTTCCTGGTCCCGCTTTTGTAATAATGACGTCACACGCCCCCATATACTCTGGCATATTTGTCACAAACCCTTGGATATGAACATTCATGCCTGACGGATACGCCCTACAATGAGACACATATTCATCAAATCATAGGATAGGCGATATATAAATATCTATATATATAACAGTATACGTACTTTGACTGTAATTTATTCACCAGCGTTGCATTCCTTCCACACACAACCACAAGCTGTGCATCCGCACCAATCTGCTCTGCCACCGCATCTACAGTCTTCTCTACTGGACCCATCCCTTCACCTCCTCCCATCAACAGTATACATGGCTTTGTAAGATCAAGACCAAGCTTTTTCCTCAACGCCTTTGCACGGGGCAACCCCTGACTAAATGCTGGGCGAATAGGCAACCCATACACTCTGAGTTTATCCTCAGGCATCCCCAGCTTCAACGCCTGCTTTTTCGACTCTTCTGTCGCAACAAAACATCTATCCACATCATGATAAAACCATGTGTTATGACACGTTGTCAAATCAGTCACAACTGTTGCAAATGCTGTGTTTGGATCCTGCAATCCACTCTCAATCCTCCTTCTCAAAACCTTGACAGGCACATGCTGCATCAGCGGATGCACAGAAATAATCAAATTCGGCCGATACTCATCAAACGCTGCAGAAATCCTCGATCCAGTCACCACATGCATGGCAGTAGACAGAGGAACATGAACAAACTTGGGCTGTGTAAAGGTAAAATTCCCCCTCCAAATGAATGGATACTTGACCATGAATGAATAACTCTTTGGAAATTCATTATACGGCCACGGGGTGTGATGCGTCCAAAGATCCACGATATCAATCCTATATTTGGACCCATACAGGTGCTCAAACCCACCCCGCAGAGCCTCTGCCGATGCCCTGTGACCCCCACCAGTATCCGACATTAAAATCATAATGCGTGGCTTGGCATCAGATCGATCACCCCAGCCACCTCGTATCCGATCCGATCGACCCAATTTCCACAACGGAACAGCCCGAGCCTGCCCACCCCCACCACATCCAGCCAACAACCAAGGAACCGCAGAGGTCGCCAGCACAGCAGACATGCCTTTTCCTTTCATCCAGATACCATCTGTATTCTTTGTACTACAGAAACGCCGCCCCGTCATCTGCTGTTGGTCAGTCTTTCCATCGAACACGTGATGCTGTCTCGACACACCATCCTTCTTCATTCCCATGGATGGGTCCACATTCTGAATAATACTACTAGATACAGATGCCAATATTGTAGCAGAATCCCCTGACGAAGACATCCCATGCAGACATGTCCCAGGCACCATGGTTGTTGCCTTCTATCGCTTTCTGTCTCTCTTCTTCTTTGTTTCAGATGGATATACTGGGATTAATTAATTATTTACATAGTATATCGAGAGATGGGTCCTGCACTCGATCTCTTCTCATGCATGAAGATGAATTCATGATCTGATTTTTGGTTTTTAATGCATCAATTTACGGACGATGCCAGAGATTGCTGCTGCTAATGTAATCAGATCTATCCAATGATTGATGTGATGGATATATATACATACAAATAGGTAATCTATAATGGAGATTAGAGATCGGGTTATCGTTGGGAATGAGATTGGAGAGGTTGTAGGTGCGACAACATGCATGGCCTACATACATACATGGCATACATAGGCTTGACTGACATCCTTATATACTGTAATGGCGTCTAGTCTATCTGGATCCCAGAAGAATCTTCTTTTATTTAATTATTGGTTTGTTGAATGGTATTCTTATACCGTATGATTGACACCTGTGTTTCTGTGTGTGCTGCAGTTTTGGGTCGTCAGGACAAGCAGGTCGATACAGCTACAAAGAAGAAGCAAAAGACCATCGATGGCCATGAACAGTCTCATCATCAAGATAGGGGAGGGGCTTCTGATTTCGGTATAATGGCGTGCTGGGGGGATGCTGATAGAGAGAGAGGTGTGACACATGTGGAAGCATGCTGCACAGATTCATCCAGAGTATTGGTGAGCAGGAAGAATGGGAGTACAGAGGTGTTGGATATTGATACTGGGAGCATAGCATGGTGTCATGAGAACGATGGTCTGAGATGTGCATCAGCGCATTGGATACCGGGGTATGGAGAGGAGGAACGGGTGGTGCGGGTGATGGAGCATGGTACTGTGCAAGTCTTCTCTCTTGACGGGACGGCAGAGGATCCTCTATCCGAATGGACATGTCCTCCAAAGGCGATATGCTCTGCATATAATGCATCGTCTCGAAAACTTGCCGTTGGATGTGAGGGTGCAGAGCTCAAGGTGTACGCTGTACCTGATACATGTGAGGGTGGTGGCGGTGCCCCATGCTTTGCAGCAAAGGGTGGGAAACCAAACAATGTTGGATTATGCGACAGACCCTGTACCAGTGCGGTCGCTTTTGATCCCTCAGTAGAAGATGGAACCAGACTCATTGTGGGTACCGGGTCCTCCAAAGTACGCTTCTATGATGCCAAAGCTGGCAAGCGCCCTCAGCGTGACATACCATTCAAAGGATTCAAGATTACATGCCTTGCTCCCGAGCAGGATGGTCAGAGATGCTGGGTGGGAGACGGAGGAGGCAATCTGCAGGTATATGATGTCCGTGCAGGCAAATTCAGTGGTGCTATTTCAGGTATTGGTGGATCAGTGAGGAGTATGGATATTCACCATGGGGCCATTGTATCTGGAGGATTGGATCGATTTCTCAGGATCAATAGCCTCCGATCACGGGCATCCATAGAAAAGGTGTATATGAAATCGCAGATGACGAGTGTCTGTTGGTCTCGTACGATGGTCATGGCATCAAAAGAGGCCACCAGGAGAAAGAGTCAAAAGAAAAGAATCCAAAATTCATGAAGAATAACAATCCGTTGGATTCTTTTTAGCATCAGATATATATTTAGATTGTTGTTATGAAACGAATATTCGGAACAAAGAAGGACAAGGTTCCTCAAAAGAGTCTTGACGATGTGTCGCAGGGAATGGAATCCCGTATCTCCGAGTGCGTTGACTATGGGCATGTCTGGTACCATGGAATACTATTTAATGTATCACATGTGCAGATTGGATCGGAAAATTGCTCGGATTGATGGGGATTTGCGCAAGTATAGGGATGCTATGAAGGCTATGAGGCCAGGGCCCTCTTTAGAACAGGCGAAGAAACGGGCCATGAATGTGATGAAACAGAAGAGACAGCTGGAGGCGCAGCGGGAGAAGATGACGGAGAATGTGATGCGGTTGGATGAGGCGAGGTATACGACGAGTGCCATGCAGGACCAGGCAGAGATGGTCAAGGCATTGAAGGTGGCATCCAAGGAGATGAAGATACAGATGAAGAAGACAAAGGAGCTGGATGTTGATCATGTGTATGATATTATGGATGAGTTGACTGAGCAAAGGGATCAGTTTGAAGAGTTGCAGACGGCCATGTCGTCGTATGATGTGCCAGTGGAGATTGATGATGCAGAGTTGATGGCTGAAATGGATATGTTGGGTGAGGAGGTGGCGGAGGAGGTGGAGACGGAGGGTACTCCTGCGTATATGATGGATATACCTGATGCTCCTCAGGGGCGGGTTCGAGAGGAGGAGGAGGGGTTGGAGGAGGCTCCTGGGCAGAGAGTGCCCCTGTGATCACATAATAAAAGCGTCTGGATGGTCATGTGTACAAAATTGAGTGTTTGATATTCATTAAATAATGTGTGAAAACTGATAGGTATTAGGTGTATGTAAAGACATTTATGATTTCAGCCTCTCCCTGGTATTCTTCATATGTCTGAACAATGCAGAGTACTGTGGGTTCTGTTGGGTGAAAGAGGTGAAGTGCGTCAATTCTCCTGCGTATTCGACCCTCATTTTCTCGAGGGTCGCTAGAAGACATGTGCAGGCATTTGTCAACGTCAAGTGCAAATTTAAGATGGTTTGGCCAGGCATGTGCCATAAACTTTGCAGTTTTGATTCTTGCAGAGGATACTGGGATTCTGTCTCGGCTGATGGATCGGTCATCGTAGAAGAAAAGTTCCTTGTCTAGATATGGAGATGTTTGTCGATGTTGGCACGGCGTTAGAGGAACTTGACCTGCTGGTTGTACAATATTGCTCCATGCTGCATGGCCATGGAGGCCATGAAGAGAGAATTGTTCCCATGTGCTGCTCGGCAGACTCTTATTCATGGCATTAGCATCTCCCTGGATCCTGCATGAATGGTAATGAGATGGATATATATCTATTGGTGTTGAATGAAGAAACTCACTATGCGTACCATGTGCTGAACTCTGTCTGATCAAACATTGTAAACACCTTTTCAAAGAATGTCGTTTGGATGTTGTATATGGTTTTCAGACCATCCGACATCATATCTGACCTGCTTGTCGTCGAACTTGTCTTCCAAAATAATAAAAGTCGATCGTCGTCGAGGAAGTGTAGATGGCCGAGTTCCAGTGTTTCAATGACTTTGAAAAAGTAGTACAGGACGCCCATGCCATTTCCCCGAGCTGCTGACTTACAGATACATCCTGGGCGTTCTTTTTCCTGGCAGCAGATATCACCGTTATTTTGTGATGCTTCTAAATACATATATGCAAGCAGTCTCTGTTTTAACCCATCCAGTATCGGACTCGGCTGCTGTCCATCACCAGCCCCTGATGGCTCCTGGTCAATGTCAGGGTGATGCGCACGGATGAAATCCTCATCATCAGGTCGACAGTACTTGCCTATTTCCATGACATCAGAAAAAACTCCATTTTCTTCTACATGCACGAGGACGATGGAGCGTTTATTCACAATGGCAATCTTTTTCTCATACGTGGCTACAGCATGTGACAGTGGTGTATCAAGGCGCTCTGTCACAAATGCTATGCGATCCATGATTTCTCCAGTTTCTAGATGAATAATGTGAAGAACAACTTCTTCTTCTATTCCAAGCCACTGCCCCTCTGGTTCGAGATATTGTGCATCCTGCCTAGAACTGCTTACAACCATGTAGGATCCGTGGAAAAAGAGTACCATTCTATCTAATAGACCAAAAGTGCCCTCACGCTCCTCATGATGCACTTCGTGTACAAGTGAAAACATATCGTCAAACGTGATGGGCTCTTCCAGATTGGGAATACCTTTGTACTCGAATATCAGCACTGATGTAAGCTCCCTTCCAAACCCAATCAAATATTGTCCACATGGACTGAATCCATCGAGATAGCATGGGCTGTTTGGCTGGAGGGATGCTATATGGGTATTTGGAACTATGTTTTGATACAGCTGTCGAATGCCATGAAGCTACACGCATAGGGAAGCAAATGTGTCTGGTGAGAATAATCTGAACAAAAAAACTAGTCAACAACGGCTGATCGCCGTCGTCCGCTTCACATGTCTCGTGGGATCGATTACAGAAGCTTCAAAAGGATGTAAAAGATCCAAACAGACGGCGACATCGACGTGTTCAATCAATAATGGTACGCACCGCTGTTCCTGGTGGTCCTGGGCAAGTCTCTCGCTGCCATAAACGGTCAAGGAAAGCTCCTTTAACCCTTCTTCCTTCCACATTCATACCATATCAGACTGTAATCGGGTGCATTCGTAAATCTCCTTCGGTATGTGGACAGAACAAGGACTTTTAAGCACTGCTCTAGTCTACCGTACGAATGGCTGTATTCGTGTTTGGCTGAGTTGAATGGCGAATAGATAGTCTGAAAAATAAATATTATTTATATGAGACGCACTTAATGGGTAGATTGGTCGAAAGGAGAGCATATTGATGCCAGTGGATCTACAATGTGAGGCTGTGGCTGTCAACAGACAGGCCCGTGCCTAACGAGTCCATGCCGGGCTACATCGAGAAGTTGTGGTTCTTTCGTTCCAGCAAATGCACCTGTGTGAGCGTGGATGGATTCCAAGTCTGTAGTATATCGCAATACATGGAGTATCGAGTCGGGTTTCGATACTATAATTACACAAGTACCATCATCAGAATCACAGAGTATTCATATTTGAACTGAGAACATGTCCTTGCAGGGATAATGAGTTCTCAAATTCCTTCACATGTTTTGGCTTTTTCTGTCGAAGAATCTGCCAAAAATGTTCTCTATATTTTACAGGTTGAGCAGCGAGTCTCTCAGCTCGCTCTCTAGCCTTTTCTTCTGTTTCTTTGAACAACCACATTGATACGAGTCTGGTCAACAGGGATGTGATCATGGACCCACACCCAATGGCGATTGATACCCCCCACTCTAATCCAGATAGTGGTTCTACCTTGAAAATATTTCCAACTGGGGCAATGACCATAATAATGACCTGGAAGACGACAGTCAAAATCCAGACAGACATAAAGATGTAGTTTGTGAGGATTCCAGAAAAGACATTCAACTCATCATTGATTCGGCGTGCGTTGATTTCATTGAATAGCTGCATCCAGATGAACGTGTTGAAAACCATCGAGTTTGTCTTTTTCTGTTCGTCCTCTTGTCTGTCAATGCATTCCTCTTCTGTTTCATCAGTTTGGCATGGGTATACCTTGAAGTATTCAAACTGGGCTGGCAAGCCATAGAAAATCAAAAACAGCCAAAAGCTTTGGTACATCCCTTGGACAAATATATGCTTTGCCATCTTCCCATTGATAAGCGGCTCGTTTCTTCCATGTGGGAGATGGTTGAGCAACTCCTCTGTTGGAGCCTCAGTGGCAAGAGCTAGGGCTGCAAGACTGTCCATAATCAGGTTGACCCACAACAGCTGGAGAACATTCAGAGGTGTCTCTCCAGTCGTCACTGCAGCAACAACCGCGATGAGCAAAGCAACGAGATTGATTGTGAGTTGAAACTGCAGAAATTTTCTAATATTTGTAAATACAGTCCTTCCCCACATGACAGACTTGACAATGGATGAAAAGTTGTCATCCAAAATTACAATGTCAGCAGCTTCTTTGGCCACTTCTGTGCCAGCAATACCCATCGCCAGACCTACATCAGCCTCTTTCATTGCAGGAGCATCATTTGTTCCATCTCCGGTGACAGCTACGACCTGCCCAAGAGCTTTCAGAGTTTTGACTAGGATAAACTTGTCCTCTGGAGAGGATCGGGCCAACACATCAAGTTTTGGTATGGTTTGCATCAATTCATCATTAGATAGGGTCCGAAATTCTGGCCCTTCCATAGCCAATCCATTTTCTGACAATATTCCACACTCTCGAGCAATATGTTTGGCTGTATGAATGTTGTCACCCGTCACCATTCGCACTTTGATACCAGCATTCTGGCACCGCAAAACAGCATCAGGAACCTCTTTTCTCACTGGATCTTTAATACCCACGATTGCCACGAGATCTAAATCATACTCTGGTGCTTCTTTGAATGGATTACTGCTCCCGTCTTCCACGTCACGTGCTGATATATCTGCACCAGTCAACTTGTACACATCAGAATAATCAATCGTCACCACAGGACACAAGGAACAGACCTTTCTGAGTCAAACACAATGTGCGAAGCCCTTGCGAAGCCATAGAATTGATCATTGTTTCGAAGGAGCTCCTGGACGTATTATCCATGGGAACCAATACTCCAGATTCATTGTAATAGGAGCTGCATTTCTTTAAAACCCAGTCAGCAGCACCCTTGTTGTACAACCTGTATCCAGACTTCGTCTTCAACAAAACAGATGCCATCTTTCGATCTGAAGTAAACCCAAACACCTTAACAATATCTCCATGGTATTCATCGCGAATATCCGTGTACTGTATCCCCCATGACCTGATCATCATCAAGAGAGCACATTCTGTTCTATTTCCCACGAAATCAACAGACCCATCTTCAGCTTCTGTTATGAACGCTTTCGAGTTGACAGAAGAATTTACTATGATTGAATCAGAGAGTTCCTTCGAGACCGATTCATACTCTGGTACATCATCGTGCCTCACTCCGGAGATGACAGTCTTCACTACTGTCATTCTATTCTCTGTCAGTGTGCCAGTCTTATCAGAGCATATTGCTGTTGCTCCTCCCATAGTTTCGCATGCAGCGAGGATCCGAACAAAATTGTTGTCTTTGATCATTTTGCTCATTGAATACGCAAGGGAAATTGTCACGGCCAAAGGCAGCCCTTCAGGCACAGCGACAACAACAATGGTGACTGCGAAAATGAAAAAGTTCAAGGGGCCAGATGCAAACTCACTCATCGGAAATCCCTTGTTCTCGACAGCCCATCTGATCAGAAGGACAATAAAACATATGATTGCAACAACAAGCCCGATCTTTCCTATAGCAACTGCCAAAACTCCCAGCTTCTCCTGCAGAGGAGTTCTTCCAGACTCTCTTGCAACCAATGCCATTGTCTTTCCCCACTCAGAGTATGGCCCCACAGCAATCACAATCGCCTTGCCACTTCCTTCGCTAATTTGAGATCCAGATCGTATCCAACAATCACCCTCACTTTGTCCCTTGCGAACTGGATCAGTCTCCCCAGTTAGACTGGATTCATCTGCTGTCAAACCAAAGCTCTCCACCATGTACATATCCGCTGCGACCTTATCTCCAGTATCTAATAACACTACATCGCCTACTACAATATCAGTACTAATAACAAGTGTCTCTACTCCATCTCGCACGACTTTGATATCAAGCACATCCTTTCGAGCATTAAGCTTGTGAAACTGTTTATCCTTGTGCCAATCATTCCAAGCCCCCACCAACGATACAACCAGAACAGCAACCCAGATTGCAACTCCTTCAGTCCAAGAATTCTGTTCTCGCTCCTCCGGCACAGCTGCTCCCAATACGGTCGACACAAATGCAGCAAACATCAACATCAAAATGATAGGATCCTTCAAGTTTGAATACCACAAATAGAAAAACCCTTTACTTGGAATGGTCGGCAGTATATTACTCCCAAATACATTCCTCCTATCATCAAGAGAATATGGTGGCGCAGCACTCGTATCCAACCCATCATGGCATGATGTATGCAGCACAGTTGCCAACCCCTCCACCCCACCTAGACCAACAACAGCCTCTTCATCCTTTGCCTGCACATTCAACGCAATAACAACGTGAAATGGTGTCATGATCATCTCAAAACAGTATGCATGCCCATCCAGTCTCTCCTCATCAATGCACGTGTGCAGGAGACTCACCTCGTTCAAAAGGGCCAGCCCCTCAGCAGAAACAGCAAAAGAGGAGCTTTCCTCCTCCGCAGCTCTTTCCTGATACTGAGCCTCTTTATCTGTAAAACTAGAAGATCTTTCTGCCATTGTATACCCAATATAGAGAACGAGGCCTCAATTCCACGAATAAAAGTCCACGTGACCAACCCTGGTCAATCTTCTCGGAAATTCCGCGTTTGGAGCCTCCTTTGCGGAGATCAATTTCAGAGGGGCTACTATCAAATTAAATCTATGTAAAGTTTTAAAGATGCCCTTGGGTGTGCGTATATGTCAGTATATCCATTGGAATTGACTCAGATCCAGAACCCTATGCGATGGTCTCGAGACGATCACCCTGCATGCAGGTGGGGTACGACAATCCTTGTTCTTACTGTTCTCCTATGATTGCCATGTAATGTTGCGCAAGGTAGGGCACTCGTGTTATATCCTGAGATTCTTGAATGACTCTGAAGAGACTAGCGCAGCATTCACGATGGCATTCTGACTGCTGTATTGTACACAGAAAGGTCTGCAGCTGTCTGCAGGCATTGGGAATGTTCTCTATAGACATGTGCTGAAGGAAATGCGCCGCCGATTCGAATGCAGCGGGAACTGCGTGCGAGAGATCTCTTTGTAGTAACCATGAGCACTTTTCTAGCGTTTCCTCCAGATACACGCACTGAGAATCTGTGTCAGGCGTGTTGGCAGCAAGGATTGAAATGCCTTGGATAAATCTGTTCTTCCATGCTTGTATGTGTTTCTCCTCGGAGTGCGCCACTATAGCCTCAAAGGACTTTTCTATAAACGATATAGATAGTAGCTTTCTTTGACGCGGATCCAACCGCGTTTGAGAGAGCATACTGCAGAGCAAATCATTTGAAGCCTCTGCAAGAGGAGCGTGGTCCACGCTGAGAAGCGAGAGGCATGTGTCTGCCAACTGATGGATGAGCAACGGATCGGGCAAGGCATCTATACATGGCTGAAGCATGAACAGTATGAATTGCAATCTAGCCAACACGACCGGGTTCTTCAGGTATTCGTCGTTTCCTTGAAAGCCATCTGGGAACAGGGATGCTGCAACTTCTTCTGCCTCCTTTGGCTGTATTGGGAGAGCTTGCAGCGTGTTTCGGAGAATGGTTCGGTACGCACTGCTACTCGACATTCTCCATAATTGTAAATATCCAAAACACTGCACAATACTTGCTAGCGATGTGGGTTTCAACACGGATGCCTGCTTTGTGACAATTTCAATAATCCCAATGGCAAAATCAAACAGGTCATGTCCGACCTGAACATTCATTCGTTTCGTACGAGCAAAGGCATCGATCTGTGATGTGTAAAAATCATTCGATATACTCTGCAATGCTCCTAGAATTGGCGGTTGCAGCATGTGCACACCTTGTATTGAGACACAATGCTGTATGGCATGGAAACATGCATCACGCAATGCTCGATCATGTGGCTGGGTGTCTACCGCTGTGGGTACACGAGTCCTTGAATCATTAATATACATTATCGTCTTCGCATATGACTCGAGCAAGCATAATGCGGTTGCCAGGTCCCACGGCACAGGAGATTTGGTGTGCACCCGGCTTAGTGCAAGGGAAGAGGAAAAGACTGCATCAAAATTGCCATCGTGCAATCTTCCCCAATGGCATATACCCATGATGTCTTTCACTATAGAATAATGCATATCCCGAAACTCTGCTTTTGGGGCTATGGCGTCCAGCATCGCTGTGTAGCATGCCAAAAGGACTACTGGTGAGCAGCAGAGGCGTTGGCTGACATTCTCCTCCATGCCCAATCTCGACGATCGCAAAATCCCATACCACATATGTACTGTATTTGAACCATTGTTTGCTACCACTTGGTGACAAGGCTCAAGAAATGCAGCAGATGTACTGGTGAAAATAGAGATCAGGGTGTCAGTATGATAGGGTTGGTTCAACTCAATCACAGAGCTGCAGCACAACATCATCGTCAGCAACCACGCCGCTGATTCTGCATAATTTTCTGAACATCTCAGAGAATACCCTACACAATAGACGACTCCGGAGCACACATTAGGCCACCATTCATTCGGATGGCTGGTGGGATGGCATGGGGCAAGCAATAAGTCCCCCAAATTCATCCACACGCGTTCTTTGTCCTCTGGAGTCCTTAATACGACAGATAATTCTGCAAGGCATCGGAAAAGCAATGAATTTCTACGCGAACATATGTCCCTTCCGTCCTGGAGCAATATTGCTGTACACTGGTCTGCCAACTGCTGAGCAAGGTTACTCTCATCCCTTGAACAGCCATGCATCATCCCCAATCGTCTGGTCCATCTCGATACAAGCAAAAGAGTGTTCTGTACAAGGTGCTCCTGTTTGGGATCGTGCCCAAGAGTGCACAGAATAGTCAGCAATCGTTCAACATCCTTTCCTTGGGTTGGGGTTTCAGACTTGGCTACGAGTGTTGCGATGATATCGAAGAATGCCTGCATCGTCAAAATGATATCTAAATTTTGTATATGAAGTACGGTGTTTGTTATAATAGCACGCACAGCATCGCCAGCGAGAGCCTGTCGAAAATCTTCCCAAGGCGACCTTGTGCCCATTCGCAGGCCTTGATGAATAAAGGAATTTACATGTACGCAACAGTAAAAAAAGAATCAAAAGTTTCTACAAACATTGAACCCTTATGGTTCGTTAAGGAATGACTCGTAATCAAGAGGTTCCCAAGCAGCCAACATCATCTGCCTCAAGTCCTCAATCAGAGGGTATCGTGGGTTTGTTCCCGTGCACTGATCATCGAATGCGTCCTCGGCAAGTTTCACGAGAGCTTCTTCATACTCTTCAAATGACACTCTGTCGCCGATGGCATCCTTCATGCAGGTAGGAATTCCAATGGAAGCCTTGATCTTCTCCACTTCTTTGACCAGGCACACCACCTGCTCAATCTTTGAATTTGTTGCCTTGGCTCCTTGGCAGTCGAGGAGTGTTGCCAATTGAGCATAGTCATCGCGAGCATGCGATTCTTTGTACTGAGCAAAAGCCACAACCTTGTATGGGGCATCAGTGGCATTGTACAAAATCACATGGGAAATCATCAAGGCATTGGCCAGACCGTGGGCAATGTCAAACCTTGCACCGAGCTTGTGAGCCATTGAGTGGCAAATACCCAAGAATGCATTTGCAAATGCCATACCAGCAATAGTAGCCGCATTATGGGTCTTCTCTCTTGCCTCTGGATCTTCAGGGCCCAACTTGTAGGCACGTGGAAGGTACTGGAAGAGGAGGTGGAGGGCCTGGAGGGACAATCCCCTAGTGTAGTCTGTTGCATAGGCAGAGACATAACTTTCCAATGCATGTGTGACAGCATCAATACCTCCGTTTGCTGTAAGGGATTTTGGCATATGCTTCACCAGCTGTGGATCGATAATGGCCATGTTTGGTGTGAGGGAATAATCTGCAAGAGGATATTTAGAACCTGTTGCACCATCCGTCACCACACTGAATGGGGTCACCTCACTTCCAGTTCCAGATGTCGTTGGAATACAGATGAGAGGAGCTTTTGCACCCAAATCCGGGAAATCGTACACCCTCTTTCTGATATCCATGAACCTCGTGGCCAGTCCCTCAAACTTTGTGTCTGGATACTCGTACAAGAGCCACATAATCTTGGCAGCATCCATAGGGGAACCTCCACCCAGCGCAATGATTGCATCTGCCTGATAGTCACTCAGCTCTTTGGCACCAGCTTGAATTGTCTCGATGTCTGGATCAGGCTTGACGTGGTAGAAGATCTGAGCATGCACATGGATGCTCTCCAAAATACTCACCACTTTGTCAACATATCCAAGGTCATAAAGAGGCTTGTCAGTAACAATAAATGCTCTCTTCTTTCCTTGAAGCTCTCGAAGGGCAACTTCCAAGCATCCCTCCTTGAAGTATACCTTTGGTGGCACCCTGAACCACAACATATTTTCTCTACGCTGTGCAACAGTCTTGAAATTGAGTAGATGCTTTGGCCCAACGTTGGTAGACACGGATGTATTTCCATATGATCCACATCCAAGAGTCAATGATGGGTCCAGGTTGTTGTACAAGTCTCCAATGGCTCCCTGAGATGATGGCATATTCACCAGCATACGGACAGTCTGAATGGTATTCTCCCATGCCTCAATATGCTTTCTGTTATTACTGTAAATAACAGACGTGTGCCCCTTGCCTCCATTTTCGACCAAATTGTTTGCAATCTCAAGTGCATCATCAAACGTCTTGGCACAAAACAGACCCAATATAGGGCACAATTTTTCAGAGGAGAGCACCTCATCGCCACCAACATGATCAATTGGAGCAATCAAAAGGCGAGTATGATCCGTGATATCCCCATCCAATCCAAACAGCTGAGCCAATTCATATGCACTCTTACCAACAGCATCTGCATTCATCCTTCCATCAGGGAAGAGTCCTTGTCTCACCTTTTCTGTGTCAGACTCTGACAGAATGTGTGCTCCTCTCCTCTCCATCTCAAACTTGAAAGCATCATAGACATTCTCCAGCACCACAGCTGCCTGTTCGGAAGCACAAATAACTCCATTATCAAACGTCTTTGACAAAAGAATATAATTTACTGCCATATGAATATCAGCACAGCTGTCCACAATAGCTGGCGTGTTTCCAGCACCCACACCAATAGCTGGTGTTCCACTGGAATAGGACGAATGCACCATTGCTGGACCACCTGTCGCAATAATCATGCTCACTTTAGGGGACTTCATAAGCTGGAATGTCTCATCCTTGGAAGGATGCTCAATCCACCCGATAATTCCAGGAGGAGCCCCTGCCTTGACAGCAGCGTCATGCACAATCTTGGCAGCCGCAATGGTACAATCAGATGCCCTTGGATGAGGAGCAAGAACAATCGCATTCCTCGTCTTCAGTGCCAACAAGCACTTGAAAATGGCCGTCGATGTTGGATTTGTTGTTGGAACAATACCACACAACACCCCCATTGGCTCTGCCACCTTTTGAATCCCATACACGGCATCCTCCTCCACCACCCCAACAGTCTTCTCATCCTTGTACTTGTTATAAATCTCCTCCGACGCAAAATGATTCTTAATCACCTTATCCTCCACCAATCCAATACCAGTCTCTTGCACCGCCATCTTTGCCAACGGAATCCTGCTCATATTCGCCTCCAACGCAGCATTCTTGAACACTGCATCCACCTGCTTCTGCGTAAAATGAGAATACGAGCGCTGAGCCGCCGCAGCCCTCGCAATCGCCATCTCCACTCTGTCTTCAAAAAGACTTGAATCCTCACCAGCATCATCCCACGAACTCTTCTCCTGCGCACTCTCCTCCTCTCCCTTTCTATCCACATCAACCCCATTCGCCCTCCATGAACCCCTCCTCCCCACACGGGGAGCAACATGTGCCGTCTGCGTCATCGCACCCGGTAAACACACCAATCTTCTCGTAGTCGTACTCTGCTTTGTTGTTGTTCCAAGCACAGACAGTCTCATATCCACAACACCCTGCATGCAATCACGTGACAGATTGCCGTCAGTCCATCTCTCTCCACTCGATACCCATCCACACACCCAAACCCAAACACAAATACCATAAAACTATATATAGGTATAAAATAAACCACCAAAACCCTTCCAGCAACACGTGCCCTAGTCGCGCATGCCCCCCCGCCCTAGATCATCATCATCAACAACAGCAACAGCAACAGGCTGTTTGTTCATGGACATCCACATACCTTGACCTGTATCACTATATATCGTATTAAGGATGTGTACTACAGCGAGTGAAATGAAATCCTCTCGGTTTTTTCACTCTGAACAGATCAACGCGTGATCTCTCTCTCTGACTTGTATATACTTGTTTAAAACACCTCTTCTATCTGTATATAGATACAGATAACAAATATATTCGTGTAAATCGATGTAACAGTAATTATTAATTATGCGACCCAATGAGATGGGTTGGTGTACAACAAAATGATTCCATGCAGTAGCAGGGCATATTCCATGCGAGAAGGCGCGGAGGCCACGTGTACACGTGTGTACATGTACTGTTCACCATCAAAAGATTTTTTGATGGGCAACATCTCCTTACTACGAGTAGTAAAGTAGGAGATGGATCCCTATTCCAGGCCGCTCTCGACCGCGCGGTTGCAACCAAATCAATTGATTTGAGAGGTACCATGTTTGTGTTCGACCAAATCCTTCTTTTTTATCATTAGTTAGCATAGAAATTTCTCTATTAACAAGATAATAAGTAGCAATTGAGCATTACAGTACTACTGCATAGTGAGTGAAATAAAGAGCGCGAACATGGCAATGCCTCGGAATGAGACTCATTCTTCTGCAGATGAAGAAGAAAAAGAAGAAGAAAGGATAGAAGAGTCTTCGACTCGATTGGAACGGGCAATGGCGCATGCGAAGGAATTTATAGAAGCGACTCCAGAGCAGCATAAAAAGTGACTGAAGAATACATGGAACAAGTTTCTCTCATCTGTGACGAACTCTTCTTCTTCTTCTCAAAAGAATCGTCCTGGTGGTGGTGTAAGTACTAGTACTAATAGTGGGGCGAGTGCGGCTGTAGGGGGTAATACAGAGGAGAGAGGAGGAGCCAAGGTGGCCGTGTACAGAGTGAAGGCTGTTGTGGGGTGCACAGGCGACGATGATGATGATGATGATGATGATACGCGAGAGAAATAATAATACCAATTTAAAGTGATACCAACATAACTACCCTCAGAAGAAGAGATGAAAAGAAGAGATGAAAGAGATAGAGAAGCATGTGTTCTCCCTGCTTAAGCAATAATGCTCATGTGCGAGTCTGAATATGATGGACTGGTTCAAGTCCTGACGGGGTCAGATTCAATTACAATACCAATAGTATTATCATGTAATAATAATAATGAATATAGAAGAAGAAGAAGAGGGACGAGGGCGTGTTGGTTTGGGAGAGGTTTTGGAAGAAGAAGAAGAAGGTTGTTCGCGACTGTGGGAGGGGAATGCTTCTTCTTCTTCTTCTGAGAAGAAGAATACTGGTGTTCTTTTTGAAAAAATACAGTCGTATAGGTGTAATAATGAAGAAGAAGCTTCTGGGGGTGGTGGTTTGAATGACGTGGATGTTGCTGATGCTGCCCTGTGTTTTTGTTTGGGATTGAATGAGGATCGTGGGCTGGTGGATTCGTTTGGTATCATTTCAGATGTATTTGAAGATCGGATGAAGGATGTTTTGGGTGGTCTGGTACCAGAGAGACCTTCCTCTTTTGACAAAGTTGGCTTGGCACACGACTGTGAATTAATTCTCGAGAAGGGATCCGTCGATGTGATTTCGACTGGACCTGGAATGTACTCTGTGGTGGGGACGAGTAACTTTTCTTCTGTGCGAGGTGGCATTGATGTGCCTTGTGAGGGGCGTTGGATGTTTGAGGTGCAGTTGAACACGCCTGGGATTATGCAGTTGGGTTGGGTGACGCCTCTGACGGTGTATACATCCGAGGATGGGGTCGGTGATAGTCGAGATAGTTATGCGTATGATGGCAAGAGGGTGCGGAAGTGGAATGTGGAGTCCATGTCCTATGGGGAGAAGTGGACTGCTGGGGATGTGATATCGTGTGGGATTGATTTTGAGAATGGGAGGATAGAGTACTGGAGGAATGGGGTGCCGATGGGTGTGGCGTATACGCCAAAAGTGTTGAAAGATATGTCGTATTCTCCAGGAGTATCTGTGAGTTATGCTGAGGCGTGTGAGATTAATTTTGGGCATGTGCCTTTCCGGTACCCAGTGGATGGATTCTTGCCGCTGTTGCCAGAGGTGGAGCTTGCGTCGACGGCTTTATCTTGTGCTGCGTATTTGACGGATTGTTTGGAAAAGTTGACGGTTCTTGGGCAGATGAGGGGGGCAATGTCTCCAGGAGAGGCAGCTGCTGTGGCTGCATCTCATGCAGCAGAGATGTTGGGGTTGGAGGCATGCACGGCTCGGATGGAGGATGCACGTGTGAATAGCGGGAATACTCTTTTGAGTACTATTCGGGATCAGGCAGCGAGATATTTAATGAAGGAGTTGGCATGGGTGATGCGTAGTCATTTTGTGGTTGATGCTGTGTTTTTAGAGTCATTCCAGCGGATGCTCTTCTATGATCAGCGTGGCAGTCCTATGAAGACGTTCTTAGAATTGCTTGCTGATAATGTGGATGATGGATTGTGCAAAGATTTTGTGCATGCTGTGTGTGCGAGTTGTGGGCGAAGGGTGAAAGGAAATGTGTGGGAGAGAAGCATGGTTGTTGGACGTTGTGATGCCGTGGTTTATACGCGGATTTGGTTGCATTTCATGTTAAATCGTAGATTTGTGTATTCATGGCTTGATGGGAAGGATTGGATGGAAGAGTTTGAAGATTTCTTTGCTGTGAGACAGCCAACAAATGAGGACTTGGCTCAACTTGTTCCAGCCTCTGTGGAGGATGATGTCGAATGCATGTTGGACAAAATGATTGGGTTTGGGCAGTCTGATTCTCATGAGGATATGAGTGATGCTGTCACGGATGTAGTCACGTTGTTAAAGTATGTTGAGGATTGGCAAGGTCAGTTGCTTGGTACATTGTTAGAGTTGAAAAAGATGGAGGAGGGAGGAGATGAGAAGGCACTTGTAGTGAATGAAATTGAAGAGTTATTGGATGATGCTAGCGTGCAAGATTATCTCGATAGATTTGCTGAAGACCAGGCTACCACGGTATCAAGGGATGGGTGGCTGGACATGGTGAAAGCTGTCATGGTGTTTGATGGACACGTGGAGTCAACCATGGTTCCACCGTATTTTGCGCAGTTTATCAAGTATATCACGCGCAAAAATCTCGGGGTGAATAGAGAAATGGCGCCCCCTGGGCTCTCAAATCCTACTGTAGTGTGTTCGTTGCATTCATTTGTTGTACGGGCTTGCAGAAAGTTCTTGAGAGAGGTACATTTGGAAGGCTCTTCATTTGACTTTCCACCTCAGGTGTTTTTACGTGGAATCCGATCTACTGTCGTGGGAGTTTTGCATGATTTCGATGATGATAGCCTGGATCCAGATGCTCGTCTGGGTGGTGGACTGTCCTATCTGTGTAAACAGTCCATTGTGGATGTGTGCAGTCAGACTTGCAGGCCGCTTCATGTTCCTGCTTTAGAGGAGGATGTGAGGGCTGGTGACTGGTTACTTGGACCAATGTCTCGGCCTATGGCAGTTTTTGAAGAGGGTACGTTGTGTAAAGAATGAATGACGACTATTTTATCAGTAAACTTGAAGCATCAATTGTTTATGCAGCACCTGAATGGTCTTGGTGGCTTGTGAATGCCTCCTTTGTGCTGTTTCATCTCGGAGCCAGTCAAATGACAAAGCTAATTTATACGTACATGCAAACATTTGAAGCGGCAATGACCTCATACAAGGGAATGCTGGAAAAGTATAATGCCGAATCAGAGGGGGCCGGGGCAGAAATCATCGAATTCACAATGAAAGAATGCAAAAAGACAATGATTGAAAGCCTCAGATTGCTCATGTGGTATATGAATTGGCTCATGCCAAAATGGAAGCAGGAGACATTTGGTGCATTGGCAGCAGTCATGGCTAGGATTGTTCTCCAGATTCAACAAGATAACAGAGGTCCTCTACTGTCCTACGTTGCAGATTTGTATGTGGAGGGAGCCCTTGATATGGTGCGTACTCATTGATTATTATTCGTATATACTCGAATAAAAGCTGGATGCTCATGTACTTGTGTTCTTTGTAGGTCTTGGCCTGTAGGAGATCAGATCAGGTATCCTGGAAGTCATTAGAAGATCAGAATTCCTTTTATTTGGAGCAAATCGTCCAGTTATGCATCGGTCTAATTCGAGATACAAGGGTTGTCGATCCAAGAGCGCAGAATTCGATTTTGTATTCGTTGTGGATGATGATTCGGGATGAAGATACGTGTTCCTTTCTGTGCCAAAGCTCCTATGCAAGACAGGCCCTGCTGCCTAGTTTGATAGAATCTTTCGACCACCCACGAAATTGGATTCATGCTTCCAATGCGTTTGGCCTTTTAGTTTCTTCTAGTGGACTCTCTCCTCGTATTGGAACCGGTGAAGAATCAGCAGGAGTAAGGGGGTATAGAGAGGAGATGAGGGCATGGCTTGCTGCTATTCTCCAGCAGGACAAGAAACTCAGGAATACATTGTTCACCTCACTTATTGATAGGCTGAATTGGATCTCTCCAGAGGTGATACTAATTGTGGAAGAATTGCATCAGCAGCTCAGGGATTCTGGAGGCATTGAGGATCAAGCTCTCAGTTATAGACGGGTATTAGCAGCATGTGACTTATGTTACCATCTCGTCAGGTTGCTGGAAATTGCGTGTACGTTTGATCCGGAAGCCATATTGAGTGCAGAACCTGACGCCGAGTTGCTGAGCGCTCGCCTGGCAGAACTCATTGGGTGGGGGCTGCAAAACTTTTGTGAGCAGTCTCATCTCAACAAGCTCCTATCCAAGATCCACCAGCAGCACGAGCAGGGCTTGTTGCGACTTGGCAGGGATGTCAGAACAACCATGGTTATAGAGGTTTTGGGCCCATACCTGGGCATACTCTCTTCCCTAGAACAGTACGCAGCTCGAGCAAAGTCTGGAGTACCAGCTCTCCATTCTCGAGGAAAAATGCCTGATGAATCTGTCGTGGATGGCTGGCATGCGTTCATCCTCTGTTTGAAGGAGAACTCGGTATCAGGGGATTTAATCAAGGATTGCCTCCGTTTGGTAGAAACCCCGACACAATCTGGCCTGCAAACACCATCTGAAGCAGACATCAACAGCATTCACAATGTCATCAAGGCATTTGACTGCATTGAATCCCCTGAAGGAAGTGCGCTAGGAGATGAGCGAAGAACATCCATAACAGTCCCAGAAGAGTTCTTAGACCCCATTCTGAACGTTCTAATGAAGGATCCCGTCATCCTTCCGGATTCAAAAGTCACATTGGACAGGAAAACCATTCAACGACATCTCACCATCAGTGCAACAGATCCATTCAGTCGCTGCCACCTGTCAGAAGAAGATTTGATACCAAATCAAGCACTGAAGAAGAAACTGGAAGAATGGATGAAACTTCATGCCGATGCCTGCGATTAATGCAACTTTATATCATATATTTAAATAAATAAATACTGAAGAAGATGCGTCATAAATCCGAGACGCAACCCTAGTATGCACGCATGTTGCGACACTAGCTGACATGGAAAACAGTCCCAGTTTGCCGAGAAAAGCAACCAGTAGCGCAACTTGACCCATTGCTGGTGTTCAATATTCAATAATACCTTTCAAAATGATGTTGAGTCGTGTCAAAGATGCTTCGAGGTCAGAAACGGCGTACTGGGTTGCTCAAAACAGTTTTGGGGTTGTGGTGCCACTCTTGTTTGGTCTTGTTGCACAACTACGGTTTCCCTTGGCATGCATTGCCGTTGTCTTTTACGGCATCACATCACAAGCTTTGAGCAATGATAACACTATAGGAGGGCGGATTATAGCAGGATCGATGTTTATGGGGGCGACCCTATCTGGTGGATCAGTCGGGTTCTTCATAGTGTCAATTTCGTGGCTTTCTCGAGGTTCGGGGATGAAGGCTTTGCTAGAAATTGGTCATGAACTGCAGTTGCCATCCTTTTCCGAGTATTTCAAGGGGACTGGGGATTTCTTCGATGCAATCGATGTGATTTATAAAGATATTAGGCTGATTGTGGAGGCAGATACAGAATCTGCCCCAACAGTCTACTGGGTGCTGATCATGCTGTTGTTTGCCATCATGACAGCGCCGTGGGCTTGGATGAGGAGCACTGGGAAGAACGCTCTTGCAGCCGGAGTATCATTGATCAGCCTATCCCTTGCATGCACGATAACGATTTTTGGATTGTTGATGCCAGTCAGTGGACAGTATGCCTATTGGACGTTGGTCTTTGGAGGGTTTTTAAAGGCTTCTTGCGTTTCGATGCTTGGGACGTGTTTGAGTGCTATGGTAATTTATGTCAAATCGTCGCATGATGAGCTTCGGAAGGGGTATGGTGGTGTGCTACGAGAGGCTGGGAAAACTATTTCCCATCTGTCATCGTGCATGCAAGAGTCAATGCATTCAGCATCTTCCTGTCACATGCCTCTCATGCAAGTTCCGACACAATCTGTCAGCCATGTTATAGATTATGATAGGAAAATGCGGCGGATGGCTATCAAAAGCTACTTGGATATTCTTCAGGACCTGCAAGATGCCAGTAAATTTCAATCTTCGTGCAAGGCTGAACCACCAATACCTGGGTTTTCATCTCAATGGGGATCAAACGTGGCTCTCTACGCACAGGTTGGTGAATCTATAGAAAATTTTATATCACAGCTTGGTTGCGTCGAGTTGATATACTTGAGCATCATGAGGGATCTGGGCCTAACACATGCATCAGATGCTACAAAAAAGCATGCCTGGGTTACATCACAGGATGTACCGACAGGTTTGCGAATAGTGCAGGTTGTGGCGTCCGTGTCTGCTGGTATATCATGTGCTCTCCATGGTTCATCAGAAGCATTATCTCGCATGCCATTGTTTCAGGCGTGTTCTGGAAACTGCATTTCTTGGAGACCCAAACCAAGAGAATTCTGGCTTGAATTACACCGTCAGTTATTCCTCATCATAGATGACAAAGAAATGTCTGCGTACCTTGAAAAGTCTGGAATATCTGGGGTCAGTGAGATATTGGAGCAGACGGACGTGAATGCCATGCCATTTTGCCTGGGTGGTTCTTCGCTTGTGCTTTTCACGGCAGTTGAAAGCATGATTGATTATTGCATTCAGCTCGATCAGAGGATTGCAACCGCCTTGGATATCACTGATAGAGACTATTTTGATGCTGTAGATGTTCATATGCTGTTTCGTCAAAGGTATACGGGGGAAATGCTGCCCAAGGTGTCAGAGGATCAGAATCTTGGTCCCAGCACCACAAAAAGCCGTATCCTGGCAGTTCGTACTTCTCCCGTGTTCAAAGCAATTGTCCTGGATGTCCTTCTTGGAACAGGCGTATTAGGAATCTTTGTCTATATATTAGGGTGTGTTGATATGATGAAGCGGATCAAGGCTTTGCTTTTCAGCCCCAAGGCTGGCAAGGGGGCAACAGATCAGCAGCAGTCCAAACCCACATTCAGAGAGGTGGTGTTTTTCTTCAAGTACTGGTTTGGACTTGTACTTTTTGTTCTCATCGTTATATTGGTTGGATTTGTTGCTGTCGGAGACACAGATTCTAACCTGTACAATCAGGTGCAGATTGCGAAATATTTGATCCAGTGGATGCCATTCAATGCACCAATAGCTGTTGCAATCTGTCTCAACCCAACCATCAACGTCAGCATCATCAAAATTTTCCTTCGAACGACAATGATTGCTTTTGGGGGAGTTTTGGGATTCGTAACGATGCTAAATGGGAATCTGGCACAGAACCCGTATTTTATATTTTGGATAAACGTTCTAGTCAATGCATTTTTCAGTCTCTTCTCTAGCATAGACTCCTACGCTCGATATTCCATCTTTCTAGTAGTGTACACATATTTTTCAGTGGTAACCTGTCAATACACAGGGAAATGTTGTGCGGCAGGCGATGTGTGGGAATTTGCTGGCAGAACAATCTCAACAATTGCAGGTGCTGCCTTTGCCTTGGCATTCAATTGGCTTGTCATGCCTGTCTATTCGAGTCACATCATATTTGATAAAGAAGCAAAACTTTTGGATGAGAATATTCGCACTGTCTACGACTCTCTTGAGCGAGCGCCAGGTATTCTCTCACAGAAAGAAAAGATGGAAAACCAACAGGAAGAAAGAAGCACAGATGAGACTGAAGATGCCCATCTGGTCGCGTTGGTTGATATATACAAGGCTATTTCTGAGAAAACAGAAAGCTCGTTCAAGACGAGATTATCCATCGCCAGTGATATCATGGCAGAAAAAAGAGCAAATTCTCTAGAGAACTGGAGATTTTTCATCTTTGACATCACACTCATCCCTCTGCCCCTTGCATGCAAGTTGGCCTTTATTAGAATTGTCCGGATGGGGCTCCATATTAATGTATGCATGCACGCATTAAAAAGCAGCATCTATCCATATGATACAGGGACACTGAATCAAGTACTTCTCTCCACAATGATGGAAGCCACGACAGAGCTTTTCAAGGCTACTGAGGACATGCATCTCGCCATTACGCAAAGCCTGACACAGACATCACCAGATGAAAACAGCAAACTTGAAATCAAGATCTCTTCCGTACTTGATCTCGTCATGGACTTACAATCGAGAATATTGAAACAGTTTGACTCGACGGTCAGGTCGACAGGACATGGAAATACAGCTGTTCGGGATCTCAAATGCCTTGTATTCTTCCAATACCTCTATGCCTCACTCCATGAAGTTCACCAATTGGGCCTCATGCTGTGCCAAAATGAACGCATGAAACTTCGGGATAGCTACAGCAGTTTCATCATCGGTATTGCTCGGAAAGATACTCGGATAACCTTGGAGGGATTGCACCAACGGTGGGAACAGCAGCAGCAGTAAACAGGCAAGCTTCTAGACAAGACGGATCTGCCGATGCTTTGTCACTCTCCGACATGTCGTTGGCGACTTTTCTCCCACCAAACCCAAGAAAGAATTCATCTTTATTATTCACAATTAATCATACATCACAGAATATATATCAAAATCGGCAATCATCATCATGAAGAACCAAGTCGTCTCGACCGCCGTCTTGATGTTATCCATCCTGTCCCTTGTGTCGGGCAAGGACTGCTTTAATCAGCTGTCCACGTTCACACCCATCAAGGGTTTAAAATATATGCTTGATTCAGATCAGCTCCTGGAGGTGTCGGTACGTGTTCATTGCCTTGTCCACGTCAACCCACGTGTTGAGGTCACTTCCGACACCAGCGTATATACAACGTATTGATTGGTACTGATTCGCTCTGCAGGCAAACAAGGACAAATACACGTGTTTCAATTTGGCAGATTTCGAAGGAGAAAGCAGCACCGAAACCGGCTGGATGAATCTCGACGTGGCAATTCGCACAGCCATGGTCAGGGAATATTTCCCAATGCTGATGAAGGACAACAACGACCTCGCCGAGGCCTTCTCCTGCCCCGCAGGAGTGAGAAACTACAGAATTATAGATGTCAAATCTTGTGATCTCAACGATGGCGAGCGCGTCAAGGCTGGTCCCTACAGAATCACGGCAAGTTCCAATCCAGATGGCTCTGGCAAAGGATACTCAAAAGTTGCCGTGGTTGTGAATTATGTCTGCAACGAACAGGCCAGAAGAAGAACAGTATCCCTCAGATTCAATGGAAAGGGAAACTATAAGTGCAAATAAATACATAAAGCACTATGCATGCTGCTGTATACCAATAAGATGCTCCCTGCAGGCATCAAACATCAATCAATGATGCACATGCATGTTCATCCAACCAATGCAATGATTCCCATCAGATGCATCTGTAAGAAACAAAATACTACAGTCTTTTCTTTCTTTCTCCTACCAGTTCCATCATTGACAAAGACTCCATGTATATTTATCCAGACAGCACAGCCACATATATGTGGCAATTGGGCAGCTAGCTCCCGAATCCTTGTCATCATCATCTGAATTCATGCCATGTATATGAAGAGCCTTCTATTTTTCTGCATACATACATAAAATAATAAATAATATATCAAAAAATGGATGTATTCATCCATCGAATAGCATCCTCCCAGGCAGGAACGTCGAGGACTAGAAACAGGGAGTTGTTGGTTGTTACTGGCGCCATTCCACAACCAAACAAACATGCAGAGCCACGGTCTCATATAAACCCAGCAACAAGGTTTTCAAAACATAAAACAAGAACTATCGATATGATGGACCCTGATGACTGGTGGGGGACAACAACAACGACGACAGCACAGCCTCGGGTCAGCGATAGCGCCAGTACCAGTGATACCAACCACCACCACCACTACCACGAGGCGGTGTTTGAGACTGTCTCGGGGGGTGCGCGGCGATATTACTATCACGAATACCACTATATACACTATACGTCACAGAGAATGGGATCTTCTAGGAGAGGCGGTGGTAGAATGCATGGCACTGGAAATGGTCAAGGAGGGGGATTAGAAGCAGCACGCTTGGCATTTGCAAAGGCGAAAGAGTCGACGGATTCCTCGACGATTGCGCATCAAATTCAACAGGTTGCAATGTATTGTAATTCTGATGTGGTGGCGTTTGCAGTGGCGGTTGGGGCAATCTCTAGTCAAGATTGCAGCATGATGATGGAGACTGTGTCTAGGAAACGAATAGAAAAGAGGGCGAGGCGATGCATCGCCATGGCATTTCACCCTGATCTTGTTGTACATCATGGTGATGTGAGGGGCGTGGCGACATTGGGTCATTGTATACTACAGGAGATGAACAGCATGGGGGTTGTAAATTGAAACATTAAATAAAAACTCTTCGAGAGTCGGAGGCTCCGATGCGTTTCTTTGTCAAAGAAACGTGGGATGTGTGTAAAAAGAACTGTAAGAAATACGTACCTACAATGATCCGACACTTTGAATTTCGTCGTGATTGTAGGGTGTGACGCCCGTGCGTCTGGGATAGTGCCTCCCTCTGGAAACGTACCTGCTGCTTATACGCAGGGAGATACACGCGGGTCCACTGTCGACACAGTATAGTGTTGACATATAGTAAATTTAGTTGGGTTTTATGTCGAGATGGATAGAACAAAGGGAAATGGTTCTGTAGCAGTGGGAGATTCGTCCGCTTCGGATGTTTCTGTGGGTAGAAAGGTGACAGTGGTGAAAGCAGCGGATGATGCAGAGCCAAATGATGAAATGATTGCGAGTGTGGTGACTCAGGTGTCAAAGGATGATGGGTCTTCTCCGCAGGTTACCAAGGAGACGGAAGATGGGACAGGCTCGCTGTCTTGGTCTGCGAGGATGAAGAATATGATTTGTTGTTTTGGATCTGATAGTATAGAACGGTATGAAGGGTCTGATGACGGGAGAGATGGAAGGAGTGCGTTGGAGGTGTGTCGATGGCCTGAGCCAGTCTTGGGTCCGCAGCATGAGGAGGATGTGGGGAAGAAGACTTTGATTTTGGATTTGGACGAGACATTGGTGCATTCGTCATTTCGGCCGGTAGCGTCTGCGGATTTTGTTATTCCTGTGGAGATTGAAGGTCGTGTTATTGACGTGTACGTGCTGAAGAGACCATATGTGGATGAATTTTTAAAGGCAGTTGGTGAGCGGTTTGAAGTGGTTGTTTTTACAGCGTCGTTGGGTAAATATGCGAATCCGTTGTTAGATCTTTTAGATACGAATAAGATTATACGATGGAGGTTGTTTAGAGAGGCATGTTATCCTTTCGAAGGATCGTATGTGAAGGATTTGCAGTGTATGGGGCGTGATCCTGGGTCCATGATATTAGTGGATAATTCTCCTCATTCGTACGTGTTTCAGCCTGAGAATGCCGTGCCTATAGGGACGTTTATAGACGATATGGAAGATGAAGAGCTGCTTGATTGTTTAGATACACTGTTAGCATTGGAGCATGCGCCTGATGTTCGGCCTACATTGGCAGCAGTGTTGCAGAGGAAAGACATAGTTGTGTTTGGAGGGTATACTTGAACGTCTATACTATGTAATAGTTTACTTGGAGCTAATTAAATATCGTAAGCTGTAAATGTTTGACTCACAGAGACCTCCGACGTCGTCTCGTACTTGATTCAATGCTTTGTGTATTCCACGGAGTGCTGGGCCAACCTGATGGGACATGTCTTGGAGGACAAGCGCATGTCTTGTACATACCTGCTGTAGCCATGCAATGACGTGTTCGATATGAGGTGTTCCTGAATTCATAATGTCTCCGAGAGATTGGATGATGGGCACAATGGCGGATGAGGGCAATGTGGCAACAACTGATGGCAGCATGGTGGGTGGGGTGCACAAGAGTACCTGTTGAATGAGGTCTCCATCTCCTAGTCGTACTGCTATAAGTAGGGCTCTCAAATACGCGCCTACGTTCATTGATTGCAATACAGCTGCGGGGGTGATGTCTTCAGCGAGATCCGTAGGGTCGAATGTCATTGTTGAATCCAAACCGTACAGCAAGACCCCTCCTGGTGTAGCAGCAGCCCATGTTCTTCCTGTTGGAGATAATGATACGCATCGGGTGGTCATAGATCCTTGACTTTGATATGATACATCTCCTGGAAGGCGCCTAGCTGTCTCATCATGTTCATCATCGTCGCTGTTGACATCGCGTATATCTGTGAGAGGCCCAGCATCCGTCATGTATTTGGAATTCAGTTGATCCAAAACACCATCCAGTGCCTTATTGTGTGATATTTGGAACCTCCGAAGCATGACTTGTTCACGTACATCGTATACACATACATACTTGGAGCTTCCTCCCGCGAGAAGAAAACTTCCGTCTGCTGAGAAGGCCAAAGAGGTAAAGGCTCTTCCTGATGACGAGTTGCCTGCCGCTCTACGGTCATACTTGGATCGTCCGCCAGCGATATCACGCCTGCCATGAATCACAAATTCAATATCAGCATCAACTGCATTCCAGTAATAAATCTGCCCATCAAGAGTTGACGACGCCAGATGTTTACCATCGGGATGCCATGCAACCGCCAAGACATCATGGTTGTGCTGGAGCACATCCACATTTCCTTTACTATTGAACACATCCCATGTTCTCACAGTAGCATCCCAAGATGCTGACGCTAGTATTGATGATCCTGGAGCAAATTTGGTCATCACGACTGGTCCTTCATGTGCTGCCAGAATATCAAGCAGTTTGCCAGTCTTCAAACTCCATACAAAAATCTCAAATGTATCCTTACTCCCTGCAACAATGATGTCCCCGGAAGGATCTACGCCTACTGATGTAAACTGCACTGGCTTGGGGCTTGTGAGCGTTCTAAAATTCCGGTATCGTATCAAATCAAATGCCCGCACGGTTCCATCTAATGATGCACTGACGACAGCATGTCCACTTGGGACAAAGCTTGTCGCTGTGACTGGTGCAGCATGATCTGAAAATGTAACGAAGCAAAACCCGTTTGCAACTGTCCATAGTTTTACCTTGGCATCTGTCGATCCCGTGACAATCATCGACCCATCCTGAGAAAAGTCCAATGATGTAATATCATACGCATGCCCCTGTTGCTTGAGCACATATGTTTCACTCCTCCATTCCCACACAAGCATTTGGCCCAAGTTTGCACTACCCACAACAACCCACTCTCCAGAATCATTAAAGCACATGGAATCGATAGGATCATGGCCAATGCTCAGTGTATGAACCGTTGTCAGATCAGGAAGTTGCAGCAATTCAAAAAGCCCTCTTGAAAAGCCCACGGCCAAAATCCCAACACCCTTGTGTACTGTGCACGCTGTCATTTTGGACCCTCTCTGATTAAAATAATATTTATCAACCAAACTCCAGTGCCCACCAAAATATGTCCGACTCTGCTCTGCATCATCTTTGTCTGTATCCTCATCTCCAACCTTGTCCTTTGCATAATGCCATGCAAACAATGCACCATCCTTTGACAGCGTGTACAAATGCGGCACATTCTTCCCCAACAACTCTGCCGATTCTCTAATATTCTTTGTGGTAAAGTACACACCAATGGGAGATTCTTTATGACCCGTCAATGTCGGAGGAAGATATGTGTCAATGGAATGCAACGACCACACCCTCACAGTCAAATCCTTGGAACCGGCCACCAACCAGCATGAATCGTCACTCCAATCCAATGACACGATATCTGCATGACAATGACCATACGTTCGATGCAATTCCAACGGATTCGTAGACTTTGCGAGCCCAGGTCGGTGCCATACTTGAACCAGACGACCAACCCCAACAGCAATATATTTGCCGTCAGGACTAAACCTCGCTGTTCTGACCACATTTTTGAATGAAAAATGATGCAACAGAGCATTATGTTTTCTATTAATGACCAAGGCTCTACCAGTTTCATCCACAGCGAACAAAAAGACTCCATCTGGAGACACGCACAGGGTCCTTACGTGTGACCCAAGCTCATAGGGCAACGTTGAGCTCGTAGATTTCACCAAATCAATCTATAGAGCAATATAAATGGTTAATCAGCCGCTGATACAGCATCAGTGTCCTTGCCATCCTTGCCATTCGGTGCATGGCATGCCAAACATACCTGTGACACTCTATTGCCGACGGGAGACAACAGCGTGTCTCCCGTCATTGCAACAGAACCTCCTTTATATGGAGCTCCTAATAAATTCCTAAATTTATAGTCCATTTTCAAAAATACACAACCTTGGAGGTGGGTGAACTTGTACCTGTACTAGATCTGTTGCATAGGAGTACTCCTTCAGGTCAGGTGTTTCTGATACGATTGTTACGCCAGGAATGACATACATGTTGGCATGGGGTTGCCTGGTTACAGTGTTTTTGGTGGCATCGTTGAGATTTTTACTGAACAGCCACGTTGAGCACATGGGAGAGAGCCCACTACTATCGAAACCCCGCTTTGATGGGGAGAGTATGGTATAGACATGGGTTTCACTCCTATTGTCTGCACATGCTGATATTCACATGGCATATTCTATGGCAAATGCTATACATTGGAGGTATGATGGACACATGTGGCATACTGGGTATACAGAATAGGAGATCTAACTTTTGACAATTGACGTTGGCGTGACGTTATAATTACGTTCAACGTACGTTACCGTAACGTAGCGTCGCGTAATTATTCGAAGATCGGGCAAATGCCGACAGAGAATACGGCACGGTTGAAACAGTTTATGCCTTGATATCGCGAAAAAACTCTGACTGATGTGTCCTGAGCAGTATGGCGACATGTCTTCTATTGTATGCCCACAAGCGTGATACGACAGAAAATATCGCCCAGGGAAAGGGCCTTTCTGGCTCCCTTTCTCCTGGCCATGTGCGCATGCTTCGTTAAAACAGAGGCGAAAGAACCAATGACAAAAATGGCACGAGAGTCCACGCTTGGAGGAATGTGCTTTGACAGCACAGTCTCCAGTGAAGCAGCTCTCAGGTCTCTTCGAAGGCAAGTTGTCAAATTCAATCAGAAAAAGAGGTCCGTAGAGAATACATGGTGTTATCGTAGATTGATCGGATATATCATACATCCTATGCGTGTGATTTGTCAAGAACCTTTTTGTGCAGCATGTATAGAGATGGTGACATTATTGCCATGTACACATTGGACAGGCCTGGACAGGGAAGCCTAGCTGGGTGTGCGAACGCCTGTACAGGTAGACATGTAGACATGTCTATTGAATTGGAGGTTGACAAGTGATGAGAGCCAATCTTTAGACACAGACTGCTCTTTGGATGAAAACAGCCACTGCCCTATGACATCTGGAATACTTGTGGCAGACAGAAAGTGTGAAGCATTCATGTTCAATCGAATCACGAGTGTGTGTACGTTACTGTCAGCTGAGCAGTCTCTAAAGCTTACTCGCAGCAGCAACTTTTGGTCTGGAAAACTGGTGTGCGAGGATATGAGCAGCGTTGATGACTGGGCAGAAGGTGTTGTCAGCAGACGCAGTCCACCTCCACCCCCACCGCCAACTGTGCAGTTGAGTAGCCCCCAGGTCCTAGGTGGAGAAGTATTTAGTGCTAGTACAGTGTACCAAGATTTTTTTGCAAGATATGCTTTTGATGGGCTCTATACCACCTTTTGGCATTCGGCATGTCCAAGTGCATACAATGCTGATGGTACGTACTTGGGCTCTGTAGACACAATGGTGGATGGTCAACAAATTCCTGGAGACTGGCTTCAAATTCAGTTCCCACAGACAATCCGGGTGACAAAATTTAGCATAAGCCCAAGACAAACTTGGGGCACTAGAATGCCTTACGATGGACGAGTAGTCGCTTCCACGGATGGATCAACATGGACAACCATCAAGTCATGGTCAGGACAGTCTGGTTACAGTTATGAAGTTGACACGTATTTTGATGTATCAGCAAACACCGATTCCTTCTCACACTATCGTCTCATTACAGAAAAAACAGGCGGGGGTGACTGCATTCAAATAACCCAATGGAAGATATTTGGTTTTGTTCTTCCTTGACGAATCAGACACAAATATGTTCTACGTGTTCTACAACAGGTTTGAGATATTGCTGGAAAGTTAGAGGACCCGCGCGCAAATTCTTTGGCCTCATCATCCTGAATGAATATTCACCTTTTCTTCAGAGCAATCACCCTGGTTGTCTTCAGGAATGAACTCGACAAACGTTGGGAGAGGCACTGGCTGCTCCTCAAGCAGCTTTGCTGCATTCTTCTTCTTCCGCTTAATGCGCTCAATGACTTCCTTCCTGTGCTTATGGCATGTAACTTCAGCCAAATATTGTGTACCATCGCATCGATATTTATAGATGAGGCCTCTCTTGCGCAGCTCTTCTCCACAATTGCAGAGACCAAACCTCTTTTTCCGCTTGCGAATTGGCAGTCCCTGATTCACAGTCATCTACAAATAATTGATTAAAAATACTCTTTATTAATATGTATGTTGATGGGGATTATTCAAATAGTTCAGTAACACTCCATGCCGGAGTTTCCGAATTCAAAAAAAATTCGTTGTCAACAGTACCGGACTTCGGGAGTTCAGAAGAACATTCTTATTCATCCAATCCAATCTACATAGCATCTCACGGTCTTGCTTTACACACAGAGTAATAATAATTATGACATCTACTAGATTTACTTTGAGATCTTGGACAAGAGCTGTGTCTTGTCAAGCACATATCCCGTGGCTGCCAACCATCCTGCGCAGGACAGCACACGTGGCAACAAGAGAGAAAGCACAGGAGCATGAGCAGCTGCTTCGAGAATAACTCCTCCAACTCCTAGAACAATCAGAACAGAGTTGATTGGCAATTTTGGCTTTCCATCCTTTCCAATACTCCATCCAGCTCCAGATGAAGAATCATTCTCATAATCAATCACCTCCAATGCAGTTGGAACAATCTGCGTGAATGGCACGCGAACAAATCCACGAGAGTCCTCGGCCTTCTTGGCATCCAACACAGTTCCTTCTGGAGCCAATGTAGATGGGTCCACACTTGGTGCAGACAACACCAAGGAGAACATGTACGCAACACCTGCAGCAGCTCCAGCTGGCTCTGACACGAGGTTGAACAGAATATTCAGCCCTGGGATGGAGTGAGCGATAGCATCGATAACGAATGCGGCAATCAATGGAGCAGCCCCCTCCACCGTCTGAAGCTTTTCGATAGACTTGTCAATATCTCCCTCTCCAGTCGCAGTTACAACAGCAGTCACTGCAGCTCCTGCCGTCAAACTACTCAGCAAGTTGATGAAAATATTTGTATCAGACAATGCATACGTTTTCACAGACAGGCTCCTCGAGCTCTGTCGGCTTCTCAGCCCAGCAGCAGGAAGAGCACGGCCCCTCAACGCAGACGTGCAAGACAGCGATCCTGCCTTATGGCATGCAGCATTCATAACCATCATGATTTCTATGTATCGATAGTCACTCGTGTATATTCAGAGTAGGAAGGAAGATGAGAAGGAAAAAAGACTGACCACACTCAACCACGTGAAGAAATGTTTGATTTCAAGAAACCAGGCCCGCAATAGACAGGATGGATCCAAATATCTCACGTTTAGACGTAGATATGTAATAGTTTTCAAATATGTATGGCATCCAAGCCCTGGGTCGTATGGGTTTGGTGCCACCGTTCCTCAGGATAAGGCACGATATCCTGGCCCAATCAATCTGTTCCGGCGAGTCGTCTAGATTTTGACCATGCGCCTCGCGAACTTGGCCCATGAACGGGATCCTTTGATGGGAATGGTGAATAGAGTCCCATCCAATGAGGTCGTTGATAGTATACACGTGTCGATCAGCAAACAATCGAGTCATATGCATCCAAGAGCAACGTAAAATAAACTACCGACCACTTTAATGAAAACTAATTGATGTATATGGAGCAGGGAAAGGGTATATGAGTGGTGTGGAGAAGAATACCAAGGTGCATGTTCTTTTGAAACACGTGGGTGACGCTCCTCCTCTTCAACGCAAAGAGGTAGCGATTCATAGGGAAGAGAAATTGCTCAAAGTAGTTGCATTTATTAAAAAAGAGCTGAATAGCAAAGGAGGACTGGTATGTGTGGACACGTGATTCTCTTCCATCCATCCATCTTCTACATGACAATTTTAAGTTGGATGAATGAATGAAGCTCAACCCAATAGTATTAGTATATTACCTATGATTATATTCTTCTCTTCATTATGTCTTATATAAATATGTGTGTGAATATATGATGCATGCAGTTTGTCTACCTAAAGTCTAGTTTTTCACCGAATTTGAACGAACAGATTGGTGTCTTGTTGGACTCTTTCGGAACAGACGTTGGGGATACACGGAAACTTGTCCTTCACTACGCCCTTTCTCCTGCCTGGGGATAGCAATGAATCCGAATCAGCAGCAGTATATGGGCATGCCAGGAGGAGGAGGTGCTCCTGGTGGGTGGTCAAGGCCTCCTCCTCCACCACCACAGAGGCAAGGACAGGATGCAGCAGCAGCTGCTGCTGCTGCTATGGATGGGCGACCAGATATACGGGATATGTCGTATGATGAGTACTGTGACAGTTTTCATGCGATAAAGAAGACCAGTTCATGATTACAAAATGCGTTGCAGTTTTCCTTGTTTTTTTTTTCCTCATAATTATCATTCATTCATTCAATTGTCATCCTCCGTTTATCTGCATATGATGTATATGTCATGATGATGGTACACTCTTGGAAAAAAACCAAATACACACATTGATCAAGGAGTTGAAACGAGGAAGAAGCCATAGTCTCAGCGATCTTGGTGGAAAAAATTCGTCATGGCAGTATTGCTCAAGAGTAGCAAATATATAACATAAGATTACATCACCGACCACAGCACCAGATATGCCTCAGAGAGAAGATTATGTATGATCAGTAGGGTGATGCTGGAAACCAGCAGCACACCTTCATCTGACACGCATGAATGAGAAGAAGTTCTCATCATTGGCACACTGGTTGTACAGGAAGAAAGACTGGGCAAAAAACATACCTATCTTCGTCAGTAATAGTCAGTGTATCGTCAAAAGATCCCATGACCGCACTCTCCATATCGAAAAACATGTGACCCTGTTCCTCCTCAGCATCACTGTCCGGATTCCTCAATGCCCCATCACACATGGCTTTGAACATGACCTCCAAGTCTTCTGCACTCGATGAAAACATGTGCACTTCTCTCAATTCTTCTTCTTCTTCTGATGCGTAATCATCATCATCATTGTCGCCAGTGTCAATTTGAAGATACAAGCATTGGGAGAGAGGAGATTCGTACTTGTCTGGGCAATCAGCAAGAGCAGACAGACTCACATGTTTGAAAGGAATCACCAACTCATCACGACCTCTCCACACAATATCCCTACACAAACATGTGCATTCACAGATGTTTGTATATCTATACTACTAGGACGAAACAGACAGACAGACAGACAGACAATATCCTGGGGATGATGATGATACTAATCATACTAATAATACTAATGAGAGCAGCAGTCACACATGCACCAATGATTTGTTTGCTCACCCACCTTTCTCGTATAGATAATCTTCCAACACCTTTATCCTGGTCATTATTACCTATAAATCTAACAGTATCAAATTCATGCTCCTCAAAAGGCGGTCCTCCCGATGCGTCGGCATCCAACATCCCATGATGATGCAATGCATCCGGCGCTGGCCCTTCTTCTTTTTCTTTTGCTTCTTCTCGAATATCGTTGACCATCATGCACTCTATATAAATTAAAAATAGTGTGAATTCTGCATGGATGTGCGCATTGAAAGATCCTTCAAGGAAGGCTTCTCTATGTTTTTATTGTTCTAATTAACAGAAAAGACTCCAAACAAATGGAGCATCCCTGAGAATCACACAACCCAGGAGTGATTCGATCCATGTAAAGTACAAATACAACACATATATTCTATCATTCAGAGTGGCTGTATCGTATGCAGAGATGAGGTCTCTGCAATCAACCCTCTCCCAACTTCGGTGCGTTCTTTCTTTACCCTTTACTGTTCCCATCGCATGCCACCATTCGATATACAAAAAAATACAGCAGCATCCATGATGGGTGGTTGGGTCATCGGGTGGAACAAACAACATGTCACATGACTTGATTTGGAATATGTATGCAGAGGGTGTCTTCGGAGCGCATCATCATCATCATCATCGCCCCTTGTCCATACCGATTCAATAGCAGCTGTTATCAATGGCATGACACAGCACGAGTCGATGGGAGTGCCTGGCATGAAATGGTTCTCTTCTCAAGGGCAAGACTCAACCCCAGCAGTCTTTGTGGATAAGAATACCCGCGTGATTTGCCAAGGGTTCACCGGTAAGAATGGAACATTTCATTCTGAGCAAGCTATAGAGTATGGAACAAAGATGGTTGGGGGCGTGACGCCGAAAAAGGGGGGTACAACCCACCTGGGGCTTCCTGTGTTTAATACAGTGAGAGAGGCAAAGGAGGCCACGGGGGCAAACGCGACTGCCATATACGTGCCACCTCCTTTTGCAGCAGCTGCGATTCTTGAAGCTGTGGAAGCAGAGTTAGACCTTGTTGTATGCATTACGGAAGGTATTCCACAGCATGATATGGTAAAGGTGAAGAGGATTATGCAGGAGCAGAGCAAGACCAGATTGATTGGGCCTAATTGTCCGGGTATTATCAAGCCAGGGGAGTGTAAAATTGGAATTATGCCTGGATATATTCATACACCGGGTAAAATCGGTATTGTATCCAGATCTGGAACGTTGACATATGAAGCTGTGTTTCAGACCACACAGGAAGGACTTGGGCAGAGCACTGTCGTAGGTATCGGAGGCGATCCCTTCAATGGAACAAACTTTGTCGACTGTCTGGAACGATTCATGAAGGATGATCAGACGGAAGGAATCATCATGATTGGAGAGATTGGAGGCACAGCTGAAGAAGAAGCTGCAGAGTATATCAAATCATGTGGTGTCAATAAGCCAGTCGTGTCCTTTATTGCTGGGTTAACAGCCCCACCAGGCAGAAGAATGGGTCATGCCGGTGCCATTATTTCAGGCGGAAAGGGTACCGCATCTGATAAAATTGCTGCATTGCATGCAGCAGGGGTGGCTGTTACAGAGTCTCCAGCCCAAATGGGTACTCTGATGGCCAAAATGATGGCCTCGTCCTAAAATATCTTGATATATTTTTGATGTATAGTACATAGATGAAAATACACATGTTGCGAGGGTCGACCGTGTCGTTACAGGTCGCTCCTGGGCAGACTCGTCGCCATGCGACCAAACTGTCCCAATCTCTTCAAACACCGCGTACTTTGAATATGAACAAACATAGTTTTAGAAGAAGGAGAATCTATCCATCGAGGAAGAGAGGGATGACATGCAAGGCCATGGTGAATGTCGACGTCAGTCCCTCGGTCATTCTTGGCGTTGGCCTTATTGGCTCTGGAGTGTCCCTTTGGCAGATTAGACAGTCAAAACCATGGATTAGTAAAGACTATGATGTCGTTATATCATGTATATCGTTGCTTGTGGGAGGTATTCTTATATTTCAGGGTTGGCGTTTAGACCCACTGTTGCTGTTTGGGCAGCTCATGACCACTGGCGCGGCGTTGAGCTTTGCTGTGGAAGCTCTGCGGTTGAGGAATGAAGTGTATGAGCAGGATGAAGAGAAGGCGTTGCGGGATGCCATGCGTAGAACATCAGAGGCACCAAGGCAGCAGGGTGAGACACTGTTGCCTCCCCCTCCCCCTCAGGGGTATGACGAGTATCCGTATTCTCTGAGCGATGACGATGCGTACGAGTATAGTCGTGCTTCTTCGTATGGATTTGGGTCGATAGGGAGACGGGATGGGGGACCCCAGGGGTATGCTGATGATGATGGGTACATTGATGCTGATTACTATGATGCTTCTTCCACCATGGTGTATCCACCGTATGACGACGAAGATGATAGTAGAAACCGCAGTAGTAGTAGTAATAGTGATGTTAGTAGGAGAGGTCGTCAGCCTCCGCCGTTCCAACCTCGATCGAATCTGGATGACTTGGGGGAGAATGATGACTTTTAAATGTTGACATTGTAACACACTTGTTGTATATAGTAATAATCATTCTTGATGATGACGTTTCAAGAATCACTTTATATATATGACATCTCCACCATGATCTACCAGTATATATATACTGTGGGTGATGATGGTGCTGCTGTAGTCATGATACAGGTATTCTTCCACTGATGATGATGATGATGGTCACAGTCCTGCATCTCTGAAGAGAGAGACAAAGAGTGATGACCGATTTGCAGCCACTCGTCCATAGAAATCTGGCGATCGAGCAATGTGCTCGACAGAATTAATTCATCGAGTATCAATATCCATTAATTACATAACAATGCAGTGTTCTCTTCTCTCTGGTCGCGTCGTGAGCGCTTTGCCAAGCAAAGCAAGGTGGATCAAGAGCACCCAGCGACATGCAGCAACCACGCGATGCCTAGCTGTTGCAAAGCCATCAGATGAATTATCTAAGGAAATGAGCAATATTGATGTGTCCGATGCCAGCGATTCCAATGGAGTCGTGATGCCAGCTGCTGTGGCTTCGACTCTCTTGTATCCCTTGGTCATGAGCGACCCTGCTCTCGCCATTGGACGCGAATACGGAATCGTAGAGGGTCAGATTTTCTCTCTGATGCATCCTGCGTTCATGTTCTTCCTCCTTGGAGCATCATTGTATGCTGGATATCTTGGATTCCAGTGGAGACGAGTTCGTGAGTTGGGTACAGAAATCAAGGGCCTCAAGGCTCAGAGGGATGCCTCTGCCCCAAAGTCCGAAGAAGGGGCTGAGCGACCAGCATCTCCATTGGATGCGACGATTGCGTCACTTGAAAGCGTACGTACTGTTTTTCTCACACTTCATGTATGGCTGCACAATTGAGTGACTGTCTGTACCACAAACCATGGATGGATGCAACAAAAGCTTATATATACTGTATCACGTATCATACATGCAGGAGAGAAAGGATCTGATTGGACAGAAATTGAACGACAAGCATCACAACTGGGGATCTCTCATCCTCGGACTCGGCGTGCTGATGGCCATTGCTGGCCCTTGCAACACATTCCTCCGAACAGGAAAGCTCTTCCCAGGACCACACTTGTATGCAGGAGCAGGTATGGTGGTGCTCTGGGCTATGGCTGCCGCTCTCGTACCTTCCATGCAAAAGGGTAACGATGCCGCCCGAAGCCTCCACATCGGATTCAACGCCATCAACATTGGTCTGTTTTTGTGGCAAGTGCCCACAGGCCTTGAGATTGTAGCAAAGGTGTTCCAGTTCACAACACTCCCATGAGCAGATGAATGTCCCATTCTCTGTATAATAATACTGCAGTTTTCCTTGTAATAACGCATACATGTCTTCCTTTTTTTCTGTGTGATGGGGCGTGCATCGTGCCATAATCAATCAATATAAAGTTACACCACAGAGGTTTTTTGATTGCACCTGCAGGACAAACTCGTGTGATTTTGGAATCCTTCAGTTGTGCGGAAGATCTCTCCTATGAAAACCACGCCATCCACGGAGATATGTCATTAAAATTATTACATATAAAAATCATGTTACAGTAGCTTCAGGTAGAATAGGAATAGTGATCGCAAAGATGACGACGAAAGAGGAAGTACTCGATCGTTTGAAAGTTTTCTTTGAAGAGAACAGTACGTTGGATCATGTGCCCGATGACTCGTTTTCTATGCTTTTGTGGTTCTTATAATTGTTGCCACCATGTGTTTATAGACCTTACATTCGAACCTGGATGGGACGTTGATATCAAACTGCGCAAGGGAGGCAATTCCGCTGGGACTAGCGATGTGGTAGGTTTTTGTGGGTTTTACTGGCATTTATTGATATATTTTGATGTATTTGTATCTATGTAGTACTATTTTTCTCCGAGTGGAAAGCGATTTCGGTCGAGGACAGAAGTACGTGTTATTTTGAACAAGTCCTTGTTGACTGTCCAGTTTCTCATGATTTTGGTATGCCTGACACACAATGCAGATTGCGAGAGAATTTGGAATACAAGTGGGAAGGACCAAGAATACTCAGAAAGAAGATGCTGTACATGAGCCTTTTAGTCGGGAACAAAGCAAGCAAACTGCCAGGCTATTTGCAGCTGAGCATCCTTTGCCACTCAGGCTGCTCCGGGATGTCAAGGTGGTTCAGTTTGGGTCTCCTTCAAAAGAGTTCTCAACAGAGGATAATTTAGTTCTACTGAACTATCGGTCTCGTTGGGCAGATGCACAGAGCAAAGTTGTGTTTGAGAGTAGGGTAGAGGAGGGCGATGGGAAGAGCCCATCGTATAATGTGTATGCGATCGACACGAACGACGAAGGAAAGAAATTGAGATATCCTTTAGCGAAAGGCTCAAGTCCAGATGATGTGTGGAATAAAGTAGCCGAGCGACAACGACATATTTTGCACAAAGAGAAGCGACTGCAGGATGGGGGCCAGCAATGCGCATCTCCAGGTGGAAGTTCTGGGTCCGCCGTGGATGGGATATTGAAAAAGTGCTCTCATCTTTCTAGTATATGGGGATTGGAAAAGTTTGGATTTATCGATTTGACGTGTTTGAAGGCTATGGAGGGTCAGGATGGGGTTGAGGATACGAGATACAAGTATGTCAATGAGAGGCATGGTTGGGTTCAACAGCAAATGCGATTGCGTGAGTTACTTTCCAAGAGAGGCCAGAAGCTTCGTTTGAAGCCTAGATCAAAGCCATCTGGTGAAAGTAAAGTGAATGACAGGGTTGTGGAGAGGCTTGTTGAGACCATGGTGAAAAAGGTGTGCACACTGCATGAGAAGTATGAGGCAAAGATAGCTAGACAGGAAGAACGAGCGCGTAAAAGAGAGTTAAAGAAGCAGGAAAATAAAAAGAAAAAGAAAGAGAAGCCTGTGAACAACAAGGCGCCAATAGAGGATACAGAACTGCCGGGGTGGGAGTCTGTGCCCCCAGCTGCTGTGCCATTGCCCTCACTCGTCTCCTCAGAGCGTACGGTCGATGAATCCAGCGCATCCTATCTTATAGAAGCATGGTTACTTGCGTATCGATTTCGAAAGATGCTGTTTCTCGATGCGAAAACCTTTCCCAGTATGCAGGACATGGCAAAATGGTACTACCAGGATGCTGAGCCTGGCACAGAGAGGGAGATCTGTTCAATCATGAATGCATTCATCGAATTTCTGACCAATGACCTGTGCGAAAGTGCTTTAGATGCAATTTTAGATGGGAATAATGCGCTGAAACGGATCGATTTCGCGCCAGGTACTCGAAGTGCTCATGTGATTCTGAATACGCAAAACAACTGGCAAGATGTGCTGCATCGATATCTCTTCATCGTAGCCATGGCGGCAGGGTTGTCACACAATGAGAAAGTTCACTATATCAACTATCCAATGGAGTATGTACATCCCCACCACATCATGGAATCGATGACATCGGGCCCAACAGGCTTGGAAGTGGCAACGGGTGATTTAAACCCATTGCTTCCAAAGGAGGCGGAATGGAGGATACGAGCAAGGCGAGATGCTCTTTGCTGTCTAGAATCTATGAAGCTTGCTAGAGATGGTAGTTCAAACGGGGCAGCAGATGATGTTTTGCGCAAAAAGGATAAGGCACTGAGACTGATTTTTGAAGCATTGTTCCATACAACATCAGAGAGCGGTGGAAAGTTTGTAGATGTGTGTTTCGATGGACAAGACGCTGCCTTGGAGGCCCGACATGGAATACCAATAGATTTTGCTCTCATAGCAGCGAAAGTGGAATGCATGGTGTATCAGTTGGAAACTGATTGGCTGAATAGTTTCGCTTCTGACCTGTTTTACGCATGGAAGATGCTGAGGACAGCTCTCCAAAGAGAAAGCAACACGTTCGGAAGTGACAAGGTGGTTGGTCGAAAGCAAGACGTGCTCAATAACATTTTGATGTATCTCAGAGATATCGTAGACTATGCGAATACACACGACCTTGATCAAGTATTGGCAAAGTTGGAATCAGACAACTCTGCCACCGACAATGATACAGCTGAAATTATTCCGCGCAACATCAGCCCTTCAAACCAACATTGCTTCATTTGCTGGTTGAATCAAGATCAAGAATCATTCGAAGCGTGCATGTCTTGTGGTAAGCATGCGCATGGTGACTGTTTGGCACGGGAAGATGAACTTGGAAGCTCAAGGCAATCCAAAACTCCAGGTGAATACCTCTGTCTACTATGCAGCTCTCAGAAACATAGTCCTATGGAAAGAAGAGAAAACTATATCAGCTTTCCAGGATCATATGGACAGCTGTGGACATTGGTGAGGGACTTGGGTGATTCTGCAATTGACACATGGGCACCATCACACCGGCTTGAGCTACTTCGTATGCTAACCCTGCTCTTGTCTGAACACCCATCTATTCGAGATGTCTTACAGAATGAAGAGGAAAAGTATAAAAATCTTAGAAAGACTTTGGCAGCCGCAAAAAATGAACTCAAAGCAATTCAGTCTGGGAAACAGCAAGAGGCAACAGAGGAGAAGAGCATCAGACAAGCCAGAGAAGAAGAGATTACGAAAGAAAAGCTTGTGATCAAAATATCAAAGGCAGAAGAAGATGTCAAGTATGTTCCCAAACGCAGAATGACCGCACTGGGCGTCGACAGGCATTGGAACAGATACTGGCCTCTGCCAAACATGTTGCTACACAGCAAAGAACCATGCATCTTGGTTGAAAAGGTTTCCAGCTCTACAGAACCATCTCTATATGTCTATGATAGTTTGAAAAGCATTGAGGAATTATCTGAATTTCTCAATCCCGCAGGACAACGAGAACATTCCCTCAAAGCAGAGATTGATCGCTTCACCAAGGATTGGACAGCCATGGATGACCAGCAGCAAAGCAAACCAGAACAGGACGAACCACCAATGGACATTGACAGTCCCATGGAATTGGAAATCGCTTCAGATATGGATCGTTTCAAAACGGCACTGATCGACTATGCGCAGAGCCTGCCAAAAAGAGTGTATCATGAAATCCGTGGCACGCCACATATCCAAGAGCAATGGACCAATGGAGTACAATCCATAACAGCTCACCAACAAGCATTAGCATACGTCATTCTTTTTGAACGTATGCTCGACGCATCTTGCTTCAAGGTTCACTGGAGACTCTGGGCAGTCCCTGCCCCACACCCATTGGGTGTGACCACCCTCTCAGCAGCATGGAACAGACTGGAAAATCTGAAAAAGGCCATCAAACCTTCAATAAATCAAAGCTACAGCCTCTCCATGATGCGCATTGAAGATATCGATGATGACAAAGGACATCATCATGAACCATCTTCAAGAGTACACTACGACGACTACGCCATGAGAGACGAAGAACTCGCCAAACAGCTGGATGCCGAACTGAACCAACGCCGCAGGGGTCGAAGAGCAAGAGAAGAAACCGACTCTGGACGAGGAAAGCGCCCCCGATCTTCTATCAATCTACGAAACGTATCTACAAAATACTATGGAGAGGACGACGAGTCGTCATCAGAATCAGATGAATCATCATCCAGCTATGATACTAGCAGCAGCAGCAGCAGCTCTGAACAGGAACACTCCTCCAAACAAGACATTGAAGACTCTGACAGTGGCTCCATGGATATTGGTACCGAGTAATTATAATAATAAGAAGACTCATCCATATGTATGGTAAGTAGTATTACGAGTGCCTTGCAAGCTTGCAACTTATATAGAAGACGTACAAGTATTCAATAATAATACTAATGATGATTCTTGGGGGTGCCACTGTGATCCCTGGTCATGCACGTAGATCTGTGGGTGGCATATAGCACTATGTAATTCCTAAAAACAAATATTGACAGAGTCGTTTTTTTCCTACGTATCACAGATACGTATCACCAAGAGCAAAACAATGCCTTGTAGGATCGCACCAACTACTCTCAGCACCAACAGTGTGGTGCTCAGAGTCCCAATCCACTCCCTTCAACCAATTATTCGAAATAGATGTAGCAGCACTGCTCAGAATCATGACGGAAATCACAGGGTGCGTTGTCTATAGACTGTCGGAATTAATGAACCGTTTCTGAATGGAAAGACCCTCCTGTTCTTGGGTTTGCATCTGATCTTGCCTATTTTCATGTTTTATAGGTTGGAATAAAGCATGGATTACACTCTCGAGTGTCTCAGACGCACGTAGCAGCGCATGCGCAGCATGCAGTCGGGGGAGCAACATCTGATCAGGGTACAAACACTGTAAAAGTGGGTTTATACATAGCTGGATGGTATGCTTTCAACATCGTGTTCAATATATTGAACAAGAGCTGTCTGAATGTGTTTCCTGCGCCGTGGTTTCTGGCAACGTTTCAGTTGTGTGCCAGTGCCGTCTTCATGACTGTTCTTTGGGCGCTTGGGCTTCAACAGCGCCCCAAGGTATCAAAGGAATTGATCCTAGCATTGATACCAGTTGCATTCTTTCACACGGTCGGCCATGTGTCTGCGTGTGTGTCCTTTTCACAGATGGCAGTATCATTTACACATGTGGTGAAATCAGCAGAGCCAGTGCTCTCTGTGATTCTGTCTCAGCTCGTTCTGAAAGAGACGTATCCATTATATGTGTGGGGATCACTGATGCCGATTATCGCTGGGTGCTCTCTGGCGGCAATAAAGGAAGTTTCCTTCTCTTGGGGTGGGTTTAATAATGCCATGATTTCAAACTTGGGCATGGTGCTGAGGAATGTGTACTCAAAAAAGTATCTGGATGAGTTTAAACATATCGATGGAATCAACATGTTTGCGTTGCTGTCAATCATTTCCATCTTCATCACGGCCCCAGTCGCACTGATCATGGAAGGATTCAAAGGAGGAGTGTACCAGTGGGGAGGCATGGCGGATGCCGCGACAGAAGCGCTTGGAGGGAATTTCACCCTGTTCATGCGCATGGTTATTGCTTCTGGGATATTCTATCATCTCTATAACCAAGCATCGTATATGGTTCTGGGTCAAGGTATCTCTCCCGTGACTTTTTCTGTAGGAAACACAATGAAGCGTGTCGCTGTGGTGGTCTCCTCTGTCATCTTTTTCCAAAACCCAGTGTCACCTATGAACTGGGTTGGAAGCATGCTGGCTCTTTTTGGAACCGGTTTGTATTCTGCAGCAAAGCAGAAGGCGAGCGAGCAGGCCAAATGATGCAATAGAATTGGAAATGAATGGTATCTTCTTCTTTTGAGTTTTTTTTACACACATACTATTTACGCACTGGTATTGGGTTAGAACAAGTTTCCCCTCTTTCATTCGTTGCAACAATAAAGCATGTCAGTGACGCTGCTTCAGCCACACCCCGCACTGTTCCACTCACAACAAGCGGGGCCTGACCAATTCCCGTCTGCCCTCTACCTGTTATATCTGCTGCGTCCACTGATGTACACGATGTCTGCACGCCTATCGCACAGAATACATTATATGTCACAGGAGGATGCCTCACAATATCTGGTCGCCACTTTATCGTCACATCATCACCAGTCCTTGTGGCATCCCCAACAAGCTTGGGAACACCTGGCTCCCCAAACAATGGCGCCCAGCCTGTCTTATCGACGACGCTCTTTTCTTCTTCGAATATTCCTATATCCTGTCGAATGGTATCAGAGATATCAATTTCTTGAGCTCGGGTACAACTACTACTAGTAGTAGTGCTACTGCCTCCGAAAAGGCACCAGAGCAAAAAGATGAGGACCATGCAAGATGTCTTGTTCATCATCATCACCTTCTTGCTCAATCTATGTTTATATCATAGAGCAGGATGATATATAAACAAATAAACTCGGGCTTTGTTCAGTCAGTATCTATGTTCATGTAAGAAGAAGAATCGGACACGCAGGTTGCATATTCGATCTCCCAATGCCATCATGATGATGGCATGAAATATTTCAGTGCCAAGAAGAAGATCTAGAGTATGCATGGACCATGCCCATCATCAAGGAAGAGACAACGCTCTTATTGGTTGGTATGGTAATTTATAAAATTTATAAATTTAAAAAATAACACAGACACATATATATTTATGGCGACTTCAAATGCAGAGGTATGTATGCAGAAAAGACGATGATTGAAGAACATTTCTGAAACAGAAAATTAGTAGACAGACAGACACGTGTCTTCTCTATGGACGTTTTTGATACATCAACTATGCAGACAGGCATAGTTTAATCAATCAATATGTGAGTATATGCTGAAGAAAATATCTGATGCTCTGTGTGTAGGGAGCCACATCGTGGGCCGATCAAGTGGAGCAAGAGCAAGACAAGACCGCCAATGTGGCTGCTGGTACGTTATTTTTACGAAGCATAATATCCATTTTTTGAGATATCTTGAATAAAATTGCATGGTCTGTAGGAGAGAATGACAGTAGTGGTGGTCCTCCGCCTGGATTTGAAACATCAGCCGAGCCTGAGAGCGTGAGTTCATTAGCGGCTGCGGTTGCAGGGGTGCATGTGGATGATACAAATGATGATGGGGCTAGTAGTGATTTGAAGCAGCAGGCAAAGCAGGATGAGAGTATGTACTCGAGTGCGAAGACGTTTGAGGAGCTTGGGTTGAGTAAAGAGTTGTTGCAGGGGTTGTATACGGAGATGAAGTTTGAACGGCCTTCTAGGATTCAAGCAAAGACGCTTCCTATGATTTTAGAAAAGCCTCATAAGAGTTTGATTGCTCAGGCGCATAATGGAAGTGGGAAGACGACGTGTTTTACGCTTGCGATGCTTTCCAGGGTGGACACTTCGGTCAAGGCTCCACAAGCATTGTGCTTGTGTCCAACTCGAGAGTTGGTGGTGCAGAATCTTGGTGTGTTGGAAAAGATGGGGACGTATACTGGTATTAGTCTGGCGTCGACGGCGGAGACGAGTGCTCCTGGGAATAGGCGTAGAAAGGTTGAAGAGCAGGTGGTGGTGGGAACGCATGGTAAATTAAAGGATTGGATCAGCAGGCGGATGTTGAATACGCGGACGATGAAGATTCTTGTGTTTGATGAAGCGGATGAGATGCTCAAGGTATGTCTTTATTAGTAGTAGTATTATTTTTGGCTTTGAGCTTCCTTTGTCTAAAAACAAGAGATTGATTAATTGATTGCAGCAAGATGGGTTTGCTGATGATTCTGTGAGGTTGATCAAGCAGCTCAAGGCAGCGGCTCCTGACTTACAGATATTGTTGTTCTCTGCTACATTTAATGAGAATGTGAAGCGATTTGCGCAGAAGATTGTTCCTGGAGCAAACCATGTGTTTATTGAAAAGGAAGACTTGTCATTGGATGTGATCAAACAGTACAAGGTTGTGTGTCCAGATGCGTTGGCAAAAACTAAAGTGTTAAAGGATATGATTTTCCCGTTGTGCGAGAAACTTGGGCAGACAATCATTTTTGTGCGGACTCGAGAGACTGCGAGGAGTCTTCATGCTGCCATGGAAGAGGATGGTCACAAGTGCACATCAATCCAAGGAGGTATGGAGAAGGAGGCAAGAGACAAGGTTGTGAAAGAGTTCAGAGATGGTACAACAAAGATTTTAATATCAACGGATGTGTTGTCTCGTGGTTTTGATGTGACACAGGTCACACTTGTCATTAATTATGATGTGCCAACAGAAAGGGACTTGACAACTCCTGCGTATGAGACGTACTTGCATCGTATTGGTCGAAGTGGAAGATTTGGAAGGAAGGGTGCTGCGTTCAATTTGGTCACTGGAGAAGCAGAGAACAGAATATTGAACCAAATATCAGATTACTTCAAGCATGACATCCCAGAGGTACCGTGGGATGATGATGACAAATTCGAAGATGTGCTGAGACAAGCTGGATTGACCGATTAAATACCCATATTATATATGTAAAAGTGATATTGAGTGAAGTATATGTATGTATACAGGCGTGGCTGCCTCGTAGTTTGTTGAAAACAACCTCCTGTTGTATGTATGATGCTTGCATCCCATCATGGGATTGATTTGATCTTTGGGCCATCTGGTGGATGAATAGTAGGACGACACGGCACACAATTATGCATCCATTTTTTAATATATTGATAAATATCAGATGATGCCTGTTTTTAAGTAGGCAACAAAAGAAAAAAAATTCAAATTGAGTCGATCAAATTTCAAATTCCAGTTGGACACGAGCGACCTACACAATGACGGATATTGGGAAACAGGCTGATACAAATGCAACTAATCAAAATAATGGAGCAAAGAGACAGGATGCAAACTCTGGGTTCTCTTCTTTAGCAGACCGTTCGAATTGTATGCATATTGAAACTTCTGGAGGCCCTGTCCATTTCTATGGCGATGTGTACATTGGTAGTGCTGGGAAAACGATAATATATAAGAAGGCAAAAATAAGAAGTAGGAGGAGGAGGAAGAAACAGAAGGCGAGACGGGCTGCATGTACATCTGTTGCAGAGGAAGAGGCCCAGCAAGAAGACTGGGTGGCCCAGTTAGAAGACTGGGAGGCTGAGCAAGAAGAATGGGAGGCAAGGCAAGAGAGGCGACGGAGAGAAAATGAAAGTAGATCGTATCAGTGGGACATAGACGAGGGAAAATACTGTGTAACTTCAGAAGAAATCTAATGATGGATGAGGGGGAGGAACAAGTATTATGCTACAGTTGACGGATCCAGAAAGCTTTCTTTCTCTCTGGTGTATTGTTGGCGAGAAGGGGGTGTCCTCATGTGCACGTTGTAAATATGATAGAAACACCCGCCGAATCTGAGCCAGGGCCATTAATGGCCAATATTGGCCAGCGAGTCTGATCAGTGATCAGTGTCACTCATGAGTGACATGGCGTGTACCCAAAAGCTGCCTGGAATCGAGTGTAACAATGCAATTTCATAATTTTCGTCCCTACGAGATAGTATTATTTTTTCACGTGCCAGTCGTTGTAAATACAGAGTTTAAATCATGTACGGATGAGGACAGACTTCAAGTTGTCCCAACGACCGTCCACGTGACAGAGTCCACGAGGGTTTCCACACTCAAAGATGTCATCTTTTTTACGTATAGTATTTATTTGTGCAATATTATTCGCTGCTGAGCGAATACACGCGCAACCCATGAAGAAGAGGGAACGCAGGTCATATTCTTGTACCACATTTGTCTCTACAATTTGCGCTATTTCTGTGTCTAAAATAAAGCGGGAACACTGTGAATCGTGCAAATTCGATGTTCAATCATTGTTCAAGTGTCCAATCGTCGCTGGGGGATATTATGCGTACAGGACAGGCCAATCAGAAGGTGGTGGTTGTAACCAAGGTGCCTTTATGGCTCACGGAAGAATTGATCCTCCTTTGTGCGGAGATCGTTGCTGCAGAACTGATCACCATGGAGAATTCAAACTGGTGGGTGCAAGTAATAAGACCACTTCGAGGGAAGATATGTACTCATCAAGTTTGATGAGCTCGATGGACAGCAATCCAGCAAAGTGGCAGTTCCAGCCCTCTCACAAGAAATGCAGGTATACTGAAATCAATAGAGGGCAAGTGATGCGGCTATTATCAAAATCAAAGTCAATTGTGGTTATCGGTGATTCGACCATGCGGCAGTTATACTTACGGCTGATTGCTATGATGAGAGGACAAAAGAGAATGCTTGATCTCCATGTACATACCCACATTCAATACTTTGTCTGCCGAGAAGTCGACTTTTTACGCCTTTCAACGAATAGAGGAGATAAGGAAGCATCGCCTAGCGACTCGTGGTTTCTGAAGCACATCATCTCGGCATTCTTTTCCATGGAGATTGGACCAGGCAGGGAAGATGCTGCCAGAGTGTTATCCGAATGCTCCACCACTCGTGGGGCCAACCAGTCGTCATCATTGAGCCAAATAAACTATATGCAAGCACCACTCTATATGGCCCAGGCCGAGATGCTTCAAACGTACATCAAAAGCCAGAAACAGGCTGATGCAAAGCCAATCTGTGTGGTATCTGTTGGCTTTCGGCAGTCAGGATCTGATGTACCTGCTGCATATTTACAAACACTAAGGGATGTAGAAGATAAAGTATCAAGAATTGTATATATTGGAGTCCCGACAGTAGACGTGCGCAATCAGGCACAGAAAAAGGAGCTTGTGAAAAGAAACGAATTCATGAAGGGATGGATTGATGGGCAGACCAATGGAAAGTATCTTTATGTCGACGTTGACGCCCTTGCATCAGCACCCAATGCTCCCCGTGGGACAAAAGGATGGAAACATTACCAATGCTGGATAGAGTGGACATCATCCCAGTTTCCATTTGGCACTGACAATCCCTCAGGCATGAGCCAATTTCATGGCTCAGTGGAAAGAATTCACCCAGATGTTCAGGGTGAATGTGCAGATGAAATGAATAGAAATATATGGCAAATCATTTTGAACGGTCTGTATAGTAGTATGAATAACGGAGAAGCATCCTAGGAATGGGTGTCCAGCATGCAATAAGGCAGCATCTCTCTATTGTTGTGCTTTTTTTTTTTTAATCATTCCAATCAAGGTACAAAGGCTCATGAGTACCTCATGGTACCCTCAAAGAGACAGATCTTTATTCCGTTATAAAAGTATAATGATCAATCTTTTTGTCCAGTGATTTATTTGCATAGTTGCTTGGATTGCCGAACGGTTGGCGAATGACTCTGACGACACTCTCGTACGATCATGGTCCTGACAAGGCGTCAGGAGGCATTATTGAAGAAGCAATATAAAATAGTTGATTCAGACGACGAGCCATCGACCCCTAGAGCTGCTAGACATTCCATCAGTGAGCAGCATACCGGTCTTCGTTCAGCCTTGAAAAAATATCACACTGATCGCCCCTGGGAGGAGAGAGAACGTAGAATGATGAATAATTTACCTGCAGTTGACACAAATAAGCATGTCACGATAGAAAGTGATAAGAATGTCGTGTTTGAGTTTGAAACGAGTCAAGGTGGAGACAGTGACTTGTCCTCTGTGAAACGGCAGTTACACATGGAGAATGATGATGAGGGTGTCGAATCTAATAAGAAGACGAGGCAGGTGTTTGGGGATGGCGTCATGGCGTTTCTCATGTTGTCGTTATGGTCAATATCAAGCTCTTGGTTGACAGTTGTAATGCAGACGGTGCTAAGTCAGCCGCGGTTGAGTCTTCCCCTCATGGTGCCAGGGTTGAGTCAGTTGGGTTGTGTAGTCGTTGTTATTGTACTTGCCAAAATGAGGGTTATCAAGGTGAATCCGATGCCCCCCAGGGCAGAGTATGTGAGGAAGATTGTCCCTCTAGGACTGGCCACATGCACATGCATGTTTTTGGGGAATTATGCGTATATTGGGCTGTCGCTGTCCTTTATTAGTATTTTGAAGGCGTTAACTCCCGCAGTGACTCTGATTTTGGCGGTCATGTGGGGCATGGAAAAGATGTCTGGCGTTGCATTTGTGTCCACACTGTTGATTGCGTATGGAACGGGGACAGCAACAGTTGATGAGACAAACAAAGAGGCCGATTTTCACTGGCTTTCTTTCATTTCATTTACGACGAGTATATTATTTGAGGCATCCAGAGTGGTGTTTGTGTCTATAGCGTTGAAAGGTACCAAGTATAGTTCGTTTGATTTGTTGGCAGGGGTTGGTCCATTGATCTTTGCAGTGTTGTCATCTCTGTCTCTTGTCATGGAATGGGATACGCTTGTGGATTTGACCTCGGCTGAGGTTGTATATCTTGCATATATGATGGTACTGATTGTTTTGCTCAGCTTTCTGGTCAATATCTCCACGTATGCTGCAATTAAATACTCTAGCAGTACAACAGTCAAAGTTGTTGGTACGTGTGCAATGTATCGCATGAGTAGTGCGACAGTGGAATGCTGATATGATTGGTATTGCTATGTAGGTTGCTTGAAGAATGCCTTGTTGATGTGGTTTGGTATTCTCTTTCAAGGTGATATTGTGTCAAAGACACAATGGCAAGGGTTTGCCCTGTCTACTGGGGGATTCTTGCTGTATGCATATGCCAGAAAGGAGCAGCAGCAGAAAAAGTAAAGGGTTTTCCTCATTATATTGTATTTATTTGATCTCGACGTATGTTCTTGTGATAGTTTGATACACAGCACACATCATTTCTATGCCATAGATTGTCATGGAACAAGAACATCTGTTGCTCTTCTTCTCTGTTGTCCTCCATCACTGGATTTTCTATATTACAGAGAAGTAGTAGTCACCCTGTGATCCAATATCGCACTCCATCGTTTGATTTTCTATTCAGTGTCTTGAGAAAGGATTCCTTGATATTCGTTGTACTGTATGTCGTCCAGTCAATTGTGTTGTTCTTGACTTCTGCATCAGTCCTGCGGACTTCCAACCAAGAAATCATCTTTATATTTGGGAATGCTTTTCTGGTTGACGTGAATCCATCCAAACTGTATACTTGCTTCCACCAAGTACTTTTGATGTCAAATTCGTGCTGAGGGGTGATCCATCCTTCCTTAATATTGGCCACGCATGCCTCTGTTTTCTTGTCATTATCACAAAGGTTAAACATGGCTGCAGTCTCGGTGATGACCATGGCAATGTCCTTTTCCTCCGAGTACGTTTTGTATATACTTGGTGTCTCTTCGGCACCGCCTCCAAGAAGAGAATCATAGAAGTATTCATCGCCAGGTATCTCGTTTTCACCCCATGGGTAGGCCTTGCCCCACCAAGACAGTGCGGCACCTATCCAATCAACATAGAGGTCTCCAGGCCAGTATGGTGAATACATGTCATCTAAATACGTAAATTCACCGTCTCCATTGGTATCAAGGAGTTTACAATCACGTGATGTTGAACCTTTGTCACATTGCTGTGCATATTGCCCGGCAGGATATGGATACCCTAGCCCAACAACAGGAGCCCACATCATCGTAGCGTACTCAGTGCCTGACCGAAGTGCATCTGATATCAATCGAAATGCTTGAATGTATTCAGTTGGAGACTGAGCCCAAGGAAACCACGATCCATTCATTTCAGGAGCAAAGCGAACAATAAAGGTCAACCCATTCTTCTCATATTTTCGAACGGTCGACACAAAGTCCTTTATCGCATCAGCAGTGACTTTTTTAAGTCCTTGAAATGGCTGAGGGGTGATGATAATCGAAGGACTGCCCGTTAGATTTGAGAAAATCTTTTGCATTGTTGTCTTGTCAAATTCTGTCAAAGGAAGGTAGGTGTACAGAGAGTAGCTACATCAAGACATGAGAATGTGCACCTGGTAAGCCCTATATCGCTATACATACTAGTCACACACAGACAACTCACCTTTTTGGAGTATATCCGATTTTGTTGGGGATGGCTTTTGAGGAGAAATTCCAAGATAGCCATTCAACAGAAGCTCCTACCAACACACCATCCCTCTCAACCACTCTATCGACCCTTGAACCAAACGATTGGGTTTTTTTAGCCTTATCTGTAATCCAATATTCTTTTCCATCTTCTGTTTTCAATGAAATTTGAGCAAGGAACGCATCTTTCAGGTCCTGGTCTGCATATGTGGTCCAATCAATCGTATTGCCCCCTGCTTCTTGCTCTTCCTTTCTGACATTAAACCATGATATCATTCTAATATTTGGAAACATTTCTCGAGTCGAGGTAGAGCCTTCAAGGCTGAAAACTTGGTCCCACCAGGTAGATTTGATATCAAATTCAAATTCAGGATTAATCAAACCATCAGGGATATTGACTTTGCATGCTTCTGTGTCTGGGTCCTTATCGCACAAGTTATATAGTGCTGCAGTCTCAGTAATGATCATGGCAATATTTTTTTCCTCGGAATATGTGAAGTAAAAGTCTGGGACAGGCTCTCCAGTTTCCTGCTTGATATTGCCCACCAATGCGTCATAAAAAAATTGTGGGGAGGGCATCTCATTCTCACCCCAAGGATAGACTGTGCCCCACCAGTATAACGATGAGCCTACCCAGTCGACATAATCATCTCCGGGCCAATATGGGGAGAACATATCATCTGCTGCTGTCAGCTTTCCATCACCATCTGTGTCAAGCACAACACAATCCTCTGGTGCATTCTCTCCGCTGCATTTCGCCTCATATTTTCCATTTTTATACGGGTAGCCTGGGCCAAGATTGGGAGCCCACAGCATGGTTGCATACTGAGTCCCAGCGCGCAAAGCTTCTGCGAAGAGACGGAACTTCTCAATGAACAATGTGGGCTTCTGGCACCAAGGATACCAAGACCCATTCATTTCGTGAGCGAAACGAACGATAAATGTCACACCACGATCTTCCCATCCCTTCAGAATCTCAACTGTTTCCTGCACCACCTCATCAGTCACAGATTCAAGGCCTTCATATGGTTCTGGAGTTAGAATGACTGTTTGCTTCTTTGCACCCATGGAAGGAAACAACTGAGACATCACCCACAGGTCATCTTTAGTGAATGGAATTACCGTAAATAATACATATCTGCAGGTTACAAATTAAAGAAATGGTATTCTAGAACACACGCACAGCATAGGATGATCACTGCCCTTTCCAATCACAACAGATATTCTAGTCATGCATGAAGCATGAGTCAACGTACGCTCTTGGACCGAACCCAAAGACATTTGGGATATTTCTTGTGCTGTAATTCCAATCACTCCACTCGACGGCTGCTCCAATCTGCACCCCATACTCCCCAGTAACACGCTCAACCCTTGGGTTGAAGGCACAGGACACCAAAGGTGCGACAACACAAAGATAAAGCAGAGACACGAACCCAACGAATGCATTCATCGAGGAGTTTATAACATTCTAGCTTGAAAGAAGTGTAAGATCTAATCGTCAGTATGCAATATCGCACACAAGTGGTCACAAAATCTCGGACGCAGATATGGTACTCTGACTCAGCAGCTTCCCACCAGGTGCCGCAAAATCACTCCCTACTCGCGCGTCCCCCGAGAGTTGTCCGAAAGATACATTCTTAAATACCTTCATAATTAATTGAATACCATGAGCCTAAAATAGTCTTCAAAGGTATCTATGGGAGCGCTCCGGTGATCTACCATCATCCCGCCTCGGTTCCGCACGACTACTTGAGGTACCTGCCAAGTACACAGGCTGTGCCAGCTGGCTGTTTCTTCTTGTGTCAGGACAGGACGTTTTGGATAGACGTGATCAAAAATCATGGCAAGGCATCGAGATTGTTGACCGGGTTATCATTGGAATTTGAGAGAGTTTGCATGAAATCTGACGCGGTCACAATATCATGGGCTTTCAACGAGTACTCAGTAGCTACTGTAGTCTGACAACAATGTCACTGCAGTCTCTGGATGAGCAGACCTGAGCACAAGAGCTCGGTCTCGTAAATTGGAGAACATAGGCGAACATAATGAATGTCTTGGATTCCAGCTTGTATCCAACAACAATAAATCCTTTGGAAATAACCACAGAAATCTGGGTCACCAAACCCTAGGTCGACTGCTAGGGTTTCCATTGGCTCTGTCAGCAGGGTTCCATCACCCATCTTGATGGCTACTTCAATACCAATCAGCACTCATTCGTAATACATATTTTATTTAATAAGAATTTTGTACATCATGGTGAAGCAGAAAGGAGCATTACCCCCGACAAAATTGACGCCTTACATGGCAAATGTGTACAGGGCGTTGTTCCTCATTGGCATCATTGGGATCATTGTTGGTTGCTGTGGAATAGCAGTTCTTCTAGGTATTGTTTTTTTAAAATCGTATATGCGTAAGAGTATCTTCTATTTGCCAAACGTGGACGACTCACATCACTTGACTATGTTGACTTTGCAGACGTGGAAAATAAAAAGAAATGGTACTCTCATACTCTATTCGCAGAGTATTGGATGTATTTTACTGAGAAGAATGCCATGCTCACGAATGTTTGCGTCAATGGTGGTGTGCTGGCAATTGTCACAAGCTTTTTGAGACTCCAGGCACACTCTCGAGCACTGGCTTTAGAATCAACAGAGGATTCCAAAAAGAAGAAGTAATGTATGGTGGTAGTATTACATATTCATGAAAAAATTCTACAACTAGATGGCTTCTAATCACGAGCACACTGTATTAATAGGTAGACCTAAACATCCACAGTTGAAAGCTCATGTTGAGCTTGTTTCAACATGTCCAATTTGGCCGTCAATGTTTGGCGTCTCTTGGCAACGGCATCATCCTCTCCCAACATTCTCTTCAGCTGGACTTCCTGCTGACCTGCAACAGTTGCCTGAAGTTTCTCCAACAAGTGCTCTTTTGATGGAATCACCATGCAATGGACAATTGCTTTTGGCACAGACTGGATCATCTGAGTGCAGATTTCCCTCACATACCCAGACACTTGGTTGATAATACGCTTATAGTGCCTTTCCTCTGGGCTTCCCTCTGGCTCTTCAGTGACTGGTCGACCATCTAATGTATACATGACCTTTCCATCAGGCATTCTGCCCATCTGAATGGTTCTGAAATATTCTGCTGTGATGTAGTTGCGCTCCATCTCCACCATGATATTCACCATTTTGCGAGTCTCTTCTCTGAATGCATCCAAGGCAGTGTACGCAGATGTCACAATTTGTCTCTTCAGCTCTGGGTATCGTCTCAAGGCATTGAGCTCGTCAGAATTGGCAATATTATCCACCATTCGCCTCAACAACACAAACACTTCTTCCACAGACTTTTCGGTAGGCTCTTTCAAATATCCAAGAGCTTCTTCCAACAAGCGCCTGTATCCTGCCTCTGGAGCTACCAAATGGGGCTGGATACCATCTGCTTCTTCAATCACACGCTTCACATGATTCACATCCAACATCTTCTTGAATGGTTGCTTCTCGACAGCGTCTGGAAGACGCTTTTCAAACACCGTCAAAACCAATTCACCTCCACCTTTGCCTCCATCGATCAACTTGGCAAATGCTGTCTCAAACTTCCTGGCAATTGTCAAAACTGCATGAACCATCTCTCCTCGGCCAGTGGCTGCAGGTCCACCAAGACCTTCCAGCTCTTTGTTCAAGTCCATGATAGATTTGTTCAAAAATCCAGAAATATTTGGCAACTGTCTCCTCACAGACGCAATCAATTTCTCAGACAAATCACAGGATAAGTAGTCTGTTCCGACATTTTCCATTGACCTATACTCATCTTTTCCCTTGAAGAACTCCATCTCCTTTGCACGAGCTCGATTCATATCCATCTTGCTATCAATATCCCGTTGCCCTCTGTTCACAACACCAATCCATCCATTCCTCAGCACATAGGAGTTCCCATTCAACACATCCGCACAATTGGTCCCAGGATCCATAATATCAATCTTGGTCAATACACCAATCGTACGTTCTCCAGTTGGATCCACCTCACGTGCCAACCGCAGTGCATCTGACGTTGCTAAATCTGCATTGGCAGGTGTCACAGCAAGAATAATGACATTCTCATGCTTCACATAATCCCTCGCCATAGACTCCAACTCCTGAACAATACTCTTCGGCTGACCATCGATGGCCACCTTTGTAATACCAGGCATATCTACCATGGACAAGGCAGGCAAGTGAGGAGACACGATACGGAGCGTCATTGGAACCGGGGATACAATGGTCCCTCTCTTCTGTGTATGCCTCCTCGTCTCCTCCTCAATCTCCTTCCGTATCTCTTCAAAATCATAAAACTTCTGCCCAGGCAAATGTCCAAACTCTCCATACTCTTGCGCATCCTTATCCGTCGCTGTCTCCAACTGGAGCTCCAGTGGCCTTCGTGTCACAATACCAGTTCCACGGGGAAGGAAATCCCTTCCCACCACAGCCTCAAGCACTGACGATTTTCCTGAACTCTGCCCTCCAACAACAACAATTTTGGGCAATTGCCTTGCCAAAGAAGGAAGAGCCCCGCCCTTTTCATTCCCAACTTGGGTATCCCCTGCCAAGGCAGCAATTTGAGACACCCTATTCACAGCTTTCAACACCGAGTCCATTCTTCCTCGACTGAAATACTTTCTAAAGTGATACTAGGAGTATTACTTGTATTCTATATACGCGGATAGGTGTCTTTGTAACCTCGTCCTATCGATCGTTCGATCACGTGCGTGGGACAAATTCGTCGCTCTGAATCCCAGGTACAGATCTTCTTCCTTTACCTTTTAGTTTTCAGAAATATACGTTGACTCTTCCTGTACGTCGAGCGAATACTATCTTAAAGAATGGATTTGGAACAAGGACTGAACAGGTGCGGGTTTCTTTCATGGCATAAGAAGACAAAACCACGCGTTTATTGTCGCATCTCTACCTTCTGCACAGGGTCCTATTAAATGATCTTTCCAATGGGTGTACTGTGTTGATATAAGTACACCCTGGAATTGGTGGTCTATAGCATCTCATCGCTCATCAGAGAATACTTCATATCATTTTGATTGAGTGGATCTGTTGATGAAGGATGGTATTTGGGCAAGGGAGGGACTAAAGGTCGTCCTGCTGCCTCCTTCTTGTTCTGGTGGGAGGAGGCCAAGAGAGTCTCAAGGCAACCGTTTCATAGGGCATTGGTGCCATGCCGATTTGAACAGAAACAGAAATGTGTTTCTACGTGGTAGACGGGTAGAAGGATGGTCTGATGCACCATGTGGGGACTCTGCTGGTGGAGTGGACTATGGAGTACAGACCAGTGGGCTCCAGCGTCGGGCATTCATGGCCATGTCTTTGGGACTTGGAATGCTTGTCTCAGAGAATGCGCATGCCGATGATGGCGTGCGCCCTCTGACGAGAGAACAGCGACTAGCACTTCAAAATGTTGCTGGTGCTCCAAAACAGCATAGTGGTATGCAGGAACCAACAATTAAGAGGGTGCCTGCGGCGTCTGGGAGGATGCAGGCAGCTCTGCAATTATTACAAAGCGCATCTGATGACCAGGCGATGGGGGACTATCAACGTGCTCTGGAAAAGTACAAGAGTTTGGTTTTGGACTACCCAGAATTTGAAGGGCTTGGTGAGCGAGGGAGAGTGGGACAGGCTCTGATGGAATATCAAGTCGGTATGGTGGATGCAGCTATACTGCATTTAGAAGATGAAGAGGTGGCGTTGCGAGGGTTGGCAGAGGTGCATGCCGCTCTTGCGAGTGTCTTGTATGTGGAGCGGCCTGAGAGACTGGCATTTGCTGAACTTCAGTGGGATATTGCTAGTGAGTTTGACTCCCGATACTCATCCGTTGCGTGGGTGAAGAAGGAAAAGAAATGGCCACCAAGGATGCTTGAAGCTCTGGAATCGTTTCTTACATTGAAGAGTGGATAAATCATCAATTATCGGACTACAACTTTTACGAATTAATTTGTGTGGTTGAAAATTTTGAAACCTGACATACCTGTATATCATTCGAAAAAATCTTCATTATCAAATAATGTTGCGAACAGAATTCCACCAACAAACAGTCCTATGAGAATGAAGCCGTTTACGACAAAAAACATAATGGTCTTTGCTGGACTATGCTTGTCATCAAAGTTTGGACGAGCGGCAATGGTATGCTCATACTCGTATGCTGGAACCACTGGCATAATGAAGCTTCCAGACCTCATAGAGGTTAATTTAACAATGGTTTGCGATGGTAATGATGGTATTGATGTGGTTCTCATGGATCCATAGACAATGCTTCTAGTCTTTGTGTTTGAGATGGGTTTGATTTCTACTGAGCTTGCTTCGGGATCAATATGCATTGAAACCATGCGTGTATCGATTTCGCTACCCCTTGATGGTTTGGGTTCGGGCAATACTGTTGCTGCAGAGCATAGTGACGGCAATGGTGGTTTATTGGTTTGTATGAAAATAGATGTAAGAAATGGCACTACTGTTCACGTACATGAGAAGGGCCCAATGTGGGATAAAGATTCGATTGATCTGCTGGGCAATGACACTCGTCCAATACTTGACAAACCAGCGTGGTGCCTGGTCTGGCTTCCTTGCTGCATGTGGAAAATATATTCAGTAAAAGCTTTCTCTACATGTGGTGAACCATGAAACGTACCATGGAACTGTGTAGAAAAGAGAAGGAAGACTCTTCTTTGCTGGACTTTTCAAGTCCTTTTCCTTCATGTTTTCCGTGTCTCGATTGAGATTCCAATGAGTCGAGCTCCTTGTCGTACTCTTCATCTGGATGCTCCATCATTGCAAATGGTGACATTTCAAACAGATCGTCATCCTCAAAATGTGGACTGAATGTGGCATGCACTTTTGATAATGATTCGGCTGCGACTTGCATTGCATTTTGAGCAGTGACCTTTGGTGTTTGCTTCTCTTTTGCTCCTTTACTCGACATCGTATCCGATCTTCTCAAGGAGAAGAGTCTTGACAATTTCTTGACCAGCTGGTTATTCTCGTCCACTTCAAAAGCATTGGGATTGTAGAAGGGATCCCACGCGATGCGCCACCCTTGTTCTGTTTCACGTCGAGGTAGGAGTGTTTCGATGGGAGGCCACATGTAACATATCATAACCAAGCCCCAGCCTGCCACAGAAATATAAATGACACACTCTGCAGCATTGAATGAACCCTTTGCTGCAAACACAATAAAGTGGACGAGGCCTCCAATGTACACTAGAATGTACGCAATATACGGCCAAACACAAAGAAAATTTACCCAAAAGCCTTCGCTGTCGCGAGTCTTTCGGGTGACTCTAAACTGAATGCTAATGTATATCTGCAAGAAGGAGAACAATGAGACCAGCGTGAGATATTGTGAGACCCTCATCCAACCATGAATATATCTTAATCAATACCTTGAACACTCTTAATATGGACCAAAGCAAATACTTCAATGTTGCTCTTATGTTGTTGTATATCAGCCAAATAGAAAGTTGTGAGCCTCGCCACAGTTCCAAAGATTCACCAAGGCAACCTCTGTAGAGGACCAATATGGCGATGCGATTGGCAAAGTACATGCAACCAAAGTATATCACAAACTCCCACAAGCGACTGACCAGAATGGGAGCAAATCCTGAGTACAAATACACCAAGGGTGATATGGCAAACAAAGCATAGGGATACGCCATGAAATGATAGGCGCTGGCTTCAAAAAAGAGGCAAGATTGAGGAAATGTCAGCCCAGCTTTTAACAGAGGATTGTCAAGTGTTAATATTTGCAGGGATCCAAGAGCCCAACGATAGCGTTGTGCGAACACAGCCGAGATGGTAGTTGGGGCCATGCCATGGACCAGCCTCTCCTCGACAAATAAGGATGTGAAGCCAGAGGCTAAAAGCTCCATTGCTGTGAAGTAATCCTCTGTTATACTACCAAAACTCTGTCCTCCAATACTTAAAAGAGCTTTCCTATTAAAAATAGCACCTACATTGATACAAATATCAGCTTAACCATAGGAGGAATCACTCATCGCAATCAGTTGTGACAACCAACCTGTTCCACAACAGGGAGATGCACCAATGCCATCCCTGCCGCTCAACATTTTAGAGTAGAAGAATCGAGCACAGTTGACGAACGGATCAGAGCGATGGACATTCCAAAAATCTTGTGGGGTCTGTAATAAGGCAGCAAATCTTTTCTTCCTCCAAGAGACCATGCCTCCTTCAGTCATGTTTGTATCCTCATCCTGCCTATACATATGACCTACAGTATGTGCCAAAAAATTAGGATGCACAATCATATCCGCATCTAGCGTCAAAATATAATCGGCATCCATAGAGGATTCCTTGAAAAGCCCATTATTAATGTTACCAGATTTAGCATGGTGCTCAATACCCTTCTTCCTTGTTCTGGTCACATACTTGAGAGTGACTCTCCTATCAACATAGCGCATCTGTGACCGCAAATCTTTGACCATTTTGGCCATCTCTGGTCTATTACCATCATCCAACACCATGACACACAATTTTTCTCCAGGGTAGTCCATATTGATGGCAGCAATGGTCGTTGGCTCGACAACATCACGGTCCTCTGTATATGTGACAATAAAGACATCTACTTTGGGAAACAGTTCATCCCTCGGAAGCATCTCATGGATATCACGCTTGGGTCTCAAAGCTGGCTGCCACATGCTCATAAAGAAGATGTGACCCATGACGCCATTGGCAAATTCACAGAGCCAAAAGATGGCACTGTAAATGTAACCCAGCCCAAACTGCAGTGATCGTAGCGCACGCCATACTATATACACTTCAAATACTGCTAATGATAATATGCTTGTCAAACGACTCAGTCTCAGCCTCTTTGGCTTCTCAGTGCCAGGTGTGCCAAACCCATCAAATGAAGGAAGCATCCATGCATCATCTGTAATCTTTTCAAAATATGTTTCATCATCCTTGTCAAAAAGCAGCCAAACGTTCTCACTCTTAATATATACTTTGTTTATCAAATCATCCTTGCTAGGAATGCCGGTGACTTTGCCATCTTTGCTGAAATCTGAGAGAAAGGACGCTGTGGCGTGGCAACCATTATCAGATGCTAGTTTCAGGGATGTATTCCCGAATGCATCTTCAGCCAAGAAATTCGCTCCGAACGTTATCAAAATTTTGACAGATAGCAAATGTCCACGTGTCGAAGCCAACATGAGGGGCGTACGTCCCCAGCCATCCTCACGAACAGCTTCTGTATCAGCACCATGCTGACACAACCAAAGAACTGCACCAGCCTCGCCTTGCGCACTTGCTGCATGCAGAGCTGTAAATCCTTTTACACTCGAGTTGACGTCAAATGCTGTACCAGCGGCATCTTTGATTGCTTCCATCACAGCAACATTCCCGCTAGCAGCAGCATATCTTAACCTTCCCTTCAGCACGCTGGACATTTTCCCACGCGCCCGAATCCATCGAAAGGTGATGATCGAGACAATCAAGAACAAGACGAAGCTCACAGAAGACACAAGAAGCCATACTCCATTGATATCAACGAGGCCTTGTGTTCGCACTGACACTCCACTGAGCGCCCCACCGTCAGTTTGCGCATACGGCGTGTCCTCAGCCATCAGAGTGAATCAGAACTCACACTACCCAGTTTTTACCTAAAATACTAGATACTTTAATTTAATTCATCTACCACTGTTATTAATGAATTTTACATCTAAGAGGATGTCCCGTCGTCCGAGGCATCGTACCGAGCAGTACCTTGTAACTGACACGTCATCCGCGCCCCTTGTCGATCCAGCTGCAGCTGCAGTTTCTCCCCAGTTTCCCAGGGAAGACGGCTCGGTTTCCGCTAGTCATTCAAAGGCACACATCTGGGCTTCTTCATACATGGTACGCATATCTGTGCTTCTTCTGCGTGTCTCTGTAACTGGAAGTGGGCGATGCATCCAGTATGGACGACAGTCATGATTTGGTGTTGCAGCAATTGTTACATTCAATGTGTATGATTCGTTGGTTTATTTTGGTGCTTGCGGACGAGATTTCAAAAATTCGAGCATCTTGGATCCACCAGAGATGTCGACCTTGCCCAAACTTTCTTCGACAAGAACTTTCAGAATAACACCATCCTCCAAGGCCACAGAATATCTCAATGACGCAGGCCCAGAGCCATTGGAATCAACTTCCATCCCAAGAATTCGAGTGAATCCACCGTTGGGATCCGCTGCTACAGTGATATCACTTCCAATTCCATTCTCTTTGGCCCACGTGTCAACTTCTGCTGCGTCTCCTCTGGAAACACAGATGATTTGTGTCACTCCTTGTCTCCTCATGCCCTCCAACTCCTTGAGATATCCTGGCACGTGTGTTTTGGTGCACACATCTCCTCGATCAGGAACCCCGAACAGAACAGTGAGTTGATCCTGTACCATCAACAAGAAAATAAAGTCAAAGAATATCCTAGATTTACCAACGAGTACCGACGACCCTACCTTGAAGAGCTCAGACAGTGGAACACTTGTACCTCCAACTACTAATCTGATGTTGCCTGCTGCTCCTAATTTCAAGTCTCTTCTTCTATTAAGACCTATATTGCATGCAATCTGCGACAAATCCGAATCAATGTGCCCTTCAGGGACATCGTAGAACTTTTTACTGCCAGCAGCTGCTTCGGCAGAGAAGGCTCGTTGTAAAACACGACAATGGCCCTGGCGCGCAAGTCGCTGTAATAATGCCATTGTGACTATTAATATATGTTATATCTGGGGGGAGAGAGCCAATCGTCGGAATTTTTCATCCAATCTGAGGGTTGATTGTAGTAGTACGTCCCTGCTGTTGGAGGGATCCCATGGTAGAATTACAGTACCACATATGTGGTACTGCGAAAGTGGTTGAAAAAGAAAAAGGTTACATACGGTATTATTTCTCCTGGGGTATAAGAACATTCAGCAAATATGTATGCAATTCATCTCTATGAAGCATTGGAAGCATTCCATCTGCAATGATTTTCGATGCCTGCTCGCATATGCTGGATTGGCAATCCACCATGTACTTTTTCACTGCTGTTGTCACACATGCCAGCATGATGGCCTCCTCATCTGAAGGAGCTGCTGCTTCTGTCTGCTGAGCAATCTCGTTGAACAAAGCTTTTTCTGCCTCCAAGCGCTGTTCATCATCATCGTCTTCGTCTTCTATGGTGACCCCGTGGGATTTGAGTGTCTTGGTGCGGACTGGCTTTTTCATCTTCTTCTGACTGTTTTCCTCTTCATGTTTCTTCTCTTTTGAATCTTCCTCCGTACCATCCTCCTCGAATATTTGAGTTGAAATTTTCCTTTCCGCAGTGCCCTCTGAGGGTGTTGTAGAGTTACCTTTGATGGACTCGCCAACAATGGCCTTTCCAATCATATCCAGCCACTCGGATTTGCTGGACATGGTGGGTGCTCTCAATGTCAGTGATACCATGCCTGACTTTGTCTTTCCTCCATGAAAGAATGCGTTATCATTTGTAGTATGCCTTGTTGAATTTTCTCCTGAAAATACGACTCTAAATGTCAATTCGTTTGCTCCATCTTCGTGCACATCTGGAAAGACTGAGCATCCAACCAAGGATGCTGCACCCCTGGCAGGTTGCTCTTCAGGATGTGCAAAATACCACAGCCGCTTCTTCTCCGCTGATAATACCACCCATCTTCTCTGCCATCGTCCAAATCGATTCTTTTTCTCCAACCATCCCATGTAGAATTGTGCGCAGGCCAATGGCTCTGCGGCAACACTACGAGCCTCAAGGTTGACAGCGTGAGAGGACAAGGAGTCCCTCTTCATCGCCACAATATCCGCGTGCTGCAGCTTGAGATTCTTCATGGATATCTGAATCATATTCTGGTAGTGGTTAATCAGACGCTCCGTCTGTTTTCGAGACTCTTCTTCGAGCAAATCGTCAATTGCCTCTCTCAAATTGCGAAACCTCTGAGGGTCTGGAAATTCAACCTCTGCATGCAAGTTTCTGCTCAGCTGATCCCACGTTCTATCCTTCCAATCATCAATACTTTCATATGCTTGTTCTTCCATCAACTGTTTCAATCCTTCATTGCTGGGCGCTTTCAACAGCTCACATTCTTCCATGGCCAGTTCAGCAGCTTTACGAGTAATACCATGCACATCATCCAATACTCGCTTCAGTGGGGCATAGTACAATGTAATAAGCTCTCGAATCATTCCTCGAACACCTTCCTCTGGCGCATGGATCCATGTACGCCATCCATAGCATCGTTTGAAGATTCTGTGGGCAGAGTCCATGTGGAGGTGTGACTGCATGTCCACCTGCTGAAGATCCCTGTGGATTCTTTGGTGATGAATGGCAGTCGCAATTTCGGACTTGAGAGAAGAGTTACAAGCGTCTGAGAACAGATCAATAAATTCCTCGGCGCATTCGACGACCTACGTCACACACATGTCTGGTTAGTACACCATCACCTCCACACGAATCAATCATGTCGTCATACCATTGCTGTATACGCTTTGTATTCCTCATCTTCACTGGAATCTTTCTTCTTTGAATCACTCTTAGATGCGTGCTTCCCAATCATATCGACCGCGTTTCCTTTCTCGAGGCCTCTGCTGTTGCTGGTTTGGTTGAGGCCAGACCACACAGTCTGTTCTGGACAATATACCGCAATGCTCGTGCTCCTCAATGCTATGAATGCCGGAACGAACAACCGTATATTCTTTTGATACAACTGCTGTACGCTCTTGTGAATTCTAAAGGTCGTACACGGCCGGGTTCGGGCACCCATGCGTTGGGTTTGTTACACCAAGGGCCGCATACGCTGTACAGGGCCCAGGGCGCCTTCTTCTTCACCGCAGAGGACGGATGCACTTCAAAATGCAGCCACTCCTACACCGCCATATGGACATGGTACCCATTAAATCATTTCCAAGTATTCAAAAGTATCACAATGACCCCATATATCTGTATATAGAACATGCCAGCGAACGTGAGATAGAGACCGCACATGCCAATCCTAGCGAGACCAGTCGTGGTCTGTCATCGCATATGCTCTCCATTGCTCAATTTGAGGTTATTATCTCATCCAATTTCATCCCTAAAATCTCACCAACCAGTGAGGCATACATATGTGCCGGAATTCACAGACAGGACCAAGGCCTACTGGAACACACAAACACTTCAGGAGAAGAAGAAGAGGAACAATGCAGTCAGCAACGCTGCACCATGCTCAGATGAAATCGATCAAATCACTGAAAAAAAGGATGAAGGGTACATGAAGATGGCGTTACAACAAGCTGAAGAGGCTTTTGCTCTTGGAGAAGTGCCAGTTGGTGCTGTGCTCGTTGCTCCATCTGGCCAAGTCATCTCAGCTGCGCACAACACCACAGAAACGGACCTCGATCCGACCTGCCATGCTGAGATGACATGTATACGACAAGCGTGCGCTGTATCACAGGGATGGAGGCTTCTAGACTGCACCCTGTATGTGACCTTAGAGCCCTGTCCCATGTGTGCTGGGGCTATACTGCAGTCTCGGGTGGGCACCGTGGTATACGGTGCTCCCAATCCTCTTCTAGGTGCTGATGGAAGCTGGATACGAATGTTTCCATCAAATGGATGTGTAGACAGTAAAACGTTGCATCCATTTCATCCAGACATTGTTGTTCGTCGAGGGGTGTGTGCAGACGAGTGTGCCTCAATCATAAAAAAGTTTTTCAGAATGCGCCGTCAGGAATCTTAATGGCTCATTCCGAGTGGCCACACTAACGGATGTTGTACGCATCTGTATGAAAGTAATAATTGGTATCGTCTTTCTGGACTTACATGGCCTGTCATGAAGCATCTTCATTGAAGATGGGCTTGCCTACAAGGCACGCCTGCTCCACGTAGTAATCATTAGAATTAATATTTAGAAGAAAAATTGTTATTTATATTAAAACTTTAAGCCTGTAGGGCCTCGTGAAGACAGGTTCCTCCTCTCAAGGCATCACAGTTCAAAGCAGACACTGTAGAGAGCATAGCCTATACGAGTTTCAGTCACGCGTGGTTTCACAATTAATGAATAGATAAAAATGGTTTTTGGCTCAATGGGTAATCAAGGTACGTTGCGTAGGCTTTTCCTGAGCATAATTGTTACACGGAATGACATCCACGTGCTACATGGGTGGCGTGACGCCCTGGATACGTCTAGAATTGACCATCTATGTCCTATTGTTGCAGGATTTGGGGGTGGACAGGCGAGCCCTTTCGGAGCCGGCTCAAGCCAAACGCCCCTCGGTGGACAGTCTGCGCCAGGATTCGGACAAAGTCCGTCTCCATTTGGGGGTGGAGGGTCAGTCTTTGGTCAGGTATGTGATTTTATTGATATGATGGAGCCGTGTGGGGTGTTTAGTCTGACGGAATGTGTATATGTGTGCAGCAAACGCAGCCAGGCGGTTTTGGAACTCAGGGTGGCACCGGTGCGTTTGGTGGTGGTGCGACTGGGGGATTCGGGTCTTCACAGACGGGTGCATTTGGTTCACAAAGTGCTGGACAACCGTTTGGTGGAGGATCTGCCTTTGGAGCCAAGCCAGCCGGAGGGGGCTTTGGTTTTGGTCAGTCTAGCACACCATCGACTGGTTTTGGGGCTCCTCAGAGTCAGTCTGCTTTTGGGGGGGCTTCTGGATCGGGATTTGGATCTTCAACTCCATTTGGTGGAGGTGGCGCTGTCGGAGGATTCGGCCAGCAACCGCAGCAGCAGCAGCAATCTAGTCCATTTGGCGGAACCGGCATGGGTCAATCCCAGCCTGCATTTGGGGCATCCACGTTTGGATCGCAGACGACAGCATTTGGAGGCTCATCTCCAGGTGGTGGATTTGGTCAGGCCCAAAATAGGGGCACGAGAGGTGTGCAGTGGAGGAAGACTCAAGAAGTTGATCAGAGTAGTACTGGTGCAAGAAATACAGTGCATTTCAATTCCATCTCTTGCATGCCAGAATATGCGTCAAAAAGTGTAGAAGAGTTGCGTTGGGAAGATTATCAGGATGGCAATAAGGGTGGTAATCAGCCTCAGGGTGCAGGAGGTGGTATGTTTGGACAGGCGCAGCAGCAACCACAAAATCCATTTGGTCAACAGTCGCAGCCCAGTGCGTTTGGTGCTAGTCAGACGCCAGCGTTTGGAAGTAGTGCATTTGGAGCGCCAAGCACTGGAGCAACGGGTGCGTTTGGAGCGACTCCTGCAAGCTCATCAGCATTTGGAGGGAGTGGCTTTGGAGCATCACCTACATCCACCCCAGGATTTGGGGCTGCTCCTTCGTCTACACCAAGTTTTGGTGGGTTTGGGGCAAGTTCAACTCCTGCTTTCGGGGCAACTTCTACACCCGCTTTTGGTGCCCCACAAGCATCCACGCCTGGCTTTGGAACAGGTAGTACAGGGTTTGGGATGTCTAGTGCAAGCTCTACTCCAGCATTCGGGGCCACTCCATCGTCAACACCAAGTTTTGGTGGGTTTGGTGCAAGTTCTACACCTGCGTTTGGTGCAAGTTCGACGCCAGCTTTTGGTGCTCCCCAAGCATCCACGCCTGGCTTTGGTAGCAGCCAGGCGACGCCAAGTTTGTTTGGTACACCAGGAAGTGCACCAGCACCTTCTGCTTTTGGCACCCAACAAAGCACTCCAGCGTTTGGAGGTTTAGGATCTGCGGCTTCTAAGCCAGCTACTGGAGGGTTTTCATTTTCTGCTGGAACATCAACCCCAGGCTTTGGAGGTGGTGCATTTGGGGCAAGTTCTATGCCCTCCATGGGAACTCCTAATTCAACTCCAGCATTCGGTGGAGGGGGGTTATTTGGTGGTTCTGCAGCACCTAGCCAGCCTCAACAAGCATCGACACCCTCTTTCTCATTCGGAGGAACGCAGCCAACTCAAGGAGGACTGTTTGGAGCTGCCACACCGGGACCGGCACAGCAGCAACCTGCTCCAAATCTGGGACCATCAAGTCCTTATGGAAATATGCCAGAAGCGCCAAAAGTCACGCCATTGCCAGAATATAAAGTTGGTTTGACTCAGCGGATCTTGGCACCACCATCAGCTGGTCCGCCAAGGCCTGTTGCTCTGATAACACCTCGATCATTAACACCGCATGGTGGTGGCAAATTGCGACCAAGGACGTCCTCTTCAGCCACAAGGATGAGCAAGAGTCCTGCTGAATTTTTCGCCTCCACAAGTTTGCGAACTACCCCATCTGGGAAGGGAGCTACACCTGGAATGGAGGGAAGTCTTTTTGTTCCAAGAGAGGATCCACGTCGTTTGTTGATTAGAGACGAGCTTCCCTCCACATCTAGCGCTCAGAAAGATTCTATGGCCAAGTCACCGTATCAGAAATTGGCAAATGGTACCAGTCCGGTAACCAATGGCCTCCATACTGATGTGACATCCCCCTCACCATCGCTCACTTTCAAATCGCTTTCTCCTCAGAATACTGGTGGCAGATCGCCTCAAATGGATATTCTCGCTGCGTTACCAGTCCTGGAGAGAGAAGAGTACTACTTGAAGCCGTCCATGACTCAGCTTTCTGCCATGGCAAGAGAAGATCTGGATTCACTGGCCAGTGTTTCGAATTTCACTGTTGGACGTGATGGGGTAGGGTCAGTGAGATGGCTGGATGACGTGGATGTTCGTGGTTTAGATTTGGACTCTATCGTATCGCTTGCGAAAGGAAGCATAGAAGTATACCCAGACTCATCTGTGAAGCCACCTGTTGGACAGGGACTAAACTGCCCTGCTGTGGTGTCCATGCTCAAGGTTTTCAAAACAGACAAGGCAACAGGTGAACCCACGAAAGATCCCGAGGTGGTCGAGAAGTTTACGAGAAAGTTGAAGCGAATTTGTGCAGAGCAGGGCGCCAAATTTATGTCGTACGATGGCGAGACAGGAGAATGGCAATTTGAAGTGGAACACTTTAGTAGATATGGGCTGGATGATACATCTGATGACGAAGAAGACCTCAGAGAGGGCAGGGCAAGTGCCGAGAAGACAAAAGCATCGGCTGATGATGATACAGATTTCTCAGAGTTATCTGATATGAGCGACGATGCTCAGCTAGGGATTAGAAGTCAATGGAAAGGTACCAAGAAGCAATTGGCAAGAACAACCAGTGAAGCTCCTGTGGTATCTGAGACAAATGACAACGGCCCAGACGATATTGTTAGCCTCAGGTATGAGTTTATTATATAATCAGTAAACATGTAAAAGGTGATTAATTCTCAGGTATCTTTTGTAGGAATAGCTTATTGAGCCCACCTGGAGTCAACCCATTGCTGAGCTACCAAGAGCAGTTTGTTGATGATGACGAGGGCATGGAGGAGGACATTGAGGATGATGGATATCCTCCCTTGTCGAACTGGTCAACTGAAGGCCCTGTAGGAGGTGTGATAGGTCCTCGATCAAAGGTAACCAGAGAAGTTGAAGTATTTGATGCTCACATGATTTCTGGAAAACCCCAGACTCGCAACTTGCCAGATTTTGGAGCTTTTTACCATCATCGATTTGAAAATGGCTGGGGGCCCCATGGTAGGTACTGCGTACCAGAGAAGAATTTGAGAAACATCGCCATTGGCAAGACTTTACAACAGAATGGGGCATCAGATAGAACTTTTCTGCTGGAACAGTTGAAGCTTCACTACTGTCATAGTTTCCCGGTGGAAGATGTGCCCTCAGGGACGACTCCACTTCTACAGCTGCAGTGCGATCGTTCGCCACAGCATCTTGAAAATATGATAGTACAATATATGAAAATTTGCAAGAACTATATTGCAGAGGGTCATAACGAAGCAGATAATGTTGCCCTGAGATCAAAAATGTCTGAAGCGGAAATTTGGGATCTCCTTGGTGTTCTTTTTGCGTTGGTGCCAGCTGAAGAGCAGGAAAAACTTAATAATACAAGTGATGAAAATGAAGAGTTCTTGGATGGGAGCTCATTGGAGTATCTGATCGTCATGCAAAGGCGAGCTGCATTTAGCAAGTGGTTGAAAGATAGAACCCAAGGGTCTGTGAAACACAAACTCGATGCTCTCAAAGATGTGCACGACAAGGAAAACGAGCGGATTCTACTATTGCTCTCGTGCCATGACATCAAATCAGCCATACATGCTGCTGCTGCTTCGGGCAATGTCCGTCTGTCGACACTGTTGGCAACTGCAGGGTCTTCTAGTGTTGCAGCACACAACCTCACGGAGCAGCTTAGGATCTGGTCTGATGCAGGATATATGGAACATATAGACGAAACAACATCACAAATATATCAGCTTTTATCTGGACACGTGGATCCCTCAATGTACATTGCCTCAAAGGACTGGAAGAGGGCTTTGGGGCTTTATTTTTGGTATGCATGTCCAAAACAGTCCCCAATCAGCACCTCAATCTCACAGTATCTTGCAGATGTCCACGATACTAAAGCTCCTCATCCAGCACCATGGTATCTTGCCGATGAAGAGCATCACAAGAACAACCCGACCGATACAGCCTTTGAGCTCATCAAACTATTTTGCCGGGCAGAGGAATGGGACACAGAGGATGACAAGATGGCAGCTGCCACAGAGGCACTGCCGTCACTCCTGAGCCCCCTTGGACTCACTCCTGATGTTCAACAAGTAGGATTTTTCTGGCACTTGAAATCAGTCCTTCAGGCAATCGGAGTAATTCCGAATGAGATGCCTCTGGAATCAAAGGAAGCTGTGAACCGCATCATCATGACATACATCAGCCAGATTGAATCTATGGGTGGGCTGGTACATTGGGCAATCTATGTTGCCCTCCACATCAATGATGAGACAGATAGAAACCGCATTGTCAAAGATTTGTTGACCCGCTACTGCGAGGAATGGATTTTTGATCAAGAAATCACAGAATTTCTTTTGCAAAAGCTCGGCCTCCCTGCAGCTATGATGGAGGAAGCGAAAGCCGTGTGGTTCCGCTATCATAAGGACTATGAGTCTCTACTTGAATCACTGATCGATACAGAAGAATGGCAGGAGGCTCACGATGTGCTGATGACAGAAATAGCACCCAAATGGCTGCTGGCAAAAGACGTGTCAAAGGAACACTACATCATGCAGGATTTCCTTCTGGGCGCTCTGGAAGAGCTACACGAGCACCAAGATGACATACAAGAATCATCGTGGAGTACAGGAGGTCAGATATACATCTCCTTCCTCCATATCAAAGGGAAGATTGAGTCAGGTGACGGCCTTGAAGAAGAAGACCTAGACACCATTGCACATCTCGCAGTTGCCATTGACCACGCCTATTTGCAGTCCCCTGATATTTCACTGCTACAAAAATCTGCGTACTCTGCAATGTCCCGGGAAGTCTTGCGATGGAATGTGCAATTCAATGGGCCGCTAGCAGACGGCACAAAAGCACTGCGGCACTCAACCATCCAATCCTACATGGCAGACATGACTCAAATGCTCTGCAAAAGCGTCCCAACATAATCACCAGATTCGTTTAAATATAAATGTAAACATATGAAATGGCAAATACATATCAAATGATGCAAATGAATTATTCATCCCGTCTGCTGCTTTGACTTTTTCATTCCCGAGGTACTCGTACTCCCAGCATTCTTGTTCCCACGACTTTCCTTCTCCTCACCACCTCTCGTTCGCACATGCCTCCCAGACCCACCAGTATCCTTGGTATTATTACTATACGCCAGCGGCGAAATCTTAAATCCAAACACCTTTGGCACGTACATCTCACCCCTCTTCTCTGGCCTCAACTGTGGGAATGTCATCAAAAACAAATGAGGAAACGTCGTCCCAAAATACGCCCCATCCACATGACCCTGATATTTCGACCTCGGGTAAAACACATCTTCACAATGAGGACAAAACAGCTTGACCGTAGACTGCCTAGGCACATCACTCAGCCCCACAGGCAAGCATGGTTGTCCAGAGCACATGACCCGTGGGCATCTCCCAAAATCACAGCTCTTGTACTTCTCAAGCATCCGATTTAACCCTCGAGCGGTAATGATATATCGAGCATGAATCAATCCATACAAAATCTCCGAGGATGCTTCAACTTCTGCCTCCTCTCCTGCCGTCAACACTTCGTTTTTCAAACTGTGTGACCCATCCGTCAAAACATCCAGAGCATACTCATACCAAGGCACCTGATTCGACAACCCACTCAGATTAAATCCATCCCTGATGTAGTCCTCATCCACCTCACAGAAGAATTCATTCCCTTTCATGCTACAAAACCACGCTCCCCAGGAGGAAAATTCGTCAAATTCGACGTCAAGGTCATTGTCACTGGAACTCGTTGTCAAATCTTCAGACATGTCTTCTACCCCCATTGTGCGCTTTTAATTCAATTAAATACTACTAAAATCTGTTTATCAAACCTATTAGGTGGATAGAGACGACCTTATTGGAAATGGGTGACTGATGGCGACAAATGTCTGCATGTACCTGCTTCCAGGATGCAGGATCTATACCTGATTGGAGTGTATCATTGTTATATTTTTGAATGATGTGACGACAGTAGCTGCGGCGATCGCATAGACGTATCCGTTTCAGACAGATTGCGCGCTTTCTTCGTAAATAGGAATTAAATATATTTTGCTAAGATGGAGCAGCAGCAGCAGGGAGTATGAGTGTATTGCTGTATCGATGGCAGGTGCCACTGCTTTTTAAAAATTATAGTAGCAACGTGAGTGCAGTATAGAGACGAATAGACAGCACGGTAGACGTGTGACAACGCTGTTGCATTTAGAAACAAAAAGGCCCGCGTGTCGCGTGGGACTTGGATCAGATAGATTTCATAGAGAGAAAATAAAAGGAAAAAATGTCTGTTGCAGCGGCAGGGAGTTTGCGTGGGGTTGGAGTGCCGGTGAAACTGTTGCACGAGGCAGAGGGTCACGTGGTGACGGTGGAGCTCAAGAATGGCGAGATGTTGCGGGGACAGCTTCATGAGGCTGAAGATAATTGGAATGTGCAACTGGCGAATGTTACGGCGACAGCGCGGGATGGGAAAGTGACTCATATGGAGCATATATTTGTGAGAGGGAGTCGAGTGAGATTTGTGATTGTGCCTGATTTGTTGAAGAATGCTCCAATGTTTAAGAGAATAGATCCAAAGAATAAAATCAAGGGTGTAGCGATGGGTGTTGGTGGGAGAGGGAGAGGTCGTTGATGATGAATGTTTTAAGAATTGTAACAAACAACCAGGTTATTATTCATGTGATGCCAAGTCTGCTCCTGCGACCCACTGCCAAAATCCAACTTTTTTCTTGGATGTCTCCGCATCTGGGGTTCTTTCTTGATGTTGAAAAGTTTCTATCTCGCCACCTGGTACGCTCCATGATTGTTGGGTGGGATGTGACTGTTGTTGAGGTGGGGCAGCCAGTGTATCAAAGAGTGACTGCTGAGGCTGTTCTGGCACAATCTCTTCTCGTTGTTTTTCATCTTGCTGTTGGATCGGTACTTCGTGAAAAGCAGGAGGAGGAGGAGGAGGAGTGAACAGTTGTGACTGTTCTGGGGGTGGCTGAGCATCATTGATGGGTACAGACTCAAATACCTCTGCCTTTTGCCTCAGTTCAACAATTGTGCCAGATTGCTCTTTCAGGCGATTGATGAGGTCATTCACTTCGCCAGATAGACGAGTGATGGTACTTGAGGCTTCTGCAAGTTCCATTTCTAGCGAATGAGCCTTGTTTTCAGCGGTTGAGGCACGCTGTTCAAGCTCAGCCACCATGCCTGGGTGGCCACCAGAACTTGGTCTGTCGTGTAGCTGTGCCTGCAGGATTTGAATCTGCTGCTCCAAATACTCCTCTTTCTGCCTTAATTCTGTCATATGAGCGTTAAGAGTTGCATTTTCTTGGATTGCGTTCTCCATGTCTCTTGTCTTTTGCTGCAGGTCTTGATATGCTCGTCTTTCTGATTCAACCGCAGCCTCTGCCTTTGCCAACCTCACTTGCAATGCATTCTCACTGCATACAAAAACAATACACACATATATAGTATCGATAATAATTGTTGCATCGATTCAAATAGACCCACCTAGGTGATACTGGAGCGGATTCTGTTTGTTGGTATGATACCTCTGCTGAGACCTGCTGCTGTGCCTTTTCCCTCCATTCGGCAGCGCTACGTTCTACATCGATCAACTGCTCTTTCAGCATTCGTATTTCCTCATCCTTTGCTGCAATAAGGCCTGCATCATCGTACGTGTGGCCAACGTGCTCTTGCTGTTGCAGTTGCTGCATCTGTGCCAACTCTAATTTCAACGTTTCAAGATGCGATGCAAGCTCAACGCGCTCCTGTTCTCCTTCAGATAACAGCTCTCGCAAGCTATCAATATTATCTTTAGCCTCTTCAAGCTCCTCTCGAGCACCTTGCTCTTGGTTCAACGCATCTTCTAACTGAGACTGAAGGTGTGTCGCCTGCACTGACTGATGTTCAAGCTCTGACTGCAGGGATGCATGATGTGCTTTGAGACTTTCCAGTTCGATTTTCACCCTATCTAATTCTCCATCATCTCGCATTGTGAGCGCCGAGTTGACCTTCAATGTATTCAATTCCTCCTCTAGACGTGCCTTCTCTTCAGAAAGCACATTGCACTCGGCTCTGCTCGATGCTAAAGACGCCTCCAAACCGTCAGTCCTATCCTTCATGGCATCAAGTTCCTCTCGTAATAATTCTATCGCTTTACTCGAGCTCCCACTGTCCTCGACAGATGCCTTTATCGATACCAGCTCCCCCAACAATGCAGCTTTTTCTCGCTCCATTCCCTGCTTCTCTTCACGAGATGCCTCCACCTCATCCGTCAGCCGCTGCACATCGGACTTCATCTTCTTGATCTCTTCCTGTGCCTCTTGGAGCCTCGCTTCTAGAACATCTGATTTCACACCAGAGTCGTTGTATTGAGAGGAGGTTATCGAACTCCTCCTTGACAAGACTGCTGCCTTCTTCCTTTTAAATTCTTCCAACTTTCTTCTACCAGCCTCTAAGCTTGGATTCAACCTGACTTTTGGCACGCTCTCTCTGCTGCTGGATACACCATCGTCCTCCTCTTCTACAGACTGCTGATGTGCTTGCGGCTGTGCAACTCCATACCCAAAAGACTGGGGTGGAGCAAAGGCACTCTGCGTCGCCGCTGCTCCCGGCTGTCTCCTCACCGAAGAAATAGATTCAAATCCACCTGTATGCTGCTGATTTTGAAATGAGGTTGGCGGTGGTGGCACAGGCTCTTCGGAGGAAGAGACTTTTGGCAGTTGAGAATCCACTTGTCCCTCCTTGTCCTTCTCCTCCTCCTCCTCCTGCTGCTGCTGCTCAAACATGGGATTGCTATTCGAATTGTTCATTATGCCTTCAGTTTCCACAGAAGAGTGCCGTGTATCGGGCCCCTGGCCGGGCAGATAAGTCTCTTGATCACCAACAATAGGTTGATCGTACACTGAAAATTGAGCGAATTGTTGTTGCATTCCATCAGAAGTGTACATCTGAGGCTCTGTCATATTCATATGCTGTGAAGAAGGGCCAGAATTCTCCTGCCCAATAGAACTGAAAAACTCGTCATCCTGTCCTCCAAAAGCCGAAGCAATTGGATTGTTGGACACCATATACGTGGTTGGATCCCCCATTTGGATGCTTCATAAATAAAAGTTAAATGTTCTACAGGGTCTGTGGAGGAAGAGCGGGGCATTATCGATCTATTCATGATTCAAATGCACACGGGATTCGTAAATAGATACTTTATGAAATCTGCAGTGTTTAACCACCAAGATTTGGATGTGAATTCAATGCAGGCAGTGTTGGCAATATGAACATTATATGCGTTCCATCATGCAGTATCAATGTGCTATGGGAGCGATACGTGTGCTCTTATAGATCCCAGAGGAAGATCCGTCCTGTTCTTGCAGTCATGCCTATAATCTGGTTCAAAGACCTCTTCGAATTGGGAGGCTGGGGCTACAATCATCGCCATTCCTGTCTGGTGTCCCTAAAAGATTTGATCTTTGACACGGATCGCAAGAATATAAATTCATTATAGATATCATAGATTGGTTGGGTGCATTTGATCATCATTTGGATGGGGATCCCCCCGTTGTTGCACCGGCTTGTGAGCACGGTACACGGCAGCGTCGGTAGAGTCAGGTCTTGGACAATGGTGGCTGCCGCTGTCCTGTTTCTCCTTCTGTATCACAATATAGCAACCGCGGATAAACAATTGCAGAAAGTAGACGCGCATCGAGCGTATCATGGATCAGGTATGTTGTGTTTGGCTTGCAACAGAAGCTGCCCGAGCTGCGACAAACTAACTCCTGTACTTGATGGATCCCTGCAGGATATTCATTTCGTGCTAGATTTCCTGGGGTGTATGGAATGTTGGCTCTCGATAAACTCATTTCCTGGAACGATAACCTCTTTGCGGCCACCATGACCATGTACAAGCGTCAGGCCCAGAGTGTGTGCAGTGATCTTCGACGGACTCGAGATGCATGTGTGAACGCCACCAAGGTTTTCAGGCCACCGGAGCCAGAAGGACATGCAAAGTATGATCTTTTCGAGCCATATGTGCACTGTCCGAGTGGGCAGAAAATGATGAAGAGGGTAGGGAATTCTGGTGAGGGCGGCAAGTGGTTGTGTGATGAATTGCTGCAAAAGGACAGCTGCGTTATATTTTCTTTAGGAAGTAATGGTGCGTAGTAGTAATGATTTTAAAGTATAGAGTGTGTGATATCGTTGGATGAATTATCATCGAGAATGCAGGTCAATATGATTTTGAAAAGGCATTGCTGGAGAAGACTCGGTGTGACATTTACACATTTGACTGGTACGTTGCATCCTGCCGCTCACGAAGCCCGTAAAAGAAACTCATGTGAATTTCAATTATATACATATGCAGTACATACAACGGGCGGAGTTTATCGCGTCGGCACAAGTATGTCAAGAAATGTATTGGAAGCATGACAAAAGCAGGTGAGAATAAAAACTTTGTGACATTATCCCAGGCAGCGCAGGAAATGCGTGTCAAGAAAATTGATTTATTGAAAATTGACATAGAAGGGTACGAATTTGATGAAATTGCTGGATGGAGCATTGCTGATTTTGCGCTTCCAGATCAAGTGTCGATTGAAGTGCATCACAGTCAAGTCATTTATGCTGGCGGAACGGATTCCTCCCGATACAAAGTTCAGGATTTTTCCAATTTGTTGTGTACGTTTCCTTCTAACTTTGTTTGAGTGTGTGCTGTCTCGTTGCATTGTTTTCAAACAGGAGAAGAAAATACAGGTGACCAACATACCATGCATTTTTTATCCATGTTGCAGGGCCAGCGCATCATTTGATTGCATCAGACTTGGCACTGTTCTTTGGCCATTTTGGCCGATTAGGTTATGCAATTGTTTCCCGAGAGGATAATCCTATGGGAACATGCTGTTCAGAATTCTTACTGTTAAAAGTCGCAGACTGGGCTGCGTTATAATGGCATTCAACAGGATGACATGCATGGAGTACATTTTCTCACTTCTGATGAGGAGCCCAAACATATGCAGCTCCGATCATCATGGTGCTGTACACGACGATCTCCAGCTGCACCTGTGTCATCTATAGACATGCCACCAGCCGCTTCAATAATAAAGGTGAATGGATGACATTCGTAGAGGAGCCGAAGCTTTGCAGGACAAGATGCTGATATAGGATTGCAAAACACGCCTCCACCCTGCATGATAGAAAGCGCTAGAAGAAACATACAATTCATTCATCCCACAATGTAATAACTACATACCTTGTGGATAATATTGTGAATGTCTGGCACCATGCCTCCAGTGTACCGAAGTGTATACTGCTCCTGCATCCAGTGCTGCATCAATTCAGCATAGGCGCTATTCTCCTTGGACGCTCTCAAATTCGCTGGAGCAAACAACTTCTTCTCATCCTTCAGCACTATATTCTTCTCCGTACATTTCCACACGCCATCACCCGCCAAGGTAAATTCACACACTGTCTTTCCCGAGTCCTCAGAATCATCCTCAAACGCCAGGACCAACACTGTTCGCGGCCCATACACTGCATATCCAGCTGCTGCCATATCTCGTGCATTCTTACCAACAAATCCTCGTCCCTTCCATATGCCGAAAATAGACCTACACATCATTTGAATGTGATGATTTATATACATCATTTGAACAACAAGGACAGCCATGATCCCTACGCACCCAACAGCAAAATTCGATCCAATGATGGAAGATCCATCCAGAGGATCATATGCAACTGAATACCCAGTGGCATCTGTCAGAACCGTATCCACAGGCGTCTCCTCGCTGCTCACAATACCAACATCATCTGGACACAACCGCAACAGTGTCTCTCGTATCACCTTGTCAGCCATCACATCAGCAAGCAACTGCTTATCACCAAACTGATTCAATGTACCAACTTCATCGTCGGTTGAAGCCACTCGCCGCAGAGAATCCTACAGCATGTCCGTATCACAGATCAGTCCAGTCAGCAAATCAGTACATCTCCTACTAACGTGTCATGTGTAAATCGTACCGATATTTCCGAGACACTGGCGGCCAGAGCGACAAGAACATTACCCTGAGTACATGTAATGCATTGAGAGCACCCCATTCTGATCCGATTCAATCGAAATCAACGCACCAAACCCTTCAGACCACCCACAAGTCGTTTTACATCGTCCTGGTCCTTCATTGCATCCATTATCAAAGCACCATAGCCGATTTTGCGATTCGATTACTTTTAAATTGGAAAATATGACCCAATTCTGCCGATGGAGACCGATATCATTGTCGAATTCGAAACAAGGACGTTTCTGCAGATCTCTAAACTTTAGAGATCTAGGGAGGAGACCTCTCTCTGTGTAAGAGAAATCAAGCGTCTCTGATTCCACACCCGTCCATAAATCAAATTATTTACCATGGTGGATACAGATATAAAGAAAGGGAAGAAAAAAGGCGAAAAGATCCACTTGGGAGACTGGCCAGCAGTCAAGAGGACTATTGACGATCAGGTGATCGAGGTGTGTCCTGCCTTTGAGCACGTCGGTCGATCAAGAATGTGAGATTATAAATTTAATATTGTATATGCAGGCTTTGAAAAGAGCTGGATATGATGTGGATTACCTGATGGTTGATATTCGGTCTGGACTTGGGATCCTAGCGTACGTTTTTTATAATTTTGCGTCCATGGGGTGATTCTATTCGCCAAACGTGTGGTATAACACACTCTTGTATACATATAATACTCCTTTTGCAGGGTTGTGATTGCATGCGTGGCTCAGTTCTGGCAAGGAAAGAATAAGAATGCTCCAGAGGTTTTGGTGCCCTGTGTGGCTGCATACATGGTGCTGTCTGGATTGATGTGGCTGATGCAGTTTGTGTTGTATAAAGATATCATTGCTCATACAAAGAGTCTTCCTGGTAATCCAGGGGTGGAGTTGAAGTCAAAGATGAAGAGGTATGGGGATAGATATACGCTGCAGGCTCGCATGAAGTGTGATTCCGTGGTTGGGGTTCGGGAGAGCTCATCGACGGAATACATTGGTCGATTCTTTAATGTAGACGCAGAAGTACAGGTTGAATCCATATCGGCATTAGTGAATGATGTGCTGCATCAGTTGGATGTTCCATCGGAAAGTTCAAATGGCAATAGCAAAAAGGATACCTAGAAAATACATTGTAATATCATTGCTGTTCCCCGCCTTCGAGGAGAGAGTCTATTCTAGATTCGGCTTCCTGTGATGCCTGCCGTTCTCCAATCATGGAGAAGAGAGGGGCGAGGATATCCTCCTCTCCCTCAACCATGTCACTGACAGCGCTCAACTCATCACCCTCCCGATCTGCTCTTTCCTGCTGCTCCTCACCCAGGAATGGGGAATGCAAGTCCTGTCCTGAAAAAGACGATGGAGGTGGTCTTACATGACTTTGAATGACATGCATGGTTGACTGGACCCCTTTCCACCTCCCAGGGGATGGTGTGTGATCTTGCATCATGGAACGCCCACCAAATACTGGCTGGATAAAGGTTCGATCCACATACGTCCAGAATGTTTTAATACTAAAACGTCCTCCATCCACGACACTCTCCCATCTGATGCTTCGATGCGTATCGAATCGAGAGAGCGTGCGAGCGATTTCCATTGACCGAGCAGCCTGTGGCTGCCACTGATCAAACACCAAGGGAATCACCGACCCCAGCCCAATCGTACTCAGTACGGCCACCAAAATACACGATGCGCTCAATATTCTCTCATGTGTATGAATAGATTCCTTGCCACCTAGAAAATGGTTCATGGACAATGCTAACGTGACTGCTCCTCGTGCACACCCAGCCAAGGCCAGCATGTACGCATCAAGCGACACAATCTTCTTCTGCCTCCACACATTGATCAGTCCCACGAGCGGGAGTGTGACAACAAATCGTACCACAATCAACAACACAGATAAACATCCAGTCATAATAGCAATGGTATGCAGCACTCGCTCCTTTGTCACATCAATTTCCCACGACTCGAGTCCCCAAAGATCCAAGCCACAGAACAAGAACAGCATTGTCTCTGCCACAAATCCCATCACTCTTGACCCATATATCGCCACGACTTTGGCAGACGGAGAGAGATTATACCACGCATAATGACTTTGTGTGATACCGCAGAAAAAGACGCTGAATACACCAGAGAGTCCAAATCGCTCTGCGAGGAGGTAGGATGAGAGACCCACCAGAAACAGAATAGACACCTCCCGATCTGTCGAGTGTGCCTTTGAAAAAGACAACTTTAGGATAAACGCGCTCAAAAGACCCATGGCAAATCCCAAAAGTAAACTCAAAATCAAAAGCTGAATGAAATTCAGCATGATTGAGGTGACCGTGCCAGCATTCATCTGTGCCACTGAATGAATCTGTTGCACAGACCTCAGAAGAACAATAGCTGTTGCATCATTGAATACGCCTTCTCCGAACGTCAACGAATACAATTGACTCTGAGAATTCTTATCAATTGCTTGAAGGGCAGCAACAGAATCAGATGATGATAAAATCACGCCCAGAGCCAGACTGTTCGCCACATGTCCAGCCCCATCCACCCCCAACGCAATCAAAAGGTAGTACGATGCAATGCTAATAATCAGCGCCGAGGTGATGGTTCCAAACACCCCCAACGTCACAAGCGCCCCTAAATTCGAAAACATGCAATGCTTCTTTGTCGAAAATCCCATCTGGTAGATGATAATCGGCAGCAACAGGTCCATGTAAATCTCATACTTGAATGCCACCAAGGCCTGAGGAATATGTTGGTGGAGAACAAGTTCATATATAACCCAGCTCAATCCACCACCCACTAGACCCATCAACAACGCTAAACTCCCCTGTGTAATCCATTTCACAGATTTCGTCACCTGACTCAGCCACACAACGCCAGCAAGGAGCACGAGCAGGATGCCCATGGCCCCTGCAGAGTCGCTCATCTCGATACCACCACCCTTTCGTCTGTATGTATTCAAGCCTCTTCTCGCTTCTTCTTGCCGTAGGGCTGGGTATATATTTGTTTCGAGATGATAACTGGTACTAGTCTAAATAATGAACATGTATTTCAGCCTTCGCACTCGATTGTATTATTATGCCGAGTATATTTCGAACCTTTTGACAGGAAGAATCCTTGTTGCTCGGGATTCCTTTTGAATCTGAAGGAGGAGGGTTGTATTTATATTCTATTTAAGGAAGAGAACCCCCACGAGAATGCTCCCACCCACCACCATCTTTGATGGGGCAGAAACAACCCTCCTTCCTTTGATGGGACACAATTGTCTTTCAAGACGCTACTTCAACGTTGTCGATAGGTTTAGAACCTTTCAACATACCGAATATAAATACAAGATGACTCTGAACACAGTCTCCATGAGGTCTCTGTGCTCGACCCTTGTCTTGGCCGTTGCCATTCTTGTGACGCTGCACTTCCACGTGTGCTTGGGCCACCGTCTCTTGGACCGAAGCCAAAATATCGCAGATGTTATCCATGGAGAGCTGAGAGAGGATGTGACCTGTCGCTCTTTCGGTTTTGGTCCAAACTGTACTGCTCATGAGGAGTGTGCAGCCTGCTTTTTAAAGATACCTCACTGGGAGTTTTGTGTTTCGAATAAAACCGCATCTCATCTACCTACATGTATGTGTATATGACATCATCTTGTGTGTGACTCATCATGACGCTGACTATTCTATTACTGTGATGATGGTGCAGTCCTGTTCAATTGTACATCTGATCCTCCTGCTCCCCAACCACAAGCATCCTGCCACGACCTGTCTGAAGAAGAATGCCAGTTAGATAAAGAAGAATGCACGTGGTGTACAGCGATGGCTGTGGCATCAAAGTGTTATACCAAGGACGAGGCAGAGCATTTGCCAACTGCAGTATTCAAGTGTGACACAGAGGGGCCTTCTTCTGCTACTACCATGACAAGGACTGCTACAAAGGATCCTGTCAAGCCATTTTGATAGACCAAGGCTTGTAATACAGGAGAAATACCACTGATATAATGAAAATCAGAAGAAGAATACCAATATGTATATGTAACATGTGCTACTACTATTGAAATGAAATGATGATCCATGGCATGGCAGATGAGCAGTTGTTGTTGTCCTTGCCCAAGAAAAATAGAGGCAGTACATGTGCTGCCAACAACAGAGCTGGTTTGTTGAGAGCAGCCTTCCTGCTGATAATAATAATACATATTATTCTTTCCAGTTTGAAATTTTTAAATGTTTACGTTGTATACAACACCATGGGTGATGAATCTCAAGACAAGTCGGCGAATGGGAAGGAACAGAAACGAGTAACGGAATCCACCGAACAAGCTTCTTCACCGTCACAGGGTGATCTATCGACGCATTCAAAGTCTCTGGAAAAGTTCAAAGACTTTTTCGATGAGCATAAATTGAGGGATGGGCAGCGTATTGTATATGCTCGGGAGCACCATGGTTTTTTCAGAGGCATTGGACACCGGCCTCGACATGTCGTTGTCTATGACCCAGATGCTGATGGATATCTGATTTACAGATCTCGAGGTCATAGGAAGAATAGGAGGATGGAGTTTCAGCCTCGAAAAGGGAAAGAGGAGATGGTCATCACACCCAGCGTGCCAACCTTATTCTTGTGGGACTGGAACAATATCAGTTGGCATGTGGCGGTGTATTTCACGCTGGGTTCGGTTTGCTGGATTGTGAATGGACAGTATGCGCTGATGCAGGATTCATCGACGCATGTTACGAACGCTATTGCGTATTCTGGCTTTGCTGGTGGTATGTTGTTTTGGATTGGTGCCTATCTGGCTGTGGTCGAAGCATTGAATGAGAATCGAAATCAGTTTTATGGGGCTGCTCTCAAGCGTCTGGAGCATCATATTGAAAAATACAAGCATTTTCATGCGAGGAGATTGCGAAAATTGCGCAAGAGAATCGATGTTACAAAGGGTGATGAGGAAAAGGCATTGGCATGGTTGATACAAGAGCAAGATGAGGATAAGGGAGTTGCATGGCGATGGATTGGGTATACCCCAAGTGTTGGATACTGGGCGAGTATTATACAGTTTATTGGTGCAACCTTGTTCGCTATAGCTGTGATTTGCGGTATTCCTGGGGTTATTGGTGCCACGGAATGGCAGTTGCAGCAGACATTTATTTGGACCATGCAAACAGCTGGTTCTGTCTTCTTCATCATTAGTTCATGGATCTTGATGGTCGAAGAACAGCCTAATTGGTACATGCCTGCCTGTGGACGAATTGGTTGGCAATCTGCGTTCTGGAATCTTGTCGGAGCCATTGGTTTTTTGCTCAGTGCCGTGTTTGGTTATTTGGCCAACTGGGAGGGAAATGGCGTGGTGTGCTGTCAGCTGTGGGGCACGGCGTTCAACACCTATTGGGGGAGTTGGGCATTTTTGATCGCGAGTGTGCTCTTGTATTATGAAGTTGAAAGCAAGCAGCCTGCCTCATTCTCGGAGAATTGCAGTCTTTTAAAGTCTTGGTGTCTCTACAAGTGTCATCATGTCCTTGGTTGCTCCTGTTGTGGCAAAGACGTCGACGACAAAGAAGAGAGCAATGGCACAAAAGAAGAACTGGTATAATATTACTATTAAAGCATGTCTTGATGATTAGCAGCATATTTTGATACGTCTACCCTTGGATATTTCAAATGCATATTCTGTCCCACGTTTTGGTATCATAACATGATGCCCATCTTGGGCATCAAGCACATGCAGCACTGTAGATGAATCTCCCAGTATAATCCCATGCAGCCCTACATACCTCTCATCACTCGCCTTGGTCACTACAAGATCGACCCCATGCTTATCCATGGATGACACTGCAGCTTCCACATCCTTTCGCGTCACACATGATTCCATCACCGCATCTCTATATTCCTTCCAGACTTGATGCAACTCACGAGCATCATCATATGTTATATTCATTTTTGACACATCCACAGCACCCAATGTGCACAGCTCCTTCCGAGTGGCCTTGGCCACGCCTGCATTCTTCAGAAACCTCCCCTTTATCCTTGCTTTCCGTTTCACATCTGGGTTATCCAGCATCAGCGTCTTCTCCTTCATCTTATCAGCCACGTCACCTCGACCGATCTTGTATTTTGGATTGGTTAACAGCAAGTCGTGCACCACATCATCCAACGTCCGACCATCACCCTCTGTCCACGGGTATATATCAGATGCTTTATCAAACGATGCATACACCATCATGGAATTGGCTGAATCATCCATCACCACACCTCGTTCCTCTTTCTTATCATCAGTATCGTTCTGACTCGGACCAAAAGCCGACTCGGTTGCGTCTCGACGATTCTTTTGTTTGTTCCTTTCTTTGGGTGGTGGTAATGGGTCTAGTCTCTTCTTTTCAACAGAGACACTCTTGTTTGATAATGGTTTCTTCTTTGCCTCCTTCTTCTCCAACGCAGCAAGTCGCTGCCGTTTCTTTTCTGAACGTGAACCCATACTTGGTATTTATACGTGCTCTTGACAATGTCAAGTCAAGTATTATGAAGAAGAAAGCATGGCACTCTCGTGTGCCATGCCATGCAGGTCACGAATGCAGCAAAATCAATCAATCCCTCCTATTTTGTCTGATTTTCACATATGAATCTCTCAATCTCTCTCTTTATATATATATATTGTAAGATTCTTTTCCAGTATTACCGAGCATCTTGTTCCAAAATTGAATTCAAATCTAGAAACGTGGCTCTAGAGATCTATCTAGAGATCCGATCTCTAGAGATCTCTGCAGATCTGCAGAAAGAGATCGATCGATTCAAATTTTTGTATGAATCGAAACATGCACATCTCAACAGCATGTTTCTCACGAATAAGGTATAGATTGAAAACCATATTAAGAAAAAATCATTGGATCCGAATCAGTAGTACAGCTTCATTAGAAGAACCAACCAAGTGGGTTGGAAGGAAGAGTCCCTTGCTTGCAATTGGGAAAGGAAAGAAGCAACCAAAACACTAAAAAAGGATGGGTCGAGGACCGACGGCATATTTTATCTTTACAGGTGAACAGAGACCACATGTTCGAGAGAAATTACTGGCGGAGAGAGGGGGTGACAAGGTGAGCGTGGCAGACGTTGCCAAGGAGATTGGAGCCAGGTGGCGACAGTTGTCAGATGACGAGAAGCAAAAGTACAAGGATGCAGTTGCTGCTGCTGCTGCCAATGTGGATCCATCATCTAGTAAAGATGGCGACAAAGGGTCAGCGAAGAAGGAGCAGCGAGCCATGTTGCCATTGTCTTTGGTCAAAAAGGTTATTTGCCGAGACGAGGAGGTGAAGCGAGTGAGTGGAGATGCGGTTCGAGTTATTGCCGAGGCTACTGGGATGTTTATAGGGTTGTTGGCAACGAGATCGCTTGAATATGCAAAGGCGCAGAAGAGAAAGAATTTCAAATTTTCAGACATTGAAGCTGCGGCACGGTCGGATTCGAGGATGAAGGAGATTGGGTTGCCGATATCGTTTGAGCATGAGGATGTATTTGTTGAAATGAAGAAGCGACGGGTGGATGGGAGTGGTGGTGGTGGTGGTGGTGGTGGGAGGAAGAAGAAGGAGAGTGGTGGACAGGGGAAGACATTGCATTCATTTTTTGCTCCCCGTGCTGCTCCTGCGGAACGAGAGGAAGAACTAGTAGAAGAACAAGAGAATGAAGATGGTGACACAGTGGGAGAGGAGGAGCAGGCAGAAGTACTGGAAGAAGACCAGCAAGAACAAGGAGAGGAGGAAGAAGAAGAGAAAGGAGGAGAAGAAGATGGTGGGAACACGTGATATACTCTATTTCTTGACTGCGTATGGCGAATAATAATAATTATTAACAATAATGTATCAGACATTCATTATTCTTCCCTCGAAGACTATTCTATTTGGTTGAAAATTTCTTGAGAATCAATGTGTTTGCAAAATCAGCAGTACCCATGACAGTCTCAAAGCCAAAGACACTTCCCAAGTAAAATGTATTCTGGTTACCCTGAAGCGCATCAATCTTGGGATAAAATCCTGATGCCAAGCTCTTGCCGTCTACATGTGGAAAATAATTCCATGAGACTTGTTTCACTGTCTCAACTGGAGACAGTCCTGCTGCAACAAAATCTTTTCTGTGCAGTACATCCATTTGCTCCAAGCTGGCATTCTGCTGATTGATCTGCCCTGACCACCATACATTGTCGTCAGCTATACCGTTGCGCATCCCAACAACATGTCCGCTTGTGTTTGGTGTTCCATACTGATTGAAAAAAACTGTGGTTGGCCATTCTGTAGGGGTGGTTGTCTTTGTAAGTTGAACCAATAGATCATAGCTTTGTACCTGTGTAAAGAGCTCAACCTCCTCTTCATTTGCATCAAGATAGTCTAGAGCGTCTCGAAGATTCGGTGTGAGAATCAAGTAGTCATACACTTCTGTCACCCCATCGACATCAACTTGAATGCGAGTGGCATTGCCCTCCATGGTACGCTGTATAGAGGTTACCTTGCTGTTGAGTCTAGCATCCTTTAAAGATTCTCCCACATCCACAAACAGTGTTTGGAATCCCTCCGGAGCAATGAGCAGCTGTGAGTTGAACTGAGGCTCTGGAGTCCCGCCGCCAAGAATGCCACCGGCAATCTGCAAAGCCAACTTGAGAACATACATGGCAGGTGTGGTTTCATAGTAGCCATAGCCGCATCCTATCCAGAAAGGACGGAAATACGAAGCGTATACCTCGATATCATTTTGTTTCGCGAAGTCGTCAAAATTCAAGAACAGATCAGAGTCATTTGCATGGAAAAAACCTTCTGGCTCTGTCAAGTAACCATATTTGTCAGCAACCTTGGACCAAGAGGGATACTTTAGGATCATTTCAGACAAGATGGCAGAGGGTATCTGGTTGTAGTTAAAACCAGTCCCATTACCTGAACGCACGAGCATTATGCCTGGATCTGGGACAAGGCTGAAATTGAATGCTGTCGCCAACTCCATGAGAACATCATGGTCCCGTTCTGCCCAGATCGCTCCAACCTCATGCACGTGCCCATTATAATCGTAGGAATACACCTTTCCACCAAAGCGATCTTCCTGTTCGTATAAAGTTACACCCTCATATCCCAACTGCTCCAGTCTGAAGGCAGCTGTGAGGCCTGAGACACCACCACCTATAATTGCAATACGGTCTGTTTTCAAAGGTTTAGATGAGTCTTGATCTGCACATGTAGATGGGTTCCTGTGATTGCATTGGCAATCTAATGGAGAAAGAATGAACTAGTGCCTACTAGCCATTTTCTATATATGCAGCAAGAAAGAAAGCATTTGCTCATATGCTGCTGACAATGTGTAGAAACCCAAAGCAAAATAGAATGAATATGAATGTACAGCAGAAAGTACCTAAGGTCGAGATCGACGCCCGGGCCGAGTGCACCAAGCTGAGCTTGAGCAGCAAAACCCAGATCAGTCTGAGCATTTGGCGCTTAGCAGAAGAATACGCTGATGGCGCTGCTGGTACAGGGGTCACGCGGCATGTAAAGCATTCGAAAATACTTCTGATGTATCTACTATGACAGAGAGTCCACAGACTTTTTCGGTAAATAATCTAATGATTTTTGCGCATCGCGACGTGTGAGCAGCTTTGCTGAGTCAGTCGGTCGGTCCCATATGGGTATATACACGTTTGTGCGGATGGGATATCCGAGGAGGTGGCTGCTCAATAGCCAGGTATAGCGTACTACAATTCGTCGAGTCGACGTTGATTATTGCTTCGTTTCATCAAATACTACTAAAATATTGATTAAGAGGATCCAAACCGTGTGGATATTAAACAGGGCATTCTTTCGAACTGTCGCTCGGTGTCGTATTCCACCCAGCGACACTCTATGACGGCAAGCTGACGTCACAGAAAAAGAAAACCACAAGTCGGGAAGCACGGGTTCCAGACGATTTCTCTTTAAAATATGAATGCATCAAGTTCGTCAGGCAAATCAGGGCCAACGAAGTTTTCTGAGCAGAAAGGCAGAGAGGAGGCCTTGGAGTACTTTCTGAGTCAGGATAAGGCAAGTGCTTCATCCATCTCCATCTATTTTAGTGATGTAACTCTGGAAGCTGAAGTCATTGCGGCACCCAACCCTTCCATATGGAACTCTACCAAAGGTTTATTTCGAGCTGCGATACCTTGCGTGAGATCGCCAAAGCAAAAAATCAAACTACTTGATAGAGTGAGAGGTGTGGTCAAACCAGGAAGGTTCACTTTGCTGATTGGACCACCTGGGTCAGGAAAGTCCCTGCTAATGCAGCACCTTAGCGGCAGGCTGTATCTGCACAAAAGGCTGTCCCAGACAAGTGGAAGCATTCTTTACAATGGTGTGGACAAAAGGTCTTTCTGTCTACCCAGGGCGGTGGGGTATGTGAGTCAGCATGATCGGCACATTCCCTTGTTGACAGTCAGGGAGACAGTGAGGTTTGCTGCATCTTGCCTCAACCCACGACTCTGCACCAAAAGGAGCTCCTCTGAGCAGAAAAGATCTTTATTTAATAGAATCATTGTACATAAATGTAGGAAAGAGTGCACGCTGGCGGAAAACGCTGGGCATCAATATACTCTGACAGAAGATGCTCTTGAGCTCTCTCCCATGGAGGGCCACCAAACAAACACCTCAGATGCTGTCACAAATACATTGGATGATATCACTGACGCATCTCTTCATCTTCTCGGTCTATATCATGTGAAGGATACCTTGGTGGGAGATGAGATGGTGCGCGGCATATCAGGAGGTGAGAAGAAACGACTCACAACTGCAGAAGCCCTTGTGGGTCCATATTTGGCATTTTTCATGGATGAAATATCGACTGGATTAGACAGGTAAGTTGCTCTTTGTCAATTTACTCATTATTTATGATTCATGCTTTCCTGAAGATCATCGGATAAAAACTACGACCATCTCCAACCGTTATTGCATGTGTAGTGCCACAGCCTTCTCTGTTGTACAATCTCTCCGGGAAATGTGTCATGCTCTGAATCGCACGATCATTGTCAGCCTGCTGCATCCCTCTCCAGAACTTATGGATCTTTTTGACGATGTTATGATTTTGACAGATGGGAGGGTGGTTTATCAGTACGTGAACCGAAATCCTTTGCAGTGCACAAACTTGTTTGGGATAATGGATGCATGGTTTTTGTGCAGGGGGTCCGTGAGAGATGCTGTTCCCTTCTTCCAGGAGTTTGGATTTATTTGTCCTCCTCGATTTGAGGTAGGATCTTTTCTACAGGAGATCACGACGCCATTGGGTCAAATGGAATTTGCTTCTACAGATTTACTGGCGAGGACCATGGCAGAGGTCTGCCAGACACGTGATGCACTCGCTGCACGACCCCCTGAAAGCCTTTTAGTGTCTGTAGATCAAATGGCTGTCGCATTGAAGTGTTCTGAAATCGGTAGATCTATCGATCTGGATCTTGAGCAAGCTAGATCCAAAAGATCACATGGCTGCCCTCAGATGCCACAAAACAGGTTTGCAAACAAGGCCCTCGTTCTGAGTTTCTTCGTTTTCAGACGTCATTTGTTGCTGATGAAGAGGGAAGGAATCTTTATATCTTCTAGAATGGTGACAAATGTATCCTGTGGATTATTCCTTGGTTTATTTTTTTCAACAGTGGGCCTGACAGGTGACCCAAACCCCCAGCAAATTCTTGCCCAGGGCAGGAAGACAATTGCATTGATTACATCAGCATCTAGCGTCATGGTATTCATTCAAGTTCCTTTGATTGCTTCAGTATTCAGAGCGAAATCAGTGTTGCTCAAACAGAGGGACCAGTACCTCTTTCCTCCAGTTTCATATATTTTGGCGCAAACAATGGAGGACATGTTGGTATTCATGCTGGAGTCGATTTTGTTTTCCGTTAGTCTGTATTGGTTGTCCGGTCTTACGAGAGCAGCAAATAACTTTTTTGTGTTTGTGTTGACTAACTGGTCGTGCATGCTGTCTTCCTCTGCCATATTCAGGTTGGTGTCCTATGTCTCTCCCAATCAAGTAGTGTCGATGACATGCAGTAACTTCCTCATCATAGTGTGGCTCATCACCAATGGGTTCTTCATTTTGAGAACTTCGATTCCAGATTGGTTGATTTGGATTTATTATGGACTGAATCCTATGGCATACACTTTGAGGGCTCTTTGTATCAATGAATTGACTTCTTCTGCTTGGGGACAAGCAGGGTACACCATTCTTAACTTGTTCTCTCTGTATACCGAACAAATATGGATTTGGGTATCTTTAGTATACAATTTAGGTGTCATGGTGATCTGTATGCTCGGGGGTGCTATGGCAATAACGTATCTACACCCTTCCCAGCAGTATACCACTATGCACTCAGAACAGGACATTAAGGGTTCTAATAGCATGCGCATCATGAAAGCAGTTGCAGAAAAACTTTTCCGCGCTGAGTCAAAAAATGTTTTGTGTAAAACAGGCAGCCGTGTGTATAGGAAATCAGAGTCTCTGGGCAAGGAACATGCCTTCAGCTACCAGACCACAGCAGATGAAATCTCAGTAGAGCCTTTTACGCTCATTTGCCGGGGTCTGAGCTATTTTGTCAGAATGAAATCAAGGGGACACCATCAAAGTATGATTAGAGGCTGCGAAGATACCGAGATTGAGGGCACAATTCAACTGCTGAGGAGCATTGACTTCTATGCCCAGCCTGGCCACCTCACTGCGCTCATGGGGGGTTCTGGGGCTGGCAAGACGACACTTATGGATATCCTAGCTGGTCGCAAGACACAAGGCATCATTCGAGGAGATATTTTTATCAATGGCAGAGAAATGTCTAAGCGCCTGCTGTCCAAGGTAGTTGGATACGTGGAGCAGGAAGATCTACACTCCCCATGGATCACTGTCCAAGAAACACTTTACTTTGCCGCCAGGCTGCGTTTACTAGAAGCCGAAGTGGACTGTCAACAGATATTCTCTATCGTCAATGAAGCTTTGTGTAAAGTGGAGCTCCAGTCTCATGCTCATTTGCTTGTTGGTGAGTCTGGTGGCAGAGGGTTGTCCACCCAGCAGAGGAAGCGATTAAGCATTGGGGTGGAACTGGTGGGAAGTGCACCAGTGATACTTATGGTAAGCCACAAAACTAATCATAAAGTACACCACAAGAATAAGATGTGCATCTGATAAAAAAAAATGTGTCGTGAAAGCATGTCCTGATGAGTTGTGTATTGACTATGCAGGATGAGCCCATTTCTGGGCTTGATGCACGTTCAGCATCCACAGTGATGCGAGCAATTCGAAACATAACAGACAGCCTTCGAACGGTCATTGTCACCATCCATCAGCCTTTAATGGAACATTTCGAGGCTTTTGACATGCTTATCCTGCTGCAGTTTGGGGGTCACCTCTCATACTTTGGTCCTCTGGGCAACCAAAGTTGCGAGTTGGTGTCGTACTTAGAAGGTCATCCAGGGGTATATCCCATAAAACCAGGCCGTAACCCTGCGACCTGGATGCTTGAAGTGACAGAAGCTTCTGTAGTGGCAAAAAAATCATCCCAAATTTTGGACTTTCCTGAAGCTTTCCGCAGTTCTTATGAATATCGTGTAGTACTGAGTCAAATAGATCATCTCCTCAGAAGCCTACAGGATTTCTGCCAAAGAGGCGAGAGTGAAAGGGACAATCCACTTTTGACACAGATCAGAGAAGTGCTAAAAATATATTTATTATTCTATTGGAGAGCTGTTGATTATAATTTCACGAGAATGGTGATGAGCATCGCCTCTGCTCTCTTTTGTGGATTTATATATCTCGGTGAAGGCAAAAATATCCATCCAGGGTCAGATGGGGCTGGTATTGGTACAATACAGAATGTCTTGGTGAGTGAAGAAGTTTTCTGGCTCGAACAAACGCAAGAAATCACCCAATATTTCTGTGCGACTGCAGGGGAGTATATCTATGATTCTAACTTTTGCGAGTAACTTCAACAGCACTGGGTAGGTATTACGTGTATTCTGTACAGTTTACGGGAGGCTGCATTGTGTACCAATTCCTCACTGTGTGCCTCTCCAAAATGCAGGGTCATGCCCATCTTGTCGTTCGAGAGAGCAGTTTTTTATCGACATAGAGCTGCATCGCTGTATAAACCTGTGGCATTCAACATAGCCCATGGCGTGTCAGAGATACCATATGTGATGCTGCAATCAATCATAATGGTCTCATTGATTTATTGGATGGTTGGGTTGGTCCCGGTGGCTTGGAAATTCTTTTACTGCTTGCTAATAATTTTTTTATCAAATATCATGGTATGTGATAAAAAATATACGGACATGATGATGCCTGTGTGCATTTTCTCAGTAGTCGCCATTGTGATGCAGTACACTTTCTTGGGCCAGTTTTTAGTGATTGCTCTTCCCAACCAGCTGCTCGCACTTCTTGTACTTGGACTACTTCAGGGGCTATGGTCCGCAGGAACTGGATTTTTGATACCATTACCGCAGCTACCTACGTTCTGGAGTGTGATTTGTCAATCTTTTCCCACGTATTGGGTCATGTATGGTCTTGGAGCTTCTCAGCTGGCTGACAGCCAAGTGCCCATGCTAGGTTACATTGAAAATATATCCGTTGGCGACTTCATCTCAACTTTTTTCGGATACAATTATGGTTTCATTTGGTGGTGTGCTCTAATAGTGTTTGCATACGTGGCTTTTTTCAAGGCCTGTGCTATGCTGGCCCTTGCATACATCAGATATGACCGTCGCTGAGACGCCTATTGTTGATCAACAATCATGATTGAATTGAATAGCATAAATGAGAGGATTGAGATAACTGCATCGCAAGAAGACAATGCAAGGAATATACCAATCTGTTTCTGCAGCTAGCATCTTGTTCCACACAGCAATACTACTACTAATTAATACTCTATGACAAAAAATAAAATTCATCCCCACAAAGTTCCATACGTGTTCAATGCAAATATAATACCGATCAACGGTGCTAACACAGAAATGGCAACCAACACTGACAAAATATTCACCCTATTACCCTTGTACACATCCCCATCCCAGTTGTCAGTATACAAATCTTCTCTATCCCGTCCATTATTCGCCTTACGATTCGCTTCCCGACGAATCTCTACAATCAGAATTCAATACATCAATTCAACGATCAGGCATGTATTCACTCAGAGATCCCAGGAGAGAAAACACCAACACATACCCATCTCCTCTCGAGCAGACCTCTTTGTATTCATAGCATCCCTCGTCTGCTGATACCAATCACGACCGTACGATACCTCCTTCTGCTGCTTCACATTCTTCTTCGCCCAACACACTCCAGCTTCTCGTGATCTCATCAGTCCCTGACCACGACCTCTGACAGCTGTTGTCTCTCCTTCTACTACTACTACACCTCTGCTAGGAAGAATAAGAGCCCCATCTGCTCTTCCTCTTGTATTCATAGATGACATGAATCCCACTCTCATCATGATACGTGCAATGCATAGATATCTATAATTAATGAAGTCATAGCATGGCAGGATCATGGTCACATATTTGATCGAGAGTAATTGTTGATTAAATAAGGAGAGATTGCTGCAGAGCAGCCTGCTCCCTCATCCTGATCACAACACCATGCTCGATAGCATTTGTATCCATTTATATACTACATCTCATATTGCAATTAAAGTACGTGACAGCTTTACAGACAGCAAGAATTGACAGCATTCTTTCTCACCTTGCCAATTCCATGGTCATCAACGACTCAACATTGGTCTTGCAAGGGTGATTTCCGATCCATCAGCTCCATACATCAAATTATATAGAATACATCCTCCATGGCGCACATGTTGAGCAGAAATGTGTGTTCATGTACATCACAGCACCGCCTTGGTCGGTATGTGCTGGGTGGACAGCAGCACCTGCTGACAACCACACGTCGCGTATTGAGCGGGTGTCAAGCGACATCAGCAGATACAGAGCATGATCCATCATCATCTACTCAGAAACCAGCGACAGCGAGAAGGAAACGAGTATTATCAGGAGTGCAGCCAACAGGAACGGTGCATCTGGGAAATTATTTGGGAGCTATTCGAAACTGGGTGGACTTGCAGGATATGTACGATACATACTTTATGGTGGTCGATTTGCATGCTATTACCCTCCCTCATAATCCTAAAGAATTATTAGAAGCTACTCGGAACGGAGCTGCGTTGTATATTGCCTGCGGCATTGATCCCACAAAAGCCAAGGTGTTTGTGCAGTCCCATGTCTCTGCCCACGCCGAAATGGCGTGGTTGTTATCCTGCATCACACCCGTCGGGTGGTTGAAAAAAATGATTCAGTTTAAAGAAAAGAGTAGAAAAGCTGGAAACGAAGAGGTTGGGACGGGACTGCTGACCTACCCCGTGCTCATGGCAGCAGACATTCTGCTGTATCAGTCAGACTTGGTTCCTGTAGGAGAGGACCAGAAGCAGCACTTGGAGCTTGCGAGGGATCTCGCAGAGCGAGCAAATTACTTATTCGGTGGTAAAAAAGCAAAAAAGATGGGATGCAAGTATACCCGACTGTTCAAGGTGCCGGAGCCATTCATCCCTCCAGCAGGTGCTCGCGTCATGTCTCTGCAGGACGGTCGAGCCAAAATGTCAAAGAGTGCCGAGTCAGATCTCTCCCGCATCAATCTACTGGATCCCCCTGATGTCATTAAAACAAAGATTAAAAAAGCAAAGACGGATGCATTCGATGGATTGGAGTTTGGAAATCCTGATCGACCAGAAGCAACAAATCTCCTCACCATGTACCAGTGTGTCACTGGTATGAGCAATGAAGCCGTGTTGCAACAAGTCGGTGGCATGCGTTGGGGTGAGTTCAAGCCAGTACTCACTGATGCGATGATTGAGCATCTCAGACCAATCCAAGCGAGGTATAACGAGGTGATCAGTGATCAAGCATATCTTGATGCGGTCCTGTCCCAAGGGGCCCAAGCAGCAGCCCATGAGGCCCATGCAACGCTGGACAATGTCCGCAAAGCCATGGGATTCCCTGAGAAATTATACTAGCTTTTCATCTGACGCAGATATATATAATTGTAATCGAATTCAATTATTGTATTAAAAAATGCAGCAACAGCCATTTCAGGCACAGCCAGTTCAGCCAGTCGCGTACATTTGTGGCGACTGTGGAGCTGAGAATACTCTTCGGTCTGGAGATGTGATTCGATGCAGAGAATGTGGATACAGAATTTTATATAAGAAGAGAACAAGTCGTGTGGTACAGTATGAAGCTCGGTAGCGATACCTTTTGCCTTGTCTTCTGCATGACTCGACGATGATGAAACACTGTTTCCTGAATAAGAATAATACGGTATGTCATGTCGCACGACTACTATAGATTTAAGAGATATTAATAGATATTGGTGGTGGTGGTGGTGAACCGATGATGAAACACTGCAACTTCTCACAACGGTCTGCTGAGTGTGATTTTCTTTCTTCCTCTTTTGGGGAGAAGACACGCACGAGGCTGAGACACTGTCATGCTAATCTGATAGGTTTATATACTACTACGCTCATATATGTATCTCTTGATAGAATCTAGAATATGGGGAATGTAGTGATGATACTCACAGGTTGTGAATGAATGTGTTGCAGAGTTGTGTGCGAGAAAAGTATTTAAAAATGCTGAAAATACTCAAGTATTCTTTAGTAGTCTTGGTGCACAGTTCCAGAGTCTGAAAGAAGAAGAAGCAAAGGGCAGCAACTCTCCGTGTCATTTAATAAAAGATTAGGTTGATTCCAGTCATCAGTATGATGACTGGTGGCAGAGCGTGTGCGATTGATTTGATTATTGCTACAGAGCAATCCTTGCGTGAGGGGTGGATTCAATGTTTGAAATTGGACACTCACATCTCATGGAACTCTGCTTCTACTAGTACTAGTAGTATACTACTGCCAGAGCAGGAGGGAGCAGATTTGAATGTTCAGCTGAAACTGGCAGTTGTTGAACAACTGCATCTATGCTACTACTACTGTGAGGATGGATAGCTTGAGCCTGAAAGAATTAATGTTAAAGTAACTATATATATAAAATTGAGTATAAGAATCTGAATCACGTAGTAGTAGGGAGTAGAAGAAGAGCACGAGTGTTTCTCAAGTCTACAATGACCGACTCCATACGGAAAAGCGAGGCCGAGAGGTGCCTTGAGATGCTTATGAAGGCCAGTAAAAATACTAAAAGTAAATCTTTTATTGATCTCTCGAGGAAAAGAGGTCGACCGAAGAAGAACACTACTTCCGCTGTGACTGAGGTTGTTGACTTGACAAACTCTTCAGACTCGATTGTCGAGAATCAAGATGCCAATAAAAATAATAATACTGGTACGAGAAAGAAAAATTATATTAAATGGACTACTGAAGATAAGCGACTGCTTTTGGAAAAGTATCAGAGTTTCAAAGACAAGGGGCGGAAGAATCCTCTTGCTGCAACTGTGAGGTATTTTGGAAGGCATAGGGTGTCTATGAGTGGTGTGGAGTATCCAAGTTACTATCAGAATCTGAACGAGTCAAATCTGCGTGGTTGGATAAAGAGGAAGGATGACAGTGGATGCAGAAGGGCTGGGAGGCCACCAGTTCTGAAACCTGAAACTGTCAAGGCATGTGAGGCTTTTGTCTTGAGTCGGTTTGAAAACATTGGTGTTACGAATGACAATGCAGGCATGACTGATAATGGTGATAATAAAACAGGTACAAGTGATGCCATGAGTTCGCGAACGTTAAAGCCACTGATACAAGATGTAATTCGGCGCATGGGTGAAGGAGACAAACTAGATGACAAAACATTCACTGTGAGTACATCGTGGGTGAACAAGTTGTGTAGAAGAATTGGTATCCGCATGAGATGTAGAACCAAAGGGGCAATCAAAGAGCCTGATGATGAGAATGAAACATTATGAGGAAGCAGCAGCAGCAGTTGTCTTTTTGGCGGCGGCAGAAGCAGCAGCAGCTAATGATGGGACATCGTCCACAATTTTATATGCGCATTGTCTTCCAGACAAGGTGGCGCCTTCCATCGAGTCGATATAATCTTGCTTTGTGTAACTTCCTGCCAGGTAAAAGTTTGGTACTGGGGTTTTCTGGTCTGGGCGGAATGGATCCATGCCTGGGGCTTCTCTGTACAGACTCTGTCCAATCTTGACGACGGAACTCCACGTCATGGTGAGTCCTCGTGATGATGGGAAGAGTTTTCTGACCTGTGCGTCAACCTCGGCTGCAATGTCTTCGTTTGTCTTGGACATGTATGGGTCTGCTGGGGTGAGGACACACTGCATCAGGGAACCCTCTCCTTCCTTGTAATAATCCACAGGAGATGTCAATGCGAGATCTGCAAAGCATGAGAAATCGGCATCCGCGCTATATAATAAATTATTCAGACCATATCCTTGGCCACCTCCAACCTTTCTTGAGAGCTCAACATCCTTCATTTCGGTCACCCATCCATCATATCTGAGCTGTACTGTGATGACTGGAACACCAACCAGTTTGAAGATGTTGTCGAAAAAGGCATCAGATCTCCATTCTTGTGGGATCAATTTTTTTGCTCCTGGTACATCCAAGGCTGCTACATATGCATCAGCTGTGACAATCTTCTCCTCACCTGCCTTGGAGAGACGAAGACCAGACACTTCTGTTGGCTTTCCATTCGCATCCGTCTCATACATGACTTCCCTGCATCCCCATCTGGTATGAATTCGTCCTCCCTTTTGAGTAATATAGTCGGCGATTGGTGCTAACAAGCGATCTGCTGGGGATCCATTCAACATTCTCAGGGCAGATGCATCCGTCTTTGTGGCAAAGAATTGGAAAATTGAAAGCATGCATCGTGCCGAGATATCATTGCAGTCAAGGAATCCCAATGCGTATGCGATTGGATCCCACATTCGGTCGATAGATGCTTGACTTCCACCGTGGCTCTTGAACCAGTCAGAGAAGGAGACATCGTCCAATGCACGCACATCCCTCATCCCGCCTTCTGGATCGAACAACGATCGTACGATAGGTGAGGTACCTAATGCAAGAGAGTTGGCTACTTTATCAGCTGGAGACAGCTGTGGGGTGGTGAAGAAGGCCCTCAGTCCATGGAATGGAGCCCCAATCTTTGTGTCACCAATAAAGAAACGGAAATCCAACTCGCGTACATCCCCACCAGCATTACAGAATGTATGCGTGTGTTCCTTTAACAACAAATTCTCCAACACACCACACTTTGCCATGAGACGGAACAAGTTGAAATAGCATCCAAAGAACACATGCAACCCCATCTCGATATGGTTCCCATCTTTATCCTGGAAGGACGCAACCTTGCCTCCAATCCAAGGCCTGCTCTCGTAAATATCCACTTCATGGCCCTGCTCTAACAACTCGACAGCCGTCGACAGACCAGCAAGCCCACTCCCCACGATGGCCACCTTGAGTTTGGGTGCCCCAGGCGCTGGCGCTGGCGGTGCCTCTGGAAACAAAGATCGAAGAGGCACATCCTTCAGCCCAACATCCTCCACATTACCAACATTGGATTTTGTTGGAGCAGTAACAGCGCATTGCACGTGTGTATATCCACGATCACGTCTGGACAAGAGGACTGAGCGTTTCTCGCCACGTGCTCCAACACCACACAGACTTCCATACCTTCCCTGATGGGACAATGTACCAGACAAATGCATTATATTCTGGATTTATATGGTATAATCAATCACTCAGGGATCTGGAATGCCTCTTTGAGAGATACGCTGTTGAATCACCGAGTCAAGGAATGGAACAACCAGATATCCCAAAAAATTGACCTCGTTGATCGAGACAATGGAGTCTAATGCGTATTTATAATAATAAATTAAATCATATGTCGCACATTGGCGATTATATGCACATTCACGATGCTGAATCTAATCAGCTCATGGTCAAGGATGGCTGATCCTTATGGCAATCCTTGGAAGGACAAGGTGGAGATATAGAAAGACGGAGAGTCCTTCGAGAAGAAGACTTCCAAAGACACGAGTCCAGATGGTATCAAACAACAGGATGGATGCATATGCTGGATATACAAACAATGCCACAGCCATAGCATACAGGAGTATGATGTGCTTGTTGCCATGGCCCTCCTTAATGGTGGCGCTTCTCTTCTCTGACATGATGAGTTGGTAGTCTCCTTCTGGGGATAGCTGTACACTGCTGTCTCCATCATGAGTGTCAGGAGCATCATACCAGAGGAAATGCTCAAGGCATATGTTGTTGACCAATGGTATCATCAGGCTGAATAGAAGGAAAAAGGCTGCGCATCCTGCCCATGGACTGAGCTGTTGAGGAGTTGCGTAAAATGCAATGGCAGCAGATACAAACAGGCTCAACAACCCATATGCTGTTAGTGCAAGGTACATCTCACTGCACATCCTTCTATTGCTCTTGTGTGTATGGATACCTTGATCATTCGTCATACATAGTGTGCTGGGGAGAAGGATTGCAGTCTTATGCGCTGCTGTCTTGGCAGTCTTTTTGCTCCTCTGTTTCTTCTTCTTCTTCTTCTTCTGTGTTCCTTGGGGGGAAATCATTCGTCGATATCCCATGCCAAGCAATGCCACACACATGCCATAGACATACCATTCCCTCATATCATATCTATGATCCATCATCAAACTATGTTGCTGAATACTCCGAGATGGTGTCTGAATGGGCAACGCCACTGGCCCACCGGGATGCAATGCCTGACGAAATGCTAACCAGGGGGCCATGGCATCATGACCAAGCACCCAATAACTCCACCACGCCCACGGCTTCACAGGTCCCAATGTATAATGAATAACACGTACAGTATCTATTGCCCAGCGATTTCTATTCAGCACAAACAGACCCAGATCCGCATTGTACTGTGTTGGCAGCCTGCCCATGGTCAGCTTGCCATGTGTCGTATTCTTACTACTGTCCAGCAATATCCCCCTTTCGGGATAAAACATTGGTGCTTCTGCAAATCCTTTTAAATATTCATTCAAAAACCCTTGATCGCCCCCCGTATACGATGGCATATCCTTGATATGTGATAGCATATCATCGACATCAAATGCAGCAGGCTGTATTGCCATCACACCACTGTTAAACCGCTCTGAATGCCGTAGCACAGCACAGAAGCCATTGCATAGAAACAAGGAATCAATATTTTCTACAACTATCGTATCTGCATCGAGAAAGACGATGCGATCGTACGTTGTATCCCCAAATATCCTCAGCTTTGTATACACTCCAGAAAACTTGGGAGGAAACACATCCCCTGGATTCTGAACAATCTCCGACGTCCGGACCTTCCATCCATCCTGCTCTAAAATTGATATTGTATCGTGTCGGACCGGACCCGCGACAATCGCGACGCGATCCGCCCGTGTACCGCTCGCTTGTAGACTCTGCCCCAAAACCTGCACCAGTCATCCTTCTTATCGAGTCAGTAGACCAGCATCGTCAGAATACCACGAATAAAACGCACACGAAGTCCGAGAAGGAATTCATCTCCATACAAGAGAGACACGTATGCCCACGGTGGTGGCTCCGCCTCTGTATCTTTTTTTTTCCCACGCCGCTGAGCAGCAATAGCAGGCGTCATGGGTGAGTCCATGCAGCACAGAATCCTTGTACCTGTGCTGCTCTAATCGTCACGCAATATTCATTGGTATTTTCATCCAAAGTGACATGTGTATAAAAAGACACGTGTCTCGAGTATCTCGAAAGGAAGAAATAGCAGTTATGCGATGCATTATGCGATGCACACTGATGACGTGTCCAACGTTGTCGTTGGACTCTGACCAGAGCTCTGAGCGCCCTCAATATTCCTTATTTAGACAGATCTTAACTTCTTGGAAGAGAGATCTTGGGTTGCTTTTGACCCATATTCATGCAAGTATGGAATCAGATTGCGATGATTCTTCTTAAATATCAACTATGAGTAATAATTTGATACCGTCATTCGTATGATATGAGCCTAGTACCTTGTCGTTGTGATGTTGGGTCGGGTTTTGAACGGTTGTCGTCAGATACGAGTGTGTCGTCGTCTGGTTGCAACGCATCTGATTGGCTTGGAGACTCCTCATGACGTACCTCGTAGAATTTCTGATTCATCTTGCCATGGACAGACCATCTGCGATGCAGTGACAACCGTGCGGTCTCTTTTTGGTTCTGCTTTTGAAGGAAAAGGCAAGAAGCCATTCCATCAACCTCTCTGGAACGGCACGTCATGGTATCATGGGACACGGGCAGATGATGATGGTGGTGGTTCTGAACGAGCTGTCGGTTGCTTTGCTGGCGTTGCTGGGGTGCATGAGGCAGGTGATTGGGAAGGATTGGCTGTGAGGACAGAAGAGGCGTGTAGAGGTTTGATTGATGATGTCATCATGTCGGATCCTGGTCCGGATGTGGTGCGAAAGCTGGATGAGATATCGGACGTCTTGTGTCGGACAATGGACGCGGCCGAGTTCTGTCGGCATGTGCATGGAGAGGAGGTGTGGAGGCAGGCAGCTCATATGGCGTGTGTTCGGCTGGGAGGGTTTGTGCAGGAATTGAATACCCATGTGGGCTTGTACAGTGCTTTATGTCGTGCCCTGGATACCATGCGTGGGGCTGACAATAATGATAATAATATACGTATGTCGCATGGCCGTCAAGATGTACAGGATGACGAGTACATGTATGTGGGAGAGATGCTTAAAAGGGATTTTGAGAGATTTGGAGTGCACCTGCAGGGGAAGGAGAAGGATGATATGACCGAATTGATTGGCAGTATTCACAACGCTGGGCATTCATATATGCAGAATACAATAGATGCAAAAAAGACAGGAGAGATTATTGTGGATGAGAGGGCGTGTTCGCAGGAGGTTGGTCGGTTGATGCAGCGTGATGCAAAGGTTGGATTGGATGCTGTGTTTCAAAGGGATGGGATGTTGGGGGACTGTATACTGCGTGCGCCTGGGGATTCTAGAACATGCCATGGTATTTTATGGCATTGTGATGTGGAAGAGGTTCGTAAAGCTGCGTATAAGACCTATGCATCGTATCCAAGGGAGAATGCAGGGATTGCAAGGGATCTGTTGCATGCGAGGCGGCAGGTGGCTGATATTATGGGGTATTCGTCGTTTGCGGCGTATCAACTGGATGGGTTCAGTCTAGGGAATACACCAGAAGCAATTGATGTGTTTTTAAAGGAGGTGAATAGTGCGTTGAAAGAGTCTATCGCAGAGGAAAAGGAGAGGCTGTTGGCATGGAAAATGTCCTTGTATCAACTAGGAGATTGTGGTGGGCATGAGCTACTTCAGCCATGGGACAGGGATTGGGGGATTCAGCAGACGTTGCCGAAAGAATGTGTCACAGCGTTGCAGAGTTTAGGTGATATGGTTACTGTTCCAGGCTTTTTGCTCGGGATGAGTGCACTGATGGAGCAGGTGATGAATGTGAGATTGGTGGTGAGAAGCATGATGCCGGGTGAATCGTGGGCAGACGGGGTAATGAAAGTGTGTGTGTATGATTCCCGCACAGATGAAAAGTTTGGTACTATATATATGGATCTATTCCAAAGACCTGGGAAATTTGGCGGTGCGGCGCTGTTTACGCTGCAGTGTGGACGGCAGAGGGGTGATGGGATGTACCAGTTGCCCAAGGCAGCTCTTGTCGCAAATCTGTCCTCGGATAGATATTTAAGTTTTGGTGATCTCGAGACGCTTTGTCACGAGTTTGGTCATGCAATGCACTCTATATTATCTCGAACACGATTGCAGCATTTGTCCGGGACCCGTGGTCCGCAGGATATTATTGAAGTGCCATCACATGTTTTTGAGAGGTTTGCAAGTCACCCTGTTGCGCTTGAATTAATGGTCAAACATTCTGGAAAAGGCCATGGGTCTGTTCCAGCTGAATTGATGAGGAACTTGAGTATCAAAAAAAAACATTGTGCGGCGTTGAAGTTGCAGAATACAATCGAGACGTGCTTATTGGATCAGTACATGCACAGCGACAGGGTGGGCTCTCATGGTTTTGGGACAGCAGAAGATCTGGAGCATTTTATGTTGGAGCACGGGGTGGAGCAGTATGGAGGTAAATCGTATCCTCCGTTGCGGTTTTCACATATTGTAGGATATGCTGGAAATTATTACAGTTATCTGTTTGCAAATTGCATTGCCTCACAGGTCTGGGATGGCTTGGAAGAGCATGGTATGCCATCGACTGATGTGATGCATAGGCGGATGCTAGCCTGCGGGGGGTCGAAACCAGCAAAGCAGTATGTCGAGGATCTTTTGGTCGGTGATACTGGAACAAAAGCGCTAGTGGGCGTGAAGGGGTCGCCATCAGATACGGTGACTGGGGGATACTATCCTGATTTCCATGCATACTTGAGGGACATGGACATTTTGAGACATGGTACTGCTACATGATACCCTGTATATTATGAATTTTCTTTCTTTGAGTTTGACATGTAAGTTGACGTCATTCCTTCGAGTGCGCTTCTGATTCTCGTCTGTGCCAGATGAGGGAGCTCTGTCAAACACTGTCCTGTACCAGCTGCTTCGGCTCGCCTGGCAATGATTGCTGCGGCAGTCATTTTCACGCAGGGACCCCATGCGTCTGGAAGCAGCAGCTCTACGGTGCTTTTAGAGCATTTCTGTATCGTATCGCGAAGTGCCTTTATTGATGCATCTCGTACAGTATCATAAAATGTTGACCGGAAGAGATTATCAGCTGATGTGCAAACAGCCTCAAGTTTCTGCTTGTCAACCCTACCCTTGGAGGCATTATTTGTCTGAGAAATAACACATGATGCAGCATACTGTTCTAGTTGCTCCTTCATCTCATTCTCAAAGATTTCACAGCATGATGTGACAGCCTGATCCAGACCAGCAGCAACACCCTTGCGGGCAATGGCATCAGAGCACCAAGCTACAAAGTCTCTCAATTTAATATCTGTCACCTTTGTGGACGTACTATACTGATCCAAAAATACTTTTTCTAGCTCTATCAACAATTGCTGATGCGACACGGGCGTGGTAGTGGTCTCCTTCTGTCCTACGAGAGCCATTGATGTCTGGGTCACCTGGCTTGGTGCTGTGGGTGTAATCTTTCTCACTCGTCTCGGTACTTGTGTAGAATCAAGAGATCCTATACTCTTTTTCGAGAAAATTTTCCCCAAAGAGGACAGATCAGGACAGGCCGTCTCTACATAGCGACGACCGAGGTTTGCATTTGCCCACACAATATCTTCCCTGAGGATACTATCCACCCATGATTTTGTCTGTCCACCAGGTGTGTCTGCTCGCTCCATATACGGCTGAAACTGCCACGCAAGATCATCCAAAATAGATCGTAAAGAAAGACACGCGCTACCTCTAAAGCTACGACTTCTTGCCTGCAAATAGGGATGCCTTCTGATACCTCCAACTATTGAGAAAACTCTCTGAAAGTACAATGATTCAGCTGCTTTCTTGTTCCACGACAGAAACTTCAAATACCGGGATATCCAAGGCATAATCTTATATAGCATCCCAAGGCGCGAGTCTTGCGGTGGAGACTCCAAACACAAGTTGAGATAATATAGGACATCCAAGTGATGCGAACCATCATAATCACCATTACAACACCTACTCTGGACTCCCACACTGTCGCCCTTTGTAAATGACAGGTACCCCAAAAATCCAGCTAACGCAGTTGTAGATATACAAATCTCATCAATGCCAAGAAGACCCCCGCTATCGAGAGACGTGGGCGCATCATCAGGGGAACACTGGACAAGATGTTCCAGTTTGGCCCTCATGACACGTATTAAACTCATATCAAGTCTGTGACTATCACTCGCCTCCAAAAACAACACAAAAGGGCGTAGAGCTTTTGTAAATTCTCCAGCAACATTGAGAGCATGCTCTGCTGATTGATCAACCTGTGTCCTCTTTGACATGTACGAGACCCTTCCCTTTGATTGTCTATTCTGGTAGTCATTCCTTGGCCCTCCAAATCCAGGCTTTTTCGAGTCATTCTGCAACTGAAACCTCTTATTCAACGATTGGAATCGAGACACATTTTGCTTTGCGATTCCTGTGAGTTCTTCATCCATCAACGCCTCACCAGTCGCTGCAGCCTGCAGCACAGCAGCAACAAAGAGTTCCGCAAATGCCTCATAATTATCGAGCCTCAGGCCTCTCAAAAGGCGAGACGATTCTTCTTGAAGCAATTTGAGCACAGTAGCCTCGCCATGGCGTTCTTCAGGCACATGATGTTGACCAATCTTCCCATATTGCTGTATCTCGCTCAGCGATGTTGACTGACGCACAGCCTCCTTCATCAATTTGAACCAACTATCACGAAATGCCTCTCTATTCGACAATTTACGTTGTCCATCTGGATTTTTCTTCCTATTCATGTCATCATCGTTTAAAAACACATTCAATCCCATATGACCCGTCAAACAGCCAGTATTCTTTTGTGTGTGAAATGAGGGAGACTGCACCAGCCCACCCCATGGCTCATGCCGCTCAAGCGTGTCCATCACTACATTCTTGAGCTTTCGAACCTCCTCTATCTGTACATTTCTAGAGATGACATCAAGATATGCTTTCATATCCTGCAGCACTTTCACACCAAGGCCTAACACAAGATTCCCCGCATGCAACAAAACACATGCAGCATACTGCACCGCATCCATTCCACACGTAAATCCATCTATTCCTAGATATACATCATGATTTTCTTTCTTCTCCTCACTCGCTGACACATCGACAGTGAGCATCTGAAACAAAAAGCTAATCTCTGATGTCATAAACATGGTGGAAGACAGTCCAAGCACACGCCCATGGAGGCACGCAAGCCTCTTCAACCCATCACCAAGCGCATCACTTGTATCAACAACTTTAGATTGCAGACTGTGCTCATCTTCCTCCAGCGTCATTTTCCCAACCGCCAATGCACCATCATCCATCCTTGACTGTGCTTTCTTCTTCAAGCCCTGCTCTGGCGTGCCAAATCCAGACCGAGAAGCCATGATACGTTCCACTCGACTCGATCCACTATTCTTCTTATTATTATTATTATTGTCCTCATCCTCCTTGTTCGTCGTCTTATTCTTGGTCCAAGAAAAGGAAGAAGAAGAAGAAGTGGCAGGCCACGCAGGTGTCCCAACTGATTCTTCATCCACCAGAAACTTGGTATTAATCTCCACAGACTGCACTGCAGTGGGCACAATCCTCCTTTTCGATTCCTTAGAGTTCATTACATTCCTCCCACTGCCCGCCCTCGGCGACGCAATCCTCGCCTCCAACCTCGGAAACTCCTTCTCAGACGCAACCTGTACCACACCTCGACCACTCTCCTCTCTCACACGCTCTCGACGTGACAACACATCCTTTGATAGTGTACGAACATAGTCCAACACATATATCTCAAAAGATACGATATCAATGGAATCCCATGACGCATTCCAGGAATGGTCGTTGGGCTCAACCACATCCCGAATCGTCAATGGAGCCGCCTCTACCTCCGACATAGCCCCATACATACCTTCTACATTATGTATTCCCTTTGAGGATCCATCTGTGGCAATCGAGCACCGTCCTTGGACAACGGCTCTCAACAATTCCTTGTTCTTTTCCGCATCTGTATCGTCCCTTGAGACACCATCCACAGCCTCCATAGGGTATTTTAGATACACATGGATACCTCTCTCATTTTTCCTGTATTCTGCTCATGCAGCGGCAGTGGTGGAACATGTTGTATCCATTCCAGAAATAGGTTTTTTAATGTTTTAATTACTCACAAGCAATCATTGGCTCTTTGAATCACTCAGGCAACCAAACCAAACAAGGCATTCATTGATATGTCATGATCAAACATGTATTCAGGATATTGGCTGTAGTGACAGTAGCAGCAGCAGGGTGGTATGTCCCACCCAAAAATGTGTCTTGGCAGTACCAACTTTCCGATACAGGTTCTGCCTCATATATACCCGGCGTTGATCTCTATGTGATTGATATCGATACAGCACGAGATTTTATACCATATATCAAGAAGAAGGACCCTGCGGCCAAGGTTGTATGCTATTTCAGTGCTGGGACATTTGAAGCCTACAGGGTTGAGAAGGATGAAGATCGTGGGCCATATAGCTTTTCAAAAGCTGCCTGGGGGTCGTCTATCGGGCGTCCTATGGACGGGTGGCCAGGAGAATATTGGGTGGATGTGCGATCCAAAAGAGTGAGGAGGATTGCCAAGAAGCGAATCAAATTTGCCAAGCGTATTGGGTGTGCGGGAGTGGACCCTGATAATGTGGATGGATACACGTTTGGGAAGAAGGAGACTGGGTTTTCATTGACAAGAAAGGATCAGCAGTCATTTAATGTGTATTTGGCAGAGACGGCGCATTCGCTGGGGTTGGGCATTGGATTGAAGAATGCCATAGAGTTGGTCAGTAGGATTGGTTCCAAATTTGATTGGTTTATGAACGAGTCGTGCTTTACGTTTCGCGAGTGTATGGAATACTCCAAAAAGAAAAGTCTACGGAAAAAGGCTTTATTTATTGTAGAATATTGCGATGCGACCACAGCGTTGGGGGAACCCACGCAAGATCCTGGATGCTATTGTCCAATCTCCCTCAAAGAGGGGTGGAACACGTTGATAAAACAGGCAGATTTGGGTGTTCCTCGGCTACCGTGTTCTGTCTTTTGTCAGGAATACCCATCTCTGTGTTCTGAAGAACACTCCTCACAGAGTCCATCTTCTTCATGTCCATTAGAAGAGGATCAACAACGTTGTTGTTAACAGCAAGAAGAAGAAGATGTGTGTTTGGTCTTGCAACAAGACTCATACTAATTACTAGTGGTGTGTTTGCCCGTAGCATAAATGACTCTGAAAATTATTGTATCCATTTTATGCTACTATGGATAGATAATGCGGATCAAAGAAGAATGAAATAAAGACAAGGTACGACGACTGCATGCGGCATGACATGCGTCTGAAACAACAATATGGAAGACAGAGATCTGCAACATCTAATACAGCATGGCTCACATTTCTTTTATTTAAATGAAAGAGATGCAATCATCACCAAGCCATGTTTGTTTCGCGTGTTGCTACAGAGTATCCTGTGTGTTTCAGCACTCTGTTGTCAATTCTTTGCCATATTCTATAGAGTCTACAAAACACGCACATGATGACACAATATCATCTTATAATGATGCAGCATCACGGACAAAGAATACATTTCTCGGGCGAGATACAATGCCGTAATAGAGTACATGAACGAAAAGCCTGGAAGCATAAAACCCTGACAAGGCCCACCACACGCTGGGCAACCCAAAATGTGCTGTGGTGTATAATATACACAGAACAGATACCAGTCCCAGTCCAACGCCAGCTGGTAAATGCAATAATGCATTAGATCCTAAACTAATGCCATCAAACATCATCATCATGCTACAAATAGCCATGGCAAGGGCGCCATAGGGCGCCAAACTGGAGACAGTCTGTCGGATGAGGACATCCTTTGAGAAGAGGCCTGCGCCCCATGCTAGCGCACCTGCTGCCGATATACTCAACACAATGGCAAATAATACACCTGATGTGACCAACATACGGGCCCAGGACGCAGCAGCAGGTGGGTTTTTGGTATATTCTTTTGCAACAAGTGTCTGTGCTGCCATGGACAATGGCTCTGGCAAATAGCTAATAAACCAAAACAACTGCATTGCCACTTGGTGACTCGCTGATGCTATGATACCCATACGCGTCGCGGCTGTAGCCATGGACACATAGGCACTCATCCCAGCAAGCGTCCTTGCAATCAGTGTGCAACCAACGGTTGCAAATTTCTTTACCCGATCCGCCCGAGGCAGCGCGAACAAATCCTTGAATCTAATCTCAGAATATGTGTTACTACGAAACACCATGAGCGCCATGGCTACCATGCCACAGAACTGCGCAGACACAGTCGCCAAAGCAGCACCCTTCACCCCCATGTGATACTGGCTCACCAGTATAATGTCCCACACAATATTGATCGCTGTCGCCATTGCACACACAATCATTGGTGTAATTGTATCCTGCTTTCCTAAACAAAGACCTTGAAATGCATTCATCACCAGCACACATGGCAATCCCATTGCTCGAATCAGCAAGTACTCTCGGGCCAAGGGAATCACGCGGGCATCCGTCCCCATACCGGATAAAATCCATGACCCGAGCCCTCCATGCAACACGAACACACTCAATATGCCAAAGAACACTGCAAGGAACATGGCTGTCGACACCGTCGACCGAATCTCCTCCTCCCCTTCAGAGCCAGACACTGTTGTGGCTGTTGTAATCCCAATAAATGTGAAAATTTGAAAAATAGAATTGAATATAGCCGTATTCGGACCCACCGCAGCCAAATGCAGCGTTGAATATGTACCCAACACAGCAGAATCAACCAATGTCTGCAACGGATCCGATGTCACCACCACCAGAGCTGGCAAAGCCAACCGTACCACTGTTCTCAACTCCTCTCCTCGACTGTCACTGCTCGATGACGACGCAGCAGCATGAACCACACCCAATCGCTGACCTCTTCTTGATCCATACTGATACCGTAGTACTGCCTTATGACTACTATAGCGAGCTCTCTGGAGTCTGAGTGAGTCCTTCCATGGCTCCTGACGACACGACAAGGAATATTGTCCGAGACCAGCAATCCCACAATGCACCCCACGTCGCATCACACCAAACTCTTATATGTTTATACTATGTGGTATATGGGAATCTCCATGCAGCACAAGACACAATCAATCGGTTCTCATGCAAATTTTGTATTTATATACGGAGTATTGGTTTCAGCCACCGTGTGCGCAGGGAACATCCCTCCTTGGTCCATGTCTGGCAATCAGATCGCACCGTTCCCTGATCCCCTGTCAGAATAAAAAACTATTAACAATACAAGCATATTTATTCCTGAAGTAGGCTATTCACAGGTACGGCTGTTCTTGGATGTCTGTAAACACCCAGGTCCCCTTGCTGTTTTGGAAACATTCCATTCCTGACCACCCTGGTCTCTTTCTTCTTCTTCTTTTTGGGATTAGATTGATAGAAATATACAAAAATGATATTCTAATGGTCTGAAAGAGGAGAATAGTGTCTTGAATCGACCGAGTGCATGATTTCATCATTGCGGGGGCTTTGGTTGTCTGCGTTGATTCATGTCCCAGTATTTCCCTTACTATGTACTATATTCTTGACAAAGAAGAAGAAGAGAAAGAAGAGGGAGACGGAGAACAGAGGTGCCTGGGGAGGGTTGCTTATGTGGTTCTGTTTCCGTACGTCCATAACGTGCCTGTTTCGTTGATATTATAGATTTACCACACAAGATCTCGGGCTGTTTTCTATTGGTGGAGACGAGTGTGTCGTCGGTGGTTGTGAGAATATGGTTGAGCATGGGAGCGAGGGGGGAGCTGTAGAGGAACAGCAGCCCAAGCAGCAGCAGCAACAGCAGGAGCAAAATGGTGGGGACGAATCGTATTCGGAGAAGGAGTCTGATCCTGTGCCTATATCAGGGAGAGGGCGGGGGAGGTCGCCGTATGGTGGTGGATATCAGCAACATTCCCCTGGTAGATACCAGCACTCGCCCAGTGGGTATCAGCACCACAGAGGTAGGGGTGGGTATCGTGGAGGGGGTCGCCGGTATCACCACGTAGATTCGCCTCGAAGTGGCAGTAATTCTCCAAGGATGATGAACCCGAGCTCGAATTCGCCGCGATATTACCAGCAGCAAGGGGGTTCTCGACTGAGTGGGGGTGGTCATCAGACACCGGTGAGCACACCGCCTCCGCCCCCTCCCCGATCTCCTATGGTTGTGACGGATGGATGGCAGTATCAAGATCCTGAAGGGGATGTACATGGTCCGTATTTGGCATCCAAGATTGTGAACTGGGTGGATAAAGGGTATTTCTCTGATGGGCTTCCTGTGAGAAAGGTGACCAAGGAGGGGAGTGCAGCATGGGGTCCTTTGAAGTTTGTGCTGAGTGATTTGAGGCGTGAGGCGGCGTTGACTATCGTTCCTAATGCGGATAAAATGCCGATACAGGAGCAAAGTAGTCCGGTGGTGGCGGTCAAGCCCCCGCCACCTCCGGTGGCTGCCAAGGAGACGGTGCCAGAGAGAGAGCAGAGGAAGGTAGAAGTGCCGCCGCCGCCGCAGCCATCTGGGGATCGTTGGGAGAAGGTTCAGCCCTCTCGTTCACGTTTCAATGATAGGTGGAATGCGAATGATGACAGAGCACGCCGAGGAGGGGGTCGAGGCCGCAATCAACGGGGTAACAGAACAGACAGGGGCCGTGGCAGGGGTCGTGGAGGGAGAGGCGGTCGTGGGAGAGGAGGATCGACAGTGGACCCTGATCTTGCCGAGGCAGTGCACAAGCTTTTCAGTGGAGACGTGGATCAGGGTGCTGATCAGCCCATGTGGAGGTATATAGACTATGAGGGGGTCACACAGGGGCCCTTCCCTGCCAAGAGTATGATTGAGTGGTTCCAGGGAGGGTACCTGAGTGACAGTACAATCCCCGTGTGTGGCACGGAGAGGAAAGTGTCTCCTCCGAATCTTCCTCCGAATGACTTTTACATCCCTCTGGGTGCGCTGATATACTGGGCACGGAGAGGGAATCATTTCAAACCAGTCACAGTGGCTGATATTCAGAGCAAGACGCTGCCTGAAGAGCTTGCTGCGCTGAAAGAATCTGCTGCGAAAGCGTTCGAAGGTGTTGACAAGGAGAAGAAGGTTGCAGCGGACAAGGCAACCGCAAAGCAGAAGGATGATGCGCCTCCTCCAGTGTTGGAGCAGCGCGAGTCATCCAAGTTGCGGAGTCCTGGAGATATCAGCTGGGCAGAAGCTGAAGAATTGGAGTCTCACGATCTTTTGGAGGACGATGAAGTGGTGTCACGGGCTACTGATGAGGTGACTGAAAAGGTGTCCTCTCTGGAGGTGAACACTGGTGACGAGGAGTAGGGCATTTCTCTGGGAATGTCTGATACAAAGTACTTGGATATATTTATCACATTATTAATCAACCAACGAGTGGCATAAGTAACAAACTATTTATTACTAGTATGAGACAAACCAATCTGTGTAGTAGATTGTTTTTGCAACATGGACATGAATGTGGAATGTCCATGTTGCATGAACACATCACAGCATTCTTCTGTCATCATCTGTAACACAATGGCAAGGATATGATGGATTCCAAAACAATGTTATATACATGTTGAGATACAGTATGAAGTACGGTAGTACAATGGGCTTTCGAGAGATATGGTGAGGGATTTATTATGGGTTTTTCGTAAAGGTTTTGCATACACTGTCCACCAAGGAATATCATGCAATTATAATGCGAGATTTTCATTACGCTGGTTGTTCCACATTCACGGATGGCCTGCTCAGTGTTGAGATAGTCCCATGGTAGCGCTGTCATGCGTTCAAGACGTATCATTGTACAGGTTCAACCTTTTCAAAGCAATGAAGGTGACCTACAAAGCTCCCCACACAACAGTGCAATGTAATCTTAAAGATACATACCCTTTGATGACACTGCACCGCGATCGAATACACATTCTGCCCTCTTCCATCTCCCATGGTACTTTTGAAATACCAAGTAATGATATTTTCAACGTATGATCACCCAAGGATAGGATATGGCCGCAGTGCCATCAGAGGACATGTGCAGTTAGGTCTTCTGTCTCGGCAGTCACGGCTGAGCCCAGTATCCACACCAGGGGTTTTTGATAGACGATATCGAACGAATGATTCATATGTACACCGTATGTGCGCTGATTTGTCCGAAATTGTCCATGAATTGGTCAGCTATCGTCGTTACGATGTCGTTCCGACATGTGGGGGTGTTTCCTGTTGCCTTGCGGGAAAGCCTGCCCAGCATTGCCTCGTGATGATATTTGGCACAAGTAGACGCACATGATACTGATGGATATTCTGCTGGATACAGGAAATGCAAGTTTGAAGCGATCGCTGCGGAGAATTCGGGCATCAGCGCCCACTGCTGCTGAGCAGGAGGTCTTATCCATGGTCTCCGAAGAATCTGTGGGCATTAATATTCAGGCTTTGACCGATGGTGACACGTATACTGTCATTATACAAGCTTCAGATTCGTCTAGAACTGATTTACGGGTGCATTGGGCGATGAATGATTGGGAGTTGGTGCCTGAGGAGTTCAGACCAGATGGGACGGTGCAAGTGGATGACCTTGCTGTGCAAACACCACTCGATCCGGATGGTCGGGTTATCATTCATTTTCCATCCGCCTCATGCCCTTCTAAGATTGTGTTTGTTTTAAAGGAAGGAGAGAAATGGATCAGTAATGGAGCTGGTGATTTTGTCGTGTATTTGAAACCACCTGGTGTGGAGGAGATTATAACAAAGGTGTTTGCTGCGGAGACTGAGTACGAACGATGGTCTCTGTTTGATCGAGTGAATCTTGCAACGTCTCTAGTAGATGCAGCCATTGCTGCTGGTCCACGTGGGATGGGTTTCATTTTCACATGGTTGCGGTGTTCATCCATGAAGGTGCTGCCATGGTATAAAGGGTCAAATTACCAGTCAAAGGACGCTGCTCACGCTCAGAAAGTGTTGGCACAGAAGATGGCGAATTTGTGCTGTAATGCGCCAGATCCTCTCTCGCGCCATTTCGCACGCCTATCCCTGGGGACGCTGCCACGTGGAGGAGGCAACGGGGATGATATTCGGATGGGGATTCTGCACATTATGAGACAGCATGGCATTCGTGAGGGGCATCGACCAGGAATTGAGGATGTGTTTCTCGAGTCATGGCATCAAAAGCTTCACACAAACACAACGCCGGAAGATGTGACGATTTGTGAGGCGTATTTGGCATTTTTGCACACAGGAGATATGGGGGAGTTTTGGAGGGTGGCATGGGAGAATGGCAGAATCACTCCAGAATACCTGTCGCAGATGGATCATCCTATTAATCCCAACCCATTCCATTTACCACAGTTGATAGATTCTATGAAACATTATCTATGGATATTGAAAACGACACATGCGGGCGCCGATCTGGATGTTGCATATGAAATGGTCAGGGGCAACCTGGATGGGGAACTCTCCTGGATGATTGGTGACCTCTTGTCTAATAGAGATGCCTGGTGGGCTCCAGGAAAGATTGTTGAAATACGTCACCGTCTATCAGGGTATTGGAAAGGTACTCCAGGGTGCTCTCGAGATATTCTTTTGCTTGATATTGCCCTGGACTCGTATTTTAGAGTGCTTGTTGAGCGAATGGATAAAGCCAGTCTCTCTGCTGACGATTTGATCAACATCGTGAGTATGGTTCTCTCAAACGCAACCATATCATGTGAAAGTGACGTGTTACAAAATGCGCATGCTTTTTGGAGGCGAGTATTTGATGAATCTCCTCGATGGTCTGGATGTTCATGGGCACGACAGGCACTTGCAGCAGCAGACACTCTCATGGTCAGCCTGGAGGATTATGCAGATTCAATCACCACAAACGTGCAACCATATGCTGACAGTTTTGGAAAAAAATGCTCTATAGAAGAGAATTATATTCTGAATTTCTCCGAGGAAGTTGTTCGTGGTCAGAGCCTTGCAGTGCTAGGCCCCATGTTGCAGCACGTATCGGGCTACATTCGACAGGATGCAGACATGGGATCCTGGGAGATTGTGAGTTCAGGCATAGCTGGATCACGAGTTGGTAAACTACAATGTTTGGATAACCTTGATTCCATCCAAGGAGCAACGATTGAAGAGCCAACAATATTTGTGGTTGATAAACTCACAGGGAATGAGGATATTCCAGAGAATGTGGAATGCATTATAACAGGCCAAGCAACAGACGTCCTCTCTCATATCTCCATTCGAGCAAGAGCTCAGTCTGTATTGCTAGCAACATGCTTTGATGCATCGACCCTGGAAGCCATCAAAGGCTTGGCAGAGGAAACAGAGCATGTGCAGGCATCTGTTGATGGCACTGGCACAGTCCTTGTCTCACCTGCAGAAGTAGGCACGGCACAGTCTTCATCAGGAGGAGATTCTTCTGCGACAACAAAAATGAAGACCTTCAAGGCAACCATCACACCATCCCCAACGTGGTCTCTGGAGCAGCCATCCTTTTCAGAAAACACAGTAGGGGGTAAAGCATTAAACCTCCACACACTCTTCAACATTCCATCCATACGCATCCCCAAAAGCCTGGCGATTCCGTATGGAACATTTGAAAAAGTTTTAGAGGATGCCTCCAACACGCAGATCCGACAAAGGATTGAGACTCTCACATCGCAGTTGGCACACGCAAAACCTGGGGCAGGAATCCCTGCAGAACTGGCGGAACTCAGGCAGATCATTTCAGACGAGCTTCAGGTCCCAGAAGACATGTTCAAAGAAGTATCTAAACGGATAGAAGAGATGCATGAATCTCAATTGACTATTTCGTCACCATCCAGCCCTGAATGGTCATCCATATGGAAAGGCATCTGCCATGTCTGGGCCTCTGTCTGGAATGACAGAGCATGGTTGAGCCGTCAAGCCATGAACATCCCAGACGATGCATTATACATGTCGGTATTACTTCAGGAGCTTATTCCTGCCCAATATTCGTTTGTGTTGCACACATCAGATCCAATCACAGGCGCACCAGGCTGTGTTCATGGTGAACTTGTCCTCGGCATGGGAGAAGCTCTGGTTGGAAATTTCCCTGGCAGGGCACTCAGTTTCGCTCAGAATGATGCATCTATTGATATTACGACATATCCATCCAAAACTCACGCGCTGTACTGCGACAGAGAAGATACGGGCGGTATGATGCTTCTCATGGCCCGCTCTGATTCAAATGGAGAGGACTTGCAAGAATTTGCTGGAGCAGGATTATACAGCTCAGTCCCAATCCCCATCACAGGATACACATCCAAGTCAGTATCATACGCAGATGAGCAAATCATTTGGAATGACGACTACAGACAGTCGGTGATAGAGTCCCTCATCACGATTGCTCAGGACATTGAGGCAGCATGTGGCTCTCCCCAAGATATTGAGGGGGTCCTTGACCAAGCAGGAAGAGTGCACATTGTCCAAACCCGGCCCCAGATCATCCACCATCATGAATGATATGCAAGATCAAGATTCGTATATATATATGTAGTAGAATGAGTTCGATCCCAACTGTAAAATGCACTCACTCTCCTAGCAGCATGGGAGGGGGATGCTACTACCTTAAGATGCCCGCTGCTCTTGTCAGCAGCACTCATTTGAAAACATACTTGTTCTTTACTGTCACCGCCAGGACATCCCGCATGCTTGCTTGCTATATATTTTTGATGACATGAAATCATCCGAAAACGCAGGACCCGAGTCCTCTAAAAGAGAGATGAACAACGCAGTGTTTAAAAGAGATTACAACAAAGCCAATTACATGCAATTGTGGCCAATCGCCCTCGCCCCGGCAATCCCATTGGCAGGAATAGCATTAAAAAATCACCCTGTAGCTAGAAATTGGGTTATTGGTAGCATCGCAGTCTCCGTCTTATTCTATGCACATGGGGCAGCTTTGGGAGGAAGTTCATCCGTGACGTGAACCCTATGCTATGCACACAATATTTGGGGGAAGGAATTTTCTATTTCACAAATAAGAAAAGGTGGCGCCCAAATCCCGAAGTACTTTGGGTTCAAATCTTTGGTTGAGATGTCTTCATGCATGCAACACCCCTTGTAACGCCAGTCTATTCATCTTATAACAATGTAACATTGCCTATATGCATTATCCTGTATGGAAATAGGAAAAGGAGAACGAGTGAAGAGGAACATGTGTCTTATGCTGGGCTCCATGCCATGGTACAATTGACGTCGGGATACACCGCGGAGATATTGCTTGCAGGGGCATGTATATGATATTGTGCACGTTGATATACCAGTATAGGAAGGGTGAGCGAGTATGGAGACTGTGAATCGCCTGAGAGTTGAATTGGCTGAAGAGGTCAAGGGTCTGCCGTATGAGTTGCAGTCGTTATTTCCCGATCTGGGGACTGATTTTCTTTATCATACATTTCATGATGTATTGGAGACGGATTTGTTGAATGAGGATGGAGGGAGGAAAGGGGATATCAATCTTGCTGGGACTGAGGAGAATGGTCGACATGAAGAAGAGATCAGGGGGAATGCCGAGGGTGTCGTATTGACGACGGAGGATATTGAGCGATCGAAAAAGGATATTTCTGCTGTTAGGGAATGGTCCAAGAGAGTTGAGAAGGAGGTGTTGCGCGAGGGTATGGATGGTGGATATTGTACTGATTTGGTCAGGTGCATTCTTTGTGGACAGGTGGTTGAGAAGGGGCGTGAACGATTTCATAAGAGATATTGTGTTCGTCAGAAGATGAAACAGGATTTTATTCAACAGAGGAAGGAGCGTGGGAATGCGCAGAGGGGGAGCAATGGTTCATCTAGCAGTAGTTCATCCAGCAGCAGTAGCAGCAGCAGCAGTAGTAGCAGCAGTAGTAGTAGTAGTGACGACGAGGATAGTCTTGTCGATCAGAGGTCGAAAAAGGTCATGTCTAATATAGCCCCGATTGCAATCAAGAAGAAAAAGGTGGGTGCTGAAAAGAAGATGGAGGATGTGGCGGAGGGGGCACTTAGCCCTGTTCTTCGAGCTGCTTCTGCAGCTCGGCAGGGGCGTTCTCCAGGAATACGAAAACGACGATCCGATCATATTGGTCTACCTGGGATGCAGGCAATGCCGAAACGAGTACCTGATGTGGCGACGGGAACTGTTCAACAGCAGCAGCAGCAGCAGCCACCGCAACATGATATTCTTCAGAGAGCCTCTGAGATTTTGCAGCAAAGGCACAGCATGCCTCAAGGGTATTATCATCCGTATCAAATGCTGAGACCACAGCCCCCTATGCATCATATGTCAGGTCAGTATGGGGGATCATTTCCTGGTGGCATGAGTGTTGAACAGCAACGGATACTGGATGCTGAGAGAATGAGGTCACAGATACAGATGCTGCAGCAGCAGCAGCAATATCAGCAAATGGCCATGTTTGGAAGACCATTTCCTCGCGCTCAAGGCATGTTTGGGGGGATGCAGGCACCAATTCCTACATCATCAGCATCCCATGGTGTACCAGAGTTGATCCGGCCTGTGTTTCATCATCAGGCCATGCCGTATCCAAACATGATGCCAGTGTCAAACGGGGTTCCATTCGAAGCAACCGGGATTCCGGCTAATATCATACGACAACAAGATTTTTCTGGGGATCCACCGTCATCATCAACATCGCAGGGGGCTCTTCCTCAGCAGCATGGAGGTACACACAACAATACTATGAATTTTAGTCGTCGTGATTTTAAAAAGCAGTAAATGTTTACATTGTATTCTTGGCACTTTTTCCAACACGAGTCAAATTTTTAAAAGTACGAGAAAGACCTTGGGCCACTGGCTTTTTGGGCAATGCGTCCTCTAAAGGCTTTGCACTGCTGTTCATGTATGTAGGAGCTGGGCTTGCTGATGCACCCTTCCTGAGAGAGGCTTGTGTGGCCTTGAGCCGATTTTTGAAATCGCGATGCCATGTTTTATATCGGACAAGAAGCCTTTTAATCTCATAATCAGAGTCCATGTTAGGTGCCAATGATACTCCTTCGTGTACCTCCCGAATAAATGCTGCGTCATCATTGAAGATTGGTCCCTTCTTTGCAAGTTCTGCATTGAGTGCTGCCACAGCACCTTGCGGTCCTGCCCTTCCGAATGACAACTCATGTTTTGCGGACTGCAAATTTGATCCATTATCTGTTTCTGTATCACTATATGACATGATTGACACCGAGTCTTGGCTTCTTGGTGAATCCACATCTGATGCATTGGCAGTGATGGCAACAACTCTAGCATGCTTCTTTGCACTCAACTGCTTTGCTTGCTGGTCAATCAGGATATTATTTTCATCTTTCAACTCTTCAATTTCCTTCTGTAATTCAACATTAATTCTTTGAAGCTCTTGTAATGCAGAGTCAGGCTCTCTGGGCTGGGCTACAATTAATACTCCAGATGTGTACTTTTGTAGGATGTCACGCATCTCATCCAAACTCATATTAAATTCGGCACCTAGATCAGCCATACTTGCATCTTGACGTTCTTCCTCTTGAATCTTTTGTTCCATCATCTGTCTTTCGTGCTGTTGTCGCTCTTCCTCGGCGTTAAAGGCTGCAATCCTTTCTGCAATTTTTGACCTGAGAAGAGTTTGTCTCCACCAAATTTGGAGGCATCTTGCAGCACGCAGCTTTTCCTGGAATTCCCCACGCACCGTATGTGCCTTGTACACAGATTGTATATGACATGCAGCGACATGACGCTTTTTCAGCTCGATGAATGCTAGTTGGGCCTCGTGTGCCCTCCAACATGCTTGAATATTGATGGATGCCTGTCTCATGTGCAGGAATGGTTGCCTGCATTGATACATCCTTGTCACAGACTGAATCGTCAAGCATGCATCCGTGGCGCGAAGAACGTGATCTTCCAAATGACCAAGGACACCAGCCCTGAAGAACAGCTTGGTCTTTCCAATCTGAAACTGGGACTGATCAATGCCAAAATGATCCAGCAGAGCAGTGCAGATATCCAAAGGCTTCATCGACTCCCGCTCACGAGCACTTACTGGAAGGAATGTCTTGTATCGCTCAGCAAAGTCATTATGAGTGTACCTGGTGGGATACCCTGCTCTGGCAATTCGTGCAACCTCGAGAATGCCACAACATTTGAGCTGGTGCAAGACGAGGCTTTGGTCAAAGCACTCTGGCTTTTGCATAGCGTTGGGCTTGATACACCTCACAAAGTGCAACTGAGACTGATCCAATCGTTCAAGCAACACTTTCAGCTGTTCTCTGAAACGTGAACCAACTGATGCACTCCTACCTCCCTTTGGAGCACCGACACCCATGTGACCAGACAGCATGGAGACAAATCTTGATTGAGAACTCTGAACCAAATTCATCAAATCAGGATTCAACGTGTCCCTATTTTTATCCAAAAAGTGCTGTGACGAATACGAAACTGGTCCAGCATAGTGATGAATTGTGAATGCGTCGCCTGGCTTGTTGGCATTGAAACTAAACTTGCCATGCCCCGAATGGGTCTTGCACACCTTTTCAGAGAATGATGCATCCGTTCCCTTTGGGAACAAGCACTCCTCATCCAGCAATGTCAACAGCCCAAGTCCTTGCGGTGGCTTGCTTTCAATCAAATCAACACAAGCTTGGTTGTCCTCAAACTCCACATACTTCCAATCCACCCCTTCCTCTTCATACATGGCTTGTTCCAGCTTGAATAGATGAGCTGCAAACTGCTGCTGCAAACGCTCATTCGCATAATTGATACACAGCTGCTCGAATGAATTTTCTTTGAAGCATTCGAATCCATATATATCCAGAAGCGACAGTTTTGACATAGCAGACTGCCCATCTTTCCCTTGAAGTGCATCATTCACCAAATGTATCAAGTCTCTGAATTGTGCCTCATACAGGAATTTCGCCAACGCATCCCTCACATCTTGAGCAGTTTCAATATTCAGCTCTTTCACGATGACATCACCGCCTACACACATCTTCCGAGTCGACAAGGCTCCCGCCAAACATGCCTTGGACACACCAAGCAACATGGCAGTGTGCTCGAGTGCCTCATCATCCACAACAGACACTGAATCATCCGTCAAGGCCTCAAATCGAACGTTCCCGAGCCACAATATTGCAGATAATGTTTGCCAGAATCCCATCTGCTTCTCCTCTTCAATCCCAATATCAGCCATGGCATCACACACGAGATGAAAGTTGCGAGCATCATCAACCTTGTCAATCACATCACATCCACTCTTGTTCAAATACGAAAATACAGACGCAGGATTGTCAGGTATTTTGCATGCATCTTTAATCTCTTGAGAAGCACCTCGAATAAGCTGATAGAAAATATGATAGTTCCTTTCACCCTTCAATTGATGCACCACACGCGACTTTTCCAACAGGTATGTCTCAATAGAAGCCCCACAGATTCTATACGATTCGTCAAAATGGATATCAATCAGCTTCCCAAATCGACTACTATTGTTATTATGAAGGGTCTTTGCATTTCCAAACGCCTCCAAGATTGGATTGGTCTCCAAAACCCGATGCTCCATGCCCAACCCTCCAGCCAGCCCTGCAACATACTTCATCACAAACTTGGTCGTCTCTGTCTTCCCCGCACCACTCTCTCCCGTGATCAAAATACTCTGATTCATGCCAGATATCTTCATTTCTTTAAACGCTTTATCCGCTGTCAGAAAAATATGAGCAACGTATTCGTCACTGTCCGAATGATGCCCCATGGCTGGTCTCTTCACATACTTGCTCACCTGCTCCTTGGAATACAACGCATCCACATCTCTGAAAGGATTCACCGCCACCAACACCGGACCAGCATGCGTGTACAGCATAGAATCATCATATCTCTCCTTCAGCACGTGCAAAATACCGGGCTCATTCAAGAATGACAGCTCTGTCAAGTCATCCACCTTTTCCATCACCCCTGGGTTTGCAGGCTCAACAACAGCCACCTCCACAACCTGCCCGTCATCACAACACACCCGAGTACATCCACTCGACGGATCATAGTCTTCTGCAAGGCTACCTTGCCGCCATTCACCATCACTACCCTGCTGCCTGCCAAGACTCTTCCGCGTGGCCAAAACTCCTGCCCCGTCCCCAGAGACTGGCGTGTGAGCAGTATTCCACCACACGCGCATACCCTTTTTCATCGTATCCATGGTTTTATTGAACTAATTATATAGTATAATGCAGAGATCGAGTTGCTTCTGTGGTATCAAGGGTCGTGACGACGCAAATCTCAACCGACACTCGCCCTTGCCAACGACGTCTCTTACTGTCTATCCGTCTGTATTCACCACATATAGTTGTATAAACAAATAGTATGTGCGATTGCTGAGAGGGCAGGGGTGCAAATCAACGGATGTGAGCCATGTGCCATGCCACATGCTACCAACCGTTGAACGACTCCCGAATGTCTGTCCCATGCTTCCTCAACGTTGAGGGGAACATTTGCTTTAAACTTTTAATCAAGGAGAATGTGGGTGGGTGACAGTGCTTTGAGAGGTACATCATCACATCTGGAGAAGACGTAAAAAATTACATATTTGTGACTCTGTAGTTCAATATTGGTCGCAGAATGCTGTGTGTGATGGCAGGCTATGAGAGTGATTGCATGCTGCATTCATGACAAGGAATCGTCTTCTCCATTGTGGTCTATAGTCTCAGATATATCCATCATAGTTTATATTAGCCAATTAATTTAGAGAATAGCATCGTTAGTGTGATTATTAATGCCTGCATCGTCGTTAGAAAGTCAATTACAGCGCATTGCTGTAGCGGCAGGAGTGCGGCCTCCTCAGCCTTCAGATCCGAGTGAAAGGGAGTATGATCCAGTGGGTGTCAAGGGGAAAGCTTCTTTGGTGTACTCATCGTACCAGGATGCGGCTGAGGTGGGGTTGGAGGAGGTGTATGAATTGGGTCTAAAGGGTACGTTTTCTTTTTTTCATGTCTGGGTTCTCTTCGTAGATGGTGTGGGTGATACCTGTGGTGTTTGTGCGTAGGATTTGATGCTCTATGTCGGTTGGATCCACGGTTCCAGAGCTGTCGACAGGCGCTCTTTAGTCAATCGACAGCAGTGTCCTTTGACAGAGGAACATGGGATGCTGAGAGGCTCAAGGGAATTGATGCGCACATTGATCGGTTTTGCAGACTTCTGGGTCCGTACTTTTTGCTGCCTGCTGCTACTCGTGCACTCGAGTACCTGGTTAGAAAGTTTCAAGTGCATGAGAATAATGTGTATGCTTTGATGAAGGCAGCGTTGCCGTATCATGGGACGGCAGAGTTTGTCCGTTGTGTGATGATTATGAGATTGAAGAAGACCTGCTTTGAGTTTTTGAGTCCGATGAAAAAATCTCCGCCGAAAGGAGGGTTGTCTAGGGAATCTTTGGTTCAGAGATGTATCACAGATAGAGCATTGCTGAGGTTCATATGTGATATGGCTCGGGAGTTGTCAGATCCAAAGACGGGGGTGCGATCATGCATGGGGTGGTATGCTGTGGTCCTATGCGAATACATGGGTTCTCAGGAGTCAAGGGTTGATGAAGATTGTATCGCCTTTCTTCTCCCGTATATTATCCATGGAGTCCAGGGTCATGCTGTCACAGAATATAGGGATGCTACATACATGGTCTTGGGGCAATTGGCAAGCAGAGCGCAATTTAGTGAGCAAGTTTTCAATGGTACGTGTTTTAATGTGTCTGTTGGTGAGATCTTTGGATGCCCTAGGATGTGATCTAGTTGTACTCTTTGAGGAGAGATGGTGGATATCAGCATCTTCTCTGGATGACGTGTTTTAAAACAGTTTGTATTCACTGAGGGTGGTTGACGGGTTTCACCTTGCTTTCTGTCTTAATCTCTGCACATATGTGTATTCAATATACACTATGATGATGATGATGATGTTGGATTGCATCTAATGGTCTGTTTTCTTGACTTGCAGAACTGCTTCCAGATATAACGAGTTCATGTACGCCAGGTTCATTGCCTCAAGTGTTGCTCTTGTTGGGATATTTGGCTTCCTCTCAAGAATGCTTCACCCGTCTTCCTGGGAAATGCTATGAGCATTTATCCCGATTGCCCACCTTGTTTTCCGAGTTGAAGCAGCTCACATCAAAGATGCCGCATAGTCATGCATTGGGATATCTGCTATTTGTTGATGCTGCTGAGCATGCGCTGGACAAGGACGAGCATGTTGATTCGTATTCTAGGTTGATTAAGTCATTGGAGATGGGCGAGTATATGAATAGATGTGCCGAATTTTTGTTGGGATTGGCCAAAACGCCAGTGCCTGGAGACAGGCAGACTCGGTTGGTGAGACTGATCAAAGAATTCGACGTGCACCATGGGGACGTTCTTGAAAAAGCTCTGAATGAGTATCTTGCAGTAGAAGATCGAGATTCTGAAGAAAGATCGTGCTTGATGGGAGTCCTTGGCAAATCCCTGGAAGACACAGTCCGGGCGCCTCTGATAGATGCCAATGTCACTCTTGCAGCTGGTGTCGATCATGCCTCGGCTGCGGTGCGAATAATGGCTCTGGAGAAATTGAATGATATTTTCAAATCTGATGGAGCAACGAAGGAGGAATCAGAGACCATTTTAAAGGGGGCTCTGCTCCGAAGGCTCCATGATGATGACTTTGGTGTTGTGCTGACAACCCTAAATTTGGATCAATTGCCCCATCTTATTCCGGAAAATTTGCTCATGGAAAACCTCATCATGTGTATTGAAAGATGCATGAAAATTATATATTCCAAGCAGGATGGGAAAAAGTCCCGTGCGTTGGCTAGAAAATCAGCAAAAGTTGCCCTGCAGCATATTGCATTGATGCAGAAGGAGGAGACACTTTTGGTAGGAGTTCTCTTCTCTGTCCTGCTTGCTGGCACCCACTCGTACAAACTTTCACTCAAGAGTTTAGAGCTATTGATAAAAAATAAGGGCACTGTGATGTCAAAGGTCCTTGAGCCGGTGTACAAAAGGTATAACATGGGTGCAGTAGCAAATGGTACAAAGCGCTCTAGGAGTGGTGAAGCAACAGGCCATACTGAAGGATTTGATGTTGACGCGTTTAATCAAGATATAATCCAAACTCTATCAAAGGGCCTCTTAAAAGAAGACGAAGCTCGTAATGTGCTGTTTGGGGTACTTGAGCATAGTGATGTCAACTCCTCAGCAAAAGCAGTTATTGCCTGTGTTATGGAGTCGGCACTCATGTCTACTGGAGGTAAAGATACGTTAAAGAAGGATGCGATCGCTCAAAAAGCCATTCAATGGTTTTACAACGAGGCAGATGATTTGCTGCACTCGCAGAGGAGGAAGAGTGAAGCATTCAAGTCTCTGTGGGATTCAAGGAAAAAGTCGCTGTCTTCTAAGTCTCTGCTTGACTTGGCATCAAGGTCTACCCATCTGTGTGCGATCGAACCCGAACTCTTGCTCGCAGCCTTGTCAAATATGTCAGAAAAATCTTTACGGAATATGAGTGAGCCTGCACCCATGGAGCTGTATGGGTACTTGGCGACCCTATCACCCAATGTGTGGTTCCAGCATTTGGGTGCTTTGCTAGAAAAGCTAGAGGATCCTGTGGCTTCGCTGATCACTTTCTGGGAAGAGGCATGCATGGAAGATACATCACTCGGTAAAACAGCATCACCAGCTTTAAAACAATGGTCAGAATACATTTCTTCGCAGAAACTGTCAGGTGATCAGAAGAAATCAGTTGCAAAGAGTCTTGTCAAGTTACTCTCAGCATTATCCAATACATCTAGAGGTGTGAGACAGGCCGCCTTGTATTCATCTACAACTCTGTTAGATTCCATCGAAAATTGGTGGCCAGTCAAAATCGAACTTTCAAAATCCGTCGTGGAGTCTTTGCTGGAAGTGATTGTGAAGAGCCAAGAGAGAATTCTGGCTGATTCTGACGGTTTGGAGTACCTGCTGCAGCAAATTATCGGGCAGCAAGATGCAAAAAGTAGAAAGAAAATGAAGAGTCCCAAATCTAGGGATGTCAAGCCTGCATTTTTTGATCCTGAAAGTCTGGCTTCCTTCCTTCTGCAGGAGCTACAGAGTGATACCCAGTTGCAGCATACTCCTCTCCTCCTTCGTATTCTACAGGTTGGTGGGGCTGCAGAAAGACTTCCCGCAATCTGTGCTACGATATTAGAGAGATATTTCACAGATATTGAGACGGAAAGATTTGTGTCACCATTGAATCCAACTCAGAGAGCAGCCTGCCTAGAAATGTTACATGTGCTCAATGATCCCGATATCAACCGTGTCGGTTCACAGTCAGACAAGGCTATCTTGATGTCCGCTCTGAAGTCATCTACTTGGAAAGATGAGCCCAATTTACGACAAATTGGACTGTCTGCTTTGTCAAAATGTGTGTCATCCTCAACTTCAGTAGAGGACTTGCAAAATGCTGCAGAGGTGCTGATTAGTGCAGCGTCGACAGACTTGGACGAAAGTTGTCGAAAAGCAGCGCTTTCTACCTTGGAGATATTGAAATTGTCATCTGACGTGGTTGTACCATTTTTGAAGTTGCCTCAATCATCTCATGAGCAAGGCAAAAGACAGAAGCCAACTGCAAAGCAGGCAGCATTGGAAGCACAGAATACAAGGGGAGAATCCATGTCGCTTTGCCTGCATACCCTTGAACTTTTGCAATGGAAACGAGATATTGAAGATTTTGAAAACTTCACCAAGCCTGTGCAGTCACTCATACAGGAATTCATGGTTCTCTCAAAGGACTTGCAAACTTCTGCAGGTGATTTGGACAGCGAGATGCAAGGTCCTGCAGTTGCGAGTTATGGTCTGCAACTGTGCCTAAACATCCTTCTATACATATCGGAAACACCAACACTTGAGAAGAAGGTGAGAAAATATTTCAACACTGGACTCATTGTTGATTGTGCAAGCAGCAGGGCTGATCATGCAGTGAGCACAGTTGCCCTGGATCTTCTCCGTTCAAGGATTGATTCTTGCCCTGAAGACGCCCTTGATCATATATTAAAAACTGTGGAGACGGTTTGCCGCATTGTTTCTGATGAATCTGACAAATATAGTGCACTATTAGCCTCCAAGTCATTGTCCACTGCAGCTGCTGCCTGGATTTCAGGGGGCAATTCAATGCATGACTTAGTGCCAAATGTGATCGATTCCATCCAAGATACTTCCTTTTCTCGCAAATATGCCATTTTGGGGGCGCTCGTAGATTCTATGCCATCGAATGCGGCAGAGACAATGGCCTCCATTTCTTACCATCTGTTGATTTCTGATGATCTTGGTGAAGACTCATGGAAGCAAGACGCTGCGGTATCAATTCTCTCAAAGGTATGCATATATGTATGAAATCTGTATTTATTCTTGGAGGCGATGACGATATCCAAATTTGCACGTCAGTCTGATCTCTTGATGAGCATTACACACAAGTCCAATTGCTGTCCGAGCCCCAGACAGGTCAACACAAGCGCTGTGATGAATATTTACAAAACCTGAAATTTGAATGCAGAACAATAAAGCAGATTGTATATCTGCTTTGGGATGGCTCCTTCAGATGTGTCTTGCACAGGATACAAGTTACGATGTTCAGCTGCAAGTCAATGCAATGACATACAAGCTCATGATGAACAGCATGAATGCACTCCAGCGCATGCAACAAACAAATCCAAGTATACTTGAATCGTACGAGATTATTATGCAATCCATCTTAAGACAGTTACAATTGATTGGGAAGGCCAGGGCAAAGAGTTCAGATCCTCGCCTCCTGGAAGTTGAAAATGGTGCATACAAAGTCCTCAATGCACTGAAGGAAACAATGGATTCCACCCAATTCATTGAATGTATGTTACGATCTTTACTTCACAAAGACACAACTGAAGCCATGGCCAGGAAATCGCTATCTCTATTAGGACAAGTTGCATCTGATATAGATGAAGAAGAGTTGCTGCACACATCCTTCTATCAATGCGTGCATGACACGGTAGGTGCATGCATATCGATCGTAGACGTCCATGGTAAAAAGTCAGAGATCACTCGCCAAGTTGCTCTGGAGACTTTGGGAGCATTCAGCAGAAAGTTTGGTGCACACTACCATGACATTTTCTTGCAAGCCATTCCTGCAACAGTCGATTTGGTGAATGAAGAGGAACTGCCTGCCATTCGAGGAACTGCGCTCGTTTGTCTATCATCATACATCAATTCCATGAAGAATGGGGTGATCCCAATGATTCCAAGAATAGTTCCAGCAATCATCCTCGGCTCCTCTGCTGCTCTGGAAGAAAATGCCACTCAGATGTCTCGACTTGATCTCTCTGCATCTTTGACAGCACTCGAAGCTCTAGCACAGAATCTTGGAAGCTTTATGGCGCCAAATATGATTGATATCCTGAGGATACTGTTACATGAGAATGTAGTCAACTCTGAGGACGAATCATGCAGGAGGTTGGGAAAATCCTGTTGCAGTATTATCTCATCACAAATACCTGCAAGGCTCTTGCTCGATCCATTATGCGAGATGATGGGAGAAAAAGAAGGACTGCATGGCTCTTCATTACGAAGTCTGTTTGAATTGGCTTCTGTTATGATTTATCACATGGACTCGACAGCTGTAGCCACGTACCATGCCTCTGTCTTCTCCCTCATTTTACAGGGGTTGGATATTCGCCGAAATGGTGATGAGGAGCCAGACATGGTTGACTCCATAGAATCTTCTGTGGTTGATTCAATGGTGCAATTAGTTCTCAAATTGAATGAGACAAAATTCAAACCTCTCTTCTTTAGGTTTGTGGAATGGGCAACAACAAATCCAGCTGGGGAGACAGCCCCGTCTCCAGAGAGAAAGATTGCATTTTTCCATGCCATCAGTGTACTAACGGAGAATCTGAAATCCGTCTTCACTCCATATTTCGCCTCCCTGGCGAAGCCAATCGTGCAGATACTCGAGGACCAGCAAGCTGCTCTCCTCTTGCGAGTCTTGGTGTTAAAGTCACTTACTCGTTGCTGCATATATGATACAAGTGGGTTCTTGGACGAACATCACTTCAGCAAGCTTTTAGATCCCTTGATTGAGATCATGAAGAGTCAAAATGGAGAGCCTGAGGATGACCAAAAGGATAGTGCATTGGTGACTGATGCTGCCATTGATGATATGATCCCATCGCCAGAGGTGAGAGCATCACTTGGCGTCTTGGCACGCTATACAATCGCGTGTATATCTCAAATGGCAACCGCATCTGGATCAAACAGTGAATCTCGATGGAGACCACTGCACCATGCCGTGCTCATGGTCACCAGAGCATCCCACGCTGATGCCCGCCTTGCTGCCCTGGAAACAACCATGGCCATATGCGATGCCCTACAGGAAGAGTACCTCACCTTGCTGCCAGAGGCTCTACCATTCCTGAGTGAGCTTCTCGAAGATGAGGATCCTCGCGTAGAAAAGAGAACTGTGGAAGTCCTGAAAAAGATGGAAGATGTGTCAGGAGAAGACTTGAAACAGTACTTGCAATGATTCATTGCATTCTTCGTATTCTTAGGGTGTAGAATTACACAAAAAACTCGTATTGATAATACACGGAATGAGTCAATGTCACTATATATCCATCAACATGTTCATTTCTTCAAAATTATACCACGCATTCATTTCCCGCAAGTAGTAGCAGTGGCTCACTGTGCCGCCCCTCTCCTGCTTTCAGATGTCATGTGACTCACCTTCTCCAGTGCAGACTTGTACCTTGGGGATCCACTCACCCCAGAAGATGGAGATGCAACTGATTCTTCTTGAGGCATCCAGCCCCGCACATTGGAGAACATCTTCAACAAAATACCCATTCTTTGGGCAACATTCACACTCATCAATGGCCTTTTCACGCTCCGTGTTCCTTCCGCACGGAGAGGAGAGATATTGTTTATTTCATTGATCACAGTACTTGCTGCAGGGTGACCCCTCTGGTCAACCCTGTATCTGTCATCATTCTTTGTTGCTCCCAAGTATTCGTTCCGAGACGCCATGGCCACACCATCATGGCGATCCCTCATCTGACGACGCCCCTCCATCTCTGTATTATAGAATGCATCAGGTGCATTCTCACCATAATATCCAGCCCTCTTCTTCGAGTCTACCGCAGTCCCTCCTACGGAATAGGTTGCCCTCAACACGGGCTGGCTCGAGTTGAAGGCAACAACCCTCCCACGGGGTGCTCCGACACTCCGACATGCTTGATTATTCATATAGACCAACATGGATATTAATTCACAAGAATATGCGTGATAGTAGAGACACAACAACTGTCGGAAGATGAGAAACGCCGGAAAGATTCAGTCAAGAGGACAATCGCCGTTGTTTCCCTTTTCGACACGAAAAATACTGCGACAAATATGCTTCACAATTTAAAATTGACAAGAGGCAAACCGCAACGCGTTGTAGTAGTAGTGGCCTGCGATGCTCCCAAAACCCGCCACCCACATCTCCTATCAAACAATCCATTCGACGGTCTATTACCTATTATACGGTCAAAGGACCTCTATGATAGGGGCATGTGGGATGGAAACAAATGGCAAAATCACCATCAGGCCCAGCTTGGGAACACACAAGAGTACATTTAGAAAATCATTTGTTGCTCATTCTGCATGCATGCATGCATGCGAATTTTCCCTGATATTGACATCGCTATTAGATTTGATCAGATCGTAGATACATCGTCATCGTTTTAGATCAATCGGCTCAGAATGATTGCTGTAGTCAAAAGCCCTAGTTCTGTTGGGAACAGTTGCATCCTTCGCGCTGCGAATGGGACTGGGATTCAAGGGCCATCTGTGTCGTTTAGAAGTAATAGAAGTAAAAACACAGTGAGAAGGAGAAACGCGGGTGTCGTTTCAACGTGTGCTTTGAGTACAGAGGGCGAGCAGGCTGAGAAACAATTCAGTGCGTTTGATAGAGTGTCTATTCTGTCTGAAGCTCTCCCTTACTTGCAACGATTTCGTGGAAAGACTATTGTCATTAAATATGGAGGAGCGGCGATGAAAGATGAGTCGCTCAAGGCCCGTGTGGTGACTGACTTGGTGTTGCTGGGAACAGTGGGGATTCGGCCGGTTCTGGTGCATGGGGGTGGTCCTGAGATTAATATATGGCTCAGTAAGCTTGGTATTGAACCAAATTTCAAGAATGGGCTGAGAGTGACGGATGCTGATACGATGGATGTGGTGGAAATGGTGTTGGGGGCTCGTGTGAACAAGTCTCTGGTGAATTTGATACAACAGGCCGGAGGGCAGGCTGTTGGTCTGTGCGGGAAGGATAATGATACGATTCTCGCCCGTCAAATGGTTGAAAAGGATATTGGATTCGTCGGAGAGGTGACCAGTGTGGATGCGCGATTAATTGAAGGGTTGGCTGCGCAAGGGTATATTCCAGTCGTGGCCTCTGTGGCGAGCGATGGAAAAGGCCAGGCATTGAATGTGAATGCTGATACAGCGGCGGGGGAGATTGCAGCTGCTTTGAGGGCTGAGAAATTGATTTTGATGACTGATGTGGCTGGTGTGTTGCATGATAAGGATGATCCAGAGTCAATCTATGCTGAATTGTCTATTAGAAAGTGCAACGAGTTGGTTGAACAAGGCATCATTGCTGGTGGTATGATTCCAAAGGTTGATTGTTGCATCCGATGTTTGAGTCAAGGGGTAGCTGCCACTCATATTATTGATGGAAGGCAACCTCATTCGTTGCTCATGGAATTGTTGACAGATGAAGGTGTGGGCACCATGATTCAGGGATGATGTCTTGTTTTCTGTGTAAATGTGTTACATATTTCCATATCATGGAACTCATTTTTTCTATCTACCCTTTTCTTCTGTCTTATACGGAAGAAATATACATGTCATGTTGCGTTCTATTGGGAGAAATCTCAGATACCTGCATGGCAGTTGACAGTTTTTTGGGGACATCCATAGAATGATGCATGATTGTTGGTGGATCAGGTGCAGCTTGTTGCAATGCCTGAAACAATCGCTGTCCTTGAGATTTTCCCACACTCGATATAGTGCGTGATCTACTTCTTCCGTTCATTCTGAGAATATGTTTATCGCTCGATATCTGCTGATTGATTTCAGTGCATGGGGGAGACACACCACCGCTACAGCTTTGTGAGTATTTTGCCCCAGATGATGCTAGAAGCATTCGCAGGCCCCGAGTAGAGTGCTGAACTTGATCCGCTTTCGCAGGGGCATATTTCTCTGTGTATTCGTTCTCGCAGTACGTATGCTGAATATTTTCCTCCGCCCATCGCAAGCGTGGCGGTGACTTGCGTCCAGACACATCTCGCTTCAAAATGCTCTTGGGAGGCCCTGGTGTTTTGCCAGTATCATCATGGCATTGCTCAGCATGATATTTTTGTCGTACTGCATATATATGCTCCCAATCCTTTTCTATGTCAGTCATGTAGGTTTCCAGCGCCTCGTCTCCGTGTTCCCGTCTCACAGACTCGACAGCCTCATGTTCCAACTGTACAAGATCAACCTCCATGTCCAAGTCAACACCAGCCGCATTTAATTTAGCCCATTCTTCTCCAAGCTTGTAATACTTGGCAAGTCGTGTGTTGATGACGCATTCTCGCAGCTTGGTGAACAACTCGTTTTCAATCTCACGCTGCTTACCAGCTCCTCCATTCTTGCCCCACCTCTTCCTCAAGAGAGCTCTCATGGATTGCACGCGGACAGGCGGTGGAGACGCCTTGTTTGCCGTATTCTCAGCACAGGGCACATCTTCGGGACTAAGATCTACATTGTGATTTCCAATTCCAATAGATGTGTGCGATACTGGACTCTTGTCGCCTTGTTCAACATGCTGTGCACCATCATCATTGGGAACCCACACATCAGGGATATTGAAACCCTCAAACACGTCCTCCGCGGTCGGTGGAAGAACCATATCCTCAACAATAGCACATAATTGCGGGGATAATGCTGATGTCGCATCACCGGATTTGTCCGCATCAGCACCATGCTGCACCATGTTCACCAGAGAGACTTCTTGGGCAGCTGATCCTCTGAGAGACGACAGTGATGCCTCTGCACTCCCAGCATCTACACATTCCTTCTCAATTGCATCTTCTCCTACGTCAGGTTTATTAGTATCGATATTGGTGTCATCATCGTCGTCATGCGCACAGCAGCCCCGCTCCACCGCTCCAGTATCCAGGGGACCAGGAGATCTGGGAACGTCCCTATCAATGAGATCCAACATTTTCACTCCTCTCGATTTCACCTTGACAAAAGGTTTCACATGGTCTACTTCACGATTATTATTATCTTTCTCTACATGTCTCGCGGTCGTATTGATGGACAGACGCTGTAATAATTGTTGCCTCAATTCTGACCGTGACACTGTCTCAACAGGCTTTGCCACCCCAATATCAACCGTTGGAACGTTCCGCACTATTGTCGACGAGGACAAGATCCTTTCATACGCATCATCTGTATCAAATGTTTCAGAATCACCACCACTGGCAGCATTGTCGTCATCATTGCCATGACCATGTGAGTGAATCTCATCATCATTGCAGAGCGGAATACTCGGACGACTCCATGCCACATCTCCAAACCTAAACGCTGCTTTCACCACATCCTGAACCGCCATGGCGACTCGGGCCGTCAACAATGACCCCTTCCTCAACAAGTCACTTGCAAACGACCAACACCGACTCATCTTTCTCGCACCACAATCCTCCTCCTCCTCCTCCTCCCCATCTCTCTTCCTCTTCAGTACCCGACCAGATCCTTCTTCTACATGAGACGGTGTCTCCTCCACAACGCCACCGATGCTCATCATACCGTGGCACAATGTATATATATACCTCTATTGTGTCTTGACAACCACCGCGGAACGATCATACACGAGTAAACCCCTCTTCTTGAGAACAATCGAGCAATTACCTATTCCAAGTATATCCAATCAATGATATCAACGCTCTTCAGGACACTAGTACATCGATGTCGTTGTTACGCTTGAAAATGCCATTCCACATTCGCGTGCTAACAACCAGACATGTACTCTCTCTCCGGAGGCTATCTGGACTCACCACCCCAGTATCCTTCACAAACTATTCCAAATGAATAGTTACACTGAACCCTGCACGCTCCATCGACCTATACGCAGGATTCGGATCATTTCAAATAATAACGTCTTAATAAAGACAATAAAATAATGTCGTTTAAAAATGACAGTACCGTCACAGTACCATGAATCACCTCCTCTCTTGGCGCAAGTCAAGAACAAGGCTGTTTTCCTTTTAATAAAAGTGAATGAAAAATAGGAGAAGGAAGGAACAGATTCGGTGCATTGCTATCGATTCTGCCCTCTATCAGAGTGTTTTCATTAGATGAAACTCCTTTGCCATGCAACAGGTTTTGTGAGCGCATGCGCTCCACAGAATAGCCTCGATTCGAGGCGCATGGAATGCATTAAAAGTCTTCAAAATTCAACAGTGAAACATTGTGTCAAATTGCTGAAGAAGAAATCCTATAGAGAGGAGACGGGGAAATGCATCCTGGCTGGGACTCGGGTGGTGGAGGAGCTTGGGCCCCATGTGGATGTTGCATGTCTCTTTTATCAACCGGATATACTGACGGATGACGCTGCTGCGAGGATTCATGATCTGATTGAATCAGAAATGTCCATGGCAGTGTCCTCTGGGGTCATGGGAAAGATTACTGGGCTGGAGACGGTTTCTCCGAGTATGGTTGCTGCTGAAGTACACATGCCTCATATGGCTGATTTTACATCATGGGAGCCTGGGACAATGACACGGTTGCTGGTGTTGGAGTGCTGTCAAGACCCTGGGAATCTGGGGACATTGTTGAGGAGTGCAGTTGCCTTTGGCTTTGATGGGGTCTTCCTGCTTCCTGGGTGCGCTGATCCTTTTAATGATAAGAGTATACGGGCAAGTAGGGGAGCGTGTTTTCGAATTCCTTTGAGCAGCGGTAGTATGGAGGACTGGCAGGGTGTCTGTCATCATCATGACCTCGTGCCTCTGGTGGCCGATATCAACGGCACTGAGCATCGGGGTGGTGTTGTCAATTCAAGTCCCCAGGGAGATATTTCGTACCTAGGTGATAGTAGTACTAGTAGCAGCAGGGTTAGTTTGGCTGTTGGGAGTGAAGGGCAGGGTGTGTCTCATGCCATGAGGGATGCCTGCATCCCTATTGAGATACCAATGGCCGATGAGATGGAGAGTTTGAATGTTGCAGCTGCAGCGTCCATCATCATGTGCGCTCTATCCCCAGCAGGTTTTCAAGTATTTCATACGATTGACGCCGCGTTGAAAGATGCATGAATGAACGAATTCGTAGTGTTCTTAATGTTTTAATTACAGCGATTTCTGACAATTTGATTCCGTGAAAGGAAAGATTCCTTTGCGCAATGCGCGAGGGTATATGGATACCCCTGAATGGCTCAGAGCATTAATGCATTCAGAACGTACAATTGATATACATACCAAGGCAATATTGGTTGGGTTTTTCAGTTTCTGTGTATTTTGGGGCACATACGGCTGTCATTCGTATTTCCTTGGCAGTGACTGACTGGTAGCATTCTCTATTCCCTGGCTACTTGTACCGCTGAATCAGTCAGATCAACGTTTTTTTTAATCAAAAATAGTATATCTCAGTAAAGAGGGGCGGAGATACCATGGTCAAGGTATGTGATGGCATATGGGTTTATTCTCTTGCCTTAAGGCAAGCTTGTCGTCTCGCCTTTTTTTCATGGATGGATGATGACGACCGTGACTACGACTCCATCTGCAGTTTGGGAATTATCTGGAGGCAAATCAGCGTCCGGAATGGAAGCCGTATTATATCAATTACAAGGCGCTGAAGGATTTGATCAAGTTGGGAGCTCAGGAGGCAGCAACAGAGTCTGTTGGGCAGGATGGGTCGCCTCGTGAGACGTCTCTGTCTGTTGTTCGTGCTTTCCGAAAGCAAGATTCTGCAGAGGAGAGATTTTTCAAAAGATTGGAAGCAGAAGTTTCCAAGGTTGGGGCATTTACAGCAGAATTGGTGTCCAGTCTGAGGAATAAGATGAGCGTGTTGCAGGCAGAGGTTGCCAAGGTGGTGGACAAGTCTCGTGATGATCCTGAGGCAGAGAAGCAGCGTCAAGCCTTATTGGAGGAAGCGAAAAAATATGCTGATGAGTTTTTAGCTCTAGAGAAATACGTGAATCTGAATTACATGGGATTTCATAAGATTCTGAAAAAGCATGACAAGAATATTCCAACAGCTCCATGTCGGCAGTTTTATGTGGCGCATCTGCATAATCAGCCATGGGTTCAGGGTAATTATTCTGATCTGATGGTGCAATTGTCAGTTTTGTATTCTCAGGTTCGTGGGGATCAGCTTGCAGAGGCGGCAGGTGGGTCTGCACAGGCATTCAAGAGGTCGACAACAAAGTATTGGATCAAGACGGATGATGTGACTGCGGTCAAGAAAATCATCATTGAGAATATGCCTGTGTTTGTGTTTAATCCAGAGAACTATACTGGGGATTCTCAGCTCGTGAATTCTGTGTATTTTGATAACGAGTCTTTGGAGTTGTATCATGGGCGGTTGGATAAAAAGCCTGGAGCATTGGCTATTCGGATTCGCTGGTATGGTCCCAATGAGCCAAAAGGAAAATCTGTTTGTTTTGTTGAAAGAAAAACTCATAGGGAATCCTGGAAAGGAGAAAAGTCAGTCAAGGAGAGATTCACGCTTCCAGAGGAGAGGATTGTGCCATATATTGAAGGGGAGTACACTGTCGAGGAATATGCTGATGGGTTGAGAGCCAAGGGGAAATCCGAGGCTGAAGTTGAAAAAGCATCTATTTTGTTCATGGAAATTCAAAGGACTATTGAAGCAAAGCAATTGAAACCGTTTGTCCGCACACAGTATATGAGATCTGCATTCCAAATGGGACATGATAGGACCGTGTCATTTACCCTGGATACAAATCTGATTATGCTTAAAGAGAATCCTGAAGGTCATCCTACATGCTCGTTGTCTGGAAGATGGTATCGAGACCCAAAGCTTCCAATTCACCGCACAGAGATTACCAAATTCCCTCATGCTGTTTTGGAGATCAAGTTGGCATTGCCTGATGGGGAGGCTCCTCCAGAGTGGGTCCAAAATATGATGTCGTCTGGTTTGATTACTGAGGTGCATAAAATGTCAAAGTTCATCCACGGTACAGCTGTATTGTTCCCTGAACTTGTGCAGGCAGTGCCATATTGGATTGATGACGAATCTATCCGGGAATCCATCAAGCAGAGCGGTCCAGATCCGAATGAAATAAGCTCCTCTGCGTTAGATGCAAATGCAGCAGAGAGGCATAGCAGGAAACCTAGAAGAAGGGGATTGGATCCTGCTGCAACCATGAATCACCCGCTCTTGGGCGAGGCGCCAACATTGGCACTGATGCAAGGAAGTGGGCAGGACAAGGAATATATGGAGACACCTTGGTGGAACCCATTCTACAGACATGATGGACCTAGGACATCAATTCCACAGCGATTAGAACCGAAAACGTTCTTAGCCTCAGAGAGAACATTCCTCTCGTGGTTGCACATGGCCATCACCTTGTCTTCGATTGCTGCTGCATTGCTTGCATTTGCGTCCACAGCGAAGAAGACAACGGACCCAATGCACGCACTGTCCAAAAATCTGGTCGAGTTTATTGCTCTCATGCTTCTCCCACTTGGAGTATTCATCGTTGCCTATGCACTGATGGTCTTCTTGTGGAGAAATTCTCAAATTGCACTCAAGCAAGCTTCGTACATTGATGACAGGCGAGGACCGTTGCTTTTAGCAACTTTAGTGGTGTCTGCATTAAGTGCAATTTTCGTTGTGAGTTGCATGGATCTGTACGATCAGATCAACTCTGGCCAATTTACCCCCAGCCCGGCTCCTCCAGTCCCAGCATCACCTCCTGCCATGGAATTCATGCACTAATTGTCGCGTGTCACGTCTAATTTTTATTTTGTAAGTATGTCTAAGAAAACAGTAAAGATTTTTGTTACAATATGTTGCTCTTGCCAATTGAATAGAACTACATTAGATGGTATATATAATGTGAGTAGGAGTGTTACCCCATCATACTACATACCATTTTTTCATATCATGAAGTTGTACCATTGCCAAGAGACACGAGGCATCGAGAGAAAAAGACTACTGTATGGACAAAAGATCTATTCAAGGCCAAGCCTTCGCATGGCTGCCAACGTATCAGATTTGGGGTCAGCAGCAGCAGGATTCGAGCTCTGGCCTGCAGCAACGTACTGCTCTCCCCCAGCAATTCTCTTGGGTTGATCTATTTGATTCTTGGAGCCACTTGGTCCGGCAGCAAGGCCAGGGACTCCGCCTGCCTGCTGTCCAGCAGGACTGGGAGAACTACCTCCTTGCTGTTGATACTTCAGGATTGTCCAATCAAAGACATAATCCCAGACAAACCCTTCCCGAACAAACAAATCCCTGAAAAGCTTTCTGAGGTATGAATAGTCTGGTTTATCATCAAATCTCAGCGACCGTGTGTACTGGAAATACACAACAAACTCTGTGGGGAATCCCTTGCACAGAGTCTCTGTAGGAGTTGCCATTTTCTTCTCACTGATCTTCTCATACTTTTGTTTCTTTGTAGCTGCTTTCAGCCCCTGCCATGGAAGAGACCCCCTCAAAAAGTACATGAGAACATATCCTAGTGACTCCAAATCATCCCTTCTCGACTGCTCAATCCCCAAGTGCGTGTTTATAGAAGCATACCTTGCTGTTCCTGTCAAGTTCTTATTTTCACGATACGGGATATGAATGTGAGATTTTGGATCCCTATATTTCTTCGCCAGCCCATAATCTATCATATACACTTGGTTGGCCCGGCGCCCAAGTCCCATGAGAAAGTTGTCTGGCTTGATATCTCTGTGAATAAAGGACTTGGAATGCAAATACTCGATACGAGAAAGCATCTGATCCGCAAGCATCAATACAGCTTTCAGGCTAAACTTTCTATTGCAAAAATTGAACAAGTCTTCCAGCGATGGACCCAACAGGTCAATCACCATGACATTATAGTCTCCCTCTACTCCATACCATCGAATATTTGGAATCCCTGTACCTCCTTGCAGTATTTTATATATCTTTGACTCGTACAACAGCTGTGGATGCTTTGTCTTTGTAGACTCCAATTTAATCCCAACTTCTTCCCCCGTCAACAAATGCGTTCCAATATAAATATCCCCAAACGACCCGGAACCAATCTTCCGTCCCAAACGATACTTGCCCTACAAGAGAAAAAAACCAACCGCATTCATACCAGACCATCCCTCACATACACCATATACAACTATAACGTACAGCTATGCGAATCTCCATCGCTGATCAATGAACACGATCAACGATACAAACCAAAGATCAGCCCTTGTGTGTGCTGTTGTTGCTCTCAAGGAAAAGAGGGGGGCTCTACTACCGGCGGATCGCACGATACCAAACACTCAAGTACACCCGGAGATCACACTAAATATTATCTGAGAATAAAAAAGGACCGTTGCACAATGAAATACAGCGAGTGATACAACCTCAGAACCCGAGAAGTCGTGATGAGCGTCAGTGACATTCACGCCGTTGCTTCTTTATTGCAACACGTCGCCCGACTTTAGAGGTCTCTGAACATCAGTATATTAATTCTAATGTAAATGACAGCATTTTGGCAGGATGGCAACCAGTGTACAACCCAGGCGACTGGGTCGGTATGAGAGATCCGCGTTGAGATGACTGGGGTTGATTGTATCCTATCCAACCACACCGTTGACAGAAGGTTTTAAGCGATCACAAAGTATTCTAAATGCGGTTGTACGGAATTAAATATACAATCCATCTCACGTTCTTTCAATAGGAACCTGCATGCCAGCCTTCTGAGGTGTATATATTTACTTCAAATTCAATATGTACGTTTATATTGCATGCATGCACAGGGATAGAATCTCTTAGGAGGCCGTTCTTGGGTGGTTTTGGTGGGGCTGACGGCAGGAAACTGTTTTTGCGCCAGAGTGGCGTTTCTGTCGTTCAATGCCTTGGTTATATTTCATGGTGTATTTTTAAAGGATATACAAAAAGCATGGAGGTGATGCATTGTCTCTGTTTGTGCAGGGTGAGTGATTCCAAGAAGAAGCGTTTGGAGAAGAAGGAGAAGAAAGGTAAGCTTAAGCCATCAAAGAGCAAGGGTAGCTCTTTGAATGGATCTACAAATGATGTTAATGGCTTGGCTGTGGAGGTGGAGGAGGAGTTGGGGCTGAATGATCGTTCTACGACTGGAGTTCTGACGAGTCATCCTCAGTCTCGTGATATACACTTTGAGTCGTTCACATTGTTGTTCCACGGGCATGAACTGTTGCAAGATACAAAGCTTGAATTAAATTATGGAAGACGGTATGGATTATTGGGGCCTAATGGCTGTGGAAAGTCGACACTGTTGAAGGCATTGGGGGCAAGGGAAGTGGATATTCCGGAACATATTGATATTTACTTTTTGGATAGGGAAATTGCGGCATCTGATATGACTGCGTTGGAGGCGGTGATGTCTGTAGATGCGGAAAGGACCAAGTTGGAGAAGGAAGCAGAGTATTTGATGGATAAGGAAGGACCAGAAGTGGAGGCTCGAATGGAGGATATTTATGAGCGCTTGGATGCTTTAGAAAGTGATATGGCTGAGGTTCGAGCTGCTTCTATTCTGCATGGTCTTGGATTTGATAAAGAAATGCAAGCAAAGAAGACGAGGGATTTCTCTGGTGGATGGAGAATGCGAATTTCCTTGGCTCGTGCATTGTTTGTGGAGCCAACGTTTTTGATTTTGGATGAGCCGACAAATCATTTGGATTTGGAAGCATGCGTGTGGTTGGAGGATACGCTGAAGAAATGGAAACGTATTTTGTTGCTGGTATCCCATTCACAGGATTTCTTGAATGGTGTGTGTACAAATATTATCCACATGCATCAGAAGAAGCTCAACTACTATTCAGGTATGTTTGTTGCGTGTGCACTCGCATTACATGTTGTACTGAGGGTGGTTCTGGGGGTGATGCAATTTTTTCTTTGAGCAGTACGCGGCGGATCAACCGTGTGCTGCATCTGCTGAAAAAACTTTTGCTTGAACGCTTGGCTTCTGACCCGTGAACTGCTCTCTGGTTGCTCCTGTGTATTGTTCAGAGGTGGTCTATGAATGTGCCAATGAGTATATATATTTGATGTTCTTGTGTAGGTAATTATGATACGTATGTGAGAACCAGACAGGAACTGGAGGAGAATCAGATGAAGAAATACAGATGGGAGCAAGAGCAGATTGCCAATATGAAGGAGTACATTGCCCGGTTCGGTCACGGAAGTGCCAAGCTTGCACGACAGGCACAGTCAAAGGAAAAGGTGTTGGCCAAGATGGTTCGAGATGGTCTTACAGAGAAGGTGGAGACTGAAAAGGTTGTCAAGTTTTCCTTTGAGAATGTTGGTAAATTACCTCCGCCTGTTCTTCAATTCACAGAAGTCACGTTTGGATACTCCAAGGATAAAATCCTGTACTCCAATGTGGATCTGGGGGTAGATTTGGATTCCCGCGTTGCTATTGTTGGACCAAATGGAGCAGGAAAATCGACACTCCTGAAATTGATGACTGGAGATTTAGAACCACTTGATGGTATGGTGAAAAGGCACAATCACCTCAAGATTGGACAGTATCATCAGCATTTGACCGAACTCTTACCGTTGGACAAGTCCCCTCTTCAGTACATGACGGAACAATATGGACAAGATATGGGAGAGGAGAAGATGAGAGCAGCAATCGGTAAATTCGGAATCACAGGAAAGAACCAGACAATGGCGATGAGAAAATTGTCTGATGGTCTGAAATCCCGTGTTGTTTTCGCATGGCTAGGATACAGGCGCCCTCACATGCTGCTACTGGATGAGCCTACGAATCATCTTGATATGGAGACGATTGATTCTTTGGCAGAGGCCATTAATGATTGGGATGGTGGATTAGTGCTCGTATCGCACGATTTCCGACTCATTTCTCAGGTTGCAAACGAAATTTGGACTGTGGCTGATGGAACAGTCACCAAATGGGATGGAGACATTATACAATACAAGGACTACCTGCGCCAGCGCAGTGCAGCACTTGAAAACAGACAGGATCTCAATTAACCTCGTGTATTCAAGAGAAAGACCTGTGTACATGAGTTCAATAAAGAAGAAGTGATTTCATTCAACACACAATACCTTACTGCATCTACATCAGAATTGGTGACTTTGTAAACATCGATTGCATACATTTCTATGTACTACGTGGCAAGCCTTGGCTAGTACAAACGTATTAGTACTACCTTCGCCACTGTAAGGGGCCGAACTTGAAATCATTATTTTTCTTACCTGATTACAATCAATTAATATCTAAATGTATAACATGTGAAATATCGATGCTTTCTCTCCCGAAAGCCGGCGACAACGACAGTTTGCTAGCTCTCCTAGAACAAGAAGGTGGTGACCCAAACGTCACAGAAGATCCTGAGGGTTACACGTGCCTCATGGCAGCTGCGTCTGCTGGTCACCTGCATACAGTAGAGTTACTTGTATCCAAAGGAGGCGATGTAAATCAAACGTGCACGTATGGCCGTACGGCTTTGTTTTGCGCAGCGAGCAAGGGGCATGCTCACATTGTAAGGCACCTTTTAGATCACGGTGCTCATGTACAGCTGTTCAGCACGTGTAGCGACCGAACGACACCACTAATAACAGCATCACATCGTGGTTATACTAATGTAGTATCAGTTCTGCTCGAGCATCCTGCATGTGATGTAGATGCAACAAATGCATATGGAGAGACTGCTCTAATAGCAGCTGCCTCATATGGTCACCTGGGGATTGTTCGCGCTCTTCTTTCGGCACATGCATCAGTCAATATTGCTCAGAAATATGGTGCGACACCTATATTCTGTGCTGCCGCGTACGGCCATTATGAAATTGTGCAGGAATTGAAAGCACATGATGCCGACACTAACAGACCCAACTCCAGCAATGGAAATACCCCTGTGTCTATTGCCACACGTAAAGGCCACCACGATATTGTTAGACTTCTTCTCACCGCGGATAGAGCTGCGAAGGAATAGCAGCAGAACTGGTAGTATGCAATACCAGAAACCACAACTGTCTCCACAACAGTTTGTCTGTAATACGATGTAGTTTTCATCTGTCGCCGAACAATTTCTTCTTCAACTCATCCTTCTCCATCTGTTCTTTCTCCCGTCGTTCAATCCTATTCCTCTCCCGAAGCACAACCTGTGTCCAATATACAATGGGAGGGAGGGATGCCACCACTGCTGCAACAACCACATTAGAATCAAGCCGTGGTGCAAACTCTGCCTCGTGAGCTACAACAAGGAACCCCTCTATCCCACTCTGACACACCAGTGTGCTATGCTTGGGGTCCTGTCTGGTACGCAGATGGAGGTGACTAAGGCCTTGCTGCAGAGACCTTGTGTGGACCAGTTGGCCACTCGAGCATGTACCCTGGTTTGATGGGCATCGAATCGCATTGCACATGTTCAGCGGCATCATTCTTTGTATTGGTTAATAATACTATAGCTGTTGTAGACACCAATGCGCTTGCATGTGGAAATTCATTTGAACTTGAGACGAATCGTGTCTGAATTTCCTGTCGATCGATCAACGTGAGCCCCTGACCGATTGATTGCGATATCCAAACGCTAACTTGTCGTAATAGTAAATTAAAAAATCCTTCGGCTTTCCCCCCACATTCCTGTGGCAATCAACGATAGTGTGTAAAAGATTGAATTTCATGCGTTCCAAAATCATAGCATCTACATATGATACGGTTACGGTATTTTGAGCATTTTCTGCAGCCATTACACGCTTCTACATGGTGGAGAGGTGTTGCCTCGCTCCAGAACAAGAGTCAGGTGCTGGCTGCGTCTGGACCCTTGGAGCAGGATGGCGTTGACATATTCACCAGGAAGCTTCAGCAGAAGACAGAAATGGAGCTAGAGGAACTTGTAGAACGTCGGGAATCTACTTTGGGTGACTCGACGTCAGCTGAGACGGATGTGGAAGGAGACAGGACAGAGGGTACAGTGAAGGAGATTGGTGGACCACAGGGACCAGAGCCCACTCGATTTGGAGATTGGGAACGAGCTGGGCGCTGTTCTGACTTTTAGTCATAGAATGTAGGTATTATTAATTACTACTAGCTAATATAGAGTTCATGTGCTGTCAACTGCTTTTGAGCATTCATATCAAAGAACCCATTGTAATTGAGTTTGAGAAGTAATCTTCTGATGGCTTCACCTCGGCGTTTCGACTGCAGCTGATTGGATTGTAGCAGCTGATAAAATACATTATATTTTGCTAAGAAGGAGGCGTACATATCATCAAATCCTTGATCTGAACCAGATGTACTGAGCGTATTCAGAGCTTTTACGAATGAAAACATTGCCTCCAGGACACCCATGACTTGTTTCACATCCAAACATGACACCTCGATGATATCAGTGAGATACTCTTCGTGTTTTAGTTCTGCATCGATCAGAGATGACGATGACGATAGAATACCGTGGATTCTGCTCGAACTATGTGAAACAATCTCAGATTGAAGAAACATGGCATAGGTAGATAGCAAATGATATAGCTGATGATGCATTGCTACCATCTTCCTTCCAGTTGATTTCACTCGTGATTTTCTCATTTCTTGTCTCACTGTTTTCATGGTGTATAATGCTCTACTGAGTCTGAACATGAGCTGCCAGAGAGCGCCATACCGCCTTGTGAATTTGACAGGAAACACCAAATGCATTGGCCATTGCATGGTATATTCAATGCATAAACCGTCCCATTCATCATACGATGGAACAAAAATAGTATCATCATATGCTGGATGCCATACAGGGAGTAATTGAGAAGGGTTTGTCACATCATACCATACCATGCTGAAGTTGTCCAACTCTCCCGTGTCACCCACATGAAACATGGCCTCTTGGAATGAACACGACGCACAGGCAGACGCCCTCTCAGGTATAGGCGGTTCTATATATATTGTCGACTCGTTCATCCTCTCGATTAAATCTGCATATAAAGCTCCTCTATTCTGCAGAACCAGATCTACAAAACTGCCAATTTGTCCTTCAATATTTCCATAGGCATACATCTCGTTCCACACCATCTCAGATAATTGAACCTTTCTATCATACACAAGTTTCTTCACATATACCCAATCAATCAAGTCTTTTGAAAATGCGCCCCATAATCGACGCCCAAAAGTATCCTCTACAGACAAGCTTCCCTGTGTTGCATGCTGGAATGAGTCAAGTATCCGAGTGTACTGCCCCACATACAAAATATCACGAGCCAACCCTAACGATACGACACCAGGAATCCTTGAGGATAATATATTTGCAGACTGAGACTCTTGAGCCAGTCGAATATGCTGATTCATTCCCCTCTTCCCTATATGTGTATACTGTGGACCCTTGACCCCTTCAATATGAATAAAAAAGTCATTTGATGGATCCAAAAGCCTTCCATACACAGCCCACGAATATATCTGTTTACATAAAACCTGATAACAGTGCCATCTGATCCTCTCTGAACACCCTTCTATGATTGGAATGCCAGTCTGCGCATTCTGCTCAAACAGATGAAGAACCTCTGCTCCAATCATTGCATCCTCCGAATCCTTCAATACATGTACCTGACGAGCCAAAAACGGAAACAGTTCAAAAAACTCACTCAAAGCCCTTTCTAGTGGAAACATGGACCGCAAACAGGTTGCAGAAACAACACACTCCTCCAACTTGACCACAGCATCCCTATACACATCCAACACCTCCATCAACCCTTGGCCCACAGCCGCATGATACGGCATGGACACCCGTAAAGCACCGTCCTTCAGCACATCTACATGGCTGTGAGCATACTCGGATACAACCCGGTAGTACGAGCCCAGCATGACAATCCGGTTCAACTGTTCCCGTTCAGCACTCGTCACCCAGTCGACATTCTCTGACAACTCTAAGCGATACGTCACTCGACCACATCCCTCTCCATTCAGATGTTCAGTAGAAACACTGTCATCCTTGTCCTGGCTGCCCTGTGTGTCAAAAGAACCGTCTTCTATTCGATTCCAGACAAAAGCACCCCCTCCACAGCCAACCAGACCGAGTAAGAGCTCAGGAATGAGATTGTTCCAACCAGGTACATCATCTATACCCTCATATTGTGTCATTGTATTTTTGATATCAGATAAGAGCCTGTTCTGGACATTTGAATGGCCTCTAGTTGATTTTAATGTTCTATTTACGGACATATCCATCCATCCAGATGGATAGACCAATTCAATGCCACGGAGAGGGGGTATATGTATTCTAATCTACAGTAATAGTCTTGATTGTACGGATTCCTACGTGTTACAGCAGTTGACGGTTCCAAAAAGTCTTCGCAGTGGGATCGATTGAACATTTCTTTGTTCAACACCATACAGTGAAGAGATTATTCTAGTATTAGTTACTTTACATTCAAATTTTTAAATTGCATACCACAGAAGTACAGGAAAGTGCTGAAGAAGGCAGATATGAGTATCATGTCTCCGTCGGCCACAGAGATGTTTGCTCGTCTCGTGCGTGAGCATCCTTTAGTGCTCGCTGGAGGAATAGTTGTTTTAATTCCAGCGGTTGTTCTGTTTGGCATGTCGTTTCTTCTATTGGTGTCAGCGCTGGTGATTCCAATGCTGATTCCAGTCGTGGCTATAGCTGGGGTACGTTTTTGGATGATGTTTCTGATGCGTGATCGAGTATCGGCCGCTGATGCGTATCTTGTATCGTAGGGTGCTATATATATGGGGCAAGGGGATGCTCTGCTAGAGATTGGAAGGCATGTGCTCCAGAGCGTGAACAATTTGGGTGCTAGATTAGTGAGTGGTGCTGAGGAGCAGACTGCAGCTGATGAGGCACCTCCTGCTCCGGTTCCAACGTACCGTGTGCACGACGAGTCTTCGTCGTTGAAGAAGAGCGATGCGTTCGACAAGCTGGATGCATTGATGCAAGAGCGCATCATGTTCATCGATGGCGCCATGGGCACTCAAATCCAAAAGTGGAAGCTGCAGGAGGAGGACTTCCGCGGCGAGCGGTACAAGGACCACAAGGACGAGCTGAAGGGGAACAACGACATCCTTGTGATCACGCGTCCGGATGTGGTGGAGTCGATCCACAATGCGTTTTTGGAGGCTGGTGCGGACATCATTGAGACCAACACATTCAATGGTACCACCATCTCTCAGGCTGACTACTCTCTGGACCAGAAAGAGGAGGTGGACCTGATCAACCGCACCGCCGCTCAGGTGGCAAAGAAGTGCACCAAGGCGTACATGGAGGCTCATCCCGGGAGCGTGAAGTTTGTGGCTGGGGCGATTGGCCCCACCAACAAGACGCTGAGCGTGTCTCCCAGCGTGGAGAACCCAGCGCTCCGTGGCATCACGTTTGACGAGGTGGCGCAGGCGTACTACGAGCAGGCGATCGCGCTGTACGACGGCGGCGTCGACGTTTTCTTGGTGGAGACCATTTTCGACACAGGGAATGCACGCGCGGCGCTGTACGCCCTGGACAAGTTCTTCAAGGAGAAGGGGGTGCGCATCCCAGTGTTTGTGTCTGGCACGATTGTGGACAACTCTGGGCGCACGCTGAGCGGTCAGACCAACGAGGCATTCTGGAACAGCATCTCTCATGCCAAGCCGTATGCAGTGGGTCTGAACTGTGCGCTTGGCGCCAAGGACATGAAGCAGTACATTGCCAATTTGAGCCGGTGTGCTGACTGCTACGTGTTCTGCTACCCCAATGCTGGGTTGCCGAATGCGATGGGCGGGTACGACCAGGGCGGCCCAGAGATGGCTGAAGATGTGCGTCCGTTCTGCGAGGAGGGTCTTGTGAATGCGATTGGGGGCTGCTGCGGCACCGGCCCAGAGCACATTGCTGCCATCAAGAAGATGGCCTCCGAGTATGCTCCACGTCAGAAGCACCCTGTGGAGGACATCATGCGCTTGAGCGGTCTCGAGCCTCTGAACTACCGTCCAAAGGAGGACGACATGCGGTCGACGTTCCTGAAGATTGGGGAGCGTTGCAACGTGGCTGGGTCGCGCATCTACAAGAAGGCTATTGTGGACGGAGATTACGACAAGGCTCTTGGCATTGCGGTGTCCCAGGTGAACCAGGGGGCTGACATCTTGGATATCAACATGGACGACGGTCTGATTGAGGGTGTGTCTGCGATGACGCGTTTCGTGAACCTGTTGGTGTCTGATCCAGAGGTTTCCCGCGTCCCATTCATGATTGACTCGTCCAAGTTCCACATTGTGGAGGCTGGGATCAAGTGCTGCCAGGGCAAGTGCATCGTCAATTCGATCTCGCTGAAAGAGGGCGAGGACAAGTTCAGAGAGCAAGCATCTGAGATTCGTCGCCACGGGGCTGCTGTGGTGGTGATGGCGTTCGACGAGGAGGGCCAGGCGGCGACGTGTGAAGACAAGGTTCGCATCTGCACTCGTGCATATCGCATTTTGGTGGAGGAGGTCGGTTTCAACCCTCAGGACATCATTTTCGATCCAAATATTTTGACTGTCGGTACTGGTCTGGCAGAGCACAACAACTATGCGGTTGACTTCATCCGTGCCACGTCAGAGATCAAGCGCCTGTGCCCCGGTGCCAAGGTGTCTGGTGGTGTGTCGAACATTGCCTTTTCCTTCCGCGGGAACGAGCCAGTCCGCCGCGCCTTCCACTCATCATTCCTTCATCATGCATGCAAGGCTGGTATGGACATGGGTATTGTGAATGCCAAGCAAGTCCAGGAGGATGTGTATGAGAAGATTGACAAGGAGCTGCTGGAGATGGTCGAGGATGTTCTGTTGAACAGGCGGGATGATGCAACAGAGAGACTCCTTGAATATGCGGCGACCCTTGACCCCAAGAGTACTCCAACAAACGTTAAGAAGCTCAATGCTGGGCCAGTGTTGCCTGAGAAGGTCAACCCTATTCCGAAGGGATTTGATCCGCTCGCTCCACCAGAGAACTTGCCACCAGTCCCAACGTACCGTGTGCACGACGATTCTTCGTCGTTGAAGAAGAGCGATGCGTTCGACAAGCTGGATGCGTTGATGCAAGAGCGCATCATGTTCATCGATGGCGCCATGGGCACTCAAATCCAAAAGTGGAAGCTGCAGGAGGAGGACTTCCGCGGCGAGCGGTACAAGGACCACAAGGACGAGCTGAAGGGGAACAACGACATCCTTGTGATCACGCGTCCGGATGTGGTGGAGTCGATCCACAATGCGTTTTTGGAGGCTGGTGCGGACATCATTGAGACCAACACATTCAATGGTACCACCATCTCTCAGGCTGACTACTCTCTGGACCAGAAAGAGGAGGTGGACCTGATCAACCGCACCGCCGCTCAGGTGGCAAAGAAGTGCACCAAGGCGTACATGGAGGCTCATCCCGGGAGCGTGAAGTTTGTGGCTGGGGCGATTGGCCCCACCAACAAGACGCTGAGCGTGTCTCCCAGCGTGGAGAACCCAGCGCTCCGTGGCATCACGTTTGACGAGGTGGCGCAGGCGTACTACGAGCAGGCGATCGCGCTGTACGACGGCGGCGTCGACGTTTTCTTGGTGGAGACCATTTTCGACACAGGGAATGCACGCGCGGCGCTGTACGCCCTGGACAAGTTCTTCAAGGAGAAGGGGGTGCGCATCCCAGTGTTTGTGTCTGGCACAATTGTGGACAACTCTGGGCGCACGCTGAGCGGTCAGACCAACGAGGCATTCTGGAACAGCATCTCTCATGCCAAGCCGTATGCAGTGGGTCTGAACTGTGCGCTTGGCGCCAAGGACATGAAGCAGTACATTGCCAATTTGAGCCGGTGTGCTGACTGCTACGTGTTCTGCTACCCCAATGCTGGGTTGCCGAATGCGATGGGCGGGTACGACCAGGGTGGCCCAGAGATGGCTGAAGATGTGCGTCCGTTCTGCGAGGAGGGTCTTGTGAATGCGATTGGGGGCTGCTGCGGCACCGGCCCAGAGCACATTGCTGCCATCAAGAAGATGGCCTCCGAGTATGCTCCACGTCAGAAGCACCCTGTGGAGGACATCATGCGCTTGAGCGGTCTCGAGCCTCTGAACTACCGTCCAAAGGAGGACGACATGCGGTCGACGTTCCTGAAGATTGGGGAGCGTTGCAACGTGGCTGGGTCGCGCATCTACAAGAAGGCTATTGTGGACGGAGATTACGACAAGGCTCTTGGCATTGCGGTGTCCCAGGTGAACCAGGGGGCTGACATCTTGGATATCAACATGGACGACGGTCTGATTGAGGGTGTGTCTGCGATGACGCGTTTCGTGAACCTGTTGGTGTCTGATCCAGAGGTTTCCCGCGTCCCATTCATGATTGACTCGTCCAAGTTCCACATTGTGGAGGCTGGGATCAAGTGCTGCCAGGGCAAGTGCATCGTCAATTCGATCTCGCTGAAAGAGGGCGAGGACAAGTTCAGAGAGCAAGCATCTGAGATTCGTCGCCACGGGGCTGCTGTGGTGGTGATGGCGTTCGACGAGGAGGGCCAGGCGGCGACGTGTGAAGACAAGGTTCGCATCTGCACTCGTGCATATCGCATTTTGGTGGAGGAGGTCGGTTTCAACCCTCAGGACATCATTTTCGATCCAAATATTTTGACTGTCGGTACTGGTCTGGCAGAGCACAACAACTATGCGGTTGACTTCATCCGTGCCACGTCAGAGATCAAGCGCCTGTGCCCCGGTGCCAAGGTGTCTGGTGGTGTGTCGAACATTGCCTTTTCCTTCCGCGGGAACGAGCCAGTCCGCCGCGCCTTCCACTCATCATTCCTTCATCATGCATGCAAGGCTGGTATGGACATGGGTATTGTGAATGCCAAGCAAGTCCAGGAGGATGTGTATGAGAAGATTGACAAGGAGCTGCTGGAGATGGTCGAGGATGTTCTGTTGAATCGCTGTGAGAATGCAACGGAGAGATTGTTGGAATATGCGGCTACGTTAGATCCAAAGAGTACACCCACGAATGTGAGAAGGAAGGGGGAGAGCGACAATTCCTCCTCAGATAAGAAGACTGGTGATTCATGGAGAGATTTACCTGTTGAGAAACGTATTGAGCATGCCCTTATCAAAGGTATTGATGCCCATGTGGTGGCGGATACAGAGGAAGCTCGTGTGTCCGGCCGTTACCCAGAGCCTTTGAATGTTATTGAAGGTCCTCTCATGGATGGTATGAATGTTGTCGGGGATCTGTTCGGTGCAGGCAAAATGTTTTTGCCTCAGGTAATCAAATCTGCACGAGTGATGAAGAAGGCTGTAGGCCACCTTATTCCGTTCATTGAGGAAGCGAAAAAGAATTCTGGAGTTTCATCTGAGAATGCTGGGGTAGTAGTTATGGCGACTGTTAAAGGAGACGTACACGACATTGGAAAGAATATTGTATCAGTTGTTCTGGGTTGCAATAATTTCAAAGTCATTGATGTAGGAGTCATGTGTCCATGGGAAACCATTCTGGATACAGCAGAGGAGCACAAGGCTGATATCATTGGTCTCTCTGGTCTGATCACTCCATCATTGGACGAAATGGTCACTGTTGCAAAGAAAATGGAAGAAAGAGGTTTGAGATTGCCCCTGCTGATTGGTGGGGCAACCACATCAAAGATGCACACGGCTGTCAAGATTGCTCCACAGTACTCAGGCTCAGTTGTGTATGTCCTCGATGCTTCTCGCTCTGTACCTGTGGTTCAGTCGCTGTTGGATCCTAACGCAACACAGGACTTCCAAGATGATGTTAGAGAACAGTATGAGGAATTGAGAGAGGAATTCTATGCTGGCATGGAAGATAGGACGTACCTTACTCTGAAGGATTCACAGGCCAAGAAAATCCAGGTCGATTGGTCTTTGCCAGAGTACAAGCCTATCAGGCCTGCAATGCTGGGTACAAAAGTATTCAAAGATTATCCATTGGAAGAGGTCGTGCCTTACATTGATTGGAATCCTTTCTTCCAGGTATGGCAGCTGAGGGGAAGATATCCAAATAGAGGTTACCCCAAGATTTTCAAGGATGAGACTGTGGGAGCGGAAGCTAAGCGCCTGTTCGATGAGGCGCAGGAATTGCTGCAAAAAATTATTGATGGAAAACTCCTTACATTGGTGGGCATTGTCGGTTTGTATCCAGCAAATGCCATTGGGGATGATATTGAGGTGTACCAGGACGAGACGAGATCTGACATCATAGGCAAGTTCTATGGATTGCGTCAGCAAGCTGAGAAGGAGACAGAGGAACCATATGCTTGCATCTCGGATTTCATTGCTCCAAAAGACACTGGAATGGTGGACTATGTCGGGGCATTTGCAAACTCTGCTCTTGGGGTCGAAAAGCTCACAGAGGAGTATAAACAAGCTGGTGATGACTATAACTACATCATGGCGGAAGCACTTGCAGATCGTCTAGCAGAAGCATTTGCAGAGAAGTTGCATGAGGTGGTCCGCCATGAGTTGTGGGGTTACTCAAAGGATGAGAAGCTTGATGTTGATGACCTGCTCAAGGTGAAATATCAAGGCATCCGTCCAGCAGCAGGATATCCATCACAACCAGACCATACAGAGAAAAAGACAATGTGGAACATGATGAATATCAAAGAAGAAATTGGCATGGATTTGACAGAGTCCATGGCCATGTTGCCAGCAGCCTCTGTGTCTGGCCTGTACTTTGCTGCTCCTCATTCGCATTACTTTGCTGTGGGTAAGATTACCCAGGATCAAGTTGTCGATTACGCAGAGAGAAAGAAGATGCCATTGGAAGAAGCAGAGAAGTGGCTTAGACCAATGCTCAGTTATGAACCATAAAAACCATGTCTATTGAGATAATCTTTTTGCAAAGAATCATGATTATTTTAGAATTTTTTTAACGAAACTCGAAGATGCTTTTGTTTACAGTGGTTAGAATAACCCTTGCGTGGACAATTTGCAAAGAGGACTAGATTTCATCGTCAAACTCAATCTCCTCCTCTGCTGTTGCATCTTGATATTGCTGGTACTCTGAGACAAGGTCGTTCATATTGCTCTCAGCCTCAGTGAACTCCATCTCATCCATACCTTCCCCAGTGTACCAATGCAAGAAAGCCTTGCGACGGAACATTGCTGTGAATTGCTCACTCACTCTAAAGAACATTTCTTGGATAGCAGTGGAATTTCCAATGAATGTCGATGACATTCTGAGACCCTTTGGAGGAATATCACAGACTGAAGATTTGACGTTGTTTGGAATCCACTCGACAAAGTAGCTGCTGTTTTTGTTTTGCACATTCAGCATTTGTTCATCTACCTCCTTTGTAGACATCCGGCCTCTAAAGAGGGCGGATGCAGTGAGGTATCGACCATGCCTTGGATCAGCAGCACACATCATGTTTTTAGCATCCCACATTTGCTGAGACAACTCTGGAACAGAAAGACTTCTGTATTGCTGGCTTCCACGAGATGTCAATGGGCAAAAACCAACCATGAAGAAATGCAGTCTTGGGAATGGAATCAGATTTGTGGCAAGCTTCCTCAAATCTGCATTCAGCTGACCAGGGAAGCGAAGACAGCATGTGATTCCAGACATGACAGCAGAAATGAGATGGTTGAGATCGCCGAATGTAGGTGTCGTCAATTTGAGTGTTCGGAAGCAGATGTCATACAGCGCCTCATTGTCCAGAATCATGCACTCATCGGCATTTTCAACCAGTTGATGGACAGACAGCGTGGCATTATATGGCTCAACCACCGTATCAGATACCTTGGGAGATGGAACAACGGAGAATGTCATCATCATTCGATCAGGATATTCTTCCCTCATCTTACTGATGAGGAGGGTACCCATGCCAGACCCAGTTCCTCCTCCAAGAGAGTGGCACAGCTGGAAACCTTGAAGGCAATCACAACACTCAGCCTCTTTACGGACGACATCGAGCACAGAGTCGACAAGCTCTGCTCCTTCAGTATAATGTCCTTTGGCCCAGTTGTTTCCAGCCCCTGTTTGACCAAACACAAAGTTATCTGGTCTGAAGATTTGCCCATATGGCCCAGCTCTGACAGAATCCATGGTCCCTGGTTCCTACACAAAGCACATCGACTTTTCAATCGCGTATACCTGTAGAAGCAAGATCCATTGTCAAACTTACCAGATCAGCAAGGACAGCCCTAGGAACATAACGACCCCCAGTAGCTTCATTGTAGTACACATTGATACGCTCCAGCTGAAGGTCACTTTCTCCACAATACTCCCCAGTTGGGTCCACACCATGTTCATCTGAGACCACCTAAAGTACATAAAATAATGATGTAAGCACTTTCAAAGTATTTTCGGAGCCATCAAACCATTGACATACCTCCCAGAACTTTGCTCCAATCTGATTACCACATTGACCAGCCTGCACACACATACCCCAACTCAACAGGTCCCCTGGGCGATTGAACTACGAAGTAAATTCGTTAAAATCCATAGACAACATCATGGCGTACCTGAATATGAACTATCTCTCTCATTGTCGGTTGACTGGCTTCTTCTTCACAGTACAGATGATTGATACCCTCAAGACCTCACAGCAGGGATTATCAGACTGATTTGTTTAATACCAGTCTTGCAATCATATAATGATTTTATTTTTTCTGCCATGAGTCACACTACAGCATTCAAATCAATGCCTCAGTCCCTAGAGAACTCCTTGGATGGAATCCATGGGCATTTGAGTTGACTCCATGCGTGTGCCTGATGTTGACCAGAGCATGTCTGTTGCCTTGAACAGCCCAAAGTACATCAACTACATTCATTCCTTACAAAACGAGTGTCTTTTAATACGAAGAATTAAAAAAAAATATGAAATCAAAAACATAGGTGTCAAGCGAGTCCTAATAGCATCTAAACTGGATGCATTCAGACTGGACTGAAACTACATACATCAACACTGCTTGGAAAACATAAGGACAATGCAAGAACTTCTCTACTCAAAATACTCTAGGCGAAAAAAAGAGACTTCTACGTGTGCTAACATTCAATTGGCGATTCATTCTTTTCCTTCTTTTACCTTCCATCAACGTGCAGCTTCCCCTCGCCCAATGCCAGATTCTTTCTGATGTTTCATACTGAAGGAAGCCAGAGCTTCTGGTCCAATAGGAAACTGCTCTACCTCTCCATCAATATTAAACAGCACTGGACGACACCTCTTATCCTCATGCAGCAAGGATGAATTTTGAAAATGTTGAATTAATGCAAGCTTTCCCTGAATGCGGCCATAGGCAATCTGGCAGACTTTTTCAGAATTAAACTTGGGCCACCGTCTTCCATGAAAATCCTCCACCAGGGCTGGGATTGCCAAATGTGTGGTCATATTTATGAATGCATACCCAACATTGCACTTGTTCTTGAAGTCAATTGGCAAGTAGAAGAAATCAAAGGGGAATGGATGAGTCCCTGCAAATCTCTCTTCCAACAGCGTCAATAGCATTTTCTGTGTATACTTGTTTGGAATATTTTTTATCATCAAAGTTGTTCTCCTATCTTCCCCTGCCAATATCTTGTGCAAGTCCAAACCATACAAGCGATCCTGCTGTGCTTTTCTTTCCGCCTCGGCTAACGGGTTCACATTTCGCCTTGCCAATCGACCCCCTAAACTAGGATCAGATACGTTTCGCCTCGTAGGCTGTTGCATGGATTGACTGCCACCAACGTACTGCGAGCGCCCAATATCAGGATTTGACAGAAACGCACCCTGCAACACACTCTGCATGGAGCTCTGATTTTGATGATGAAGATGATGTGATTGCATACTAGCTATTTGCTGTGCTTGCAAGGCAGCGAGAACTTCGTTCGATGCAAGCCACTGTGCATTTGTACTCGGTGGACTTGCTCCGTGTCTGTCAACCATCGCATTGGCTTGCCACATCTTCTCAGCACTTGGATACGTACTCGTCCTTCTGTTCAACATATCACTGGACTGTACCAATCCACGAGGCATCATTTGGTAGAGTCCTTGGGAGGACTGATGAGGGCTGCGATTGCTATCCAATGAGATTTCTGACAGATTCTTGGTCATATCCGACACACTCGTCGAATATGCCTGTTGATAGCGATTGACATATTGCTGCTGCTGGTTAAAATCTTCTACATTGCCAAAGAGCTCTTTGTTTGACCCATCCAACACAACCAGCCTTCCAGTCACATCTGGGGATGATTTCAGGCTGCTCAGTGCAGCAGCAGCATGCCTGCTGTCATAAAATTCCGCCATACAGCAATGCTGCTGATATGGATGCTGTTTCAAATCCTTCAACTCGCCATATGACGACAAGAGGTAATATACATCATCCAAGGATTTGCCTCCATCCAATGAAATGAGATACAGCATGGTGGGTGATGAACTCTGCACTGTCACATCCTGACCCAACATGGTGCACGACAATTGTCTACCTCTCCATACAGTCCCAGACGAGTGCATTGCCAATCGAGCAGCTCGTATATCATGATATGTTATCATCATATACCCCTGCATCTTGGTCTCCAATGAAATAGACTGAATATCCCCAAAACACTCAAACTGTTCCTTCAAGATGTTATCAGGCGTGTTCGGATCAATCCCCTGGATCAACACTGTCCTAGACTCTCTATCCTGAGATGATGAGGGAGGCGATGTCGCCAAGTCCTTGCCGCTCGGCACATGAGGAGCAAGCCCACCACCATACCTGGAGGAAGAGCTCACTCCTGCATGTGTATACTGAGAGGATCCCTGCACACTCCCAGATTCAAACGCAAAGATTTCTTCCTCGTATAAATTGTTTTTCAAAAAGCTATTCTCACTCTCCCCAAACTCCTTCTGAGACTTGGAAAATACATGATCATATCCAAGCTGCTGTGACGACGAACACGGTGTACTAGACGACAACTGTTGCTGCTGCGACTGCGGTGGCTGCTGCTGGCTCAACGATTGCAGTATATCATCCTGAATTCGTGTATCAAAGCTCTGAGTCGAACTTCGCCGCTGGTCTTGCAGTGCCTTGTCCCCTGAAGTATCTTCAGAAAAGAATTTCTGTCCTTTGCCTGAAGCCCCTTGAGGAGACATACTATGTCCCATATTCACCATGACTCATATATTAAACTCAATGACAATCTGATTCTGACTCCTTTCAAGGAGTAGTCGCTCTTCACAAGGAAGGCGTTCGCACTGCACAGTCAATCTGTCTCCAGGTCAATATTCAAACCTATTCCACGTTTGGATGCGTCCTTGCCATGAAAAATCCATATAAAAATAAAATAAAAGTAACACTATGGTAGACGGTGAATGCGGTGATAACCAACCTTGACTGCCCTTCAGTTTCTGTCACGTCTGTATCAGTCGTTTCTGTTCTCAACCCACGCGAGGCTATACTTGTCCAGAACCGTCCTTAATTGATTAATAATATAATTTTAACTTCACATGAACATTTGTTCGCTTTGATATGAACTACAGACGCTGCCACGTTTCTTGATATCAAAAGTACCTTGGTATCTGGCAGTCACGTGGGAGCTGGATCATTGCAATGCAGTGGCTTCCTTTGCAAGCCACGACCTGATCGGATCATGTGTTCTTCGAAAGACGTCCTGTCAAATGTCGTATCTCATGGTCAATGAGTCATCGAGAGGGATGCATTGATCTGTCCGTTAAAATATACGGTCAGATAAGATGCTTGATCGGTCGTTACAACTACCCCTTTTTCTTAACACCTCCTTCCTGTGAAATGGATGCGTTGATGGGGCTGCGAGTCAATGTGCAGGCTGATCCATGTTTGGTCTGAATGGGGTGGTGCGTGCAGCCTTGGACATGTTTCAATCCAACCTAGGTGGAAGACAAACTCTATATTCCACACGGGCTTGAATATATACTCAATTTCAATTTGGTGAGTGTATTGACATGTATGCATAGCAGCACAGCCGTGGTCGTGTAGCTGTATTTATTTTCCTGGCAGACGGGGAGACGAGAGACAACCATGGATGTGGTCTCACCTCATACTGTGAGGGGCGGGGGGGCCGCGTGTGGCTCAGGTGATGGGCGAGGAGGTCCAGAAGAGAAGAATACAAGTAGTAAGGGTTGTAGGGATGTTGATGATGGAATGGAAGAGGCCCTGCTTGAGGCATTGATGGATGAGGAGCATTCTAGCAGGCGAGGTGGAGGGGATGCAACAATCAGCAATACAGGCATAGAAGAGCAGAAGGGACGGCGGCGACGCTCTTTGAAACGTCCAATTGTGGTTCAGAAAAAGCAAGCGACAGGTGAGAAGACAAAGGCACAGAAGCACACATCATCGACTGCAGAAGAGGAGGCTGGGTATCATGGAGCGCCAAGGTGTTCTGAGCAGTGCTTGACCAATTTACCTGTTGATTGTTTGGAGCGAATAGTAGCACGATTATCACCAAATGCGCTCTGTCATCTTGCGCAGACGTGTCGTTTGTGTCGATCGCTGGCATCATCTGCATCTCTGTGGAAGGCCTTGTACTACACCCGATGGCCATACGGCCTCCAAGAGGGTGAAGAAGTGATCAAGAAAGAGGACTGGAAGCAATTGTATATGGAACGGGATGCAGAGGAAATAAAGAATGTGATGGGCGTGGTTCAGGAGGATGCGCAACTGTACTCTCAAATGACCCTCGCATGCAGGGAGCAGTCATTGACAGATGAGAGTGCAGATGCAACCTTATGCATGGCGACCAATACAATGTGTGTGCCAGGAAGTTTGAAAGATCAAGTGCTCAAATTCAAAAAGTATCATGGAATCGAAGAATTCCGTAGCTTGGATGAGACGGGTGGTTGTTGTTCGTGTGAATACATGCGGTTGACTGGGCATCACTGGATCTGTCGTCATTGTGGGACCATGCATGCGTGTGGGGACATGTGCGAGGAGCGGGATCGGTGCGTGGGAGATGAAATGCTAGTATGTAGAGTAACGGGATGCTGTTTTAGGGATATGATAGATGAGCATGAGGAACCACAGCAGCGTGAGAATGCAGAAGAGGGCCATGATGTCGGCAGACTTGGCAGAGCATTCCTCGCAGGATATCATGCATCGGATAGGCGGGAAATGTTTATGAAATTTGGCGTCTCAATGGACTGATGACATGTATAATACAAAATGAAATTCCAGTATCATGATTCGTTGATGACATGAATGTATGAGTGATATCCTCGACCGAATGCAGATTTATGCTGCCGATTCATCAATATTAATAATGCTACGAGAGCTGCGTGATCGACGCAGGCATTCTGCGTCAAATTCTGCCAAGAACACATAGTGTATCAGATATGCTGCTCCGAGACATCTCCATACATTGAACAATGCTTTTGCCATCCATACTCCCCACAAGGTGTGCCATACTGAAATTTGCAGCCCAATGATTGGCATGAAGACAACAAAGAATCCGACTAAAAAATAATTTCTGATAAATGTAAAGGACTGAGACGCATACATGAGACCATCGTATACAAATACAAGACTATTCAATGGCTGTACAAGAACCAGTAATTGCCAGGTACCGTTTTTTAGAATTGCAAGAGTCTTTTCATTCCTTGTAAAGAGCCCCATGATGGCATCCGCCTTGACCTGGAACACAATAGCTGCTGACACACCAGTAATCAGGCCTGCTGATAGCACACGTATAATTAACCGCTGTAGATGCATCTTTGCATCAGCTGCTCGAGCAGGGTTGTACGCCTGACCCCCAAGTCGCGACCCCAACACAATCGCAGCCGCAGCAAACCCATCCACAATGTAACTCAAAAGCAACCAGAGCTGACTAATAATGGAATGGGCAGCCAAGTATTTATTCCCTAATCGCGTCGAACATACCAATGCTATAAAAAATGTCGACTGCATAATCAAGGATCGAATCAACATGTTTAGCCCATCCTTGACAAAGTCCAACAATGTCTCGTCTTCCTCTTCTTCTAGATCATCATCATCATCCTCATTGTCTGTACCAACCAGAGAATCACGCAGGCTGGAATAGGACGACGACGACGACAACTCCGGATAAAACATTTCTATCCACAACGAAAAAGACGCGCCAGCCTCGGGAGGTTTCATGACAAATATCAACACACACCCAGATACAACAGACAGCAGGTATGACACCAGAGACACAACCCCGACCGACATCAGTCGACTCCCCTGAAATTGTATCTCAAACATGATGACAAAAACACTTCCACCCATTTCTATAAGAGCTTGCACTGTGTTCAACATGGCCACCGTCTTGACACATCGAAACCCTTGCAAGATGCCTGACAAGCTCATGTTCAGCAATAAAAATGGCACCAGCAACGCTCGAAGAGTCCAAAAGCCATACGCCTCATCCAAAATATCCCCAGATAAATTTAAAACACCTTCCATCAAAAAGTTTTTCAAAAGCATCAGCATACTCAACCCCAGCACTCCCATGGCCACTGCAAAGAGCAAGGAATGCTTCACCCTTGCCCCAAGCTCCCTCCATGCCCGTCTCCCAACACTCTTACCAGTTTTCGCACTCACCCCATCCACAAGAAAGTTGAATATACGAGTGGCAAACCCAGCAATGATCGTACAGGCACCGTATGCTCCCAAGGCATGGTTTCCCACGTAATACCCCAAGAAGGCTGTTTGAACCACCCCAGTCAAAGGAGCCGCAGCTGCACAGACAGGAAATCAAATCCACATATATATTTAGCTTTTCCATGCACTCAGGGTATGAACAAATCCAAGCGGTACATGACCTACCGTTCAAAACAATGGAAGGAACAGCGACCCCAGCAATTGCTTTGTATGACGAATATGCTGAATTATCGTAATCCAGCACATCATCCATCATTGATTGCTCTTAGGTTTTACTCAGTTTCAAAATTATCCATCATCAGAGCAGCCTGTGCATGTGAATTGACCCTAGAAGCGACAGGATGTCCCAAACCCTACACCAGCAGCAGCAGAAGAAGAACCCCCATCAATATTCCATGCCCATGTCAATGGGTTGCAAAAGATTCCCACCTCATCTGGAGATCTGCAGGGTTCTCAGCTGAGAATCCAGTCATCCATGATTGACTGCATGGATTGATTCAACAAGGCATCGATGGGGTGGACATACCGACAATTCTTGAAAGAACAATTCTTTCTTTTCAAGGAAAAGGGCAACTATTTGCATGGAGTGTTTCACACACATGCATGTACTATTGGTAGAGAACACCAGGTTGAATTCATAGTACATCAATAGTACTATTATTTGAATTCTAATTATGACGGTGTTGATGGAGAGGCATTGAGATACATACAAATAAAGCAAAGCATGGCGAACAGTGGTTGTGGCAAAGACCCAGATATTATTCAGGAGGGTGATACGGTCGTATTTGATGTTAATAATAAATTAAAGGTACAGTTTATACAAGTGAAGAGCGGAAGGTGGGTTTTCCATGTCTTTTGAAATACAATGCATTTGAAGAGAAACATTGCCATGCCATGCGAGGATGTCTTCGAATATCCTGATTTTGGAATGCATCATCTTTGGTGGTTGAAATATTCAAACACAGTATTGATTACTGATGCAGTACGGTGAGATTTGGTCAAGGAAATTGTCAGACGACTGATCTTGTTGGGCATAGGTTTGGGACCTTGTTTGGACTGGGAGAGGACGGGGCATCGCTTCGGCCGGTTGCACAGTGCGTATATATACTGTAGCATTTATGTTTCATCCTGTGATGATGATCGCGTATTGTCCAATGCAGTGAGCCTAGTGAGGAATGGGATGAGCAGTTGGAGGATGTTGATCGGGATGGTTCAAATCACATCCATGACCAAGAGGCGGGGAATCAGTACATGTCAAGGGAGGAGATTGAAGGAATGAAGGCGTCTGGTGCGCAGGGGGCTACGATTGTGGATGCGTTGGTGACGAATTCAAAGAATTTTGATAAGATGAGTGGGTTTGCTCAGAAAAAGTACAAGTGCGTTGTTGTAATTTGTCAATCAATCCCAATTGACTGATTGATTGATTGATTGCGAGTAGTAGCAAAGAAAAAAGAAAAAGAATGATGACTCACCTTGTGAATGGTTGGTGGTTTTTTCAGGAAGAAAAAAGTGGACAAGTATGTGCTGATTGGGTGTGCTCGGAAGCCAACAGCAGCTGTGCTTGCTGAAGCATATTATTCTCGGTACAGCAATACCATTGGGTATTTGAGGCCAGATACACTTGCTCTTGCTCTAACAATGGCGAATGTAGGTCCATACCAACATGTTCTTGTGTTGGAGGCATCCAGTGGGCTTGTTACAGGGGCTGTTGCAGAGAAATTGGGTGGGTTTGGTGAGGTGTGTGCTGCCCATCATGGTAGAAACTCACCCTCGATATCCATTACAACACAATTCAATTTCTCGGATACAATACAGAAGACTATTCACACAAAACCACTGTTTGATCTTCTCCTCGAGGTTGATGGCATGGCGCATCGTGCAAAGTACTTTACAGATAAGAAGAGGGATGAGGATGAGGACACTGCAGTGGCTGCCCCTCCAGCAAAGCCTCGATTTACGAGTTGTATTATTACAGCAGCACATTATTCGTTGAAATCGTCCCTATTTGCTGTGCTGCCACTTCTAGCTCCGTCTGCAACGTTTGTTGTTGTCTCACAGGTTCTCCAACCATTAGTAGACTGCATGAATCTCCTTCGAGTCAAAAACTATGCTGTAGGGACAACAATCCATGAAGCGTGGACTAGAGACATACAAGTTCTTCCATTACGAACACACCCTTTCATGAACATGAACCATGGAGGAGGGTACATTCTGACAGGAACTGTCACAAAACGGGGCCGATGGGTTGACCTCAATCAATACACATCCAGTCACAATGAGGATGCGGTGTAATACAATGTTTGCAATACAGTATATATCATGACGGTTCTCCTTTGTGTCGCAATGCGAGTCTCACAAGGGCCGTTCGTCTCAAATCCACATGATCCTCGGGTGTCGTATCAGAAGGGGATATTGGCCCTACACCTGCAGCGCCTGATGTTATTGTCGCATGCAATCGAGACTTCACAGGAGTCACACAAGCATCATCTTCAGTGTGATTCTGGTGCGTGCATGATACACGCACTTCCGTGCGGTCATCATGCCTCTGCTTTTTCCGATACTTTGACAAGGGTGATGGAGAGTCTCCATCTTGATGCGATGAGTTGAGCGACATCAGACTTGCCACATCATCAGACATACATTCAGTCGCAAACCTCTTTGTCTTTGACAAATTATCCACAATATCCGCATCATATTCAAACCACTGCATCCCTGCAAGGGATTTATTCTGACACCGTTTTGTCTGAACAGCCACAGTATCCATGGACATTGGAGTCATCCCAACATCCCTGTCTTTCCGCTTCTTCCGCAACTCATCTTCAACTAAAGATACCACTGGGGCCAAGGGTGTCTTGGCGGCACCCCCGTCATTGGTAATAGGATGCATCCTGGAAGGTGATGCTGACTCAAGGTGACCAAAACTGCTACACGAGTCGTGCCTCCCCATCCTGTTTCTATTCATCCTGATCGGAACTAATACAAGACTATAATAATACAATATGTAGTAACCTTTTCAGTCTAGGACCACATCAGCCCTAAATAATCCAATCCGAGAACAAACGACTTTCGAATTCAAACCCCCATCCCCATCTTGTACATGGATGACCAATGATTCACAATAGTAGCAGTTTTTACAGGTGATGGGTATATATGGTACATAATCTATCCGCCAGGAGCGTTAGTCCAAATACCACATGGCTGTTCCTCGACAAAAAGTTCCTTACTAAAACATTTAAAGAAGAAGCATGTGTCTTTAGAATATTCTCAAAGGTTCAGACAGTGATTGATTTTTTGAATAATAATCTCACTCGTCATACGTACCTAGGATCTATCTACGAGTCTGGCGATTGATATCGACGCCATGGCGAGTCGAATTGTAGGACTGGTTCAGTCAGTCCAACTCAAACTCAAAATAGAAGCATGTACGCATGGAGATGACGAACCCGCACCAAGTACGTGGATGCTCTTATATATAAATATGCTGGAGATGGGTATTGATGTCTCGTATGGCTGTGTAGTTTACAGGATGGATGAAGTATTGGAGACTGTTGGACGAGATGCGAAGAATATCGATGATGCTGTGGATTGTATTGCTCAGAGGTTGCAATATAGGTCTTCAAATGTGAAGCAGAAGAGTTTAAAGCTCGTGAAATATATTGCACAAAAGGGGTCTCCAGAGTTTCAACGAGGTTTGAATAGGCTTGCTCCTGTGATTCGTGAGCTGACGCATTATACATGTGGCCCGGATCCATTCAAAGGTGATATTCCTTGGAAACGAGTGCAGCAGTATGCGAAAGAAGCGTTGGATGTGATTCATCATGGGGGTGGTGATGGGGGAAGTAGCAGGAGTGGGATGGTTGGGTTTGGCAGTGATCAGCAGCAGTCGGGCTTGACACCCTTGTCTCCTCCGACATCCACGGCGTTTGGAACGACATTTTCTGTGGGATTGAAGGATATACGAGACTCTGCCATGGAGGCGTTAGGGTCTGGGACGAGTATGGGGAGCAGGAGTATGGGGAGGTCTTCTGAAAGACCAACAATTCGTCATGTGGCTGGAACGACAGAGACATCGCCTCCGTCGGCATCGAGGTATACGCATGAGGTCAAGGCTGTCGATCGATTCTGTTCTCGGGGTAGTAGTATGCGTGTGGCGCCTACTGTAGAGGAGTGCCAAACATTTGCATCCAGTGTTGCTGGGCGTGATGGGACTGCACTTGCAAAGGCAATGGAGAAGAATATACAGCATGGGAGGTGGCAAGAGTCACTACGTGCTCTTTGTGTATTGGATGTGATATCAAAGCCTGATAGACAACGACATGCGACAGATGAGGCAATCCTTTCCTACTTTAAAGGCCATCCACAAGCACTGCAGCAGGCTACCAGATCGGCACAGGAGCGTGTGAGGTCAAAATCTATCTCCGTCTTGTCACATATTGGCGTGGTAGAAGAAGATCAAGCAAAACCATCGAATGGGAAGGAGAATGGTGGGTCACTGCTGCTGTCTCTTGAAGAGACGTCATCACATGGTCATGATGACCGTCCTGCACACCATACCGAGGAATCTACTAAACAGCCAGACCCATGTGTGTTGCTAGATGATATGAGCAGTCTGTTGTTGGATGATGACACAGCAGTTCAACAACAGAATGAACAGGCTGTTCCCAACAGCCCTGTGGCTGGTCTGGTGAGCCCATCCGTGTCCAACACATCAGGACATGTACACAGTACAACAAGTGATCCATTTGGAGATTGGACCGAGCCATCACCGCAATCCAATCCTCCTCTGGACATGTTCTCAAGCCAGCCACCACCCATGCAAGAGCAGAACATCACAGATCCATTCCTCTCCATTGAAAATGAAGCTCACGCTACTGCAAATGCTTTTCTTGGCGAACAGAATACTGCTGCTGCTGCTGCTGCTGAACAGACAAAAGCCACCACCACGAGTACAGAGGACATCTTGAACATGTTTGGATCCACCACCACACCAGTATTATTGACTGCCCCCCAGGCAAACACCACAGCCCAACCCAGCAGGTCTGATTCATCGAGCGCATGGCATGCAGCAACAAGTGGATTCTCCAGCTCCCAGCGAGAGGACGCCGCATTCGACTTTGTCAAATCAGCCATGGCAGATGTGACCAAAAACCAGGCCATGAAGTAAAACAAAAGCCCCATGATGATGAGCATGCCCATCAAAGGCATTGGTCGACCGAGCATACATCTACTCTGCTGCAGCCACACATGCGCCATCTTGATTGCGGCAGATGGACAATGTATCCATTAATTCTCCTCCCCTGTCACTATCCAATAGATATATTTCAATTGATTTAACACAGCCATTCTAGCACACAATGGCGCACGCAGTCTCTCAGCAACTTGCTCGCCTGACCGTGGGAGGAAACGACGTACGTCTTTATATTCTCGACTGATCCATACAATGTAGTATCATACATTAACCATTAGTATCCAAAATTGCAGTCCGTCAAGTCCTATAGCGGTTTCAGGGCCATGAATACCGTGAGAGTTCCATCCGTGGTAGCCAATCGCGGCGTCTCGAGTGGCCGTGGAACTCTTCAGATAATGGCAGCTCGTGTCGGAGGAGTGGAAATTCCAAATGCAAAGCCAATCGAATACTCTCTTCAGTACATTTATGGAATCGGGCACACCACCGCCAAGGCCATTTGCGTTGACACTGTACGTTCAGACTGACTGACTTGCAACACTGTGTGTTTCTGACCCTACTGATGCCACGAGGTGTTTTTCTCTCTTCTGTACAGGGTATTGCGGGAACTGTTCGCACCAGAGATTTGACAGAGGATGATCTGACAAAGCTTCGTGAGGAGGTGGACAAGTACACCACAGAGGGTGACTTGAGGAGATATGTAAACCTGAACATCAAGAGGTTAAAAGAAATTGGATGCTATCGTGGACGTAGACACATCAACGTACGTTATGTTATTACTATATACTGATAAAATGATTGTGCAATGTCTGATACATATATATGGTATCGACTGCAGGGTCTTCCAACTCGTGGACAGAACACAAAGAACAATGCAAGAACTCGCAAGGGTAGAGCCGTGGCTATTCCAGGAAAGAAGAAGTAAGTGAAGACATTCCTCAGATGCTACCAATGATCTTTATAGTGTTGTTGTTGTTGTAATAATCATAATGATTCATTCTGAGTTAGTAGTACCATGCCATCACCTCTCAATGATGAGAGAATCATCATCACAGTGATGATGATGGCCTGCAACTAGCTGGCGGTCGACGGATATCCGTCTGCAAGACATCCAGATGATGTGGTATATACCAGTTTCATGATGCATGCACTCATCTGCTAGTCCTAAAAAATCATATATATTGAATTGGGATTGTTGATGGGGTCGTAGAACGCCATACGCGTGTTGTGGAGCGATCAGCATTTCACATGGTAAAGCAGCAAAACAGCAAGGCTCTTTCGTTTCAGTCCATGCCTGGTCTTGATTCTCGATATACACGATTGACTTTTGTACCTGCTAGATATGCCACTGAGAGACCAACGAATCATTTAGAATCGAATATTGTGCTGCTAGATAGTGAGACGGTACGAACCGGTAACAATGCCGAGCCATGCGGCTTTTCAGACTGAGTATTGTTTTGTATGTCTGTGTAGCCTGGAGACTCCAAGATGGGTCGTAAGAAAGGAATTCGGTCGCAGGGGCCGAGAACGAGGAGTCAGAAGGAATTGTTTCCTGCTGACGAGTTGAGTATGGAGTGGTCTCAGGTGAGGAGGGTTGGGTCTGGTCTGACAAACTTGGGGAATACATGTTTTATGAATTCAGTGCTGCAATGTTTGATTCATACTCCTCCTTTGGCAGAGTTGTTACTGTCTGGGAGGAATGTGACGTATACTCGTGTGGATCATGGGGAATTGGATCCTATTGGGATGACGCAGAGGCTTATCCAAGAGTCCCTGATGGGGAAGCGGGAGTATGTGTCTCCGGTGCAGCATGCAAAATCATTGAAGCGAATTAATAGATGGTGCGTTGTTGGTTTGGGGTGGTGGCATGGTATGGATGATGACAATGTGTAACGTGAGTCTCTTGGAGCAGCGTTTGTCTGTATCCTGGACAAGGATTCTGTTTATAGTCATAGTTACACTGACATACTGGATGGATTATTATTGTATGCATGATTGATTGATTGATGCGTAGAAATAGGCAAGAGCATGACGTGTTTTTGTTTTTTTAAACCTGGATATGCAGGTTCAAGCTGGGCAGACAAGAGGATGCGCACGAGTACCTGATTGCATTGCTTGATGCTATGCATGATAGGAGTATTTCAGGGATGAATCCAAAACCGAGTAGAGAATTAGAATACACGTCATTTATTTATCGGATATTTGGTGGAAAGATTCGATCTCAGTTGAAGTGTACCCAGTGTGACTATGAGTCCAATACTTATGATCCCTTCTTGGATTTGTCGCTCGAAATCACCCGAGCACATAGTGTGCAAAAGGCATTGCAGCGTTTTACCGCTGGAGAAGTTCTTGATGGCGCCAATAGTTATAAATGCCCAAAGCAGAATACGATGGTCAAGGCAGTGAAGCGGATGACGATTGAGGATGTGCCCAACGTGCTGATTGTGCAGCTGAAGCGGTTTGAATTCAGTAGATCTGGCCGGAAGATTTCCAAGCATGTCGATTTTGATCCAGTGTTGGATCTATCTCCATTTATGAGTCATCCACCAAAGCATGCTGCATTGTATGATTTGTATGGGATTCTTGTTCATCAGGGACACAGTATGCACAGTGGTCATTATTATTGCTTTTTAAAGGGGACTGGTGGAGGAGAGTGGCATAAATTTGATGATACGCGAGTATGTGCGACGAGTTCAAGGAATGCCATGGGTCAGTCCCCGTACATTTTGTTTTATATCAAGAGACAGGCTGCCCCTGAAGGAAAACATGTTGGGAAGGAGGAGGATGTGGTAGAAAAGACACCCGTGGCGCAAGTAGAGAAGAAGAAGAAGAAGAAGAAAAAGAAGAAGATCCATACGCCTGTGGAAGAAACCACGCAAAAGAAAGAGGAGGAGGAGGAGCCTGTTGCTCGGCGGAAAGTTGGTAAAAGAAAAATGTCTGCTGAGGAGCAAGAACAGCCCATGATGCTTCATCAGAAGAAAGCAAAGAAGAAGAAAAAGTCTTCTTCGTCACCAAAAGAGGAGGATATGAGGCCTACTGTGAAATCTCCACTCAGGAGAGTCCGGAGGGGTCGAGTCAATGGATACATTGGTTTCTCCCCCATTGCCCAGCACACAGCGATGCTTTTGAAAAGCGCGCAGAAACAACATACTAAGGAACGTAGTAGCATGTTGGGCTCTCCGAGTAGCGCAGTGGACGGAAAGAAACATGAGAGTAATGGACCCACTCGAAAGACAAAAAGAGCAAATGGTTCCTTGGGTCACAAGGCATCAAATGGCCCCTCCACGGGTCGCAAAGAGGGCAAGGCAAAGATACGAGGAAAGGATGCTGTAGCAAGCTATAAGACGAGCACAGTTGGAATGGGATTGCAGCAATGGGATGACGTTGACATTGACAGTAAGAGACAGAGAGACCGGAACATGTGGAAGACTGTGGTCCCAAGAAAGGAAATAGATGCATATGATGCAGAGTATGACAAGGGAAAGACGAAACGAATAAAGGATAAGACGAAATCTAGCGGATATTTAGGCTCCACGGCATTTGATGTCGTGGCGAAGAAACTTCGAAATGCCAAAAAAGGCTTGAAAAAGAGCCTGGGGTTTGGTACCATGTAAAAAACTGAATTGCCGATTAACCATTGTGTTCGATGGGCCATGAGGAAAATAGCAACTACTGCTACGCAACATACAGGAGTGTCCTTCTTCCAGAGGTATCCGCAGTCTTTTAATTCTAAAATATAACTCTATAGATCGTGACAGGCATGGCATTCAACTTTGGCGCGTCATCAGCAACGGTGAGAAGACACTGCGATTTTATTTTCAGTGGCACATCGTGCCCGTTGCAGTGCTATCCTGTATTCTCATGTATTTACTATGTTTATATGCAGGCGCCAACGTTTAGTTTTAGCTCGACGCCATCATCAGGGGCAGGGGCTTCGCCACTGGCAAAAACGTCTTCCACTCCACTTTTTGGCGGTCAGACCGGGACAACAACTCCTGGGTTGTTTGGATCGCAGAGCACGGCTGCTGGAACAAGCTCACCAGGATTCTCTTTCGGTGGAGCAACAGCCCAGCAGCAGCCATCTGGTGGTGGGCTGTTTGGCTCTGCATCATCACAGCCAAGTTCTTCAGCAGGGGGAGGAGGGTTTTCCTTTAGCCCACAGCAGCCAACAACGTCGCCGTTGTTTGGCGGTGGACAGCAGCAACCCAGTATGTTTTCTTCGGGAACAACATCGAATGCTCTCGTCCCATCTTTGAGTACAGGAGGAGCGCAGGTTTCTGGCACAGCACAGCCACCTGACGATTCTGCTATTCGAGAAATACAGAGCATTCAGGAGTCATACGTGGCCGCTCCGGGGAATTCACGATTCAAATTTCAGTATTTATTCTTAAATGTAGTAGAAAATCCTGCAGCTCGCGTGAAACCGGGCGATGTGGATGAGCTGCAGTGGAGAGAAGCCATGCGCAGGGCTGGTGGACCCGAGAATCCACAGCATTTGTGGCCGGTGCCATGCCATGGATTTAAAGGTCTCCTGGAGCGGAAGCAGGCACAAAACGAAGCGATTAAAGAGCATAAAGAGAGACTAGAATCTTTGCAAAAGAGTGTTGCAGCACTGGCGAATCGTCACGAGACGGTCGTTAGGGTGCAAATGGATGCCATCAAAGCCAGACAGCAGGAGCTCTCACAACAACTGCTTGCAACACTGAGGCATATCGACTCAATGGAGGGTAGATTTTCTCGCGCGGTAGGGTACGACACATCCACTCCGAGAAAGTTATTAAAAAAATTGGACGATGAATTGCGGCGAATGGAGTCTGTGATTGCAGCGAATTCAGCACATGGTCTGTTAGGGCGAGTGGATTCTGTGGCGTCTGCTGCCAGAGTTCAGGCAGGGGGGCATTACGGCCCGCAAACGGATGCCGCTATTGATGAAACATCATTATCGCAAGCGTTCATGATACTCAAGGACTACTCAGATGCTATAGGAAAAATGCAGGACGCCATCCATCGACAGGCCAGAGATGTTGCAGTGCTTCAGGATTGCAAAAGTACAGGAGAGCAGTAAGACATCATAGTTACAGTATTTATCTATAATACATAAACAAAATATACCAATCTCGTTCTTAATTCACACGACTTTCTCTATTCCCTTGCTCCACATCACCATCAGGAGTGGAATCGACATTGTCTCCAGGCGGTGTCTCCTCCTCCGCTGCTTCCTCCCGTCGGCGCTCTCGTCTCCTCCTCCTTCTTTCCTGCCTTTCCTCATCTGTATCCCTTTCCCGAGACGCGCTTCTATTGGGCAAAGTTGTATGTGATTGAGGCAAAAGTTCCTTTGCACCCCGATCTGCCTCTTCTTCTTCTGAAAATGACAAGTATTCCCTGCACAATGGACAAGCCGTGTGCAATCGCTGTCGACTCACCATTCTCCTAAAACAACTCTCACACGTGCCATGCTTGCATTTTGTAAACACAATACACTCCCGCAACTCTTCCTTCGTCTTGAGACAGATAGGACACTCGTCAATTGCCAGGTCGTCATCCATCTGGATCTTTTGAATATGAAACGTAAACTTATGCGGTTCCTCTTTAGAGGAGGACGTGGTCCATCGACCGGCGACCAACATCGTCGCAGGCACTTGTCCCGAACGAAGCGCTTTTTGAAACTTCCATCTCTTGTATAGAAAGAATCCTATCAAATACAGAACCATGGCAGCTGCCAAACATGCAATCACGATCACAGCCACAGGCACATGGCATTCAATGCCATTGCATGGAACCACCCACGAATACCGATGATAATGCGAATAATTCGTCTCGTGCAGCAGCATTCTCCCGAAATAATTCTCAGAATCTATATACACCTCCATCGTGTCTATACAAGGGCCCAGTACTGCCAATGCCCAGGTTATTTTCCTTCAAGTAGTCAACAGCTGGCACTATGGGTCTTTCCCCCCTGAGGCTATACCATTCCCGGAACCATCAGCAAATCAGAGATGAAGATTTTCAAAATAGTCTGTGAACCTGTAGCGACAAACCCGTACTTTTTGCCGCCAACAGCAAATACCCTATGACGACGTGGTGTTATGAAACTGGGTCGCCTCTCTACCCGGTTCTTGTATGGACACAGGTATCAATGCTTGTAAAACTCTATCAAAATTATGCAGGCAACTAAAAATGATGCCATATAAGGAAAATGTGTTGTTCATGGTAGTTTCTGGTTCTAGAGCATATTGCGCGACATGAGGCCATCCGAACGAATCGAAGAATCTTTCATGGAATCTTCCTAGAATCTGGAGATCATGAGCTGTTTTTTTTTTCTATTACGCAGAGCGGCACGCGATATCAACGAGGCATATCTTATTTCATATTCCTTGGACCACGACTGAGAGTCATCTGGATATCAGTAACACATGCGTCATCGCAGGCGTTTGACCATGTACCAAAACCCAAGCGTTCCCGAAATGGGGATGCAGACCAGTGGAGATGGGATGCACAAAAGCATCCAGAGAATAGGCCTCCTGAAACCTTCTCTTTGATACAGATGGATCGCACGATTCGTTGCCTCCACATGCAGCGTCATTTTCCGACAGCTGTGTGCCCGAGCTTGCTCTTCCGCCCATGCCATCAGGGCTTGCCCCACTCCTCTGCCTCGCGCCTCCTTTGATACGCTGATGATGACCACGTAGCATTCCTTCTTCCAGGGTGCCTGACTGAACATGGTTTCAATTTTCGACACCCGCAATCGAAGACACAGCGGAAACTTCACTTTGCCGCTAGCTCCAAAAAAACTCTTTGGATTGTCAACAGCATAGTACGCCTCCTTGGATGGGTGGAACTTTATGACAATCATGCCCGCCAATTTCCCCTCATTCTGTGGATCCCGCACGACACCAATACACGCAGGGTTCACTTCGAGCCATATCTGCTCCCAGACGGCCTTTGCCCGTTCCTGACTCATCCCCACATGACGGCATTTTGCCGGAAACCCTTCAGCCATGAGCTGACCCATCTCGGCAAAATCCCTTGGGTGGTTTGGATGAACCACGTCAAAGGGCATTATCGGGGTCTGAGTCTGCTACTACTATTTTCGAGATCTCTTCCAGGATCTTTTTTCTTACTGTATCAACTGAATCAATACTGAATCAACCCTACGAGATGATGAATCCCATACGTGAATAGCGTAATCGTCCTTGATTAAAACATTAGAATACTGAAATTCAAATGTGTTGTTAGCATCTCGCTGACAGATGTTCGAAAATCCAGAGGATGAGGGATGCTATTCTAATATCCCTCGTAGCACTATCAACATAATTTTTTAAATAAATATATAGATAGTATGGATGGTCAAGGGAGAGCTCGACGGAGAGCTGTGACTGAGCGGGGTGGAAAGAAATTTCGAAATGCGCTCGATGAATTACGCGAGTTGAAAAAGAGTGGGAAGAAACGGGTGGATGAATATGAAGTTCAGGAAGAAGATAATGTGTATGATGAGGTGAATGAGGACGAGTATGCGAGAATTGTTCAGAAGAGGCGAGAGGAAGGAGGTGAGTTTCTCTTTTTTAATTTGGCTTGGACAAGAATGGAGATGGCAGAGATTGTATGGTATGTATTGTAGGTGGGTTTGTGGTTGGTCACGATGGACTTGGATACACTGATATTGGCGAGGAGATTGAGTGGGTGAATGAGGATGCGCGTCAGGAGGAGGACAAGAGCAAGGGGGCAAAGAAGAAGAAGAAGGATGGGAAGAAGAGGCAGGGAGAGGAGCCTGTTCCGGGGGCGAAGGAGCGGATGCAGAAAATGTTTCAAACTGCAGCTGTGAGGAAGCGTATGGTTGCTCCGCAGCCCAAGGCTGTAGCAAAAGTGGATGCGGCAGAGACGGATGCATTGTTGGATGATATTCTTGGGGACTTGGGGACGCCTTCCAGCACCAGGAGGACTCATACGTACGTGGATATATATATATGTGTGTGTGTGTATTGTCGTGTGCTAATGTTGATGTTTTCTTTGTGTGCAGTCCATCGACGCACGGAGGAGCACGGAGGAGTGTAGCCCCATCTACATCAAGAATGTCGACTGTAGGCCGATCTCGTATGAGCACGATGCCGAGGACCGCGGTGCAGAGAAATCCTGTTGCGACGTTATCTTTTCAGACACCGCGGCAAGAGAAGCAGCGGTATGGGCAGACTGTTGTCCCAAGGGGACAACAAGAGCAAGATGATGACATGTTAGGTGCTGGGGATGATGGGTGCTATGATGACGGCCTCGTGGATGATGCTGGGTGCTATGATGTTGATGATCCTGCAGATGCAGTGGTGGCTGATGATGGTCGCGCGAATATGCATGATGCCGGGCATGATGATGATGATCCCACAGAGGCACCTGAACCCATGGTGGTTGAGGAGAAGCAGGATGATGATCAAGCCGATGCAGTGAATGCTGTGAACCCAGAAGATGCTGTGGTAGCAGATAAAGAGGATTCTTTGAATAAAGAAGAAGTCGTCACGGACTGGCAGGCGTTGTATGAGGAAGAGTGTGCAGAAGAGGAGGTTGAGGAGAAACCATGGGTTGATGATGGGTCCCTCTCATTGGACGACAACTCTCGTCTCCCTATGTATCTTATTGATGCACATGAAGAAATATCACAACCTGGGACGGTATATCTGTTTGGTAAAACCCCAGTTGGAGACAATCAGTATGCCTCCTGCTGTGCAGTTGTTAAGGATGTGCAGAGGACATTGTTTGTGATACCAAAAGAGCGCATTGGGCTGCCGTTAGACTTTTTAAAATCTGTCTCAACTGACGAAGAAAAGAGAGAAAAGCTGACAGAATTGCACGCTGCCTTTTCTGATGTCAAGAATGAGGTGAGGCAAGTGCTTGGCAGGCATGGCGTGACAAAAATGACCATGAAACCCGTTCTCAGGACATATGCTTTTGAGGAAAAATCTGTTTCCCATGGGCAGCAGTGGGTACTGAAAGTGCGTTTCGCTAACTCTCGAAGCTCTTTGCCTCTCCATATAAACGGAGAGCATTTTGAAAGAATATTCGGGACGACACAGACAAGTCTGGAGGCTCTTCTCCTCAAGAGGAAGGTCATGGGGCCATCTTGGATCCATGTGAGCAAGCCAACAAGGGTCGATAAAGGATCTCAAGTATCTTACTGTCATATTGAAGTCGAAGTCCAGGGCCATAAAGCTATTACGTCAGCCCCCACTGGATGGCGACCAGCACCTCCATTGTGTGTAGCCTCTCTGTCACTCAAGACTCTCATCAATCCAAACACAGCTGCGAATGAAGTGGTCAGTGCATCGGTTGTCTATATGCCAAAAGTGACAACAGATGGTCCTCAGGCTGTGTCAAAGAAAGAAATACGACATTTCAGCGTCATTAGAAAATTGGATGGCGTGGGGTATCCCTCAGGCTTTGAGGCCATGGCAAGAAAAGCAAACGAGAGTGATCTTGGAAAGCGCAATGGTGGCATGATCGTGGCACTGCAACCAAATGAGAGAGCTTTGTTGACCATGATTGTCATGAAGCTGAAAGATCTCGATGTGGATGCATTTGTAGGACACAACTTTTCTGGTTATGATCTTGATGTGCTTTTGCATCGGATGAAGGAGCTCAAGGTGCCTCACTGGGCCTCTCTTGGTCGGCTGAAAAGGAGCAAATTCCCTAATTTGGGCGGAGGAGGACATTCGTATGGAGGTGGTGCAGGTGCTGGGGCCCTTTCGGTTGTCGCAGGGAGGCTCATCTGTGACACCTACTTGGCAGCCAGGGATTTGGTGAGAGAGACTGAGTACACACTTACTGCTCTCAGTCGCAATCTTCTTGGTGAACTCCGGGTTGAAGTGCATTCAGCAGATATTAAATCGCGCTTTTTGTCGTCACAGAAACTTCTGGAAATGATTCAGCACACAGAGAGTGATGCCTGGCTTGCCATGAGGTTGGCTTCCTATCTTGCTGTGTTGCCCTTGACTCGACAGCTGGCTGAACTCTCAGGGTCTTTATGGAGTAAAGCACTTTTGAACCAACGCGCTCAGCGTATTGAATATCTCCTGTTGCATGAATTCCACAACAATAAATTCATTTTGCCAGACAAAATGAGTGCAAAAGAAAAGGCAGCTGCTGCTCCAGAAGGGTCTTCATCCAAAAAAGGTGGCAAAGGTCCTCAGTATGCAGGAGGTTTGGTTTTGGAGCCAAAGAAAGGTCTTTACGATAGGTATATCCTTCTGTTGGATTTCAATTCTCTATACCCTTCAATCATCCAGGAGTATAATATTTGCTTCACAACAGTTGAACGTCCAGAGGAGGAGGAGGGCGTCATGGCAAAACTTCCAGACTCCAGTGGAGAAAAGGCCCCATTGCCAAGAGTGATCGGCGCCTTGGTAGAGCGTAGACGCCGTGTCAAAGACATGATCAAAGGAGAGAGGGATAGTGTGAAGAAGGAGCAGTTGAATATTAGACAGCAAGCCCTCAAATTGCTTGCAAATTCCATGTATGGGTGCTTGGGATTCTCGAATTCAAGGTTCTATGCAAAATCGCTCGCAGAACTCATCACCTCCCAGGGAAGAGAGATTTTGCAGTCCACAGTTGAGCTTGTCCAAGGGAATATTGGAAGAACTGTAATCTACGGTGATACGGATTCCATCATGGTGGATACGAGCACAGATCAGTTGGCCGATGTGATTGCCCTTGGGCACATTATCAAGAAGGAAGTAAACAAGCGATATCGCCTCCTCGAGATTGAAATGGATGGTGTTTTCAAACGCATGCTGTTGCTCAAGAAGAAGAAGTACGCAGCCATCAAAATCGAGCGTGGTGCTGATGGAAAGGAGATTGAAGTTGTCGAGGCCAAGGGGCTGGATATGGTCCGTCGTGACTGGTGTCCACTTGCGAAGCAAGCATCTCAGTTCTGCTTGGACCAAATTCTCAGTGGAAAGCCAAAAGAGGAGGTTGTCGGTGCGATTCACGAACACCTTGCCAATTTGGGAAACTCTGTCAGAGAAGGGACAGTACCTCTCAACAAGTATGTTGTGACAAAACAGCTCACCAAGAGGCCAGAGGATTATCCAGATGCCAAAAATCAACCACATGTGCAAGTCGCATTGAGAAGGAGAGCTGCTGGAAAGCGAGATGGTGTCATGCCTGGTGAGACCATCCCATACATCATGTGCTCAGAAACTGGAGAGGATGGTACCATCTTGGAGCAATCCCTGGCCGAACGTGCAAGAAGTCCAGAAGAAATCTCATCTTCCGGTGGCAAACTGAAAGTTGATACAGACTATTATATTTCACAGCAAGTATTCCCAGTCATCTGTCGTCTTGTAGCACCCATTGAGGGTACAGATGCAGCGCACATTGCAGAAAGCCTTGGCATGGATGCCAGCAAGTTCAAGGCAACAGGCCTGCACGCCACGCTCAACCCAACAGAAGCATTGGAAAATGCTCTTTCGGGACTGGATGACGATGATAGATTCAAGGACTGCGCGCCATTGGAACTCAAATCACGTTCAGGGAAGATGTTTGAATTCAAAGGAGTCAGAGAACTCCTCAAAGTTGACGATGCAGCTGTCGCCTGTGCATTCGATGCCCCAGGTGAGGATGCACCCCTCACACCAGCGCAAATTGCAAACCAGACGCGTCTCCGATCCCGCAGCGCCATCAAAAAGTACTATCAGGGCTGGATGGTCAGTGATGACGAGATGAACCCTTGCAGAACTAGAAACATTTGCCTCAGGGATTTACCAGATACTGCTCCAGGTACCGCACCTCCAGATCTGAGGTGTTCTGGAACGATGCACCCAGAAATATCAGAGGCAAAGCTGTATACAGAGCTCTCATACCTGTCCAGACTCTTTGATATTGATGGAGCTGTCAAAGCGCTGGGACAGAACAATGAACGTGCAAAAACCGCTGCCTTGACCAAACTCGCACCCATCCGAAACGCACTGGATTTCACTGCAGCTCAATCCGCTGTCCTCCTCAACAAATCTGGTTACAAGTGGATCGACCTGTCATCCTTGTTTGGCACACTTGGTCAGCACAAGAAGCACATTGGATCTGTCCATTGACTGAGGACACTCAAAAATACAATTGACTGACCCATTCCATGTAATAAGTGTTATTAGTACATGTAATTATCTTAATAATTCACGCATCAAAGGCCATCATGCCAAAGGATGGCAAGAAACTTGTCTTGGGCATTGAAGGTTCAGCAAACAAAATTGGAGTAGGCATTGTAAACGAAGATGGCGATATTCTAAGCAATCCAAGACATACGTAAGTTGATATACTGGCATTGGTTGGACAATGCGCGATCAGACTGACCTCTTTGCAAGATGCCATGCAGATATATAACTCCGCCAGGTGAAGGTTTTCTTCCGAGGGAAACCTCAATTCACCATCGAGAATGGGCTATTCCTTTAGTTAAACAAGCGTTGGAAGAAGCGAGCGTCTCATCGGAGCAGATTGACTGCATTGCATTCACAAAAGGCCCTGGTATGGGTGGACCACTGGCAACCTGTGCTCTTGTGGCTCGAATGTTATCATTGATGTGGAAGGTACCAATCATAGGAGTCAATCATTGTGTTGGACATATTGAAATGGGTCGACTAGTCACTGGTGCAGAGGATCCAGTGGTGCTGTATGTGAGTGGAGGCAACACACAAGTTATTGCCTACTCTGAGAAAAAGTATAGAATCTTTGGAGAAACCATTGATATGGCGGTTGGGAATTGCTTGGATAAATTCGCCCGAGTACTAGGGCTATCGAATGATCCAGCGCCGGGATACAACATTGAGCAATTAGCGAAGAAGGGGAAAAAGTATATACCATTGCCGTATTGTGTCAAGGGCATGGATGTTTCATTTTCTGGCATTCTCACATCTGCGGAAACCTTGGTCAAAGAACTGATTCCGAAAGGAAAGGCAACCCCAGCGGACATGTGTTTCTCTCTTCAGGAGACGATTTTTGCCATGCTTGTGGAAATTACGGAACGAACCATGGCGCATGTTGGTGCAAATGATGTACTGATTGTGGGTGGCGTTGGATGTAATGTTAGGCTTCAGGAAATGATGAATACAATGGCCACGGAGCGAGATGGCAGACTGTACGCCACAGATGATAGATATTGTATAGATAATGGTGCCATGATTGCATGGCCAGGGTATTTGGCATGGAAGTGTGGGCAGACGACGCCAATTGAAGAGACCTGGTGCACTCAACGGTTTCGAACAGATGAAATGGTGATTGAATGGAGAGAGTAGATCAGCAATCAACTATTAATTCATTTACATACTCAGTATCATACATATTGTTTGAAGTTCTTTATTCTAAGAGCTGCCGCAATGCGTTAGCCTTGTCCCCTGCGATCTGATGAACTGGGAATCTAACAGAAAACTTGAGCTTCAAATTGCCCCGCTTCCCTGGACTCTTTGAAATGGGCATTCCTTCATTCGCAACGACTCGTTCATATCCTGGTTTAATAACTTCTTTCAATGGGACTCTCAAAATTCTATTATCTAGCGATTTCACATCAATCTTGTTGCCCTCAGTCAATGCTTGAGCCAAGGTGACTGTCACAGTGGTGACGAGATCATCACCCTGTCTCTGAAACACTGGGTGAGGCTTTTGCGACACTACAAACACCAAATCTTGAGCCGGTCTACCAGGATATTCATCGCCTTTGCCAGGAAATGTGATTCGTGTACCTTCCTTCCATCCAGCCTTGACAGGAATCTCAAGAGTCTCCTCCACCTTCATAGACTTTCCAGTCCCACCATCTACAATACTCCTTGTCACCTTGCGCTTCTTCGTCGTTCCAGTATACAACTCTTCTAACGTGAGATTCAGTGGCACCTCAACCTTTTGTGGAGCACTGGGTCGGCGACCGCCCATGCCTCCCATACCTCCCATACCTCCCATGCCTCCCATGCCTCCAAATCCTCCAAACAAATCATCGTCCATACCACCCATGGATGCACCAAACCCTCTTCTAGAACCGCCACCCATCCCTCCAAATCCACCACCTCCACCAAACAAGTTCTCAAAGATATGCCGCGCCATATCATCATCCATATGATACGATCCTCCAGGAAATCCGCCTGGCATGCCATTCTGCCCACCACCTGGAGGAACTCCTGATTTCAACCCCTCCTCTCCATACGTATCATATATCTCTCGCTTCTCAGGATCCGATAACACATCATACGCTTCTGAAATCTCCTTGAACTTTTTCGTCGCCTCCTCCTGGTTATCAGGGTTCTTATCAGGATGCCACTTCACAGCCAACTTTCTGTACGCCTTTTTCAACTCAGCATCCGTCGCTGACTTCCCGACTCCCAGAATACCATAATAATCAGCTCCCATATCGCCTGCTGATCCTCTTTTTCGCTTTGCCCTCGCCTGTCGCTCCACGGTAAATCCCTGACCACGCCTGGTTTTTTTCAAAAATCAAAGTCCCACACACACGCTCGCGTATATCAACGCCTAGGTCTTTACAAACTGTATTGGATGAAAATAATGTTGCTAGGAAACATGTATCAATTATATTCACTGTCCGATGGACCAGATTCGGATCTCTATAGAATTATTTTTTTCTGGAACCTTCGATTCGGGGTTGTCCATAAAGTACGGTCAAACACTGTGTTGGACCGAGGGACAACAGATTTCCAACCACCCGATTCCGTATATAGATACATTATGAATGACAAGAAATGCGTGATCCGGATAATGGTCCAAAGGACGCATCCACTGTACATCGAAATACCTTGCCTTTTAACTCTTCTCGTATTCGATACGTTCCAGTAACGTGATAAGGATCGGAGGGCGCCATTTAGAGGCTGGCATTGTCATCTCAACAACAACAACAATGCTACCAAAAAAGGACATGTGATTGATTGACACATGCCTACAACAGAAATTCGTCATTCTCGTCATTTAGAAAACCAACATGGTTTCTGGAACTCGATCAGCTGGGAATGGAACGAAGCAGCAGCAGCAGAAGAAGGATGCTGACGGAAGTCATGCCAAGAGGGCAGAGGGCAAGGCAGCTGACCATGCCGTGGCAAAGGGTGGTTGGAGCGAAGAGGAAGATCGGGTCTTTGAAAACTCACTCGCACAATACTGGGATTTTCCTGATAGGTTTGAAAAGTGTGCGTCAATGTTGTCGAGGAAGAATCTCACGGATGTGATTGCTCGGTTTAAAGAATTAGATGAAGATATTCGGAATATAGAAATGGGTCGGGTGCAGATGCCAGCATATCCTGTGCCAGGTGAAGCCTTGTCGATATCACAGCTGCAGAAAAAGGTGAAGAGTCAAGATACGGAGCGACGAAAGGGTATTCCGTGGACGGAGGAGGAGCACAGGTTGTTTTTAATGGGTCTGGCAAAGTATGGCAAGGGAGACTGGAGGTCCATTTCTAGGAACTTTGTGATTACGAGAACTCCGACACAGGTGGCGAGTCATGCCCAAAAGTACTTTATACGGTTGAATTCTCAAAACAAAAAGGATAAGAGGCGTGCATCCATCCATGATATCACCTCGGTGCATCCCGAGTATAAAAAAAAGCCAAAAAAGAGCACCAAAAAAGAGTAACTAGTAGTAGTAGTCTCCAAGAGTAGTAGAAAGAAACATCCCTTTGGGATGGTACCGACACATCCATATCGATATGATAATTTTTTTGTGTGTTTGTTGTAGAAAAATGTTACAAGTTACAAGAAGTGTGGTCCTGCAAATCTCCTCTCATCGTCAAAAAAATCGTCTCCTTTGATCGTGTGCCAGCCACTGCCAACAAGGGCTGTGATCGTGTGCAATGCATTCTGTGGGGTCCACTGTATATCATTATATTGCTGAATTTTTCAATACCGAGATGTTCCTCTGCTTGCGTCATTCGTATGCGTCTTTGGGCGCAATGGCAAGAGACAGGCATGCTGCTGCCGTTCCCACTGGCCTCAAGTTTTCTCCCTTTATGCGATGCTCATTCTTCTTCTTAAAAGCAAGCACGCTTGATTCGATCTTCTGCTTCAAAGAACGATCTTTCTCGGAGGGTCCCAATGCCGCTCTCTTCCCCTGGCGCTGCAGCAATGTCTGTCTGATTGCCTCAAAGAAGCAGAAGAAGATTGCTGAATTCAATCCATTGGACAGTGCACGCGGTCCAATACCCCTAAAGAAGGGCGATACACCTTTTCCTTCGCTAACAATCGCTTTTGCCGCACTAAAGAATGTAGGACGTGAACTAGCTGTACACATCATGACTGTTTTGATGACATCTAATGGGGTTGTGGCTGCAGCTGCAGCCGCTCCAGCAAAGCCACCCATGGCGAGATCTTCTACGACAGATGCAGGACGATCTCCTCTCATGTGACTATGAACTTTTCGTAAACTCTCATACACGGCAAATTTCACAGCCATGTCTGGCACATCCTCCAGAATCGTGGGCAAGAAGCCAGTGAACAACCCCCTCACCCCGGCAGCCGACACAATCGATTTGGCAGCATTGAATAGATTGCTATACACTCCTGCTTGAACAGAACGAATACACACCGCTAAAGGAACCTTGACAACACTGCTTCCAAGAGCAGCTGCCCCACCTGCCACAAACGCAGTAGACCCATCATTCAATTTTGTCTTGCTCTTCAACACATTCTTCGTCGTCGAGTAAAACGCAAAATACGTCCCAATGATTATACCAGCTCCAGAAGCAGCCCCTATGACACCTTTATATAACCCTCTGAATTCATACAGACCTCTGTGAATCTTCAACCCCATCCTCTTCATCGTCCCTCTTCCATGAAGAGACACTCCCTTCCTGATATGACGAGGCCCTGCCTGCATTCTAACCTTCATTGTATCCAGCGGATGAATCGTCCCTTGCGACGCCGCACGTGCCACAGCTCCAGCCACAACATCATGCGCTGGCCTTGTATCAGGCTTTGGCGGTGGTGGCGGTGCCACACTGTTTGCAGATGCCGCCGCAGCCACCGTCACACCCTCTGATTTATCCATCAATAAACTACCTGAAGGCACCGGTGACATGAACACCCGCCTCAAAGCCAAGGTAATAGCAGTCCCTGTAGCAGCTGTGACCACCCCCTGCAAGCACATCAACCAACCAATCAATCACTCTCTCATCCACCCTGATGCATGGAAAGTCAAACAATACTATAGAGATGCTCGTATCAAAACCAAGACTGGCCCATCCACCGAGCAAACCTTGGATCACCCAAAAATGCCACATTCGCCATGATCAACGATGCTCACCATCGACAAACCCATAAACCCATTCAAAGTATACTAAAATTCATATATATAGCAAAATCCTACCCACCAATATCCCTCAGCCCCAACCCCACCCCATACAGAATCAGCCGCGCACGGCAGCCCCTTTCCCGCGTTCCAGAGTCTCCCACGGACATACCTGTGTTACGCTGCAAAACGGTGGACCGACTCCTAGATGTGCCTTTCTTTCTTCTATAGAGTTGATACTGGGATCACCTGAACAGTCTACTGATGAATGCCCACGAACGCAGTGTTGCTTCACCATGGCGTTGTTGCTCTGCAAAACTTTGACAATCGAACGACACGTAGACCTATGATAGGCACGCGTATACGTTACTGAATTGTCAATACGTCTATCACTGAACCAAGGATTCTGTCCAATAGGTATCCTCGAGTTGAAGGAATTTTGATTTGTCAGCCACGGGCGTTGACAGTGCGCGGTTGTCGAGTCACTCGGCTCACAGGGCACTGATCCACATTCAATAGCGACAATCGTTGAATAAGAAATAGTAGTGTGTGGAAGAATGGGGGATTGAGGGGTTTGGATGCGAGGTCACAGATGTGCTAATCACACGCCTCGGGGGCGTTGCCCATGCAGCCATGGCATTGATGGGAGATGTATTGCATGGATGGTTGTTACACGAGGTATTTGTAATAGAGTTGTGAATTTCTGGAGGCATCTATTGCCTTTCTACGGGATTCTGGTAGTAGTGTCGACTCATGAGCTACTCCTGCGGAATGGAAGCCTCGCTGTTGGAACCAGTCTGCTGTGCGGGTGGTGAGGAGGACGAGGACACTGATGCCCAGTGAGCTGGACCTATCTTCTATATACTCCAAGAGTGTATCACCTTTTCCTCCTCCTCTGTATTCAGGATGGACACAGAATGCTCCGAGTTCTGCAACCATGTCTCCGTCATTGTTTTGGCCCAATGGTCTCATCGAGGCACAGGCCAAGAGTTGATTTTCTCTCTCCAGGACTGTGAAATGGGACACATCATCTGCCAGGCTCTGATGAGTTCGTTGAACGAGGACTCCTTTTTCCACCATTGGTTGCAAGAGATCGTAAATACGAGTCACGTCTGTGCTCGTGGCAGGGCGGATTCCTTCATAAAAGTCTGATGAGATCATGGATCCAACACCGTCTGTTGAATACAATTCTAATAACAGCGCTCCATCTATACTCGCATCTATCAAATGTGCTCGCTTGACACCAGCTTTGCATACCATACATGCCGCGAGCAGCGGCATGGGCAAGCCTAATTCATACCATGTGTCAAAGTCCAGCTCATCTTCTGCTCTTTTGAATGCCTCCTCATCAGAGCCATGGTCGAGTGATGGCGCCCTTGTATCAGATGCGTGACGTCCATCCATGATTGTTTCCCGGGATGTATTGAGGAGGAGATTTTCTGCCTCTTGCAACGGTAACCACGCTGGGAGCATATCAAGCGTTGGATCTCCCCCTGGAGGTGCCACTACAATTAGCTTGTCTGCATTCAAATCTATTGCCGCTCTCACCGCGACTGAATAAATATCACAGTTTAAAGGTTCTCCAGAAGCCGAATAACCTAGATTGGACAGTAACACAACATTTCCGTTCTTTAGTTGATGGCGTACAGCATCAGCCTGGATAAACCTGACAGAGCCAGTGTGCTGGTAATCTACTCCCCCAACAACACCTTTCCGCTTGGCAGCGACATAATTACCAGATACTGTGGTGACTGTAGGTGCTTGGGATCTTGCTGCACTACTGCCCCGTGCATGCCGGCGCATCATGGTTATTGTCGGTGCTTTGGAGAGCCTTGCCTCCACCATCATCCGAGCTGCCCCGGCAGCTGACACTGCAGCCTTCATGGCTACATCATCAGTCACTCTATATCCTTTAGCATACTGAGGTTCGCTCCCTTTGGCACGGATAGCCTCATTGATCTGCATACGAGCCCCGACAACAACTACCAAATGGACTCCCAGGCCATGAAGTAATGCCACATCCTGCAGGAGCGTGTCCAGCACATCCTGCCGATCAACAACCTCACCAGGCACTGCTATGACAAAGGATCTACCCCTGTGACCTTCGATATAGGGCGATGCCTGCCTGAAGAACTTTACAAACAACCCATACTGTTCCCGTTCTAAAGAACCACCACTCGCCCTGCCGGTTGTGGTCGGCTGACTATTGGGTTCAACGTCGATCGACGCATCATATTCGTATAATGAATGTGATTTCATGCCATGATGATGTCTTGGATGGATAATACAGGACTGAAAAGCGATCGGTCGGTGTCCCTGCCTGCTGGCAGTTTGTGCAGAAGAGGAAAAAAACAGACTCGTACCCCTGGGTGGCTGGCAGCTGCCCAGCCCCGTCATCGTATGGACGCCAGCAGAGTATTTGTTTCATATAGTACTGTCAGAAATACACGAGACATAGTCTTTTCTTCGAGAAGGTGATGATGAAGAAGAAGAAGAGTAAGGTTGGCCGTAATTAGATAGAATACGAACATTGGTCCACGCAAATAAAGGCTGGTCCTTGGTCCAGTCAGACTGGTCTGTTTTATCAATATGGTTCGATCAGTACTCGTGGACGCTTCTTGTCAGCAATATGCTGACGAGAGGATGCTCAAACGAGCTCCAGCAGAGGTGGGGTTGTTGCTGTGTAGAGCGCTCTCGAACAATAACGCTGAGTTTTTCTGTTTTTGAATCACAATTAACTATTCAAATGCAGGTCGGTATTCTTATTGGGCGCCGAACGAGCTCAAAGGATTTTGTTCTCCAATTCATTGCCACCCCAGAGGAAGAAGAGGGACACGGTGCCGTGCGAGTTGTAGGGGGGCGTTCTGGGAAGTCTTCATCCAGTCTAGAATTTGACACAGAATGGATTAGTGAGCATGCATGCCAGTTGGGGAGGATACTTCCTGGGGGGTTGTGTGTCTTGGGGGTGTATGTATTCTGTGAGAGTGGTGCTTTTCAGTCATCACAGAGCGCCTTGGCTGGGCTTTTGGCACAGATTGAAAACACCATGATCTTGGGAAAAAAGGATATGGTGAATTTGATTGTGCATGTCGATGCGGGGAGGGGTGTTTTGTCAGCAAAGGAGAAGGATGGGGCAGGTTCCATGCTCAAGCCATGTGATCTGAAGAATTCTTCACTCCTGACCGAGATGGTTGAGATACAGTGCCTGTATCCATTGAATGTTCGGGTTGATATATGTAGCGATAAGAGTCTCTTGTGTGATTTGATCAATGAATTAGTTACGTATGAGGTGGAGCAACGAGTAAGCAAGGCTGTACCATTGTTCCATGGTCAGATTCCTGAGAGTCAGGAGAGCATGATCCATGACATGAAGAGGGAAGGATTCGATCATATTCCTCTGGAATTTCTTATACCGATTTCTAGATATGGCATACCAGCTGTAGGGGTGAAGAAAGCGCATAAGAGAGAGTTGAGTGGTACATATTATTCAAAAGGGCAGTTTACCCTGACTGGAAATATGGAATGTAGAGCATATGTGTTCAATCGAGAAAAGGTAGATGATACAATTAGTGCTATTAAAGAAGATATAGAGTCATCGTTAAGGTCAAGACTGGAAGTTTTGATCGAAGCAGCAGAGATGGCTACTGAAGCTATGGAACAGCAGCAGCCGCGGACCAGCAGCAAGGACAGCAAGTCATCCGATGTGAGCCGCAAGCATCCACTGCTAGATACTATAGGACATGTAGGAGCATACGAACCTCAGTTTCCACAGAGAGCGTTTTTGAAATGGAAGATAGGCGCGTGTACATACTGTGATTACATTGTTCAAGGGGATGGAGTGTCAGAGGCTCTTCATCGGGTTAGGGAACTTGTTGGACCTGGGCGGGTCGATGCCAAGACATTCCATTGCTCTGAAAAGATTATGGATAGTATTGGGGCATCTGGGAAGGGGGCATCGAACAAGAAGCCCGCACGAGGAGTACTTGAACGTCTTTTGTCTTCATGCAACATTATGCTCAGTGGAACCGCAATGATTGTTGCCATTCTGGCAATTTTGGCATCGCTCTTACTCGTGTAAAAAGACATGATTGATCATCCTTTCAAGAGAGTGACATTTTTGTCGTGTCGTACATGTTGTTGCTGACTCACGTTTGGAACAACACCTGCCCCTAGGGGTGGGGGCCCTCGGCAGGTCGAACACATCATGCTCCAAGAGGTCCTGGTCGCCACATTGTCACATCAAATGGCGATTGCTCGGTCCGAACTCTGCATGCTCCCTTAAAGATGCACGCGCATGTAATCATGAGCATATTTATTCTCTTCCGATTCTATTTCAAAGACATCTCGTGGCAATTTCGTGATACATTCGGTCAATCGTTGCCAGACCTTTTACAAATCCAGCAGGTGCGTTTTTTCTCCTTTATGGTCCCCTCATGCAAGCATCGCGTCGCTGCTCTCATTTGCGATCGAGACGGCGGTACACTGCCTGATTTTATGCTCTTCCACAGAAGATTGATCCTGCTCTGATGCGGATCACGGTAGAGCATGGCAGGCTGGTGTATCAATCCACATGCTTGGACCTGCAGTACCACTTGGACGACAGCTAATAATAATGCTCATGTGCCATGCAGGACTCGTGATCCACACTCCAGCGCTTGATTGTATAAAGAGAAGATTTGATACAGATACGAAGAGAAGATAGAACGTTTCGTCGAAGCCTCCAGTTTATGTCAATATGCAAAACTCACCGGAATTTCATTGGACAGCATCAGGGGTTTCGACTCCCATGGCATCCCCTATGCAGGCTCAAAACAGTCCAACCGCCATGGGAATAATTAGATATATGGTTTCAGATTCCATCAAGTCGAGAAGAACTGAAAGGCGAGGAGGTAGCTCAAAGTTGGGATCAAAGTACAGAGGAGTAACACATCATGCCCGCACAAACAGATATGAGAGTCATATTTGGGATGAGGGCAAGCAGCTTTATCTCGGTGGATTTTACAATGAACTTCAAGCAGCTTTGGCATATGATTTGGCAGCAACTCGCCTGCGTGGCGATGAAGCCATACTTAATTTTGACAGGAATACATGTTCTGCAGAACTCGCAGAGCGCTTCTCTGTGACTCCAGAGCAGGTGATTATGTGCCTTCGACAGCAAAGCAAAGACATGAATAAGGTCGATCAGAGTAGAGATTATACCACTGATGAATGGGAATTGCACATGTCCCACGTCATCAATCCATTAAAGCAGCATATTGGCGTGTATGCTTCTGAAGTTGAAGCAGCTCAAGCATACGACAGGGCCATGATCAGATGCATCGGCCTCGAAGCCGCTCCTCTCATCAATTTTCAGTTACTCGACTATTTGGATATGCTTACTGCGGACCAGATATCCGAAGCAATGCAGAGGGGATTAGTTCCATCGGTGATTCCACAGACATTCTCACCAACATCCCCACCAACACCAATCTACACCGTAGAGAGCAATCCAGCTCAGCAAAATCATGGCATGAATGATGCAAAAGAACAGCAGGTATCTCATCAAGCCAATTCAGCTGACACACTGTCCCCTATGGACAGTCCTGATCCGCGTGGCCATGCAGTGAGGAGGAGAACCAGTAACACACCACGTAGTGTTCTTGACAGTAAAGATAATGACGAAGATGGCGATGCAGACCATGAAGTCGGAGTGAAAAGACAACAGAGAGAAAATGATGATGATGAAGAAGAAGAAACGTCTCCTCACTACCAACGGAAGAGTAAGAGATTACAGCGCGAGTCTCCCAGCGATGAACAAGACGTATCTTCATGAGACATGCATGTGTGGTGTGTAATTCTTGGGATATACCATGTGCATGTGATTTTTGTATGCAACGGTCTTCACTCAAGCTATGGGATAATTGCCAGATGGATGTATCATATGCACAACGCAATCGTGGCCTGGCATGTACAAATGCATGGAGAGATTTGCACCCCAAGCCAAACAAACATACATCTTCTCCGAACCAGTTTTGAACACACCGAAGAAAGTTATACTGTCATACATACCTCGTTACTGTAAAATACCATCCATGATATCAGGAGACATCCAATCGAGAAGCGCCGAAAATGCACGCACAATGCATGAGGCGCGTGCTCATGCATCGGCGATGCGCCTCGTTGCCTCGAAGTTCGCAGCACGGACTGCCTCGATCGATCTATCCAAGAAATACCCATCAAAGAGCGGTTGGTCAACAGAAAAGATTGAATCCCCTCATATCCAGCATATTCTAATATATATTTCACGTGTAAGCTTCAATTCAAGCTTTTCGGAGACATTGACGTAGGAATCCATTCATTCCACGTCGATATCCTGACACGTACAGAGACTCGGGTGGCAGAGCGAGGATACCCTTACTCACCACTGTTGATAATACGCTTCTGATTCTATCTATTGTAGATTCTTTATATCGATTCACTTCGTGAATACGGAAGTGGACCAGTTGCATTGCGATTGAGAGGAGCAACCGGACATTGAGACACAACCCAACCACCAGAGCGATATCGCTTCACAAACAAACATTAATAACAAGGGAACGAGAGAGATCATGGCGAGAGGAAAGCGTAGTAGAGGATCCACGTTTCAGGATGATGATCCTGATTTTGCACCGTGCGGTAAATTGATGGGGAAGAGAATGTATGCAGAGGCTGAGCTTGGGAAAGGGTATCGAGGCGTGACTCATCACATCAGGACGAATAGATTCGAGGCACATTTGTGGGAGAATGGAAAGCAGCTCTATCTTGGTGGATATGATTCTGCACATCTGGCTGCCTTGGCATTTGATATTGCTGCCATTCGCTATAGAGGGGAACAGGCTGTTACAAATTACGATCAAAAGTGGTACACTGGACTGTATGAGACACTGAAAAAGTACACACCCGAGGCTATTGTTGCAGGTCTCCGAAGGCATTCTAAAGGAGAATCTGTACAAAGTTCTATTTTCAAAGGAGTCACTCGGCATCAAAAAGGACGCTGGGAGGCACGTATTGGTCAAACTCAGGGTAAAAAGTACCAGTACTTGGGATTGCATGATACCGAAGTCCAGGCTGCCAAGGCATACGATAAGGCAGCAATTGAACGTAATGGTGTTTCTGCGGTGACAAATTTCCATCTAGTATGTTATTTGGATACGCTGAAAGAGGAACAAAAGAAGGAAGCACTGAAAAAGAAGATTATTACAGAGGAGGATATTGCAAACCATCAAAGGATGCAAGCTGGGGAGGAGGAGACAGAGAAAGAAAGTGATGCTATTCCCGAGGTTGAGAAGCTTCACATTAATGATAAGGATGAGAATTTGCCTGATGTTGAGCAGATCGAGAGAAGGACCACCACCACGACAGAGGATGCTCTTGCTGGGGTCCTGTTTGATACTGTCGTCAAGGGTGAGATCACAGATCTGTCTCCACAGACTGTTCTGCCAGATAAAACAAAAAGTGCTATTCCTCTTGAAGGTGCTTCTGCCACGAAGCCATCAAGGGGACCGAAAATTATCCCCAGGAGCTCCTTGGGCGATGGTGAAGAGGCAGAGTGGCCTCTTGATGGAACCACTATGCCCTCTCCAACTGTCCTTGCGGGCTTGGGGAAGAAGCTGGACGAGCATTGTGCGGCTGAAAATGGTTGTGCTGTGGCGAGAAATCTCTTTGCCTGATCTACATTGAATTGTCACGTCCTTGTAATTGTATATGAAGGACAGTATTAATCTCTCATTGTAAAAATTAAACACAGTACACAACGTTACAGTTTTTCAAGTAGTCAATTGTGAACGAACAACGTGTAAGGTTAATTTGCATGATGATGCTTCCGCAAGCTGCAGTTTTGGCAACACTGCCTGAAGAGCAGATGCAACTTGTTGCAACACAGGCTTGACATGTGTTGCAATAGAGTGATCTGAGGGGTTGATGGCCAAAGCAGCTTCCCTAATCCACTGTAACTTGATAGCAGTTCCTTGATTAAGGTCGGCAGATAGCTGTTGCAGGAGGCTCAAAAGCACCATTTGTGACAGAGCAGGAGGAGACTGTGATAGGACTGTTGGAGCATCGATGGTGGAACACAACCAGTATACTAATGATAGGTCTTGCAGCGACAAGGCTTTCGAAAATGCTTCCTCAAACTTTCCGTGGCGAATCAAGCCCTGCAATTCGGCCTTGTAGTCATGGGGCTTTGCAGCTCTCATGCTACTGGCTGTTGAAGTTGAATGTGCTTTTTGTAAAGGGGATTCGCCCTGATTCTCAAGCATTGCTCTAGTTGCCTCCAATGTGCTCTGAATGGATTGGGAGAGCTCAAGCATATCATTTCTGGATGTATCCGAATGCTCTTTGAATCCTCTGATGAGTGAGTCATCCAACTGATGTGTCATTGTCTTGCAGGCTGATTCAAATGCAGGAACAATCTGCTTCAAGAATGTTTGCCTAAACGAATCCTGGATTGGCTTTGACAATCCTTGCTGTACAGCGGTCGACAAAGTCTTGTCCAGGGAAGTTTTTATAGCACCCATGGCTTCTTTTGGAAGAATAGTTCGGATAGATTCCTTTGTTGCCACTTGAACAGAGGATGCCAGGCTACCCTGCATTCCCTTGATTTCCGATTTGATCTGTGAGGTGATCTTCTTATCTAGAGATTTTGTCAATTTCTGAATCTGATCATCGACATGTTTCCTGTGATCTTTCAATGACTTTTCGATATGTTTCCTTTCCTTTGAAGCATTTTTCTCAATTTCCCTGCTTATCAGATTGAAGAGTGTGCCCAGCGATGCATCAGCACCTGTCAATTCCAAAGGCACTGATCTCACCCCGCCATTTGTTGTTTCATGGGTGCTCTTCTGCACCTCGTACGATGTTTCCTCCTCCTCATCGCTCTCTTCTTTCTGATCCTGTGCTTCTGCTTGCTGCTCTTTCCGTATCTCCACTGCCGTTGTTTTCTTCACAGGAGGCTTTGCTGTTGGTATCTTTTCCCCACGTTTCAAAATCTTTATAGGTGCAGCCTGTTCGGACTGGGAAGATATTATATCCGAGGGCGTCAGCAATTTGGATTGCGTCATATCCTCCTCTTCTTCTTGTTCTTCCTCTTGCTGCTGTTCTTCTTCTTCTTTTTCTTCCTCTTTCTCCTCTACTCTGTCTTCTTCTCCTTCCTCCTCCTCTTCGGCTGCCCCATCCTCCTGCTGCACTTGCTCTGCTTCTTCTTCTTCTTCTTCCAAACCTTCCTCGACCGGCACCACCACATCCTTTGGCAAATACCGATCAACATCAATATAATATTGTTGCACCGCATCCGTTTGAACACAATTCACTTCCAAACCTCCCTTCCCAGCCTCCACACTCTGTTGATTCCAGACCGCACAGACACTCAACACGGGCTTGCCCACAGTAAACTTGACCAACACATCAAACGTGCCATCCTCACCAAACGTCAATACATACAAACTCTTGTTCCTGCAATCCGCCAGCACAGCAACCCGTTTCTCCGCAACATATGATGTATGCACAAATGGTTGCGGATCAGCTGACAATTCCATCTCACGCCGAGGCACCAACGTCCCATCTGCCTCCAGCACAAACATCATCTTCTTCGACCCTTCCTTCAATGACACCATCAGCCCACGTCGATCCACCCAATCCACTCGATCCACATGCTCGCCAACAATAACATTCTGACAACACTGCTCCCCTGTTCCAACATTCCTCACCACATACACCCTTCCTCGCCTACTCCCAATCGCCAAAACACCTTCATTCGACACCGATATACTCGTCGCTACATCTTGCAACGGAAACTCTCCAATCCTCGTGCCATATGGAGCAGGATCCAGAGGATCCACATCACACACTGATGATCCCTTCTCCACAATATCAATCACCATGACGGCATTCCCGACACCCACGACCATCCGATTCTCATCAAAAGGACACACAAGAACCTCACACTCCTCACATCCAGGTGAAAAGACGAGAGACATGAGACAGTCGACCTGCAACGCATTCTCATCATCCGTCGCCTGAACTTTCCACACGAATACCCTCCCGTCCATGCCCCCGGCAGCCACAATAGACGCTGATACAAAACACATGTGTGAAACAGGACCAGTATGCCCTTTCAACAACGCCCTCGCCTCAGAATATCGGTGTAAAACGCGAACATGACCCTGCTTCAGACCGTATGTAATAAACTCATCGTTCACCGCAATCGACTCCACCATTGACTCGGTATATTCTGATGCAATCCGTGTAACAGGATTTGCTGCCACATCAAACGATTCCAGAGAAGACACCTCCACGCTCGCCTGTTTGATACCACCCTCACTCTGAGACTTGGAAACACCTTCAATATCAAATACATTCGCATCACCTCGCCCACTCTGACCTTCCGCCTCCTCTTCAATATCCTGTTCAACCACATGGACCGCAGCCATGCTCACAGAGAACTGCGTATGCTCGTCACCTTTGCTTGACTCTCCCCCCCTGGTGGACGAGGAGGAAGACATTGTCCCTTGCTGTACCATACTCGTCTCGTATGAACTAGTATCTATGTCTATGTTGTTTTATCAAAAGGGACAGGACGAATAGCCACAGAATCCTGCATGCGATTGTCATGTATTTTTATTCTATTATATTACGGCGAGTGCCACGCCGTGGGCGTACGCCCATGGCCATTCCATGGGAAAATTCAGCAGACCCATCTCGAAAGATTTCAAAATAAACAAACCATAGAGTACCAATAGGTCGATAGTTGAAAGAAAAGGAGGAAGAAGAGACTGAGAAGTAGGATTCTTCGTGAAAGGACCAGAAAGAAGAACCTCTTTTTTTTCCTTGTCATCTACAGAGGTGGAGGGTCACGTGTCAGCGCTGTGGAGCCCATTCCTACTGATACTGTTGATTGAAATATGACTGCAGCATCTCCCCCTATGGGGGTTCAAGAGATTGTATCGGTACGCGGTGAACTGATGATGATCCGGTCACGCGATCGTTCGAGATTGATTGATTGTCGTTGGTGGAGACTTGATGGCATTGGATTCATTCACGGGGGGTTTATATGTGTGTAGTTGAGTTCTCTTGGGATTCAAGGATCGTCTATAACGTTTGCGAATGTGACGTTGGAGTCTGACAAGTATGTGTGTGTGAGGGAGACGAGTCCTCAGAATCAGCTGGTGATTGTGGATCTGTCGAACCCATCCTCTCCGCAGAGGAGGCCTATATCTGCCGATAGTGCGATTATGAATCCAAAGAGTCAGATTATTGCGTTGAAGGCAAAGGTGGAGGGTGTTGGGGGTGATAATCTTCAGGTGTTTAATTTGGGAACAAAGCAAAAGCTCAAGGCTATTCAGTTCACTGAGAATGTGGTGTTTTGGAAGTGGTATGATGAGGATCATTTGGGGTTGGTGACTGCGACGTCGGTGTATCACTGGAACATTCGAGATGAGGATTCAAAGCCAGAAAAGGTGTTTGATCGGGCCAGTAATCTGGAGAATACGCAGATTATTAGTTATCGGGTGGACCCGACTGGAAAGTGGTGTGTGCTCGTTGGTATTGCTCCGGGAGCACCGGAGAGGCCTCAGTTGGTGAAGGGGGCGATGCAGTTGTATTCTGTGGAGCAGCAGAGGAGTCAGTCGTTGGAGGCTCACGCTGCGGCATTTTGCATGCTCAAATTGCCTGGAAAGACAGGAGAAGTTCCTGTGATTGCATTTGCGCAGAAAAAGCTGGTTGATGGGGCACCAGTGTCGAAATTACATGTGATTGAGTTGGGGCAGCCAGGGCAGACGTCTTTGAAGAAGAATGCAGACTTGTTCTTTCCTCCAGAGTTTGCTGATGACTTCCCAGTGTCGATGCAGATCGGTCCACGATATGGACTGGTGTATATTGTGACCAAGATGGGATTGTTGTTTGTGTATGATGTGGAAACAGCAGCTCCAGTGTATAGGACACGGTTCTCTCAGGATCCCATTTTTGTGGCTGCTGCTTCTGAGAATTCTGGTTTTGTGGCGATCAATAGAAAGGGTCAGGTGTTGAAGGGTAGTGTGAACGATAGTTCTATCGTCGGATTCCTTTCTGATCAGCTGAAGAGTATTGACCTGGCGTTGGCTCTGGCAAGACGGGCAAATCTTCCAGGGGCAGATGATTTGGTGAAGCAGAATTTCCAGAGGCTGTTCACATCTGGACAGTATAAGGAGGCTGCAGAACTGGCTGCCGATTCTCCTCAAGGAATTCTTCGTACCAAGGAAACCGTGGAGAGTTTCAAGAGGGTGCCTGCTCAGGCAGGTGTCCAGTCTCCATTGCTTGTGTATTTTGGACGCATTTTGACCACAAGTTCTTTGAATGAATTCGAGTCTGTCGAGCTCGGAAAGTTGGTTGTGGCTCAAAAGAAGAAGAATTTGCTCGATAAGTGGTATCAGGAGAAGAAGTTGGCACCCAGTGAGGAACTTGGAAACCTGTTCAAGGATGAACAGGATTGGGACAATGCTCTGGATATTTACAAGGCTATCGGAGCTAGTGGTCGTATTGTTGAAGTGCTTGCCGCCAAGGGTGACTTTGAACAGCTGATGACGTACACTAGATCATCAGGGGCCAGTCCAGATTATGCATTCTTGTTGCAAAAGCTGATGATGGATAATCCAGATGCCGCGGTGAACTTGGCTAAGATGGTTGTTCGTCAGCCAGGTGTTCAGATGGATTTGAACACCATTGCTGATTTGTTCTTGCAGAGGAATATGGTGAAGGAAGCAACTGCATTCCTCTTGGATGCATTGCAGGATGATGATCCAAAGCATGCTGCTCTGCAAACAAAGGTCATTGAAATCAATTTGCTGACAAACCCACAGGTTGCTGATGCCATTCTGGCAAATGGCACAATGACGCATTATGACAAACCGAGAATCGCTCAGTTATGTGAAAAGGCGGGCTTGTATATGAGAGCATTGCAGCTCTACTCTGACCTCTCTGATATTAAGAGAGTGATTGTGAATACGCATGCCATTGAGCCAGCAGCCTTGACAGAGTTCTTTGGTACATTGAGTGCGGAATGGGCCCTTGAATGCTTGAAAATATTGCTCGAATCCAATATGCAGCAAAATTTGAGCATTGTGGTGGATGTTGCCAAGGAATACACTGAGCAACTGACAGCCGGGAAGATTATTGAACTATTGGAGTCCCATGAGTCGTACCCAGGCTTGTACTTCTATCTTGGATCACGTATTGCATTCTCTGAAGACCCAGAAGAGCATTTCAAATACATTGAAGCTGCAGCTAAAACTGGTCAGGTGAAGGAAGTGGAGCGAGTTACTCGAGAGTCCAACTTTTATCCACCTGAACGTGTGAAGACCTTTTTAATGGAGGCAAATCTACCAGATGCTCGCCCTCTTATCAATGTTTGTGATAGGCATGATATGGTGCATGACCTGACAAAGTATCTTCACGAGAAGGGTATGCAGCGATATATCGAGGGCTACGTACAAAAAGTGTCTCCTCAGAAGACTCCAGCAGTCGTAGGTGCTCTTTTGGATGTGGATGCAGATGATGAATTCGTTAAAAACTTGATATTGAGTGTTCGAAGTTTGGTCCCCGTGGATGATCTCGTGGATGAGGTGGAAAGCAGGAACAAGCTGGGTCTGCTCACACCACTTTTGGAACAGCTTGTATCTGAGGGCAGCAAAGATCCCAAGGTCCACAATGCTCTTGGAAAGATATTAATCGATTCTAACAACAATCCAGAGCACTTTTTGACCACAAATCCGTACTATGAGTCCGCCGTGGTCGGAAAGTTTGCTGAGAGGAGGGACCCAGGGCTTGCATGCATTGCCTACAAGAGAGGCCAGTGTGATGACGAATTGGTCGAGTGCTCTTCAAAGCATGCAATGTTCAAGCTTCAGGCTCGCTATATTGTAGACCGACAAGATATGGATCTGTGGACAAAGGTTTTGACAGAGGACAATCCAAACAGAAGGCAGCTCATTGATCAGGTGGTTTCCACAGCTCTTCCAGAATGCAAGAATCCTGAGCAGGTTTCAGTGGCCGTAAAAGCATTCATGGCGGCTGAACTTCAAACAGAGCTTATTGAATTGTTGGAAAAGATTGTACTCAACAATACTTCCTTCTCAAATAACCACAATCTGCAGAACCTCTTGGTTATTACAGCAATTAAATCTGACCCATCGCGAGTGAAGGATTATATCTTGAGGCTTGATAACTTTGATGGGCCAGCAGTTGGTGAAATAGCAGTCGGATACGAGCTTTTTGAGGAAGCGTTTGAAATTTATCGCAAGTTTGGATTGAAATCTGATGCAGTCAAAGTCTTGCTGGAGAATATTGGTGACCTGAACAGAGCACACGAGTTTGCCACGAAGATTGACGAGCCAGAAGTTTGGGCAGAGCTTGCCAACTCGTACTTGGCAGCGGGACAGCTGGGAGAGGCAATCGCTGCGTACCTCAGAGCTTCCAACCCATCAAAATGGACTGATGTTATTGCCAAAGCAAAGGAGGTTGGGGAGTACAAGGATGTTCCAAAATACCTTTTGATGGTAAGGAAAAAGATCACGGATCCAACGATTGATACAGAATTAGTGTATGCATATGCTCGCAATCAGGATCTTGCATCATTGGAGGAATTCGTTGCTGGGCCAAATTCAGCAAACTTGTTGACTGCTGGAGATGCTGCTTTCAAAGAGGAAATATATGATGCTGCTCGCCTCATTTACTCAAAGATCCCCAACTGGGGAAAGCTTGCGTCGACTCTTGTCAAGCTTCATGAGTATCAGCAAGCGGTGGATGCTGCAAGGAAGGCAAACTCGGCAAAGTGCTGGAAGGAAGTTTGCTATGCCTGTGTGGAGGAGAATGAGTTCAAGTTGGCCCAGCTTTGTGCTTTGAATATCATAGTCACAGCAGATGATTTGGCTGAGATCTCTGCCTTCTATCAAGAGAGAGGTCATACCGAGCAACTCATATCCCTTCTTGAAAGCGGGATTGGTCTTGAGAAGGCCCACATGGGAATCTTTACGGAATTGGGAGGCCTGTATGCAAGATTCAAGCCTGAAAAGTTGATGGAGCATCTCAAACTTTTCTCAACTAGAATTAATGTGCCTCAGCTTATTCGTATTTGCGAAGAGAGAGAGTTATGGAAGGAGCTGACATTCCTCTATGTACAATATGATGAGTATGACAATGCTCTTGGCGTGATGATCTCTCACTCATCTACTGCTTGGGAACATATCCAGTTCAAAGACGTTGCAGTCAAAGTTAAAGCAGCAGAGACACTGTACAAGGGTATCACATTCTATCTTGATGAACACCCCGACTTGTTGAATGACCTCTTGAAAGTGATTGAAGCCCGTATCGATCACAGCCGTGTTGTGGAAATCATGAAGCGAGCTGGACAGCTGGCTCTTGTGAAACAGTATCTCTTGGGAGTTCAAAAGAACAATCTGAGTGCAGTTAACGAAGCGCTTAATGAGCTCTTCATTGCCGAGGAGGATCCAGAGGCCTTGCGTGAATCTATCACAACCTATGACAACTTTGACCAGCTGGAGCTGGCTGCGTCTTTGGAGCAGCATGAGCTCACAGAATTCCGCCGATTATCTGCACTAATCTATAAGAAGAATCTTAAATGGAATAAAGCAGTCGCTCTCGCTAAAGCAGACAAGCTTTACAAGGATGCCATGGAGACTGCTGCACAGTCTGAGGATGTTGATCTTGCTGAAGATCTCCTTGGGTATTTTATCGACGAGGATGTACCAGAATGCTTTGCTGCATGCTTATACACCTGTTATGACTTGATTAGACCTGATGTTGCTCTGGAGCTTGCATGGAAGAACAAGATGATGGATACAGTGATGCCATACATGATCCAGACTATGAAAGATCTCACAACTAAGGTTGATCTTCTCATGAAAGATAGACGAGAAGCACAGGAAGCTAGCAAGGCTGGAGAAGAGGAAAGGAAAGCCCAAGAACAAGCAGCGAATGCCTATTTGCACCTCAACTCCTATCTCGCTCTTCCAGGTGCACAGCCTACGAGCAATGGACCAGGATTTGGGGGACCACCTCAGCTGTAATTTGGTTCAAACTAGTTTAAATATATTTACATAGTGCTCGGAAATTTTGTAAGATCGATGACATGTAATGTTTGCAAACATGCTTCATCTCTTGACATGGCAATGATATGCATTGGTCCAGGAAACCCCTCACTGGCACATGCGCCAAGCTCACGTATCAGAAAACCACTTCTAGACACAATATCTTTGAAGGTTTCAAACGACACATCCATATCGATGACTTCTGGTATGCCGGACGAATCCATCACCAATGAATTCCTCTCCTGATGTGTAATCAATACCACACCATTCTCAGGACACAACACATGATCTATCGCCTGAACAAAATCAGGTATTATCTGACTAATATACATCACATCTGCAGCTAGTACGAGATCATAAGACCTCACATGCTCTTCAGGCAATGCCTCAAGCTTCTTCCAGTCCAAAAGCAACCCCTGACACACATCCCCTAACCCACACTCTTTGGCATTCTCATGGGCATGATCCACCACTCGCTGATCATAATCACTAATATATGCTTTTGAAGCCCCACATTTGGCCGCAATGAGGCAGGGAAGCCCTACACCAGCTCCCAGCTCTATAATATTCTTACCAACTGCCACATCTGGATGTTCAGCAATATACTCACATAACCGCACGGCCGCAGGCCAGATGTCTAAACCTAACAAATCAAGATCACCATCTACAGCTATCACGTCATCCTCATCAGAGTCGCTCGCGAACCCTCCCCCAAAACCTTGCAAAGAGTTGTACAAATCCCTCTTTGGCACTTGAACAGTCAATTTAAAATTAGCAGTCTTGCTGACAGATTTTCGGCAACGTATCGATATCTCATTACCACCAAAACAAAATGTATTCACTTCCAATCCCGTATCTGGCTGGCTCGTGTCCCCCATGCCGTTTCAACGTTTCAGATTAATTTGTGCATGCAGTACCAAAACCAAGATGCCTTTCAAATCGACCAAAGACCCCTCCTAAAGGATACCTGGATACAATAGTGGTATAGAGGTACCATGCATTATCAAATTATCCATGATAATACGTTTTCATGGCGACTCACTCCTTAAAAAGAACTAAAAAGAGACCCTTTCAAAAAAAAGGAACAAAAGCTACCCTTGTTTCGCAGATTCATCCATTCAAAATACATTTGTATACTCACAAACAACGATCGGTGTTATAAAAGGACGGAAAGATGTCTATATCCGTCGTTGCATTGGTATTTTGAAATAAAACATGAAACTTTTCTACAGAACGCATGGTTTGTTTGATATCCGAGTCAAACCCGTGGATATATCACCAAAAATACATCATATAGTACCATCTATTGCCCATGGGGTGGTTCAACGTCCGAATACTGGGAGTTGTATGATTCGGAGGAGAAGGAGGACCTGCCCCTGGTCGTCCAGAGGTCTCAGGGGGGTGTCGTCATATTCGGATCGCGTGAAAAGGGTTTTGGAGACTCCTGAGCTGGAGACACCCGAGGGGATGAGTGCTGAGAAGATGTTTGAGGTTGCTGAAAACTTTTGGAAAGCTATGAGAAGGAAGAAAACAGCGTCCTCCAGTGCAGCTCCCACAGTGATATCTCGCGTAGAAGGGGATGCAGAAATGGATGTAGAATATGATGTTTGTGTGTGTGGTGGTACGCTTGGTATATTTGTGGCATGTGTTCTCCAGCAGCAGGGTATCAAGACGTGCCTTGTGGAGAAGAGAGCTGTGGAGGGACGCACCCAGGAGTGGAACATTAGCAAGAATGACTACAATGTATTAGAAAAGCTTGGAGTTTTGACCAGAGATGAACTAGAGTCATGTATTGCAACGAAATGGTCGCACGATAGGATTGCATTTCATAATTCTTCAAAGGATATCTGGGTCTCTGATGCATTGGATTTGGGGATATATCCTCGAGCATTGATTGCTCTGTTGAAAGACAAGTTTTTGGAACACGGTGGGCATATTTTAGAAAACACAATGTTCAGGAAGGCAACCGTGTATGATGATTGCGTTGATGTGTCTTTGCATCCAACTGGGGCTTCTGCAGAGCATTGGACTGCTGCAGACATGAATCGGCCAGGAGAATTCCATGCACATCACGCTCAGCCAAACAATAAGAAACGCCTCACGTGTCGTATAGTAGTTGATTGCATGGGACATTACTCATCTATTGTGAAGCAGATGCGTCATGGACAGCGTGAGGATGGAATGGTGATTGTTGTAGGAGGATGCATGTATCCAGGCAATGAGGCCACACAACAACAAACTAGTGCTGACCTTTTAGTCACCATTGATGACTCGAAAGACGACATGCAGTATTTTTGGGAATCATTTCCAGCTGAAGGAGGGCGCATGCAAACTGTGTACATGTTTGCATACAGCGATGCTGACTCTGCTCGGCCTGATTTTGCAGATATTTTTGACACATACCTCACACAGTTGGAAACATACCAAGGCGTGGATCCCGATGCCGTCAGATTCAAACGGATTCTTTTGGGCGGGTTCCCCTGTTATGCTACAAATGCACCATTAAAACCTACAGTCGACAGAGTATTGCAGGTGGGTGATGCAAGTGCTGTCCAAAACCCATTGTCATTTGGGGGGTTTGCATCCCTCTGCAGACACTTGCCTCGGGTAACCAGAGGAATTCGGCATGCGATTGAATCCAAAAGGACGACAAAGAAAGATTTGGCATGGATCACTCCATATCTACCAAACTTGTCTGTTGCATTCCTTTTCCAGAGAGCCATGAGCCTCAAGCCCGGCCAACAGCAGAAACCTCCCCATGCAGGAGGCATCCCAGCCAATCACATCAACAGGGTCATGAGGTGCAACTTCTCCGTCATGTCATTCTTTGGCCCATCCGTGATGCATCCATTCATACAAGATTCATTCCAAGCTGGTCCTCTCGCGCTTGTGATGCTGGGAATGATGTTTAGAGACCCCGTCACCATTGTACGGGTACTCTTCCAGCTTGGACCCCTCCTCATTCTTCAATGGATGGGTCACTTTGCCTGCCTCATCCTGTATACTGTATTGCACATCCTGCTCTCTCCCTTTCGAGGATTATTCAAAGGCTATGTATTCCAACGCATCTGCGATGCGCTGGAATGGGGATCTGGACTCGACCATGGGAGGGAGGCAGCATCACCACAGGTGATGGCGCATCCCAACCCATCAGTTGTGCATGCATAATTGTACTTTATATTGCATTGACATCACATCTATTCTTTTTATTCACACTTGAACCATGTTTATGACAGAATAACCCTTGATCCTGGAAGCGAACGTCCAATGGAGGCGTGATGATACTACAAATTAAGAAGAAGAAGAATTTAAAATCTGCCATTACTGCTTTGGGGTGGGGGAGGCATCTACCGTATTGACAGAGCACTGTACATTGCATTTCACACGCTATATAATATCAAAGAGTCATTAAAAATAAACAAAGAATGCGTAGACATGAAGGATTGCTCTTCATATGACGTATACTGAGCAAGAGGACATTATGGGTCATCGGGGGTCACCTGAACAAGAACACAGCGGTGATGGCGATGCGCCATCTCTTGATACAGAAAAACATAAAAATAATGGATCTATGGCATCCGATGATCGATATCTGCAGCACAGGAGGTTGACTGATTTCCGAGAGCCGTACAGGTGAGTCTGTGGAACTTGACACAAGAAAAAAGAAATGTTACTTCTTCGTATACACAGCGACATGAACGAATGATTGGTTGATGGTGGATCCATGAATGCGTGCAGGATTCCTCACAAGTATATAGCCAGGTGCAAGGGGCTGACTGTGGAGGATGACCTTGCAGAGACCCCATTGATTGCTTTTGTGAATGCTCGATCTGGTGGGAGAGCGGGTGCCATGATTGCTAGGGTTCTTCAAAGGGCTATAGGTAACACACAAGTGGTCCGTTGAATATATATGTATCCATTTAGTATTCGTATTCGTATGATGATGATGATGATGATGATGGGTGGGATCAACAACAGCTCAATGTGCTTGTGGTGTTTCTTCTTCTGTTGCAGTTTGATGTCACAGAAAACAGGCCAGATGTGGTCTTACGAGAGCTGTGGGATTCGTTGGAACGATATGCAGAGCAGAACGATGCTGACGCATGGTATATTAAACGTCATCTGAGGATTCTTGTGGCAGGGGGAGATGGCACAGTGACATGGGTCTTGGGCACGATTGCAACTCTAGGGCTCACCCCATGTCCACCCGTGGCAATCATGCCACTCGGCACAGGAAACGACCTGAGTATCAACCTTGGATGGGGTAATAAGTTTAAAGAATCATGGATCAAGTATTCCAACATCTATACCACACTGCTACAATACAAGGATGCAGATCAGCAGTCAGTTGACTATTGGAGCATGTATGCCACAGCGCCTGATGGGTCATACTACGACACCGTGCCGCATGCCGTTCAACGCGATCCAGACAACCCATCAGCGATCAAAGCAAATTTCTGGAACTATTTCAGCGTAGGGTTGGATGCGGAAGCAGCATATGACTTTCATACATTACGAGAACAGCATCCCAGCATGGCACGTTCTAGAATGATGAACCAGGCGTGGTATTCAGTCTTTACATGCAGTACAGGATGGTTTTGTGGGGTAAAACCACTCCATCGATTTGCATCATTACGCATCAAAAAGACGGCATCAAGCGATTGGACAGAGGTTCCCGTACCATCCTCTGTCAGAGCGCTTGTTGCCCTCAATGTATTAACCTATGGAGGAGGCAGAGATATTTGGGGCCTTGATAACGAGAAACACCTGGCCAAAAAGGATTTACAGCCACCATTCTACAACGACGGACTGATAGAAATTGTAGGGTTCAAAGATGGATGGCACACAGCAATGGTGATGGGTGAAGTGAATTCATCATCCCTACATGCCAAAAGAATTGCCCAATGCAACGCTGTAGAAATCACACTGAGCGTCCCCGCTCGCCACGAATCGATGAAAAAGTATCTATACATGCAGATGGATGGCGAACCCTGGAAGCAGCGAGTACCAGCTCGCACCTCCTCCTCTTCTTCTGAGCAGCAGTTTACAGTCGTGATTGAGCACGGAGGCACCTCATCCATGCTAATCAACAGGAAACACGCGATTGGTGGTCCTAAAGTACAATCCCTGGTACACCGCACCCATTAAGTCTGTTTCATATATCAATTCAATATTATTTAAAACCGAATACAATGCTGAGAAGATCAGCGCAGACCCTGTTGCCGCGATTCGGTGGCCAACTCGCTGCGGGATTCCAGTCCGGCTCTTTCGGAGAAGCCATCTCCTCCATCTACAGAGAAGAAGATTCAACAAAGTGTAATTCATTCAGTCGAGTTGATCTGGGCAAGAGATGTACGTGTTGTGGGAAGGGTTGATACGGGTGGTGGTGGAATTCCCTCGATGTCCTCCCCTCTCCCATATTTTCAGGATATTTCCATTTTCCTTGCTTTATATCTTATTATTGTCGTATATCTATGCAGCCTTTGCGTCGGATGCAGTCTCCAATACCTCGGAAGGCAGTGTGACCCTCGGAAATGTTGATGGCCTCACACCGACGGTGCATGCTATCAAGAATCCAACCCCTAATATCGAATATGATTCATCCAATCATGACAGATTTGCACCAGGGGACACCAGCAAGAGGGCGTTCACGTATTTCGTCCTGACAGGAGGGCGTTTCATCTACGCCTCAGCCATTCGCTTGGCAGTCCTCAAATTCATCCTCAGTATGACGGCAAGTAAAGATGTGTTGGCTCTTGCCAACTTGGAGGTGGATCTGAGCAACATTGAGGCAGGGCAGACCGTGACTGTGAAGTGGAGAGGAAAGCCTGTGTTTATTAGGCATAGGACAGAGGAGGATATTCAGCTTGCCAATGACGTGGAGGTGTCATCTCTGAGAGATCCGGAAGCTGATGAGGTTCGTGTCAAAGATAAAGATTGGCTTATTGTGTTGGGTGTGTGTACGCATTTGGGTTGTGTGCCATTGCCAAACGCAGGAGATTATCATGGATGGTTCTGCCCATGCCATGGATCTCACTATGATACATCTGGCCGTATCAGAAAAGGACCGGCTCCATATAACCTCGAAGTCCCATCCTATTCCTTTATGGAGGATGGAAAGGTTTTGATTGGGTAAAAATTGGACGCCTCTTTTGCTGTCACAAGGTTTGTGTGTATTGTTTTTTCTCTTCTTCTTCTTCTTCCTCTTCTCGAGTAGTAGTAGTAGTGTGTATCATGTAATACACAGTCTAGGTCTCATAATTTTTTTTTTCCTTCGAACCACACATGGTCTCTTTCTCTCTCTTTCTCTGTTGATGCACCATATATATATATGGTAATGCATTGCCATGTATGGCATCATCATCATCAGTAGATGATTGCTATTGCTATTGGGGATTCAACCTCTTGACATAGATAGATATTCGCATTCATTCATGAACCATAGTATTTTTAATGTAATAATACGACGAATGTAGGGGATGTATGGTATAAAACTAGGTGGTAGTGTGAGTCACAGCTCGATTCTTCTACCAGCAAAATGTGCTCGGACACATGCAGTGGCTGAAAACAATAATAATGTCACCGGTAGGTTACAAATACATCTGATTAATGACCCTTGATATGTATTTCATATATTTCATGGTTAATACAATGAATATCTGTTACACTACTGGTGTAGATAGTGGTCGGGTGCAACCTTGGAGGACTGTTCTCGAAACTGACCCAAACCTCGGTCCTCCAGTTGTAGCTCTTGGCAAGTTTGATGCTCTGCATCGGGGGCATCAGAAGCTAGCGATTACAGCAGTGCATTTAGGGGGTACTCCACACCTTGTATCGTTTGATGGGATGGCAGAGGTGTTTGGGTGGGAGCCTCGGCTTCCTCTGGTTGCTCCATGTGATAGGCGGAGGGTTTTATCGAGCTGGAGGCGGGTGTGTCTCAGTGCGGTGCCTCGAGAGCATCGCATTCCGTTTCGGGATGTTCGAAATATGGTACCTGAAGAGTTTGTGGAGCTTTTAGCGTGTGACTTGGGGGCAAAGGGTGTCGTGGTTGGATCAAATTATAGGTTTGGGTACAAGGCTGCTGGGACTGCAGAGACGCTTAAATCTCTTGGGAGTGCGTACGGAATGAAAGTAGAGATTGTAAATCTAGTAGAAGAGTCTGAGTTTTCGGTGGAGCATGGGCTTGGGGATATTGTGTCATCGACAAAGATTCGTAAAGGTCTTGGGTCTGGGGATGTTGGGTTGGTGGCGCAGTGCCTTGGACGGCCATATAGGCTGGTTGCACGACTGGGTGTAGAGGATCTACGGACACATGGGGTCATACCGTATAGGAACTTTTTGAATCAGTATCCTACCGCGGGTCGGTATGATGGTGTGTCTGTGTTCGTGGCAGAGTCCTGTCCAGAAGAGTATAGTTTTGAGGAGAAAGACGCCTTCTCCAAGAGTGCAGGGGCAAACAGTGTTGTGTTTGATACTGAGCGGGGTGCTGTGGTGGAGAATGTCCACATTCCAGATGGACTGCATGGTGATGTACATTGTATTATTGACTTTGTTTGAGTTGTTACGAATTTAAACCTGCTACAAAATGTCGCAACTCTTGCTCATACGGAGAGGTTTCCAGAGTGGCGGTGCTCTTTCCACCATACTTTATTGGCAACTCGTCCTCTGTCATCCATTCCAACATGGCAGCTTTCGCCTTGTCTTTATTCTTCTTGTTGAATACTTGCATTTGAGCTCGGACCTTTTCCGGAATCATGGGGCTGATCAATCTCCATGCCATGGACCACCATGTTGGAGCATTGACCAAAAAGCATTGATGCATTCGCTGAGGAAAGAGGACTGCAAGCGCTCCAGCTATCTGGGTGATGAATTTGAAAGACGGCGTATTCAAATGAGACATTTGAAGCCCTTCAACATCCATAATCTTGACAGTTTTCCCTTTTGGCCATTTCCTACTGTCCAAATGACGGAAAGCAAAAATATAAGAAAAAAGCAGGTGTTTCAGCATATCATCTTCTCCAAAACCATCCGCAACGATACATTTATATGCATCTGCCCATTTCCCCATAGCCTCGAATTCAATCAAGCAATCGCTTTTCGAACACCATCCCAGAAATCCGTGTGGGTAGTGTTGCTTGAGGCTATCAAATGCAGGCTGCCGAGAGGACAGTGCATCCTGCAACTTGTGCTTCATAAAATAATCCACCATCTTTGTCAGCCCTGTGTACGCTTTTGAATCAGATTCAAGACCAATAATGAACCTTTGTGCAATATCATGCGTCACGATATTCGGGTGTTTTCCAATAAGGTATTCAAAAGGAGGAGACAGCACAGACACGGGGCTAGAAGGAATAGCATCTGCAACTGACGATGTACTCAGCATTCTTGGTACTCCAACACTTTTCGTCGGTTCTAATGTAATGTCTATCTCATACACCATCATGCTCCAAGCATAGACTGGCACACGTGAGCTCTTGTGTGGTGCATGCTCCTTCTTCTTTGCATGTCGCAACCTTCTTGCCAAGGACAGCCCCACCAAACCAACCAGAAGAGGATCTGAGACTCCAGCCGTTTTTTTCCTAGCAACACGCGTGACTGGTTTCTTTGCTGAGCGTTCTGGAGCTACGACTCTCTGCTGATACTCATGCTTGCCATCCTCTCCCCCTACCCTCATCCGTTCCACCTGCTTGAGAGACCTCTCCGCCTTCCATAAAACAACCACTTTCCACGCATACCCATCCGGAACATCCAAATCATGCTGAATCGTACACACCGTCTCAATAGGTACCTCACCTTCCTCAAACGACTTCTCCAGTTCCATCAGCGACACGTTGGCCACAGCTGTTCCAACAGGAGTCTGTAAATACATGACAATGCATGTCTGAAGGAATGCATCCGACTCTTTATCCGCAATTGCACGACCTATATTCAATGGAAAGCATATCGACTGGCCGAGCGCCGGGAATGGCAGACAAAATTGATTCTCATTCGTTGCCCTCTCCCCTGCTGTCACCATGATCACGCTGCTTGTATCAATAAGAGGCAAATTCCTGCTCACATAATGCATTGCCGACTCAAAAACATCAATCGCACACTCGATAGAATCTTGAAACCCACACACATCCTCCATCTCTCCACTAAACCGTATCAAAAAATGATCAGCCTCTGGATACTTTGACAAAATCTCTCGCTTCTGGGGAGAATGACCAGACAAGGATTTCAAAATGCTCTTAATCCCATGATCAGCTATCCATCGTTTATGAGGCTTGTTCGGCTGGTAAAACACATACATGTTATGACCATCCACGTGCAATCCAAGAATCTGATTCAGTGAAACCCCCAAGTGAAACTCCTGCCCTTCCAACAAGTCATCCATTGCCTCTTCATCATCGCTTCCACCAGACACATGCTGATCCAAGCTAGTATTACTACCCCATGATGATGCCATGCTCTTTTTATGCATCGATGAATCCACAACAGACCGTGAATGAGACATCCTCAGCGATCGAAATCGACCAAGACCACTCCCAGACTCATGCAGCCCATCCAACTCATCAGAATACGAATCATCCGCAACAGTGTATAAAACAAGCGTATCAGCTGTCAATATCATTACATGAGGCCTCTTCTTCTTACTCACCCGTGGCCTTGACGTTCTGCCATACGACAAGAGTCGTACCACAGAGGAACTAATAATAATACTTTGCTGACCATTGTCAGATTCCCTGCTACTCACACTGGCATGTCTTTTATAATCCTCTTCAACAGACATCTTGGTGTATCTCCTGTCTACAACACAGCTACTATCTGAACAATACCCGCGATATCAAAGAGTCACGTCTCTCTTTCTCTCTCTCTTTTGGTTTTCCAACAACCCAACAGAATAAAACCGACTAGTATGGAGAAGAATTCATATTTTGCAGATGAATTCGCATAAACAGAGGAAATTCATCTGCAACTGCAGACTGGACCTTGCGTGGGAAAACCATGCTATCAATCGACACTCCAATGTTCAGAGAGTGCAGCTTCCGCATCCAGATGGGTGTGTCGTACAATCACCACGAGAATATCACCATTGCCCATCCATACTAGCAGTAGTGGTACTCTTGGGGTCAATGGAGTCAATGTATCCATTAGTAGTAGATGCAGTGCATGCTTGTTCTGTGCGAGAGTCCCCACGAGTGCGTTGGTGTCTCCTGTGCCTGAAGAAGAAGGAGAGCATGTCCCATTCGATGCAAGGCTTGATGGGAGAATGTAGGAATGAAAGATACATGTACGGTCGGATGCATGGTGTGATGGGAGTCTTCGACGCATGGTCGATTGACACTCTGGCGTGTCTACGGGTACACATGATTCCGGGTGGAATAGCGCTGGCATTGTACATATACGTGGTATTGGGTATTCAGTACGCCTATGTGTATGAGAGAATCGGTCGGTGGGTCGAGTGAACCTAATTGCAACGCATGTGAGGTGTAAGGGTTGAGCAATGACGTATTCGATAGCCTTGGTCTCGAAGCATCGTATATCCATGTCATGAATAATAATGAGCGAGTCTGTGGCAGAAAGGTTTTGGGTAGGGAGTCCCGCGGTGCTCTTAGCACTGTGTTGTCTCTTTCCTCCCGTCTCGGGGACAATACTGCTCCGGACGGGGAATTATAGCTTTCAGCCGGTACAAGATGTGAATGCTCAGTTTGGGCCTGCGGTGTCTCCTCAAGGGATGTCTGGGAATGTGTTCATGGTGTATCCTGAAGATGGTTGTTCTCCAGTGAGGCCAGTTGACAAACAGCGTCATATGGGGACGGATGGTCTTCCTTGGATTGCTCTGATTCGACGGAGTCACTCATCGATACATGCAGCGGATGAACCATGTACGTTTGATGTCAAGGTATCCCATGCAGAGGCTGCGGGAGCATCGGCTGCGATAATCTATGATGATCTATATGAAGGTTTGCTAATCATGTCCAAGCCGTTAGGGAATCCAGATCCAGGGATTCCATCAGTATTTATTGATAAAAATAGTGGGTACTTGTTCAAGACGCTGCTGCAGGCTGGGAGTCTAGTGCAGGTGATTATTACTCCTGTGTCTGATATTGTGTGGATATCCATGTTCATGTCTGCAACAGCCGGGTTCTTTGCGATTGCTCTGGTGATTGCAGCGTTTTGTTTGGTGAGATTCAACACATCTCATCCATTTCAAGATGGTGAAGATGATGAGTTTCACGATGTGTATCGACGAGACGGGCGGGTGCAGCCATTGTCACGGCGCCAATTGCAGTCGTTGCAGGTGGTTGTCTATAGCATAGGGAATGGCGATGGTGTGTTGGATGGGGACGCTGAGGGTGTATTAGAGTCTGATGATGATAACTCGCACGTGTGTGCCATTTGTCTGGAAGAGTATGCGGCTGGGGAAAAGTTGAGGGTGCTGCCATGTCAGCACCGTTTCCATAAAGGGTGTGTGGATGCATGGCTCATAGAACAGAGCTCGTGCTGTCCATTGTGCAAGCGAGAGGCTGTGTCTGATACGGGACGGCATTCTATGATGGCTCGTGTATTTGATAGCGTGCATCATGCGGTATCAAACGCGTCGAGATCGCTCAGGGATAGAATACACATGCTCCGTGCGAGACAGCGAGCTCAAGGTGATGATGCCGCGAGTAGAGAAGAACCCCGCGAGGCAGAAATGGGTAGACTCATCCCAACACATAGTGTACAAGTCGTCGTTGATACTTGAGAGCGTGAAAACCATGTACAATATCATGATACATATAGTACTGTAATGAAATCAGCTTGTTGCTGCTGTCAGAACACTAGATTTTGATGTTGACCGAGACAGAGAGCTTTCACGAGAAAGATCCTTCTTCAACGCCTGCTGCGCATTCTGAATATCTCGTACCTGATGCATGGTCAAGGAGACGCCCTTTGGCAGCACGAGTACATCCCCATCATCGGCAGAGCACTCTTGTTCCCATCCCAGGTGGACCATGACATCCAAGGCGTTGGGCACCTTTACCAGATGCGTCTGTATTTTTGGATTCTGAAGCTTCACCTTTCTAAATTTCTCTTCCTGAGGACTGACAATAGCGTTATAGCACAGTTTTTCTATGATTTGAAGACTATCAAGACTGGACACCTGGCTCAAACACGCTTGCAGCGGTGTCGCCTTGTCCTTAATCTGATTCGTTGTACTAAAGTATCCTGCAACATAGTTTACAGGATACATGATGGTCGCTGAAACGACAGAAGAGGAAGAAGACAGAAAAAAAGCCACGAACAACCACAACCACCAGGTCAATGGTCCGTACCCGCGTATCCCATCGTACTACTGTCCTCGTTTATCAGCACTAGTGATTTTAATAAAGTAATCAAATGAACATGGCTATATTACCAGCCATTCCTGGACTTTGGTACCCTACGATTCACAAGACTCCCTAATAAGGGTATTAGGGAGCTCGATCGAAAAAGTCCACCGACTGGCCCTCTCTACTCGGCACTCCTTGTCGCAGGACGAGTACAGCTATCGACGACGCAATCTTGCTGCTGCTTAAACTATATTTATACGATAGTGCACTAGCTTGAGATCGATGGAATCTCGAGTAGTAGCATATTGTGTGCTACTATTGCTGGTGCTGGTGCTAGAAACTAGACCAGCAGTTGGAGCTCGACGCGTTCGAGGGCGACGGTTGAATCAGCGTGCGTTAATGGTTGATACTATACCTATATATACAAAAGGATAGTTCTTTTGCTCCGGTATGGTGGTGTCGGGCACTACGGCTCAAAATGAGAACAACCAACCGTGTTTCTGTTATCTATCCTGCAGGGAAGGGGAACAATAGTGATGTCCGTGGCGGAAATACGGCAATCTCCATTGGTTCTGGATATTTCTGTGCTGTATCAACAAAATTAGATGTGTATTGCTGGGGAACGGAGCCAGAAACTGGCGAGTCTATTGTGACACCGACAAAGGTACCGGCTGGTGGGACACAGTTCACGTCAGTGAGCGTTGGGCTTCGGTATTTGTGTGCCGTGGCAGTTGATGGTACAGCATACTGCAAAGGGAAAGGATTTCATGGTGAGCTTGGGACTGGCGTTGCGGAGGACGTCCGAGAGGATCTGTCAGTCCCTGTGCAGGGTGGTTTGAAATTTGACCAGGTGACCACTGGTCTGTACCATGCGTGTGGTGTGACTGTAGATGATGAATTATACTGTTGGGGAGATAATGAGTATGGTCAATTGGGTACGGGGAATGATGCGTCATCTGCTGTGCCTGTGAAGATTGGCACTGGGTGGTCTCAGATCTCTGCTGGTGGAGATCATACATGTGGCACCAAGTTGGATGGCACTGGATACTGCTGGGGACTGAATGATTTTCATCAAGTATCTCCAGGTGCAGAATACCAGTATGCTACTCCACAGAAAGTGAGGGGTGCATGGAAGTCTTTGCATTCTGGATATTCATACACCCTTGGAGTTGATTCAAAGGGTAAAGGGTATGGATGGGGGCTTGCGGAGAATATAGGCGGGGATAGTGCTGTAGGGGGTCATCTTGGAGATGGAGGTGCCATGTGCTTGGATCTCAAGACTGGAAAAGTGACGTGTGAGCCTTCCAACGGGTATGCTGGGTATGCATCTTTTGTAAAGAATCCGACTCCTATGAAGGGTGATAGGAGGTGGAAAACGCTTTCTCCTGGAAAGATACCGTGTGGAATTGAAGCAAAGACGAAAAATTTGTACTGTTGGGGGTACACTGCTGGCGAAGGATACGCCGCAGGCTCTCCTGGAACCAATGTTCCAATGTTGGTGAGCAAGTCTGGTTGGAACAATGTTGCAAGTGGTATTAGTGGAGCTCGATGTGGTATTGATGATCAAGGACAAGCATATTGTTGGGGTAGAAACGAGTATGACTGCGTGGATATGTGCCCTCTTGGAGATGGAAATTTGCAGAACAGCAATGTGCCAGCAAAAGTACTCTCAGTGGATAAATGGAGGTCAGACTCGAGTGATGGCGGACAAAATATAGCACCTGCCGAGCAGGAGACTGAGGTCGTAGAAGAAGATCCTGTGCCTGTTCCAGCAGAAGAGGCAGAAACTTTGCCTTCACCAGTGCCAATACCTGTTATAGTCACTGCTCCAGAACCTTCCACAATAGAAGACATACCTATACAAGAGATTGCTCCGATGCCCATAGAAGAAGATCAGGGGGTGTCAACAACGCCTGATGCTGAAACACCAACAGCAGGAGTTGCTCCAGTGCCCACGGAGAGCAATACCCCAGAGCCAGTTGTATCATTGCCAGAATCTGGCACCAACATGCTTCGCAGTATAACAAATGTAGCAGTAGTATTGTGTCTTGCATTAAATTTTGTGTAACATACGAATCAGTCAAGGCAGGTATATAATGCATGCATGAGAGCCTCACTTATTGTTGCATCAGCTGTAGCAACAGTCACTGTCATCTCGCTTGGGTCCACATCACTGGCTGTGATGGATGCCATACATGGAATTTGCTTCACTTGTCCAGATTCGCAGTGGAAAATGCACACAGCACTCGTGTTCGGTTGACCTAGATCGACTTGAATGATTTCAAAGTTCAAAATTGTCAGGATTTGCGCTATCTGTTCTGCTGTAGGGTTGCTTTGGCATTGTTTCTTCTTTCCCAATTTGAAAGGAGCTCCACTCACTTGATTCCATCTGGTGATGAACACATTTGCCGGAATTGTCACTGGACTGCAGAATTTTGTGACAGGAGTAGGCAGTTTTAGACTCCTTGCCATTGACTCCCCTCCTGAAGTAAGGTACTGAATCTGCAATACTGGCAACGTATTGTAAGGCAGTAAGCATGCCCATGTAGACTGAAGCATTATTTGCTGACCTTTCTCAATCTCAGCAGGAGCTTCAGTACAATTCACTTCAAAGTATGGTGTTGGAGGTATTGTGAATTTCTTTAATTCAAGTGTCCCTTCAGTCTTGTTGCCAACAAAAAAGTCAATCTCCAAGTTGGACATTTTCCCACGTATTTTTAGTCCAATTTGCATATTTGAATCCTCATACAAGATACCACTCATCGAGGTGTAGAGTGATGCTAGCCAGGCATCAATGTCCTCAATTGGTTCTGTTTTGGAGGTTTGTCTCACTTCCTCTGCTACGGTAGCTTGTGTCTCCTCAATAATACTAGAGCCATTTATAGCCTCATCTGGTACCTCTGAAGGCTCATCATTACCAAAATCCAGCAAGTCTAGGACCTGTACAGGCTGTTGAGGTTCCATAGATACCTCCTTGCTATCATCGTTGATTGCTGCTGCGCTATCCACATGAACATCAGTTATTTCCGAAGGCTCGGGAGGTTCTGTGTCAAAATTAGGCTCCTTGGATGAGTCTAGCCAAGCCGGTTGTTCCCTAGCTTCTTCTGATGTACCCTCATTTCCCACGAGTTTTCGAAGCAGTACAGACTTTTTCATCTCCCATGGGGGCAAGGTTTGCAGAGCTATTTCCGCAATATTGTGATTTGAACAGAGAGATGAGTATTCAACTGCTCGCTGCTGCACTTCGGGATCAATGCTCTTGGATTCATATGCCATCAAGTCATCAATCTTCTTTGCAAGTTCACTGTCTGCGTCAGACCTGCAACGCATCTTCTCATAACAATTCAAGAACATTGCCTTTGCTTCTGGCGACAGACTATGATAATATTGATGCAATAGATTAAATTGCTCCATAGTTTCCATGCTGCTCTGACGCCCATACTCCCCGACAATATATGCAGCACATTGAAGGAAGACTTCGTTTGCTACATCTTCCTGAAGGATTTTGGTCACCTTTTCAACCGCATGAGCCTGGAGCTCCTTTTTCGCGGATACTAAATGCAGTATTGAGTGCCATATTTCATTCGAAGAGGCATCTCCAGCGCAAAGAATCAGCCTGAGCATCACATTGACGTACCACTCTGGAGAAGGAGGGAAGCGTTCTGCAAGTATTGCTGCTTTAAGGACCAACTCTTCCCTCATGGAATAATCAGATCTTTCTATCGCCGTCAGCAACTCCTCAACAATCTCACCAGCAGTGTCTTTATTTGCTGTCGTAAACAATAAGTTGAGAGCAACACCTGTTATTGAGGAATCTGCATCTGACATGCAGGCAATAATTGTCTTTCTGTGTTGAGATATTGCCTTTGAAATCTGCCATGACTGGGACAATCGATTGATATTCTCCAGCGCTAAATACTTCAAATTTGATTCTCGAACGGTCAAAAAGCGAACCATGAGATTGACAACAAGAGGGGTTAGTTCCTCATCTTCAATGGACACAGCAACAGCAGCAGCTTCAAACACAATAGCATGGGCTGCATTGTTCTTGTTCGGGTTTTTGACTGGATCATTCACCGAAAGAATTTGCTTTAATATTGCTCGCAGCCTTTTCAACATCTCAGGGTTTTCTGGAGCAGGAAAGTACTGCAGTGCTCTGAGCACTTTAACTTCTAGCCAAGGAGATGGCAGTCCGTAGTATGTGTAGTCCTGTGGAACGTCTTTCTCCCGCAAACGCTCCAAGATTTCCACTAATCTTGGTATACATGCTTCATAACCTTCGTAGTTCCTTGACACGATCCCCAATAGCAACGTTGTCAGGCCCAGCAGAACACCAAGGTCTGTCTCTTCTAACAAAGCAGCCATTTTTGATCCCCAATCTTTCGCAGAAAGCAATTGATCATCAGGAGATTTCCTCAACAGTCTCAACAGACAAAGTGCTGCCTTCTTCCGCACAATAGGTCGGGTGGCCCCGTGCGCCATCACGTTAAGCACGTCTGCAGCAAGGAGTTGCGCAAACTCTGGTCCACCAACTGCAAAGAAGGGAGTATATCAACAATTGTTCCAAGCCAACATATATATTTATTCAGTAAATAAACACACACCATTAGCAGTAAAATCCAGTGCTAGGCATTGAAATGCCTCATTCCTTGACAAAAGATCACTTCGGACCGAGTTGATCACCAGTCTGAGCAATTCATCATTCTCACTCAAAAACATGCCGCAGACAACATAGCCAACCTGCTTCTCAGCATACCTGCATCAATTAATAACCAGATCATATCATATCAGATGTACTTCACGTGTACCAAGCTCCAAATCGGCGTACGTTGTAGCTGCCATCATGTCCATAGCTTGCTTGTGGCCAAATTCAACATCATAACCGAGCATCTTTGTATACATCAGCTTCCACAGATATTTCCTCTTATCATATGCTGCATGGTATAAGATGATCCAAGTCAGTCCAGCGTAGAAAACCGAATCAAACCCACACAACATCACGTACAGGACAAGGGCTTGTTGGACGTATACTTCTTTCTGATTTTGCCCAACTCCTTCTGCACCCGTTCATGCTCTGCATCTTTCGTATTGCAATTTCTAATTTCTTGAATATAGTTCTGCAACAATATGGTGTCCAAACGAATCCGTTACAAACCAAGTTGACTCCAAATCACGACGAAATCGAATCATGAGCAACGCACCTTCAAACCGCGCTGATTTTCGACCTTTGCCATGATCTATGGTTACCTTTATTTGTGATCACGCAAGAAAATCGATATCAGACTCTTGTGATGCCCACAGAACTCCGGTTCAAAAGGATTTCTTGTTTCCTTGCTTCACAGCGTGTTGAATTCCTGGGCTCCGTCACTCTCTGCCACCAAAAAAACTATTGATTTTACATTTGTTGAAATCATAAAATATCTGCAGATGGTTATTGCTGTGAAAGCCTTTGTTTGCTGACAAATGACACGCTCTCCTGTCATCTCCTTTCAAGGGGCAACAGACCTTGCCACTTGATGATACCGTTGTCAGTTTAGTGATCTTCGGTTCCATCATGCAGGGGGCGTAGAATCACGTGGTTTTAGAGCAAGATCAGTTTGTATCATTCAATGTTCACAAGGCTAGTGTAGATGAATCTCACTGACAAGAAAAGATTGATAAAACATGAAATATGGTATCATTCCAGGATTATTCAACCCAGGCCACATGGGCATCATGCAGGGAGATTAGACAGTTTCCTATTTGCTGATTTTCCAGTTGTTTGAGAGGGATTGTGCTCTGAGGCAAAGGTTTTCGCCGTAGGCGCATTCTCTGTACTCGATACCACCACATAGCCTGGCATTGAACGTGCTTTTAATGTTGTGATTGCACCAACAATGCAAAGCATCAGAATGCCAGCGATGGCGAACATCATGAAGAGCCAGCGCATATCAAACATATCTGAATCAGATGGGACCAATGACGAAGGTCTGTATACCGAGTTTTGGAGCTTGGACACAATCAAGTCAGCAAGGCTGTCTGACTGTGATTCTGCAGATTGTGTGGTACTTCCTGTTGTATCACTATTGTATTCAAACATGGAGACCCTGGGCAAACGTGCAGGGCTATAGCGATTTTCAGATTCCGAGAAAGATCTAAAGAGCTGCTCAATCATCTCTGGTTCTTCCAATCCCAGGAATTCAAGTGCTTCTGTTGAGAGTCCGCCAAACTCCTCAGGGCTCTTCATCTTGATGGCAAGACTAATTTGGTAAGATTCGTCATCGGGCAAAAAGAATCTAGCAGCGCCATTCAAAACCTCTTCAAGATCTTCTGTAGCAGAAATAAGGTTTTGCGACTCAGCAGACCTGAACCAGGAGGGATCCGTGGCATATAATGTGACCTCGTATTGTTCATATGGCAGCACCTCAGTTTCATCGTCTGCCTGAGAGGACAAAGCACTTCTCAACCGCCTTCTTCTGGCAATCTTCTTGTCTTTCTCTATATATTGGCTATTTGATGAGTCGAATGAAGAAACAGGCTCCATATCCGGAGCATAATTGTCCTCGTATGCATACATGTATGCATCAAAGAATTCCTCTGGAATGTACACTGGTGCTGTCATTGCTTCAACCAGTGCATTTATAATCGTTGAAAGAACATCATCGATAAGACCCTCAGCCATTGTGTCATTAGAAACAGGAATGAATACAAACGTTGTTGTTTCCACGAAACCTGGGTCTGTCAAGTATACATCCTCTTCCAACCTTGTTCTTCCTGCACTCACATCTGCCTCACCAGGAAATACAAGATACTCTGGCAAATCGCCTTTGCTTGAGTCAATGACTGAATCTTCTATCAATCGTCGTCCATGAAGCGATTTCATTCGTCCATCAGCCATATCTATATACTTTTGTCTTGCTTGCTCAGTCTTTTGCCTAATCAACTCTGCAGTCTCTTGTGAAACCCTCAGACCAGTCTCACGCAGAGATTTTATCGCATTCAAGCTGCTTTCGGCATTTTGAAGAAGCTTTTCTCTCGACTCTGTCCAATCAATTGCACTCAAAAGCCTCCTTGAAGTATCCTGAGAAAGGTCCTCCTCCTGATCAAAATCACTAAACACTGTGGTCATATTCCTCAGAAATTCATCAAACAGTGGATCTGATACTCCACTCTCATTCGATGATGCGCTGCTATCTTCAACTAACTCTGGAACAGGCACAGCCAGGCCATCAACGGCAGGTTCTGGTGCAGGCACCAATTCGCCCGATCCTTCAGCACCTCCAATGAACCCAGAGAATAGGCCCTTTGATCGATCGAAAAATTCTGCAATCTTTCGGTACTGTTCAATCTGCTCTGAAATCTTCTTTCCACTGCTTGCAATATCTGTCAATGCAGACCTATTTGTGAGACTATTTAGCAGATCTGCAGTGGATGTTTGGAGTGCACTCTGTGCAGCATTCTGAATGAGACGAACAGCATTTTCAATCTTGCTCTCTGCTTCCACCTTGGACTCTTCCAACCTCTTTTGTGCCTCCTCTTTCGATGTATCATCGTAAATTTGACGAAGTCTCCTCCTCCCAGATCCGTGCTTTGAAATCCTGTGCCCTGTCCCCACTACTTTTTCTAAATGAGACAAAGCATCAACCGAATGCTTTGATGCTTCCGAAAGATATTCTTCGAATTTCCTTCCACCATGGTTGCGCCAGTTATATAATGTTTCATTCAAACGTGATAATGAGTTCTCCATATGCCTCATGAATGCATCGTGATAGTCATGGACGTCAGATTTGGGCAAATGCGTCGCGGGGGTTGCTTGGACACACGCCAAACTGGCGACAATGAGCATTAGGTAATAATGCTTCATTGTTGCGGCTCCTTATTAATCAAATGTCTTCCTTTACCGATGTTGTAGACGTGCCAAAACTCACGACACCTCGGGAATACTCTGCCCTGAACACAGTTGTTACCCCAATGGACCGTATTTGCTGATGAATTCTTTACCACACGACAGATATTTCTAAAAATAACTAATTATTCTACGGCATGTTGTCACGCACGCGGTGAAACGTGTAGATCTGCTCCGGAGCGGTGAACTTGTTCGTGAGGACGAGGTGTCGACACCCCACCAATCGGCGATATCTTTATGAATCATAATACCAGTTGATTTTCAATCATATCAATACATATGTTCCACGAATGGATTGAAACCACAGCAACCTTGTTGAGCATTGCCCAAACGTGTTCTCCCAGCTTTGCCCAAGCGCTTTGGGTAGTGGCGCCCTGAAAAAAGTCAAAGTCAAAGGAGGCGCCTCATGTCGGTTGACAACTAACTCCTCCACTAGGACACGCCGAGCAGGTTATACCGGTCTACATCCCTTAGAACACGTACGCTGGGAATGAAAACATCATCTAAAGTTAAAGTCAATGCGGATGCTGAGTCACCAAATCCTCTCGTATGTATCGGCGATTGGGGTTTTCACTCTGCACCGCACGTGTCCCTCCCCACATCATCCATCAGGATGAGTTTGTCATGCTATCAATGGCCAATACAGACCCCAATCTATACTATAGAGGAACAACTAGCTTTGCGCTTCCACCCATGCTCCGATACCCCAGCATCAACAATGTAATGGCCCTCTCCACAAGCCCTTGATAGGTCGCGATCAGCTGCGCTGATCCAACCACACTAGTAGTCCCTAAAGAGACCCCATTGCAAGCTACTATTGTTCAGTTTCAATATTTAGATATCTTGATGCAAGGATGGTTATTAATATCCACCCAAAAATGCCGCTCACGGTGAATCTTGTCTGGAGCGTGAGCATCGGACACGAACAGATATTCTGATTATCCGTCCACAATCCGCCTTCTAAACCCGTTATATTAGATTTAAAAATATAAATGATCACTTATATATGAATAATTCTCATGTATTCTGCCAACAAGATGCACTTGTCCAACCGAGCTTGTACGAGGCCAGGGCTGGGACAAGAGACTGATCTCTATACGTTGGATTTTGTCCTTCCGCTCCATATATAACATGGCACGGTACTCAGAAATATATCTGAAGGTCATCCATGAGAAATCCATGGGCAGCTCGAGGCGATCTGCCTCCATCTTGGCTTCTCAATTCCCCCTCAAGAATATTCTACTTTATCCCGCATCTTGCGGCTTCGTGCTGCATTGCAATGTCAAAATGGAGCTGCAATTACACATATGTAAGAGTGTAGCGCGTAGATCTCGCGGTAACTTGGCCGGCACGAGCACTTGTTGGAGAGTTTGCCATGGCCAAGACAGTTCCTTGGTTTAGAGTTTAGACCATAGTTTGTATTGACGCATCGCCATCACCAATCTACCTCGAATTCACGCTGCTCTAGTCCCATGACATATACTAGACCAATACCAGGCCATTCGCAGTTGAACAAGCGATCGTGGAAAGGTATTTCCGTTCATCCGCTTCCCCCATGGGCACCATGGACAAACAGGCCGATGAAGCCAACGCGCCGTCCGAGATGAGAGTATCTAGTGATTCATCGCAACCGGGTACTCCACATTTCTATTTTCCATCATGTCTTTGAGTATGGATGATCCTCCCAACTCCCGGGTATTCGTGGTAGCCGGGAGGAATACATCGGTACGTTTAGTCTCCATGAGGTTCAGGCTCCTGGCACTCGATTTCTCCGTGTCTTCAGGGTCAGTCCAATGGTCCATATATCTCACTCTATGCTCCCAATATTGCAGTCTGAGTACTTGAGGAATGTTTTCGAGCAGTATGGAACGGTATCTTTCGTGAAATACCTGCGAGACAAAGGTAAGGTGTCATCTCTCTTCGTGGCCAGCGAGTTTGGCTCTGTTTGTGCTGCGACCGGGGTTCTGGTGGGATGGAACGAATGGGTGTCCTCTGTGTGGCCATATGATGCGCTCAATTGCAAATTTGTCCGTGATATTTCTGTGGGTTCGTAGACGGTGACGCAACCGTGGCCTTGGTTCCTTGTCCCATCAGGGTTCATGAGCGACCGATGGAAGCCGATGTATCTAGAAGGGTGTTGTTTGGGTACATTGGCATCCATTGTTGCATGCATGGTTGCCAATATTCCTGGTCAGAGCTCACAGTTCAATGTGTATCACTTTCATGACATGGGGCGAGGGTGGATGGTGAACCTGGTTGAGTTGAGTATGTTGTCATCTGACGCAGGAATGCTGACAGGTGTCCTTTTTTTCTATGTGCAGGCGTGGCTTATGTCAAATATACCAAGGCATCAGCAGCGGCTTTGGCGATAGAGAATCTTCATGAGGCGACTCTGAATGGCGGACAGGGGCCGAGGCTCAAGGTTATGCTTGCAGAATCTCCCCATGCAAGGTATGTGCTTCATGCAAACACTTCCATGTTTCAGATGGGTTTGCTGCGATAATTATTGTGGTATGGATGTTGTACTTTTACATATTAATAAATTGGTATTTGTTGCTCGTAGGAACATTCCCAGGGTCCAATATAGTGAGGTTGCAGCAGAAAAGCAACCTTTGGCGGTTTCTGGAATGGACCCAGACAATGTCCCACCCAAGTCTCGTCTTTTCATGGTGGTTCCTAAGCACGCAAATGGTAGTGAAATAGAAGAAAAGATGAGAGGGTTTCCAGGAATGCAGTATTGCAAGACGGATTTGATTGCATCAAAGGGGATTGTCTTTGTCAAGTACTCGTCATCATCAGCAGCCCACACTGCTATGGAAGCAGTGCAGGCAGCCGGGGGCATAGCGGGTTATAGGGTGAAAGTAATGCTTGCAGAGCCTAAATCACAGCGCTTTTCTGGTCCATCTAATGGAATGTATGATCCAAGAGGTGAGCAGCCCTCGCTGATATCCTCCAAGTTCATGGAAAATGATCAGAGGATCTTTTATTCAGCTAGTCAGAACTACTATGATGGGAATTTGCAAAGTGATTATGGATCTGGATTTGCCCAAGGACTGACGAGTCTCATGGGCACATTTTCTGACAAACAAGGAGGGTTTGGTGCAAGGGAGGGTCTAACCATCTCGTCTGCAAACAATGTGGATATCTCGTATGGAAGCAAATCACTTGGTGATGTGTCAGAAACCATTCATAAGCAGCATAGCAATCAAGGGCAGAATATAGATCTGAATGCTGTTCCTCCAGCGAACCGTTTGTTCGTCGTTGTTCACAAAAGTGTGAATGAGGAATCTCTTGCAATGGTGTTCCGCTGCTTCCCAGGAATGGAATACCTCGATCTCAAGAGAGATCGTCTTTCTGGTCGAAGCAAAGGCTTTGCGTATGTGAAATATTATTCCCTGGATAGTGCCAAAGCGGCACAGGCCAGCCTCAATGGTATGGAGTTCCCACAAGGGAGTGGCTGCATGCTGAAAGTTTTGTTTGCAGCACCACTGAATGTCTCGAGGGCCAGACAAGGAGAGTTTTCTTCGGTAAGCGTGTCATCAACGAATTCTGATGTACAGAACTCGCCAGCAAAGGGTTTCTTTGACACGCCATCCCAGGATGGGGTATCAGCAGCTACAAACTTTCAGCTCCCTTCCCCAAACACAAGCGATTCAGTGGGCCAGTTTGCATATGGCACGCAATACTTGATCAATTCTGCAAGAACAGATTTGTCTTCTGCGTCACACGAGAGTATAATTTCTCCACTCTCTTCTCCACTTAGGGATAGGCATGTGCAGCAAGATTGCAATGGAAACAGCAATGGTGAACAATCCTTGGGGGAGTTCAAGCTCGACTTTGGCATTTTTGAAGGTGCTGATGAGAGTCAGGAGGCCACAAATATGATGGCTGGACTTTCACTTGGTAAATCAGAAATGGATGCGATCAGAGATTCTGTCGAATCTTCCTATGGATCGTTTTCAGCCGAAACAAAATCTTCAAAGGCGGAAAACTCGGTATACTCTGTTTTAAAGGAACCTTTGGCAGTGGAAGAGATCGAAAACATATTCAAAAAATCTGGCCATGTAGAGAATGTGGAACTTTTTGGCTCAAAGCTGGCAAAGATTCAATTCTCCGATGAACATGCTGCAAAGCATGCCATGAGAATGGCAGATGACCTTGCTGCAGTCGTCTCCATCTCCCATCTCTTGCCAGAAAAGACAGCATATGAATGAACTGCGGATGTTCAATGAATATAGAATATAGAATAGACTGGGGACACTCAAAAAGCTGCAATGCTTCATTTTGGGACCTTGTATTGTATTGCTGGGTAAGCAATATCCAATTTTGGGCAAGGAGCCTGGAAGGTGTACCTAGTGCAAGAGCAGAATGATGACTCAATGAAAATGACATTTGAATAAAGAAAGAGAGTTTATATATGTATGTACGTATCCTCACAGGATACACCATCAGGACATGGCCTCAGATTCATCAAAAGTCTCCACTGAGCAAGTGGCAGCGATGTTTCAAGGGGGCCATGCTCTTCCCATATGATTATATTTGATGATGTAACATCTCAATAAAGTTCTTTGTACTCAGAGGAACGCATCAATGCATGTGTGGTTGTTCGCCACATACCACGTATGAGTTTGGCTACATTATTGCCGTGTTGTTGAACTCATGGAATGCATTCTTACGCTGCGAGCCCAAATGAGACATGCCTCTCCCTATGTCAACCCTCTCCAGGACGAGATGATCAGGCACATGTCACGAGATTCCTCTCAAGGACCTCAGCATCCTAGATGGATCAAAGCAAGGGCAGAGACAAGGACTACTGGGAGTGCCATCAGCCTAGCAAGCATGCATCGATCCCCCAGTCGGTCAACGAGGCCACTGGATAGGACCACCTCCTCATTCGGCGCTAGGACAAAATGCGGCGACTACCTACCATGAAATGGCACAATGCGGCATTCTAGTACCGAATCATCGACCATCTCCATGCACATTTTTATTGAGAAATAAATTAAAGTACAATGAACCTCCAAACAAGCTCTTTCCGTGGAACGCAGATGGCAACTCGTGTGGGTGTTGCACAACCACGCGCAGCACAGTCCTTGGTTGTCCGCGCTGCTCAGACGTTGCAAGGCAAAGTTGTATCAGTTAACCAGAATAAAACAACTATAGTTGCTGTTGAGAATATCACCGTGCATCCATTGTACAGCAAGCGTGTGAAGCGCACGACAAGGTACACGGCCCATGACGAGCGTGGAGAGTGTCAGATTGGAGATGTCGTGAAATTGGCTCCTTGCCGTCCATTATCAAAGAAGAAGAGATTTACAGTGGAGGATATTGTGATGAAGGGCAACAATTGATGCATTCCCTTTGGCGGTAGTAGTTTCATTCTTGTATAGTGTCACAGACTTTTAGCAATGTAAAACAATTCCAATGACAACATCATTTACCTAGATTCCCAAGGAATGCTCAGATCTGGTCGCAGCATCGGGGAGTCGACCAAGTATTTGCCATATTTCTTCACATTGTGGACAATGGCTATTGCCAAGAAGAGAAGCAGCCAGACTTTTTGGATGGCTTCCAGCGTGAACACATGTTGTGTTGAACCCAACAGAACAAAATTCTTGTGCGCTAGAACCACTAGGATGGTGGCGAGGATGAGGGGAATTGCAGGGGAGATCCTGATGGAAGAAGCTGCTCTGGCACCTGCATCAGAAGGATACTCTTTCATGTCTGTGTTTTCGCACAACAATGCCGTGTCAGATATACACATACCATCTTTATCTGGTTTGAATGTTCCTGTTACCAGATCTAAGGCATCTTGCTTCCCTCCGTCCTTGAAGTTGTTAAGGAAGTACCTTGTCATACTCTTGACACCGTCATCAAGCAGTCCTGCAAGATCTCTCTTTCCCGTTCTTGTGAATGCAGATTTCATCGCACCAGTACCTGCATACTGCCTTGAAATCTCGTCTCCATGGTCTGCCCAAATGACACGGAAGATTTTTTCCAGTTCTGGATAGGCTGTGCTGAATCCCTCCCCTTCTGCAAGGAGACCTTTTGCATGAAGGACCCCCTCCAAGGATTTACGAGCCAGCATACCCTGTACAACATTCGTTCTATCCAACGTATCAATACAATTCGTTCGAAATACACCAGTCTGCCTGGACGTTGGCGCCTGTCCGTTCACTGTCAAGCACCCAAAGTCTTTGTGCATGCCAGAAATTTGATCCCACAATTTTGACAGATTCTGGTACTTGGTAGATCCGCACTCTTTATGGAAATCAAATGGAACAAACTTGAAATTTGAGATTTCTTTGCTTACAGCTTCTGCTGCGGATGCATATGCATCACTCAGACGTCCTTCTCTGCCAGTCAGGTTGGCCAGGTTTATTGCAGTTACTGCTCCATAATTCTTCGACAGAGACGAGACGTGGCTCTTTAGGACAGCTTCACTCCTTCCAGATGGCCCAATAGATATTGGTATTTTATATTTTAGGTTGGGAGTCTGGCTCCACATGACTGGGATTGAACCTCGCACCTGGACAAATGATGTAATGGAACCATCATGGAATTCCACAATTTGCTCACTTTCTACAAAATTTGCAACATTAGCATCAGTGTCCGCCCCTCGTCTCCACTGACGCGTTCCAGGGCGTTTGGCGGATCTTCTCGCGATGATGGTAAGCGTGGATGACATGTCAGCCCCATTCCTCTTGAACCGTATGCCTTTGATCTGTGAGATAAATCCCTTCATGATTGTTGGCACAAACTTTTCTGCGCCCGCCTCTGCATCATATATCAGCACAACCTCATGAAAATGATAATGACTTGTCAACCAAACCAAAGTATACAAAGAACGCACCGATCAGAGGAAGCGCAAGGACCCTATTCCATGTCAACCAAGGATCAGCCCTCTGCCATGCAGATGCCGAATCGCCTGCATCCAAGTGCTTCTGAGAACACAACGTAATATCGCCACCAGCAGATAAAAACATGCCGCCACCATACTTTGATGGATCGACAGCATCCTGCATCGTTCGAATAAGGCTCCTGTCATGTGATGATGCACTTGAACCAGACAACACTCTAGTCTTTGCTACCAAAAACACAGGAAATCCCCTCAAAATCCCCACTTCTCTTGCATCCGTTACAACAATTAACGAGCTTGACTTTTTCATGCGGGAAAATCCCAGAACACCAAAAACATCAGTGTACGAGTGCGTAATATCCTCCTTGTCAACCAGCTGCAGTGTGCCAGAAGACAAGTCGCACGTAAGGGATTGACCCAAACTCTTGCCCTTCCACCATGGTTGTAAAACTACAATATCACCCAATCTTTGCATACGCAAAACTGGATAAAAATCAATCTCCCCAATCATCGTGAACCCGAATCTTGCTTCCTTTCTTCTAGGGAATCCGACTTCTTTTCACCCTTCCAAATGCTGGCTGTCGTATTGGATCGCGTCTCTTGATCCAAAAGTCTCACTTGTTTTTCAATCTCAGATTCCGTTTGGCCCAGGATGGAATCAGTCTGTTTATTCTGCCGCAGAGAATACCAGCAAAGCGAAGCAACCCCAATTCCTGCACCAAGTTGAGTCAGGATTTGTCCTATGCTTGTTTTCGCGTGAGCCATGTACCTATTACTGACAAATAATTCGCCAAGCAGTCGGTCAGGAGGCTCCATTTGGTCTCTGTAAAGCATCTTTTCTCCATGACAATCGATTCCCATCAAAGCAAGTCGTTGAAAGGCATATATGTTTCTATATAGAAATACACATCCATTTGGGTGTTTGATTTTGTAAAGGACCCTGATTTCTGTCATCAATCACCGGAAAAATATTCCAAATTTCAATCTTTTGGATATTGCGATGCCGTCGTCTCCTGTTGACACCTGGTCAATTCAAGACGTTCAGGTCTACCTCGATGAGTTAGGATTGAGTAATCTGAAAGCCATCTTTCTAAAGAATGGCGGTGCGTCATTTGATTATGTATTTCTCCACATTACATTGATTGGGATTTTTGATATGTCACAATACTCGTGCAGTTGATGGAAAAGATCTATCTTCTTTCACCAAGTCAGACTTGACTCAGGAGTTGGGTGCAACAGAGTTGCAGGCTCGCAAGATTCTGAATGACATTGAATCTCGCAAAAACACAACATCTACTCAGAGTACCATGGGATATCCAGCTCAAAGTACAGCACCAGTGCAGCAGCAGAATGTACCAGTGGTTACGACTCACATGGTGACACCAGCACCAGTTGTTGCCACACAGGGGCCTTATCAGTATCAGTATTACGAGAGGGAGCGATATGTGGGTGGAATCACATGGGTGATTGCCATTTTGTTCTGCTTTCCGTGTATCTTTTGCTGTCCCGTCGATGAACGGCAGCCTGTGGCACAGATGACTGTTGTGACAACCCAGCCAACAAATCCTCCACAAGCACAACAGGTGATGCGGTGATGCCAGCATGTATACTGTTGATGATGAGTTGAACAAGTAAAATTTCTCGGCGTGATATGATAATACGTAAAATCCAGTCGACCTAAATTATAAATTCATTCACCTTTAGATTTTACAATGTAAGGAATAGAACTCTGTCATTATGGCTTGATGTGCTCAATGTTTCTCACACCATATTCTTGCGTTTTGGAACATCTTCAGCCAAGGACCGGGCTGTTTTGCATCGAGTCCGAGATCGCTTGGATACCAAGGATTCTGCCACATCAAGAATGCTCTTTCTGGATGAGGCATCATGGCCAAGTGACGACCATCTTTCGAGCAAAGTGCAGCAACGCCATCGGGAGATCCGTTGGGATTGAATGGATACGTTTCTGTTGGGTTTCCAGCTGGATCGCAGTAGCGTATTGGTGCAAGGTTGCCCTCATCGACGCTTGCTCGCACTGATGCATCAGGGAAGATAACTTTTCCTTCACCATGAGCACACCAGACACCAAGTGTTGTACCTTCCATGCCTTCCAACATGACTGCTGGGGATTTTTGAATTTGGACACTGCTCCATCGACTCTCGAATCTACCTGATGAGTTGTGAACGAACCTTGGCTGCTCAGCATCATCCAAGACACCATTTGTGGCTGGAACCCATCCTAATAGGGCCATTAATTGGCATCCATTGCATATTCCAAGGGAGAATGTATCTGGTCTCGAGTAGAAAGCATCAAACTGAGCTCTGAGGGACTCGTTAAATCGAATAGTTCCTGCCCATCCCTTTGCAGAGTCCATGACATCAGCATATGAAAATCCTCCAACAAATACGACTCCTTGGAAATTCTCCAGAGAAGCTCTTCCTTGCAATAAGTCTTGCATAGTGACATCCCAAGGCTCCATACCAGCGTGCGAGATTGCGGCTGCCATTTCTCTGTCACCGTTACTTCCCTCTTCCCTCAAAATAGCAACTTGTGGCTTGTTCTTCTTCTCTAATATTGCCTTGTCTGTCCACTGTGGTACAAATGGAACCTTCCATACAGGTGCTTCCCTCGTCATCTGAACCGACTCTTCTGATGCAACACACTCTGAGGCACACTGCAGTTTTTCCAATTTGAAGGCTGTGCTCTCCCAAACAGCACGGGATGTTGCCAAATCTTCACTCACAACCTGTTCTCCATCAACTGTAATTGATACGTGTTTATTACTTATGGTCGATCCAATTGCAATTGCAGGTACTCCTGCAGACGCGTAGGAGCTGATGATGTTATCTGCATTGTTCTTGCTCACTTCTACTACCAATCCAAGTTCCTCTGCAAAAAGGGTGGCAAATTTACCCATTGTATCCTTGGTAGGTGATTCTAAAGTAAGATTTATTCCTCTGTTTCCTGAGTAAGCCATCTCCAAAGCAGCAACTGCCAATCCTCCATCAGATATGTCATGACCTGCGAGGAGCTTGCCTTCTTTCAAGAGCGCCTGAGTGACCTTGTATGCACTAGCCAGGGTGGATATCTTGACATCAGGAGAAGAATCTCCAACTTGAGAAAATACCTGAGCCAAAGCAGAACCTCCGAGTCGTCTGTGGCCTTCAGCAATGTCAACATGAATCAAGACGGAATCGTCGCTCTTCAGGTCTGGTGTCACAACCTGAGTAATGTCAGGGCAGGTCACATATGCAGAGACTACCAAATTTCCTGGTGCCATCACAGTCTCACCTGCAGCTGATGCCGCCATTGAGAGAGAATCTTTTCCTCCATCTACGGCGATACCCATCTCAACCATTGCATCTCGAAGTGCTGTTGCGGCATCATACATGATAGCTCCTTCAGAAGCCATTTTTGCAGCGTACATCCAATTCACAGACGCTTTGATATCCTCCAATGATGTTGATGCAGCCCATACAATATTTGTGAGAGCTTCTCCTAAAGCCATGCGAGACATTGCACTTGGGTTAATGAAACCCTTGAGAGGTTGCTCACCAATAGATGTAGCAGCTCCACTGTACCCAGTGTGGCTCTGAGCCATTACGGCAACATCAGAAACAGGGAGCTGTAATGGCCCACAGCACTGCTGCTGTGCGACAAGACCTGTGACTGATCTATCAACTTTGGTTGTCAAAAAGCGCTTGGAGCAGACTGATGGGAGTTTCAGCACTCTCTCCAGTGCTGAACTGATCGTTGTTCCATCTGGAATTGTGAGAGGAACGAGAGTTTCATCCCGCCTCGAAAATCTGTACGTCTTGTTTGGCATATCTCCAAGAACCTTCTCCAGGTCCAAATCTACTGGATTCTGTGTGCCTTCTGGGGCTTCCTTGTCAACAAGGACAACCTTTCCGCTTCCATCGATTGACCCAATAATTTGGATGTTACACCGCTCTCGAGTGCAAATACTCTCAAGCAGCTCTCTCTTGTCTGCTTTAATGAGCAAACAATCATTCTCCTGATATTCTGCACCCCAGATTTCAAGCACACTCATGGTCTTGTCTCCTAGCTTGATTGCCCGGACATCGATCTCTGCTCCAAGAGGATAAATTATTTCCTTCACCACATTGCAATTTCCACCAGCACCTTGGTCATGAATCTGTTCAATTGGATTATTTTCTCCCAGCTCAACACAAGCGCGCACAACTCTCCACAATTTTTGGGCTACTTCGGCATCACCTCTTTGAACAGCATTAAAATCGAGATCAGCTGACAGGGATCCTGATGGAACAGATGATGCAGCTCCACCACCCATACCAATGCGATATGCGGGGCCACCAATCTTCACAATCAACATGCCAAGCTCTGGATCATTCTTTTCCAGGTGGTGGTGATCAATTTGCCCGAGTCCAGCACTGAACATGATTGGCTTGATCCACTCTCGCCTCTCACCATTTGGAAGACGCTGCCCGAACGTTCTCGTGTATCCAGCAATCATTGGCTCTCCGAATTTATTACCGTAGTCTGATGCACCATTAGATGCATCAATAAGTATTTGCAATGGAGAAGCCAACGTCGATGGGTACTCAAAGCTCTGATCCTCCCACTCCATCTGATATCCATCCATGTTGAGATTTCCCACACAATATCCAGATGTTGATGCTCCCATGATTGATCCAATTCCAGTTGCATGTGTATCACGGATACGTCCACCAGCACCAGTTTCAGCTCCAGGATATGGAGCTACAGCGCAAGGGAAGTTGTGTGTCTCAGCAGTCAACAAGATGTCCCAATCTCTCTTTGCTCGCGCCAACGGAGATGGCTGCCCAGGAACCGAAGGCAGCAATGGCTCCACTGGTCCACCTCGGATGGCAGATGAATTATCTTTGAAACCTATGACAGAGTTACGACGGTTCTTATTCCACGTGTCCTTCACAATACCAAACAAATCCTCAGGCATCTTCTCATCGTCAATGTAAATATCAGCCTTGAAAAACCAATGGCGAGAATGTTCTGAATTACTCTGTGCAATATCGAAAAGCTCAACGTTTGTTGGATCTCTCTTTAACTCGTCCCTGAACATTTGTGTATAGTAGTCCAAATCCCATTCATCAAAAGCAAATCCCATTTCATCATTGACTTTCTCCAACGCAGCCCTGCCTTCCTTCATCAAAGGTATGGTCTCCACAGCAGCTGGTACGGTGTCAGTCGCAAAACTCTTCAAAGGCTCCAGATACCTCTGCTCTGTCATTCGATCATGCACAAGTGCTGCAAATGCTTCACAATCAGCCTCTGACAGTGGAGATGATGAGCGAACAAGATACCTCCTGGACAACTCAATTCTTTCAATCGAATCAAGCCCACACGACTGACAAATAGAAATAGCATTCGCAGCCCAAGCTGTACTAAAACTCATCCGAGGACCAACCTCAATCACCACTTCTGTTGAGTCAGATGCACCCAACACGGTCTCAGATGTGAGATTTTCTGGCTCAAAGGTCTCCTTCAGCAACCATCCAAGAGTCTTTGCTGAATCTGACGTCAAACCATTATCATCGATCGATATATTAAAGCAGAGCTCTCCCACGACATCAACGATCGCAGGATTCACCTTGTTCTTTGCATTCTCTACCAGAGTTGTTCGCTGAGACTCTGACAGCCCAGGAGTCCTAAATACCTGCACAACACCCCCAGACACACGTGCCATCTTCTCTTCAGGAGATGCTCGTGCCATGCTCTGGACAATCATCCTCCGATGCAACCCAGCACCGACTCTCCCAGCAGGTCGTACGCCCCCAGCAGAAGAACACAGCCGAGCCTCTTCTTGCGGAGCGATAGGACGACCCGACATCTCAGATGCCCCTTGAAAATACTTTAAACCATATTTCCTGCGCCATCGTCACAATATATGCGTGATGAGACATATTCTCATGAGTCGCAGAAATAAGAGTTCAAACTGAGATAGGCCACCATCGGGCAACCTACTCCGAATTCAGATATAAAATTATGTATGGAAGATACATCACGCACCTGCTTTGCATGCGAACCCCTCCACAGAGGATATTCCTCTGTGCATGACAGCACGAAGGATGCCGCTGCTGCATAATTCAATTTGATCACTGTCTGTGTACAACAACGATATGGTATACCATTAATTAGTTTAATATGACTCTCTTGAGTGCGACTAGTTGCCTTTGATCGTCAAATTTCCCCCGAGATTGTCTGACATTCAGCATCTCATCTCATTTCTGTAGCATTGGTCCAGTTCTTACAAAGATGCCTCATCAGGATGACTCATTGAATCCACCCACTGATGACTAGGCTGGGGCGATAGGGTGGACTGAAAAATCACCCTATCGACAAATAGGGTGTTTTCGACAGTTTTGACCCATCAAATGATCTTTTGATGGGACAAGTCGTTCTGAAGTTGATAGGGTTAGACCCTATTTATACCTTGCACGCTATTTCCATCAATTTGAGCACGAGTTTGCTCGATATAATGGCTTTAAATGGTGAATAAATGCATTCAAAATCACACGTGAGCATTCTTGACTAAAGAAGGTCCAGGGAAGGCCTCCTATTCACTGGACAGGCATTACAGCTTCAGTCTCTGAACCCACACATGACTGTCCCCCTTTTCCACTACCCTCTAACGTATCTATCTCCAGATCCTTGTCATTTTGTTCAACTAGATCAACAAACTCCTGTGGAAGCAATTCCATGTACAAGCAACATTATAGGTTGTAGAGTTTTTTCCCTCAACCAGTCTCCATTCATGCTGCTCAGGCATTCTTGACTCCCCAATCAGTAGACTGGTGGCTTCTAATGTACCTGAGCCCGTGCGAGAGCTAGTGTCGATGACAATGCCTTGTTTCATCAACATATCAAATTCAATCAATGTCTCTTTTTGATCCTCAGGGGGAGCAAGGGCTTTCAATGCCACCTTAGCTAAATCTATGTCCTTCAGTCCCACCTTCTCTACAGGAGGAATGAATCTATTGTACCCTGTCTGAATATAAAACCTCAAATCTAGAAGGAATGCTAGAGCGAATATATCCGTACTTGTATTACTCATTCTCACTCTCACAGCATTGGCAATGGCCTTCTCCTTTTCAGAAAGAGGCTGAGTTTCCAGGTCTGTCTCAATCATTGGTCTATTGATGATCCTGCCTCCATAGTCATCCTCAATGGAGAGTTCAGAGACCCTGAAATGGTATGCTAAAAACCGCCATACGAAAAACATTTGAGTTTTCATGGGTTTATCTTGCTCAATATGCTCAATGATCTCGACCAGTGGGCCAAGATGTTTCACCAGAGTCTCCAGATTACCCCAGAATTCATCAGAATCAATACTTGAGAAGGCTGTCTTCTGGCTCTCTGTTGCTCTAGAACTGGTGAGATTGTATTTACTCCGCAAACTCTGATTCCCAGCCATATTTCTAATTGATTCTTTTGAGTCTAAAAGGTCTTTCATCTCGGTGACAAAGTAACCAAACCTTGTTTCCACACCAATCCTGATTCTGTTTGTCTTCCCATATGCTGCTTTCTGGAATGTATGCAGCACACTCTTGCAGTCTTTCTCATTGCATAACTTAACCAGTGCATGAGAGATTCTAAAACAATCGGGCTCAACCTTCTCGATCTGCTTCAAGAGTAGGCTCAAGGTATGTGCCTGGCACGTGAGGTGCACGCTGCCTGGATACTTCTCACCCAATTGCCTGCCAGCAGATTGATATGCTGATTCCCCATCAAACACGCATCCAATATAATATTCAGATCCCAATCCATCGATCAATCGAGTCATTTTCGTCAGCAGGTAGGATGCTGATACAGTGTCACCTAACTCAGTTGGGAAGATGTCACCAAGATAACATCCATCTGGAAAGTTGAGAGTCACACCTACTAGTTTATTGCTTTCGTTGACATACTTCGATTTCCAAGAGTCTCCTGCTATCTGGAAGCATTTGAAATAGTTCAAACGCTGTGCACGAGTTGTGAGAAATTCCTGATATTTCGTATCCAGGAAGGTAGTGCACAGGGCTTTCCTGCAGATTCCATGTGGAAAGCCAAGAGCTGCCAGGCCTTCCCTCAGTTTTTCGTCTTCTATACATCTGAATGAGATCGATGTGTTGTTATACAGGATCTATGTTTTAAAGCATTCCAAAAATTTCATGAGAGCACTTCGGTCAAACCTGTATTCAGTAATTGAGCGGTTTCTGCCCTGAGAATTCATGTGATCAAAGACGTGCATCTCTGCATCAGAAGGCTGCTTTCGTTTCTTTGCCCCATGTTGTGCCTTGTGTTTGAGCCAAAGATCATATGATCCAAGGCATATCTTTCTACTTTTCATGTGCTGGGGTGCAGAATCAGCCACGTTGTTTGCAGATATTTTCTCCTTGCACACATTGCACTTGATTAGCCATCCCTCCTGCTTGTTAGCTTTCTTGCCCCAACAAATAGTGAAATTGTTCCAATAATGAGTACCATTATCATTCCTGAGAGCGTTCTGTCGCGATTGGCACAGTTTATTATACAGCTTCTTGTCCTCCTCGGTACGAAGAGACAAGTTTGGTCGATCATAGTCGTTGCCAGTCATTCTGAACACGTATAATTACTTACAATGACATAAATATTCATTTGATAGGCTTTAGTAAGCATTTTGTACAGAATTATGCAGTCTTCTTGATTTGAATTTCTCCCGAGCCATACATTTGTATGCTTCCCATTGAAGCGTCTGGTTGATCGGACCTCCTCAGTTCGTACCCTATTTGCCAAAAATTTCCACCCTACCCTACCCTATCATAGGGCCTATTTGATCGATAGGGTGGACCAGAAATAGGGTGAGGCCCCAAGCCTACTGATGACCCATGGTTGCCGATTGGGCGTTCCAGGGTGATTAGATCCGACAATCAGCTCGGTACCTAAATGACCTATAAAACCTGTTGAGATTGTAGAACAGTGTTGGTGGATGAAACCTTTGATTCTCCATATTCGCCTGGGATAGCACAGAACTGGGTACATTTTATTGTAAATCAAGGTATATCAGAAGTAAGTGGAGGATGATGACTGTTGTCGGGCAAGGAATAAGGGCAACGATCAGATGCCCTAGGGGTGGTAGGAAATCTCTGGACTTAATAGCGATGAATGTCCATTCTCAGCCACTGATGGGTCGTATGCCCTTAATTAATGGTCAACGTGGTGGGAAAGGGTTGTTTGGATCCAAGATGGCGCCATTGACGCGTTGCTACAGCGCGGCAGCGGACCAGCCAGACGACCTAGGGGTTGCGCTGGGAGGTAATCCACCACCGCCCAGCGAGAATGACAACGGGGATGATGATGGAAATGGAGGACATGGAGGTGCTGCTTTGGTGTTGGCAGCAGGGAGGACGCTCGAGTCGTTGCCTCTTGATATTGGGCAAGCTGTCCAAAAGGGGACGATTCCAGCAGATATGTTGAAGCGGTATTTGGATATGAGCTCGAACCCTATCATCGCCTGGTTGATGCAGTTTGGTGGGTTTAGGGAACGTTTATTGGCAGATCCAGGATTTTTGGTGAAAGTTGCTATAGAGGTAGGCATTGGAATTTGCACAAAGACTACTGCAGAGTATGCCAAGCGTGGGGAGCAGTTTGAAAGCCAGTTGGACTTTGTATTCGCCAATATATGCATGGCATTGATTGCTGATTTTATGTTGGTGTGGTTGCCTGCTCCAACGTACGCAGCGAATAAAAGCGTGGCATCCAAGGCTCCAGGTATGCTTTCCAGCATCTTTGCAGGCTGTCCAGACAATGCATTCCAAAAGGTTCCACCTGGATACGAGCCTTTCACGTTCGTCCAGCGCTGCGGCTCGGTCGTGCGAAATGGAGCTAAATTGTTTGGTGTCGGCTTCTTTGCAAGTCTTCTGGGGGTTGGCATGACGAACGGCCTTGTTGCAATTCGCGAAATGTTGGATCCATCCTTTGTCCCACTGAATGCGCCGCAAGATGTGGCAGTCATGTCTGGGGCATATGGGTTGTACATGGCATCGAGTTCGAACTTGAGGTATCAAATTTTGGCTGGTATTGTCGAGGAGCGAGGTATTGAAGTTTTGTTCAAGAACAACCCTGCTATCTGCGCAGCCTTGTCCTTTGCTGTCAGAACGGGCAACACATTCCTTGGGTCCCTGCTGTGGGTTGACTTTTTGAGTATTCTCGGATTGCAAAAGATAGGACATTAATGTTGTTATCGTCTCATGATTTTTCAATACGCTAGTTTTCTTTGCACTGCATTTGTGTTTCCCAACTTGATGTAACAACAGTTGACTATTCATTCTTACAACTCATCATTTCAAAATACTACTTGTGTGTCAAGCGTCCCTGAGGAGATCTTCAGAGATCGACAATCTTCATCTCAGTTTCTGCTCTCCATGATTCTCCAGGCTTCAAAACAATTGGCTCGGAGAATTGCGCATTTTCTACACATACAAACTCCTTGTAGCAATCTGGCATGGCAGTCCAAGGAGACCAGACAACTGTATCCGACCAATTCTTTGAATCGATGGAAATCGCAGCACCAGTACCCACATCCAACTCTACATGACCCGCGGATTTAAGGTATACAGAATCTACGGGACCAGTAAAGGCAATAGAGTCTCTATCTTCTTCCTTCTTGGGAGGGTTGTTTGCATCCTCCGTCTTGTCCAGGTACTCCTACAAGTAAAAAACACTCTCCCATCAGGTAACTCTTTAAAAAAGACACGGTTTCGTGCTACAACGTACCAATCCTTTGAGACCATTCACCTTTGCATTCTCGACACCAGCAACCTCAAAGTATGAGTGGAGAGCGGCTGTGAAATCAAATGCTTCGCTTCCCTTGTTCAACACACGCATATCTGTTTTCAAAGTCTCCCCATGCAAACTAATAGAATAGGCAACCATAAAATCATGTGGCCACATCTTCTTGGTGTATTCATTATCAATCAATGCAATTTCAATCTCGGGGTCGCGATCGTCTGGCTGAGGATCTGCTGAAGATCCCACAACTTCCCAGTCAAGATTGCGAGCAAATCCATGCTGCTGCATCTCTCCAGGCCCAAACTGGGGGAAGCAGTGTGGAATACCTCCAGAAATTGGCTTTGACTTGTCGAACACTGCATCTGGGCGAATATAAAGCACTTCATCTCCAGATGCCTGCTTCCATGACGTCACACAACCCCCGAAAAGGGTGACTTCTGCACTGCTCCCACATGCATGCTTCAGCACCACTGTCGGCAAACCACCTCTACCCTCCTTAAACTCCACATGTCCAGGAATCTCAAATTTAGATGCAAGATCCTTCACCAATTCAGCGGAAGAAGCGGAGGCTATGATCGCTTTCGAGCGCTCTGCTCTATCCACACGTCGAGGACTAAACCGACTTCCAAAGGTGGCACTCCTGCGTCATTTTACATCATCTGAGCTACCTACAACATGAGATTGGACGATCGCAACGATTCTCGCACCTGTTGGTACTGGATTGCCTGAAACCATGGGATTTGGTTGGGTACCCAACCGCAATTTTTGACGAACAAGCTCTCTGCATCGTGAGTGTATGCGTTATGTATGATTAATCGAAAATATCGAATGGTAGATCGGTTGAGAGGGGCAGGTGTTGTGCTCAGAGCGCTATTCTCCTTGAATAGATAGTATAAACACGTTTAGCCATGCGATGTACATATACATTCATGCCTCGCCTTGGTATCAATCGTATGGTATAGAAAATAATATGTTATAAACATGGCGTTGCTGGATGAATGGAATCAAGAGATTAGTGGAATCGTTGCAGAGTCAAACGTTTCAGGTTCGAAAAACGGTGCAGAAGCAACAGGTTCACTATTTAGTCTCGATATACGACTCGATTTTGCCTCTCAGTGCGTTATTTGTATTGCTTCTTAGGTTTACCCGCTGATGTGCCGGACAGTGCTCGGACAACCATAGAGTGCCACTGTCTCATAACTCTCTTTGTGTTTTCAGGGGCCGTGGGCATGCGGTGGGACTGGCGTGTTCTTCTAGTAAGATTTTCTTAGCAACCTCGAAGAATTTTCTCATTCGGCATGACGAGAATACGGGAAGCATCAGCGAAGTGATGCTGTCAAAGTCTCATGAGTGCAAGATACGCAGGTTGTTTGTGGATCCATGTGGGCATCATATTCTGGTGCTGATTCAGCAGGGATTATACCTGGAGACGTATTACATAGGGAGTGATTTTTCAAAGCCGGTGCCTTTGAAGGACCTTAAGGGAATCAACGTGACGAGTGTGGCATGGGGTATGCAGACAGCATTGACGAGGGGTGCTGGATACAGCAGTGCAGTTCTTGGCACGGATACCGGGGAAGTGTATGGGGTCTCAAATATAATGGTAAAGAAAATAATAGTAGAGAGGTTATTGGAAATACCTAGAAAGGGGAAATCTCCGATTTCTGGCATGGTTGCTATTCCTTTGGGTGGATCGACAACCGAAGCGCAAAGGCATCTCTTGTTGGTATTGTGTGGCACACATCTTCACATGTTCTTGGGAAGGGGTGAAACAGTGGTTTCGATGCTACAGAAGGCAGGTCGAGGCGACGTGATAACCAAGTTATTTGATCTCCCAATCGAGAGAGATGCTGCTCAGATACAACTTTTTAGGCCCCCTACTATTTCTTCTCGGGAAGCAGTGCTGGCGGATCCGACGAGTTTTGCAGTACTATCTACATCTGGAATATACTACGGGGGAGTGAAGTTGCGGCAACAGACGGATGACCCAATGGACTATCTGACCTCACACAAACTTTTGCCCTGTGGTGTGTTCAACAGGCAGGGTGTCGAACAGCCAATCTCACTGGCAATGACCCAGTATCACATCGTTTTGTTGTATCCCTCTAAACTTCAGTTTATAAATATAGAAAGTAGAGCGACAATTCAGGAGATCCTTGTGGAGTCGTTTGCTTCACCTATGAGAGGGGCAGCAGCTTTGCCACTGGGCTTGTGCAGGGATGCTGTTGACGGTCAGCTATTGGTTCTGGCTGGAGATGACGTGTATGAGATTGACCATTCCAATGAAGATAGGGATATGTGGAAAATATTTTTATCAAGGGGCGACTACAAATCTGCTCTACCATTTTGTAGAACAGCATCCCAGAGGAATGCAGCATATTTGCAAGAAGCTGAGCGCTTGTTTGCCGAGCAGGACTACAAGCAGGCGGCGACGTTGTTTGGTAAGTGCACTTCCCATGTACCAACATTTGATGAAATATCTCTGCGACTCATGGGGCTGGGGGATGGAGCGGCCATGCGTGCTTTCCTTGAAGCTCGTTTAAGCACCTTGGGCAAGAATGACAGAGTGCAGAGCACGATGGTTTCCACATGGCTTCTTGAACTATTGCTTGATAATGCAAACAAAAATGCGCTTTTGAAGAATACAGGCGGTGTTTCTGATCAGGAAGAGAATTCGGAGGACGAGGTTAAGGCTTTCCTATGGAAGTTTGTGCGAATACTAGATTCAAAGACGACAATATCAATCTTAGAGGATTATGGACGGCATGATGATCTCATTGAGTATGCTAGGGCTAGAGGAGATGATGAAGCTGAAGTTGAACTCTTAATGCGCAAAGGGGATGCAGAGCGAGTATTCGAAATTTTACGGAAACCATCTGTTAATCGAGAGCTGGTTTACAAATATGCCGGCAATCTCCTGGCATTGGCTCCCTCGCAGACAGTATTTTCCTGGATGGATGCGTCTCCTCCTTTAGACCCTCTTCGTCTGCTGCCGTCGATATTGCCTTATGCTGATCAGCGATCCTCTCAGAGTGCTAGGTTAGAAGTAGCCCGATACCTTAAATTTTGCGTAGAGGTTAGAGGAGTAGTCGAGCCAGCGATTCACGATTTTTATATCAGTATTCTATGCATCGATGAAAAGAATAGTGCAGAGCTTCTTCAATTCATCAAACAGTCCAAGAATCCATTTGGTGCTCCATTATATGATCCAGTGAGGGCCCTGAGGTTATGTTCTCTCTGGCAAAGAAAAGATGCCATTGTCTTGTTGTTATCAGAAGTAGGTATGTGGAATGAAGCAATTGATCAAGCTCTAAGTATAAGTATTGAATACGCTAAAGAAATAGCATCAGAATATCAAGGAGATGATGATGATCTCCGTAAAGGCATATGGCTAAAGATTGTCAAACATTTGATTTCTCAAGAAGGGTCAGAGCAAGGACATTGGACGGTACGTTTCTTGGACAAAACAAGACCTGTTGGAATCTTTTTTTTTTAATATACAATATTTATTACGCAGCGAGACCTGGTGGAAAGCATCGGGGGCATTATGGAGGACTCCAATGAGTCAGTTTTGATTGATGATGTTCTGGACTTGTTCCCTAGTTTGCAGAAAATGGGGGTGTTCAAAAGCCTAATCTGCCAAAATTTAAACAAATATAGTCAAAGCATTGATCAAAAGAAGAGGGAGATGCGGATTGCATCTGAGTCAAACAGAAAACTTCGAATGGCAGTTTCACACCTGGGGAAAGCCAAGGTTAGAGCCAGTCCCAAGTCGTCATGCATCAGTTGCGCCAGATTGCTTACAGAGAGACCACCTACTGCAGCTGGTCCAACAGGGGGCTCCTTACCAAGCATATACACTTTTCCAACTGGGAATATGTATCATGGCGCTTGTTTGTGCTTTGAAGCAGCCAAACTGGGGACAGAACAGTCAGCAGCAATTATTAAAAAGCTTTCAAAGCAATTGGCTTTGGCAAAAACGACTTCTGAAGTTGATACAATAGATCGCTTGAAATCTGAATTAGAGAAAGAAATTGCCGTACAAGATCCTTTCTGTAGTGAAAACCTTGCAATGTTAGTGACAAAGCCCTTCACTGATGACTCGTGCAGCGAAAGAGCCACCTCGTGGTCTATAAAATAAAGATAAGAGGTCAATTATTTTTAAATGATTGTTTGTTATTCTTTAAAATGGCTTTAGTGTGAAGAATATACCATATAGCAGCCCATGAATCGAAAAGTTGTTGAAATGCCCCATGCTTACTTGGCAATGAATGTGGCCATAACCATGGCTAATTAATCGCCAGGGTTTGTGCAATCCTCATGCTACTACGCACTATTCGAGTAAGAGATGTATCCTGTAATATGTTTGAATTGATTGTGTTACATTAATGTACCAAAGTCTACTTCATAAGAAATAATTAGTGTGCTGGATGAGAAACTTTTAGAATGTTTAGCCAGAAAAGCCATACGAGCATAAAGACTATGAATTCGCAGATTACAATCCAAGCAAGCCTTATCCGCGATCTATCCCGATGGTATTGGGTTTCGGACATCGTTCTCTTCTCTTGGGTTACGGTTTCGGCCTCTGCTCCGATCCAAGAATGACGAGATGACAAAATCGGGTTTTCATGTTCCAATGCCTCCAGACAAGCTGCAGCGGCCTTTGAAGCAACCTGCAAATACTCTGATGCAACAAAATAGTGATTTGAGTCAATCACAATGCGTTCAAATGAAGATTGGGTGTGTCGTGTCCACCCCTTCATGTAGCCTTTCGGAATGGTGTTGTCTTTGGCCCCGTCAAATGCCAAAATAGGACAGGAGAGCGGCGTATTCTCAACTGAGTACTCGTACTGTACAGCCATCATTATATCATTAACTGCCATCGGTGCGACGAGATCATATAAATCCTTGGATTGCTTCATCTCCTCAATTCCAGCAAAATGTCCAGCCTCAAATGCATGCAAGACATTTTCCTTTGGGAGTGACCTCCAGTCACGTAGATGCGCGATGACTTCGTCTTTGATGACCCTAAAATTGCCAAAAAGATAATTTCTCTTTGGATTGTAGATTTGCATGATAACGGATGCATATTTATCTGGAGGAGAAACTGCTGCTGGTATGAAAAGAAGCGGCATTTTTCTTCCGCATTTCTGCAGCCTTTGAATCATATCGTAACCAATAATAGCTCCAAGGCACGTTCCAAAAATTGCATAAGGCATCTCATCAAGAGGAAGTGTCTCAATCAGATGCTCAGACAAAGCTGGCAATGAATCGATGGGTTCTTCGTTCGATCGCCTTCCGCGGCCAGGGATCTGAACAGGATACACATCGATGCACGATGGGAAAATTTGGTTCCAGTGAGCAAATAGATTTTCGGCAACTCCGCCTGCCCAAGGTAGACAAAATAGCCGCATTTTTGCCCGAGAAGCTGCCACAGGCGCGTTTACTGCATTTTTTTCAGCCTCAGCCAAAGTGTTGTGGGCTCCGCCTCCATCATGAAGCAGCAAATCCATCAGAGAAGCAGGGGTATGCGTGATCAACTCGTATGACTCGACAGTCGAAGTTCCCATCAAGTCATCAATCTTTGCTTTCAAGTCTAGCGATGATAGAGATTCTAGACCTTGTTCACCCAGGGGCGTTGACAGGTCAGGGCGGTCGATTTGCAGAACAGATTGGAGAATGCGGTCTATGGAACCTTGGTCAATCGATTTCCCTCTCAATGCATTGCTCTTGGCTTTTGATCCGTTTTCTTCCAAGTTTGGCTCATATTCTAGAACTGGAGAAATTGTTTGCAGTTCCTCATAAATATCTTCTAGTTGATTAGATAAATTGGATCCAATGAGCATCTTGATATTTTTCCAATATGACTGTGTTGCAACCATGTACACTGAAGCATTACCGAATCCGATCATCCACTGCAAGGCCGAGAGCCCATGGCCAACACTAAGCATACCCAGAGATTTCGCTTCTTCATCCGATGCAGCAAATTTAGCAGCCATTCCTGCGATGAAAATTTTTTTTCTAGTTATTTGCGAAACTCAGTCTCAGCAATGTCCACATAGCACGTACCGATTGATCCCCATGCTCCCCATTGTGTTGATGTACATGAAAGACCCTCGACTCGGAGCCTAATCGCGATATTGTCCATGGCGCTGTTCGCGGCGGAGTACGATGCATGATTCTTATTTCCTAAGAAAGCGGATATCGAGGAGAAGAAGTTTGCACAAAGCGTTGGTCTTGTTCCACGAAACAGTTTCTCTATTGGCTCGAATTTGCCCGAATGCACCCGCCTGCTGATATTCGGTGCAGTGTGCGGCATGGTGGCAGCTTGTTGGCTACCCGACGTGTGCAGAAACACCATTGAGATTGGCATGTCCCTCCTGCAATTATCATGGTAGAGGTCAGCATCCGATGATATTGAACCATCAATCTTTTCAATGCGAGTGAATCCTGCTCTGGTCAGCGCATCTCGTGCATGTCCATTGCTAACTCCACTCCTACTGAAGAGATAAACATGGTTGGCAAATAAAGCCCTCCCCCAAGTTGCAGTCGCCATTCCCAGTGCCCCAGTTCCTCCTGATACCACCAAAGATGCATTAAAAAGTTGTATCTTGTCTTTTCTATTTTTTTGTACTGTCCTTTTCACCTTTTTCACGACAGGCAATGTCGAATCGGAAAGCATTTCTCTCTTGCTCTTCTCTGAACTCTGAATGAGGACATTGCTGCTGAATTTCTGAATCGAAACTGTTGGCATCTCCAGATAAACGTTATTTAAATACCCACTGACAATGCCATATTCTTTACCCAACCTTTTAGACAGTAGGGGCGTCACTGTATTGAAGTTACTCTCATTAACAATGTTTGAGATGATGAGGGATGATTTAGTTTTCGCTGATGCGATCGCTGAGAGTGCTTCTGCAAGAAGTTGCTCAATGTTTAAGGCTGGCATTTGGAGGTTTGGCTTAAATGTTTTAGAGTTTCTCGGAATCTCATTGGCTGCATGGCTTGCACTGTTAACATAGGCCTGGTAGCGGTACAGGTTCTCAGGATGGTGCATCCCAGTCATTCGGCGCACCAGTCCTTCAATTCGAGTCAATCTGCCTCGATCTTCATCAATAATAATTGAAGTTGTTGACGCCCCACAAAATTTGCTGGTGCGGTCTTGGGGTAAATGTAGAGAAGCGACTCGAGCAGCGCAGTTGTCCCCATTTCCTGACAATGTGCAGACTCCAAGCAGGGAGTACACATCAACTAATAAGTCTGACTGAGAGCTAGACGTAGCAATCTGTGCACATGAGGTGTCTGCTTCAATCCACAGGCTCACTAGAGTATTTGATCTATTAATATGCTGTTTTCTTTCAGAATTTCTCTGAACAAGCCCAGGGGCCACTGTAGCTTCTGCTAGTGTTGCCTGCTCATTCACAAGCGAGCAAATTCCGTCCTGTGGGACAAAGCGGGCTTTAAACGACCCTTTAAGACTCAATCCTATATTAAACGCGTTTGTGTTGTGCAACACAATATCGTGTTGATCGCTCCCTTTATCCCCCCGCTCAGAAGAATAAAGTGATAATGCTACCGCAACCGCTGATTCAATGACGAATAAGATCCCACCATTCGATTGGGCCAATAAAGATCTCATTTCAACTGATTTTAGTTCACGCATTTCGTATAGAATTCCCTCTGTGTGAGTAATAGATCTAAACTTCACCAAAACTAATGGTAAATGTTTGGCTTCAATTCTGTTGAAGAATTCCCAGGCCTGAAAACAAGGAGATTAAAAATACGTGATTTCTCAAGCATTTAGACGCGAAAAAGTTAGAGACCATATACATCCTATATGTGGAACCTACATGGTGTATGTTGAGCCCGCGTTTTTGGTCAACTCTTAATTTGTGTATATGAGAGAACATTGCATGAGCATTTATGCCGCTCATGCCAAATGAACTAGTTCCAACCACTCCTGGATCCATTGATACTGCTGAATTTTCTCTATTGATATGATGAGAACCGTCCGCTTCTGCCATAGATTGCGATATAAATGGATTCAATCCCCGGAGGTGCTGAACAGGTGGCTTGGTGAGGCATCCAAGTAGTGACAAACCACACAAAACTCCATTCAGGCCAGCGTTGCCTTCAGCATGGCCAAGGAATGATTTACTAGCCAGCATGCTCAATACAGAATTCTTCGAAAAAACTCGTAGTAATGCGCTAACCTCGATGGGATCCCCTAAGGCAGTACCTGTCCCATGGGTAGAAACAGCAGTCACCTCACTTGTGCTGATAGCTGCTTGATCGCAGGCTGATCTCAAAAGCTTGACTTGGGCAGAGCCATTGGGCGATGTCAAACTACTACTTCTTCCATCTTGATTCATGCAAATTGAGTCGACGTCTGCCACAATCGGTTTCTCGTCGATTGCGCCTCTCTCAATCAACTCCATCAGCAAAACAGTTGAGCCTTCGGCTCGGCCATAGCCATCAGCATTTTGGCTGAATGTTTGGCATCTACCCGTGAATGAAAGAGCTTTGAGATGACAAATAGCACTGAAAGTATCTGAATTGAGAATTAGGTTTACACCAGATGCAAAATTGGTGCCAGAGCCTTGCGTCATTAAGGAGTTGCCGGACAAATGGCATGCGACAAGCGAAGAAGAGCACGCAGTGTCACTACAAATGGACGGGCCTGCATGTCATAATATATTTGAATATGTTTTAATGTCCAGATTTAGAATTGCTGTGGAGAAAATGTATAGCACAACTCACCATTGAGTCCAAACGTGTAAGACACCCGTCCTGCCATGTACGAAGCCCCATTGCCAATTATCGCATGAGGTGGAGGTTTGGCGCCTTTCTGGGGCAAACTAGTGAGATATTCATGATACATACAACCTATATAGACACCGCTAGCGATAGAGGTGTCAGTCGCAAGTATCAAAGTGGCGTGCTCTTCCAAGAGAATTCTCACTTGAGGATCCAACCAACAAGCTTCCTGATGAGTTATTCGAAAGATCTCATCATCAAATTTGAAGACATCCTTGCAAAATGCGGCAAATCGTGTGTATGATAACCCAGAAGCAGTGGTAATCGGATCAAAACAACTCTCAATGTCCCATCGCTCATACGGCACCTGTGCAATGACATCCTTCTCGGGAAAAATGCTTCTTTTAGGATCTAAGCAATATCCTTCAGCCTCAGGGAGTTTGCCAGCAATTGACCTGATAACGATCGACTTCTCCCATAATGAGGGTGTTTCACGTAAGTTCAAGGTCTTCGGGTCCATAACGGCTCCGTGCTCATTCAAAATGTGAGTGCTGAGTGCTGAAATAGAGGGATGATCAAAGGCTACTGTTGGATTGACATCGATACTTAGAGTCCGTGAAAGAGCATTCGCAAGCTCCATACTTCCTGTAAAAATATTACTATTAATTAAATCAAAAGTAAGGATAAACGTTTCTTCAAACGCAATGCAATTTTTCCTTTCAACGCACCAATAGAGTCCAATCCAGCCTCCATGAAACCCTGATCATCCTCTATTTTTTGGCCTAATATTCCCGCAACCACTCCTCTAACAGATTCCAGAATGAAAGAATTTGAAAATTTATTCATTACCACTTTCGTCGATACGCGAACAGTGGGCGCCTCGACTGGACTATCGCGATTCAGATTAATTTCAGTAGGTTGCTGTACCAACGCCCCTACAACTGCATTGTTGAGACAGGCTTGAGAACCCATGATCGCCATTAGAATCTCAAGACCCATTTGAGGATATATTATATCCATTCCTTGTTTCCTCATTGCATCTAAATGGCGTTTAGCCATGCCCACACTCCAGGGGCCCCACTCAACAGCCAAAAAGTCCAGTCCTTTATACCTGTTTTCCTCGCAAACTTCATTCAGGCACGCGTTCGCTGCACTGTAGTTTGTCTGGCCAATGTTGACAAATGAAGCAGCAATAGATGAAAATATAATTGTAGATTTCTGTGGAAGCATTCCATAAGCCTCGGTAAGGAATCGGAGACCATTTGATTTTGGTGCCACTACACTTCTCACGTGAAACGGTGCCAATCTAGACAATAGGGAATCATGAACGACTCCAGAGGAAAAAATGACTGCCTTTGGTGCAGCATAATTTTGCTCAGATTCCTCGTGATTAGTCTGGTCTCTCTTCGATATTGAGTAGAACTCCAGTGATGGATGCTCTCCTCCGGCATAACCACTCCTTCCGAACATGTGTATGCCCTTGAAGCATCCGCGGCCATTTTCAGCGATCCAAATACTGATTAGGGACCCTAATGCACCAGTGCCGCCGACTATGTCCCATTCTATCGCAATCGTATTGGGCCTGGCTGCAGTTTCTATGAGCACTTCCTCTTTAAGGCGAGCTACACATCGAGCCATACCGATTTGCACGTTGTCATGATCATCTTGGATCATGGAACGATTTAAATCCATGGGTTTCTTTGCAAAATCCTTCTGGTGATTGAAAAATGCGTTCACTCCTATTTCAGCGGCTGCAGACTTGATTAAGCTAATCTCAGGCAACGTTGAAGTTTGCGAGTTATAATGAGAAGATAAATTTCGAGATATTCTCCCCATTAATATGCACTCGTAGTTCTTTTCTTCCTTCATAATCTGCACTAAAGTCAGTAGATCTGAAATTTCAGAAGAGCTTGATCTATCCAAGGAGTACTTTCGGCATATATCCTTTTTGCTCTGGAATACAACAGCCAAATCCTTCATGAAATCATTGCTTAACAGCCTACTACATGATTCTTTAACAGTGTACTCGATTTGGTAGAACTTTTTATCTGGCTTCTTGCACCTGTTGGAGTCGTTAGGTAAGCTTGATGGCCGGAACTGCATCCTCTGGATTTTGAATGGGTCTTGCCTTGTCGAAGTTGCCCCGTAGTCGCAGTGTACTGGATCCGATGCTTCCATGAAGTTTTGAGCATCTACAGCTCCGTGCACCCACTCAATGCTGTTTAAATGTTTTGATACTAGACTAGCTTCTAATGCTGTGGGATATCGCAGAACTCCCGGTGACTTGGAAAACCCAGTGCATACCTGCAGAGAGCAGTCAATTTGCGGAGGCATGGACGCAAATCCTCCATCTGTTATCTGTTGTGGAGCAATATATCCTATGCAAGATCTTGTGGTATAGTTGGGTTTGAATTCCGCTATTTGACGGGCAGCCAAGTTGACTTGTCTCCAGGGTTCGATGCGTGAGTTGTACCCATATGAAATGGTGCATGAAAACGCCTTCTGGACCCCACCATTCTGTATCGTTCGGATGGCAAGCATTCTATCGTTGCTTATTTCAACAAATAATTGATTTTCAGTCAGTGAGCTCAAAATCGTGAACTGATGTGCGAGTGCATTCGTGATCCTAGCACTCTTCTCCTGGTACAGGAAAGCATAACAGTCGACTGATGCAACAAACAGTGACGCGAAGGGAAGAATAATTTCTGCATTGATCTGGTGTTGAGAGTGCATGCTCAAGGCATTGTCAGATATGCTGATCTGTATCTCTATTCCTGCCGAACAGGACAAGGATTTGTAATGCTCGCTAACATGGGCAGGCAGGACCCACAGGCTAATGCGTTTGTAAATGACTTGGCTCCGCAATTCTCTTTCCATCTTTCTACTCTGAATATCTGCAGATATAATGATGTTTGCATTGGTTCCCTGAAATGCAAATGCACTCACGCATGTCGCGATATTCTGGCCTGTAATTGGATTTCCAGATTTCTCCCTGGTGAGAAAAGGTGCAAGTCTTGAACCCAGGGAAACGTGGGGATTTAAGCTTTTCAAATACTGAATAGGTACATTTTCAATTTTGGAAGATATATACTCAGCAGCAAGACAACCAATATGGCCTGATGCTGGCTCTGCGTGCCCAAAGTTCGTCTTCGATGCTGATATTGTGGGCAAGGAATATTTCTCAAACACACGTTGGAGAGCACCGATTTCAATTGGGTCCCCCAATGCTGTCCCGGTACCATGGAGGATAGCATTAGGTAAATCAGAGGGGCTAATTCCTGAATTTATGACGTTCGTGCGTATCAAGCTATGCTGAGCGGTGCCATTTGGCGCAGTCAAGGACGATGATCTGCCATCCTGGTTTACGTTGATTGCAAGTATCACCGAGCAATTGGAACTGTGAGCAGTGCTCAGAACTGAAGCAATGCAAGCTTCAGATCTTCCATACCCATCAGCGCTTGAATCTAAAGCTTTACATCTGCCATCCATTGCCAACATTCCGGATTTCTGAAGTGCCACTGTAGTGTCGCAAGATAATATCATGCTCACAGAATCAGCGACAGATGCGACATTTTTTGTCTTAACATAGTCTGCACATAGTGAAATTGCCACCAATGCTGACGAGCATGCCGTGTCAACACTCATGGATGGTCCAGTGCACCCGAACATGTACGAAAGCCTTCCAGAAGCTACGCTAAGACTAGTACCAGTACTAGCATAGGAATTGCCTGCTCCATTCATGTATCGCATTATCAGTTGCTTATATTCCATATGCTGAATGCCAACGTAGAATCCAGATTGTAAATTTGTATTGAATTGAGGCATGGACTGGATGCATCTGTAAGTGATCTCTAGTAAGCGCCTGTGCTGAGGGTCCATGCACTGTCCCTCCATGGCAGACACCCTGAATAGCTCCGCATCAAATTGGTCAACGTGATTTAGCCATCCAGAGAACCGCACTAGCCCTCTCTGAAACAAATTTTAAACCCTTAATCGAGCAGATGAAAATAGATTTCAATCATACATACATGGTATCGTACCTCGTATACTTCTGAATCCCATCTGTTTGGGGGGACAATTTGTGCATAGTCACTGAAGATTGGATGTGGCTTGGGAGTATCGGCTTCGTGAATCATACTCAACGATCCGGGGCTAGGGTCTGCAATCATATCTAGTTGCTCCTTTTGGGGAATGATATGATCAGCATTAGGAGTTTGGCAAATGAATTTTACCATGGCATCCACAGAGGGGTAGTCATATATTAATGTTGCTTCCAGCTGCATTCCTGTTTTGGAAGAAAGACTACGGGAAATTTCAACCGCAGTCAATGAGTCGATATCCTGAAAATTAATTTCTGGATCTTCGTTTTCTAAGGACGAAAGGATTACGTCACGGACTAATTCCTTCACCAGGGCTGGAGACTTTTGAACATATTCTACGGGTTCATATCTCTCCTCATGCTGAGATGTAGCTCTGGTGCCGGAGCTATGGTCGAATTCGTCCATTAGTCTCCATTGTCCTCTAAGCGAAAATGCCGACTTCAATAAATTGAGATCGAATCTTAAATGCCCTGTAATGGGCGCGCATGACGCAAGATATAGCCTCCAAATCTCCATGGGAGCAAATGGGCTGATCCCCATTGTCGCAAAGTGGTTTGCGTACTCTTTGGCAAGACCTTCACTCAAAAATGGTCCCAATCGAAGGCTATAAGATTTCAGACCAAAATCATACCTGATACGAGATAAATGATCAAGCATAGAGTTGGCACAGGAATAATATGCACCACCTATTTGACTCCAGATCGATGAAATAGAAGAAAGATATACTTCCGAATATGTCTGACGCCTCAGAGAGAAATCCACAGAGTTCACCTGCGGTTATTTTGAAATCCAGAAATATATTATCAGAATGACCATCCCTTTGACCATCAGGTGGGCGCATTACGTACCTTGTGCGAGACTATTTTCCGAAACGTGGTGGTATCCAGTCCACCAATGAGATCGTTTGCACTTATTCCAGTCGCGAAAACTCGCTGCTCAAAGTGAGGAAATTCCTCCCTTAATTGTTCCTCGAGGCTGCCATTATCTATATTTAATGTAGAATCCGACAGAATAATCGATACAATAGAATTAACTTTGCGGAAAGCATGCACCCTATTTTCTGGCAGGTATCCTTTGCTTGAGGTCACCAACGTGTGCTGACATTCTAGCGACAGTACAGTGCTTTTTATATACTCAAATCCAATACCCTGAATTGTGTATAATATAAAATGAGAGATTATCTAAAATTAAGGAAAATAGAATCAGATCATAGCACACAGTCCTTACCTTCGTTCCACCATACACTAGAATGGATGTGGGAACTTTCGGAGCATGCCGAGGCTTATGTCGTCCATTTAGTATTCTAAGTACATAGCACCTCTGGCCGTTCAGCTGGAATTCGTACTCTCCTGTGCATGTCAACAGATGCCTCAATGTTTCCAGTCCAAGTGCATGTGTGAGCCCTTCCGAGTTGACCAGCTTGATCGAAGGGGCAAACAGTTGTCTTGACTCCAGAAAAATTGTCTTTGATAGAGATAATGTCGCCTCATACTGTTTTATAGTCCTCTGATGCGGTTCATGGGGATGGCTTGGGATGATGGAGAGAGGTGAGACTGTCAGGCTCCTGTTCCAGTTTATTGACGTCATCATATCATATATTGATATCAGAACATCAGTATCCTGATCACACTTCACACGTTTGCAAGAAAAATCATTTGTCAGCAATAAATGCGCGATGTCGGAATGCATAAGGGCGCAAATCAGATGCTCAATACTGCTCAGCGACACGTCAAATAAATGAGCCTCGCTGGGCGCTACCCTTCCGATTCTAAGGCAATCGTTAAATGCTTGGACTTGGCATTTGGCACTTGCTAGAGCTTCAAGCATGAAGAGGCCGATCTTCCCTGACTCATTATCACGCCGTTCCGCTTCAGTGATATTTTTTGGCTTCCATAGATGAGTCATCAATTCATTGTTTGTTTTACTGGCCGGCGCCTTAAAGGAGGACTGACATGAAATATCAAGATTGATAGCAGTGTCAAGAGTTCTGCCTCCGGAATGGTGGCAGACACAACCCTCATGCATCGGTCTATCCCAATCCTCATCCTGGGCACCTTGAACTGATAAATGATTGAATTCAGTGTCCTCGTGATTTGAAACTAGTCGTCTAAGTTCAATCAGAGACTGTATCGCAGTAGAATTGAGATTAGATCGATTGTGCTGAATAGTTGCGGTGCAGATATAATTCCTTTGAAAATTTGGGAAGTCAAAAACCTTCTTCCTGGGTTCCTTCAGAATATCCATAGACTTTTGGGCCATTGCAATTGTGAACTCGAACGACTCTTGCTTTGATGAAGAAAAGGTCAATGAACCATCTGAAATCGACAACGATACGCAGATCCTCGGCCAACTAAATGAGAAGGCTTGATTCTGGCACTGCAGCATTATATGATTGAGGTCGCTGCCTACAGTGCTAACAACCCTAGACTCGCAGACCAGTTCAGCCAGAGAAAAGCACAAACCTAGCATACTGGAGATCTTAACGTTTTCAATGTGAGTTAGTAGCGTGTCTGCTCTTCTTAAATCGAACTCAAATGTCACACTGGGCCGCAGTTGTCTGACTTTGCCACAATAGTGTTTCGGAATCGCAGCTGGCCAAAGACTACTGCTTCTGAAGTGGAGACTTTTTACTTCGAGTGTACGATCATTATTATTGGCACCTCTTGTCTTTTGGATGATCGATGATGCATTCGTACCACTCATACCGAAAGAACTGGTTTGACCAAGGGAAGCTGCCGCCATACATGTGCCTTCTCTTGGTATGAACACGGGGCCAAATTTCGTATTATCCTCAAGGGTTTGCACCACAAAAGTATTGGGTGTGACCAGGTGATTTATCAAAGGCAGGTAAGAATCCCGGACAGACACCAAAATCTGTAGGAGGCCGGATAGTCCAGCGGCGCCTTCAGTGTGCCCCGAGATAGATTTGAATGCCGCGATGGACAGACCATCTTTGTGGTGACCACTGAAGGCGTTCATTAGTGCATTCACTTCTATTGGATCTCCCAAGGAAGTCCCTGTTCCATGGAGAGAATATGTCTTTATACTTGATAAAGGCAGCATTCCTTGCTCTGCAGCCCTCAAAATGAGCCTCGACTGGGATGGACCACATGGCGATGTTAAACTGGAGCTCTGTCCATCTTGATTCACGTACGATGAGACGATTGCTATACTTGGGCTACCGATTGTATCTTCACTAGACAATATCGTCAGGAGCACTGCCTCGGACCTTCCGTAACCATTTGCCAGAGAATCTAAAGTTTTGCATCTACCCTCGAGGCTCAGAGCATTGAGCCGGCAGAGGGCCATAGTGACTGCTGGGCTAAGCATGAGATTGACGCCTCCAGCGATGCTATCCTTTACTTCTCCTTGCAATATGATTTTACTGGATAAATGGACTGCGACCAATGAAGATGAGCACGCAGTGTCGATTGAAGCTGCCGGTCCAGTGAGTGCAAAGTGATAGGAGAGCCTGCCTACCATGAAGTTTCCAGAAGTGCCGGTCGCAGAATAGCTGGACATAGAATTTTCTGCTGTCGATAGGACATGAGAGTAATCGAAGTTCATGCAACCGATGAAATTACCTGCATTCGCTGGAAATCTGGTGTGATTATTAATTTTCTGCAAGCAAAGGCATTCATGCAACCTACCCAAATCATTCGAGGTTAGAACTTCTCTACATTGGTTGATTGCCTTATATGCGGCATGCAGCAATAGTCTTTGCTGTGGATCTGTGTATGTGGCTTGTAAAACGCTGATTCCAAAGAGTTCGTTATCGAAATAGGATACAGAGCTCAGAAAGGCTCCAAATCGAGCATATATCCCTGCCGCTGAGCTAGTCGAAAAAGAAGAGTCTGCGTCCCACCGCTCAAATGGAGTCACTGATTGGCATTCCGAGCGGCCTTGCAACATCTTGAAGGTATCATAATTTCCTCGTTCATCGAAAGGAAACCTTGAGTCGACACTGGAAATGTGAATTGACTTGTTCACCTCCAGATCAACTTTCAGATGATTGATGGTTTCAGGATGTGTTCTCTCCTCGGATCCGATTGAGAGAATGTAATCCGTGATTGCTTCTATTGTGGGATGATCGAAAACCAGAGTATTTGGTAAAGTAATGTGGAATGCGTCTGCTAAAGTGTCTTGAAGTTCGATGGCTGTAAGTGAATCCAAGCCAGCATTCATTAAGGGTTCTCGTATTGCAATGTCTTTTCCCAGAAGACCTGTTACAATATGCAGTACCCCTCTAGCGACGCTTTCTCTATGAATCTCGTGTGAATGGTGCACAACAGTCCCTGTTCCAGATGTTAGATTCCTCTCATGATTCTCAAGCAGAGTATTGTCCCGCCAAAAATCCCCATCGAAGTTGAAAGGGCTTGCAATAACTACTTTGCTCATTTTGCCTGATTGCATCAAGTGAGCCAATGAAGCCAAGCCTGATATAGGGCTCACAGTGCCTAAGCCATACGCCGATGTCCTCTTCAAAATGTCACCCCTAAATTTTGCCATTCCAATACCGGACCAGGCACCCCAGGCAATACTTGTGACGTTACAACCCGAGTTTTGGAGATTTAGCCCGTGCCCTTCAAGATAGTAGTTAGCACTTGCGTAGTTTGATTGCCCAGGGGAGCCAATCAAAGGTGAAATCGAGGAAAAGAAATACGAGTCGGACGAAGGTGTGAGCTTGAAGATCCCGGATAGACTGTTCAAACTTGCAGACTTGGGCGCAAATACTCGCCTGATTCTGTATGGATTCTGGCCACCGATTGCCTTATCATCATTCAATCCACCCGAATGAAAGATGGAGTAGAAGACCTCGCGTCTCCTGACGATTTCCTCCAAATCCCCACTAAAACTCATATCCGACTTAAGCAGCGTCCCATCACTCACGGAGCCTGAAGTTCTCAAGCGGCCAGATCTTCCTGTGGCGAGAGTAAGGGAGGAGCCTACCCGAATAGATTGGTATCTCAAGGTCAACAGGCCAATGCCATCTGTACCGCCTAAAATAATGCTCGTCTGTTTAGCTTGACTCCTGGGTTTAGTAATAATATTGGTTAATTTGGAAACAGCAAGTTGTGGGCGGAAGATTGCGCCCGCATTGAGCGCGCAGCCGTCAGTTCCAACTACTTTTCCCATTGTCTTTGGGGCATGCTTTGAAGCATGATCTAGTTGTACACTGGTCAAATTAAGCCTTTGACGAGACTCTGACTTTAGAACTCGATATAATGCCCATAACGATCGCTCCTGTAGGTCTAATGCCCCCTGAATTTTTGGTGTGATCTGGAAAGAGTTGTGTGCATGCAGTTCTAGATGCACATCTCGTGTGGGTACCTGGGCTGCCAAAGTGGTGTGATTAATGCATGCCTCCGGTGGAAAAACTTTTGATTCCATCCTCACATTGACATTTCCAAATCCAATATAGGTGTATCCAAGTATCTTAGCCCTATGATCTGTTGGCAGGTCATCTGCGTGGTACTCGACAGAGTAGAGCTGGTCCTTTTCCATCTGCCCTGTTGATTCAGAGGCATTTCTGATAAATACCGGAGACTTTGTCTTGATTATTGAGCGTGATAGCTGTGTAGATCTTAGACCCTTCGTTATGACAGCATGACCTTGTGACAATGATTCTCCAACGATGCTTGAAATCGTTACTGGACCTGATGTCTCCACACAAGCAGATATGCTTGGACTTCTCTCAGTTGTGTCGCTAGAGTTTGAACTCACTGCAATACAAAAATCTAGCTGGGTTGGAATTGATGCAACAGATTCTTTTGAGATCGCTGCAAGAAGATGAAAATGGGTATCTAACTCAGCGGGGTGGATAGTGTGACCATCGGCCATACAAGGCTTTACCGAAGCATTGGCTTTTGGAGACTCCGGAGCTGAGAGGACGTTCGAAATCTTCACTATTCTCTTCGTTTCCGTTTTTTTGCCTGTTTGAATACTAGCAGGACTGTAAGCAGCCTCAAAGTATACGCGATCTGCTTTTTTTGTCTCATTCAGAGTGATTTCTCCAGACCTCAGTTCAATATTTGCCGCGACGACAACTTCCAAGTCTTTATCCGATAGTATATGAGGTGCTCTGAAAATTGATTTTTGTAGGCCCGAGTGGCCAGCCGTTTTAGTCATATTGATCATTGCGAAGCAGCAAAGTCCTATGTCAATCCAGAGTGCACCTGGGACGAGAGATCGTCCCTGGACATTGTGGTCGACGAGGTATGAGGCTTGAGGCTTCAAAATTACCAAGGAAAACTTTACTCCTTCTGGCGATCTCTTGTAAAATCTCATATGGAGGCTTGAAGGAAACAGAGGCCAATACTTTTGTTGCGATAGAAGGATATTGAAGTCACTCTTCTTGCTCAAATATTCACCCACCTGATTATGGTGGGAAATGCTTGCATGCGCATTGGTTCCACCCATACCAAATGAGCTCGTTCCAAAGATGTCATGTCGCCCTTCCATTCGAAGCGTTAACTCTCTTGAAATGTGGAGACACTCCGATAGCTCGGCAGAATTGAGTGTACTGCTAACATAAGGATTGATTTTTCGGAGATTTGCTACCGCAGAACTGTTCCTTGAGCCTAGGGACGTAGCACAAAGCAAGAGCCCTGTGAGCCCTGCTGCGCCTTCGGTGTGCCCTAAAATTGACTTCGACGATGATATAGTCATTTTAAGTGTTTTAGAGTAGGCAATACTGCTAATGGCTTTGACCATTGCACTTACTTCGATCGGATCTCCCAACTCCGTGCCAGTGCCGTGGCATGAGTGCAGTGAATAATCCCCATCACCGGCTCTCTCCAAACTTCTCATAATCAACTCGGACTGCGAGTTACCGTTAGGGGCAGTTATTCCATTGCTACGTCCATCCTGATTGATTAGTGAGCTACGTAACAAGGCAACGCTTTGATGCTTCGCGTCGAACTCTGCCAGAAGCATGGACACAATTCCTTCACCTCTGCCATATCCATCAGCAGTCGAGTCAAACGTTTTGCACCTCGCTGATTCAGAAAGTGCGCCCATCTGACATATGCTAATTGTTGTAGACTGTAAAATAATGCTATTGACACCTGAAACGACTGAGTTTTGCAGTGCATCGTGCTGGATACAACGAGCGCCCTCATGGAGCGATACCAATGAAGAAGAGCAGGCTGTATCTGCACCAAGACTTGGTCCTTTGAAGTTGAAAGTATAAGAAATTCGAGCTGGTAGATAGCTCAGTCCATTCCCAGTTATTAGGGATGCTGTTATGTTGGACCCGTGCGAGTATTGTAACTGAAGGTACTCTTGGTACATACATCCCACAAACACACCCGTGTTGAGGGCGATTTTTGATTGACTGGCAAATGATTTCCTTTGCAGGAACAAAACCTCTTCCATAAGAAGTCTCTGTTGTGGATCTATGTTTCCAGCTTCATGATCGGAAATGGAAAATAGCTCAGCGTCGAATAAATCTATGGTTTTGAGGAACTTTCCAATCGCAACATAGGAGCATCTGGGTCCGCATTCGTTTCTAGGGGCGTAAATTGCATCATTATCCCATCTCTGCAGATGAAATATATAGTAAAAAGATATGTATTGGTATAAAACATTCAAAAAGCTCTCCTGGGATGACAATTTAGTGCACACACCTGGTGAGGGACTGTAGAGCAGCCTTCATTGCTCAAGATGAAAGGATCACCCTCGCTGAAATCGCTTCCATCCCCAGCGTATCTGAAACAATAGCCTATTATTTCAACGGTCGATTTACTGTCGTCCTCATGACTTCGGGAGACTAGAATATTGGGTTTAATATCTGGAGCATCTTGAGTTTGTGTTAAGTCTGTAGTGGGAAGGGTTTCAGTGATCAACGCAGCGATGGCGTCGATAGTTGGCGCATCATAGAGCAAAGTTGCAGGTAGATTCAGTCCAAAGCGAGCATTTATCTGGTCAACAATGTCCAAAGATACAAGCGAATCAACACCGGCTTCGAACAAAGGTAGATTATTAGGTACCTCCGCTCCAAGGATATTCTTCACCGTAGCAGAAACAGTTATCACAATCTCAAGTCTGCCTTGGTCGATCCCATGTGGCGTGCGGCTTATAGAAAGAGATTTACTTTTGCTTTGCAGAGTATCGATCTGCTTGAGAGACTTAACGACAAAATTTGACATGAACACGAATACAACTTTTTCCTGTCCCTCCAGTCTCATGTCCGATGAAATTTCCTCTTCTGAATACGCTGACTCGCTGCAGCATGTCAAGACATCTTCGGAGACTCTATCCTGCCGCTGATATTTCGCAGATTCAAGCATCGTAGGAAGGAAAAGGGAATCATTTGGCTTCATTCCTCCAGCCAGAACATGTGAAGCCGCATCGAGTACATTGGGACCGATTTCTTCTGGTGTCGTCGACTTTTGAGTACATCCTATGGGCATTAGGGTTCGGCGATCTGATAAAGCCGATAAAAACATAACCCCCAGTGATCTCCGCGCACCTCTGATGAAATGAGCGTACAACCTGTCCTTAACTGACATCTTTTTCTTGCTCAAACTGTTCTGCTCAAGATGCGAAGCAACAGTGGCTTCGGAAATGTTTGCTCCCTTGCCAATAAGCAACACTTGATTCTGTTTCACAACTATATCCAGCAGATTATGGGGCGAGCTTGAACCAATGGTCATCGCCCTGTGGATCGCAAGATTTTGGATCACAAGGGAGAAGTTGCTGTTGTTGGAGACCGCGTCAATTGCTGCAAAAGAAGCCATTATCATGGCAGCAGCAGGGAAGACTATCTTGTCTCGCACAATATGTTCCAATATATAGGAAAATTTTGCTGTCAAGGCACAGGTGAAAGTTGCTGTGTCGCTTTCATTAGTTGCACAGACGCTTAAGAGTCTGTTACTTGCAACAGCATACCAGAATCTTGATTTCCTCCATTGAAACATGTATTCAGATTTCCGACAGTATCCCTTAGACGTCGATATAATGATGTGCGAGTTGGTTCCTTGGAAAGCAAAAGCGCTCACTCCTTGGTAAGCATCAGTAGCGTTGGTTAGAAGGATTGCTGATTGTCGTTGTATCTTTGGTAACGACTTATCAACGGACTCATCCTTTGCGATATATCGATTTAGACTCTTTAGGTGCTGTACTGGGGAGGCTTGCTCAAACTTAAGTTGAATTGCGGCATGGTACAAGCCAACAAAGCCTGATGCAGGCTCTAAGTGCCCATGAATAGATTTTGCTGCGGAGGCCGTTTTATTCGACATGGCCTCTTTAAACACGTTCTGCAGTGCTCTCGTCTCAATCGGATCCCCCAGCGCAGTACCTGTTCCATGCAGCTGCAAGGCCTTAATGCTGCTATGGCTTGCTGTGCCTGCCGCAAGTGCCCCGAGGATAACTTTTTGCTGGCTTGGTCCGTTCGGAGCAGTGAGCGTATTTGTTCTACCATCTTGGTTCACAAAAGAAGAAACCATTAAAAACTTGTCACCGAAGCAAAGTGAGATCTCATCATTGACTATCTTGGACCTTTCCATCGCCAGCGCCGCGACACCTTCGGCTCGAACATATCCGTCAGCAGAGGAGTCGAAGGTTTTGCAACGGCCATCTTTAGAGAGCATACCGGAAACATTGGTACTTCGAGTGGTGTCCGATGAAAGCATCATATTCACAGTCGAGGAAATTGCGCCCGAACTTCGTGCATTCAGGATGTCTTGTCGCCCAAGATGTGCTGCACAAAGAGCAGAAGAGCATGCAGTGTCCACACTCATTGATGGGCCCTTTAATGAGAACGTGTACGATATTCTCCCAGCAGCAACACTGAAAGCACTGCTTGTTGCTGAAAAAGCATTTATCTCTCTATTGTGCAGAGCATATAGATGAATGTATTCAGCATGTTGCATGCCGACGTACACGCTAGTATTAGTGTTAGTTGCTTCCTTGAAGTCTCGTTCGCTGCAGGCTTCAAAAACTAGTTCTAACATCGCTCGATGCTGTGGATCCAGTACACGTGCTTCATTGGTGGACATTGAGAATGCCAGGTTATCGAAGTATTCTATGGAGTCGAGCCAAGATCCGAAGGGAATAGAGGAGCCTTCATCAAATGCGAAGGCACATCTATACACAGGGCCGCAGGTCACAGCATCATTGTTGACTGTCTGGGGAAGACGAGCGTACAGCGAGGCAATGACCAAGTTCTTCTCCGTGTCGACCTCTGTAGCAATTCCAACGGTCTCCTCATGGAAAGATGTGCGCTTTGAGCCAAACTGTCGATCTAGATAGTCTACAAGGGCTATGAATGTAGGGTAATCGTACAATAGAGTGGCCGGAAGAGCGACACCCATCAGCTCGGACAATTGATTTGATACCTCGACCACGGTCAGTGAATCGAGGCCTACTAACTCCGCACTCTCCCCAGATTCTCCTATTGTTCCATGCAATGCACTATTTACCACCTCAATGATAGAGGCCCTGGTCATTCTCTTGACACCTTCCAACTCAGCACAGGTTCTTTGCTTATCTGGATGTCTCTCTGACACCCTTCTATCTGCTGCCACATCACCTGGAACCTCCGCGGGGAGCATATCGAGCAATCCAATGCTCCCTCTATGCGTTAAGTGGTTCACAAGATGCCTCTCGCTAATTTTGGCATAGACAATGGTGGCACACGCACCGCAAGCCTGAAAACCTTTAACCAGTGCACTAGGACGCAGCGCGCCCAGGCCCAATAATCTCATCTCACCGCTGCATTTGCAAGTCAGGGTCATAAATTTAGGAATTAACTACCTAGAGATAGCTCATATCGATTCATCCGTACCTATAATCTGCAGCCATTCCAATTTCAGCGAAGGGGCCAAAAGCCACCGCCTTGACATTTCGCCCGACCGATGTGTGCCACTCTGCTGTCTTTAACTGGAAAACTGAGGCTGCTGCATAATGAGAGCCACCACTCTGTGACCAAATGCCAGAAATAGAGGATATTATCATTGTTTTAATCACAGGGAATTCCATCGAGCAAGTCAAACTGTGTACTTTACAGGATGTTGTCTCATTGAAACAATGTTCATCCATATCTACAATATAGCGTGGCACCATCATTCCAGCAGCATGGACCACAATATGAACAGGTGGCATATTCTCAGCAATCCATAAAAAGAGTTGATTAACTGACTCTGGTATAGACCAGTCACAAATTCGAACTATTACTGAGTGAGCTTTTTTATTTAGTTCTAACAATGCATCTTTTTCAATCACTCCCGACAAAGAAGTCAACAAAAGCACGCATTCTTTCTGTGCAAATTGCTTTGCAGCAAAGAGTCCCAATCCGCGGGTGCCTCCAGATATGACTATACATCGGGTTGTACTGCTGAGTGCGTGACGAGACCGCTCAGCTCTTCTTGGCTGCGTCGATCTCACAAGGCGGTCCGTGGATATGCAATTCTCGTGAACATCGATTGAAAACTCCGAGGATATACTTAGAGCTGCCTTTATCATTGTTGTCGAGATACAATTCGATCGTATATTTATCATTGGTTGATGAAAATCTCGTCTGCACTCCAACATAGCAGTCATTGAGACGCCTTGGGCAAGAGCCGCACATGGCAAATGACTGGTTCGGTTATCCATCTCTGGAAGAGATACAAGGCTGTGCTTTACTTGGATATCAAGTAAACCACACAACTCGTAAAACCAAATCATGCTTGACTTATATGGGCTGAGAATATTCTTGTTTTCATCCACTAGGCCAAACACGTGCGTCGAATCGGATAAAGAGCAAACAGCCATCATCTGATCCAAGCTAGACACCGCGATCTCTGGTACATCTGTAAAAGATGCCTTCAACTCGCAGGAAACACCGATTTTCAAATGCTTTAAATCTCCTGATGTTGGAGTGGGCTCAAGAGGATCCCCCAAACTTCGATGTCCCTGCTGCTCGAAGGACAGGATCTTAAGGATTCCTTCTGTAATTGCTGGCCTCATCCTGATATGTCTGGAGACATACTCTGCCTCTGAGACATGGTTATTTGTAGCCCCTGCCAAGTGAATACTGAATGATTCTGCTCTTATCGTTTGAATATCGTGTCTAAAACTTTTTGCGATGTGTGAACAGGCAATCGCACAATAATCGAAGGGAATAGAAAGTTGTGTTCCAAGAGGTATTCTGCTGCTGCAATTTTCATAGAAATAGAGTGCAGACGATGCCTCCAAGACATTTAAAGATTTTTCAGTGCCAATAACATGGCACATATCTGCAATGAGAGGCCTGCTGGAATCTAATACGTCGATACTCAGCTTCCAGCCAAGCGCTTTATTCTTAGGCATAGGTTGATTTTGTGACCCGGCAAGAGAATGCAAGCACTGTAACTTATTCTGCAGCAAATGTTCCCCTAATCTGACTTCGCAGACACCGTATATATCAAAGGAAATGCTATTCACATGATCTTCAGTATCCTGCACTGTTCTGCGGCCCACATTCCTGCAGAAAACCAATTTTGCCGAGGCAGAAAATTCTTGGAATGTCTCTGAAATCATGGCAAAGGATGTCATTTCTGGCACCTGAAGACAGTTTATCGGATAAAAAAACTTCATTGCAGTATAGTGGACTGAGGTTTTGCGTATGGAGAGGACTTTATAGACGTTAGCCATGGGAGGGATTGTGGAAAGTACTGCCTTCTTCCATGCGGCATCATCCAGTTTCCGAGCCATTTGACCAAAAGAACTTGCTTGGCATACAGTATGAGCATTTGTACCCTATATAGTAATAATAGTTATCATTAATTAATTTTCGTAATAGTCTCATATAGCATTTTGGACAAGCATGGTAATATTTTATGGCGCACCTGGAACGCGAAGGAACTAGCTCCCAGAAGACGTTGGTCACAATGCCTAGCAATTGGGGCATCTTGTCTGGCCTGGAATACGTTTGATCCCTGATTTTCCAGCATACGATCTATGTAACTATTTATGAACCTTAAATGACGGATTTGCTGAACAGAATTTCTGCGCGGCTGCTGTACAACATTTACCACTGACAAGAGCCCAGCCGCTGTTTCACAGTGGCCATAATCTGTTTTCGACGCCGAAAAGGTTATATACTTGCTGGGAGAGGTTTGAAGAATTGATCCATATTCGATTGGATCCCCTAACTCTGTGCCAGTCCCATGCATTTCGATATGGAACTCAACCTCCGATATTTTTGAGTTCTCCAAAGCAGAGAGGATCACTCTTTGCTGGGCGGGACCGTTTGGTGCTGTCAAACTGCCGCTCTTCCCATCTTGCCCCACGGAGGTTCCGAATACTGCGCCTAAATTTTCCTCCTGCATATAGGTCAGCAGCATGGAGGTACATGATTCCGAGCGTACGTATCCATTTGCCTCAGCATCTAGAGTTTTACACCTCCCGTCAAGTGACAACATCCCTGACAGCGAGAAAAGCATTGTCTTTGTGGGAGTCAATATTGCATTCACCCCTGACGCAATACCTTCCTGGTATCTAGACCATTTCATTTCATTGTATGCATAATGGAGTGCCACCATGGAGGAAGAGCATGCTGTATCAATACTTGCACAAGGACCATTCAGATCAAACAAGTATGATATTCGGCCGGAAGCAACACTATTTGCGCAACCTGAGGCGGAGTATACGTTCGCATCGATCCAAGTGACATGATATTGGTAGTCTGGGGCGCCGATGCCTACCATGACTGAACAACTTTTCGAAACGGCGACAGATTGTGATATTTCAAGAGAATTCTCCAATAAAAGTCTTTGTTGTGGATCGATACTAAGAGCCTCGGTCAGTGATAATTTGAACAGAAGATGGTCAAATGCAAACAAGTCTCTCAAAAACACTCCAAACCTTACTATAAGCTTATGGTTGACGACTGAGTCATCGTTGGTGTTCCATCGGCAAATCGGTGTGCCAATAACTTTATCTGTATTTTCTGTGACTGATTTGTCTATGGTGGCCTTTTGTGCAATGTACCGTATAAAAACAGGCTTTGACGTATCATTAAGGCCATTCTGCATTGATGTTCGAATCTTGTTTTGTTCGTTTCCGGTTTTATTGCCTTCGAAATTTAAGAAAACATGACCACTCAAAGCTCGGACTGTTGGATAGTTTAGAATTTCAGTTGCATCTATATTGTAAGGATAAACCTTATTGAGGGAATTCTGCAGTTCGACCAGACCCAAAGAATCCACACCAACATCCATGAATGGATCGTCCAACCCTATGGGTGCACCTGTGATTCCTTCTGCAATCTTTTGAATAGACATTTGAATGCTATCGATATCCTCATACTTTGGGATATCTGAACGGGATCGAATGGCATTATTATTGGCTGCGAGGACTCCAGCAGTTTCTTCATGGATCTCAGCCAGGAAGTATGGAACAGAACCCACAAGTGTAAAGGTTCTCTTCCATTCCATTTTGAAAATAGGAACGGATGATATAGATAAAAAGTTTGCGTTCAGAAGCACGGATTTCAAACAATCTACAGCTTCCCAAGGCTCAAGAAATACAACCCCAGACCTGCTGGCTGCCTTACGCACAGCCTGCGTAGATGCCATTCCTTGTGACCAGGCGCCCCATTGAATCGACAAAGCGAGAATGCCTGTGGATCGGCATTCGCTCGAAAAGGCATCTAGAGCTCCATTAGCTGCACAATAATTGAGCTGACCCGCGGATCCGATCAAGGAGGCAATTGAAGAGAACAAGATGCATTTTTGCAACGGCAGGATACCTGTAGCACCTCGAAGGGATAGCTTTGGTGCTAGAACTTGGCGTATGCTCGACATATTTTGCGATTCAATAGCAGAATCTTTGGTTATACCTGCAGAATGAACTACACCAGTGATCGTCCTTCCATAGGAGTTTTCAATAATCAGATCCCAGTCTTCTCTAAATGACAAATCACATCCCAGGTGGGTAACTTCGCTTGATGTTTCTGACAAATGACCAAGTCTTTTAGGCTTTCTATTTATCAACTTTATCGTTTTCATCCCATACGAGATCAGAAAATCTGTTGCTACGACTCCAAGGTCGCCTGCTCCCCCTGTAATCAGCCATGGGTTGGCTGATTCTTCCCCCAGGGGTTTGGCATTTTTAATCATCAATTTCCCTACATGATTGGTATTGGAATATGCTTTCATCGCTTTTTGCACTGAAGAAATATAATACTGGGTGTAATGCGGAGGTCGAACTCGCTGTTTTGCAAACAAAGTCCCTACTTCCTTGAGCAGGTTGTGAATGGTGCCCGGGCTAGCGTAATCAAGCGCCACAGTGTGCATCAAGACATCTGGCCTTTCTTGTGACATTCGGTGGCAACTCCAGATGTTTCTTTTCCCCACTTCCAGAAAGGACCCTGAGAAAGCCATGACAGCGGCTGACGCAGCAACCATTCCAGGGGACGTCAAGGAATTTATGACTCTGTCTACTTCTGATACTGATAAGGATATATCATCCACGAAAGTGGTCTTTCTCGAGTCTCCCAACGAGCGGCATCGGTAATTTTTCCTGACTACATGCCTCTTGTGACATGAACTTGCAGTAACAAACGAAGTACAATTTGCTGACTGCGCCACTTCCAATAGAGCCATTCCAAGAGCCCCCGACCCTGCGTGTACCAAGATGCGGTCTCCACTTTTAACACCCTGAATGCACATCAAAGCCGTGCAATAGACCGTTGGCAGAGTGCATGCCTCGTCCAGTGACAGGGACCCAGGTACTTTGAGCAACATCTCTGGATCGCTTATGCCAACATGTCCACCCAAGCAGCCAGGTACAAATCCAAACACTCTGTCTCCTTGCTTCAGACCTGATTTTGAGCCAGACATAATCACACCTGAACAGTCAGATGCAATAGGCTGTGGATTTCCTGGATATAGACCCATAGCATTTAATACATCTCGGAAATTCAAGCCAACAGCATGAACACGCAGCGTTAAATCTGTATCACTCTTGTCTGAAGAGGGGTAGAAGTGCATATCAGTACTGGATCTTTGCAAAGTGAAAGACGATGGGATACTATCGTCCAAACTTTTTTCTAACCTCGAATCAATTATGACAGAAGCAGATATATGCCTTCCAAATTGACCAAACCGCTTTGAATCCTCACTATGGACTTTATGTGTAGATGTATCGCTCGTAAACGTCATGCACACATCTATTTCTCTCTCAGTTGCAACAGCCTTTACCATACCATGCAGAGCTCCACTCTTCAAGTTGATTTCATTAGCTCTATACGGATACTCCATTGCCATTGAGTGCTTCACTTCGCTGAAATAAAAATCCTTTCGTAACTGTAGTATTGATTTAATCTGCTGCAGTTTTGCCCCCAGATATTCAGGTATGCTGTGTGTCGCATCACTAGCCAGGCTGACTGCTCCTGTGCGGTCACCACCGACAGGGGCGGAAACCTCTTCCTTGACGCAGTAATTGAAATTATGTTCTTGGAGACCCACAGAAGGGTCGTATCTGCGATAAAACGGTTTTAGCGTCACTTCATTCATTGTCAACTGACTAATCAATTCAGCTTTTAACTTCATGCTCGAAGCTGAAGCCAAGGCGTGTATCTGGCGACAGTTTGATGGACGTCGCCTGGCATGGACGCCCATGAAAGAAGTTGGTACCGCAAGATTTGTTTCTCCAAACCTGAAAATAGACAATGCTGATGCGGTATGCATGGAGCTATCTGCATAGAAGGGATCTATAGAGTGCGATTGCCTAGCTGAGTTGGCGGACAATATTCTGGCAATATTTGCGGTGGCAATTTCTTCTTTCTTCATGTCATAGATGCAAGGGACGAATATCAATGAACAAAAATTCATATGCCGTCGTTTTGTAGGATATCGAGACACCTGCAGTGGTAGAACCTCGGAGGTGTCGGAGGAACAGCGCTGTCCTGTTCCTGACAAAATATTTAATCGTCCCTGCACTAGACTGAAGGAACATTGGATGTCCAAGTCAGCCACAGAGCTCAAAAGAAGCGGTGAAGTAATAACGGCTGATATTGCAGACTTTCTTTGCTTGTTATCCTCTATACCCAAGTCAATGCAGCTAGAGCAAATATCCAGAAACCCTGTCCCAGGAAATATTGGCTGTCCTCGCACTGTATGCTGGTATAAATCGGGTACTTTTGAAAGCGAGATTTGGAACACGACAACATCGGTAGATATCGACAATACTTTTCTTGTTAATGTTCTGTGGATCGCCGGAAGCCAGTATTGGTCTCTAACAAAAGGAAGACGCCTAGAATTAAAGGGTCCGCCTCTACCTGCCTGGCAAGAGAACACAGCGTGTGCGTTGACGCCGCTCATTCCGAAAGAGCTCGTGGAGGCAAAGCCAGTCTCAGTTGCAATGCTACCAGAAAGTTCCCTTGGGAACGACTGCGACCCAGCACTGTCATTTCCCCCTTCATTCGTTAACAGTTTTGAGATGTGAGGGTTTAGGCCGATTAAATGTGTTATGGGTGCAACGGACATTCCTTTCAAGTGGGACAACGCCAATATACCTCCAGCAAGTCCTGCACTCCCCTCCGTATGCCCAACCATCGACTTAGAGGACAGAATATATTTTGGAGGAGTGTGTTCAACCCCATAGCCCTTCATGATTGCTCCAACTTCAATGGGGTCTCCCAAAGATGTCCCAGTTCCATGAGATGAGATGGATGAAATATCACCTCCTTGAAGTGATGCTTCGCGAAGAGTTTGTCTAATAAGAGCCGCCTGCGAAAGGCCATTTGGAGCAGTTAATCCACTTGATCTACCCGAGTGATTGAATGAAGTTCCACGAATGATGCCTATGCTGCTATTGCTTGGTTTCTTGTCTCTGCCAAGAGCCATTGTAGTAACCCCTTCACCTCTACCGTAGCCATTAGCTACGGAAGAGAAGGCTTTGCACCTTCCATCTGGGGAAAGCGCATTAAGTTGACCTATTGCATTCATTGTATCCGAGAATGTTATCGTAAAAACCCCTGCAACCACTGAGCTCTGACAGTCCTGATCCTGAAGTGCTCTCCTCCCCAAGTGCATTGCGACAAGCGATGAAGAGCAAGCAGTATGCGTCGACACACAAGGTCCAACAAGGGAGAAAGAGTACGAAATCCTCCCTATGAGAAAGTCCATTCCATTTCCTGTTGTTATTGATGGCTGGATTGGAACTCCCTCTCGGGAAAGATACTGTATGTATTCCATGTGCATGACACCAACGAACCTGCAACGCAATACACCGAGAGGACTCAATCGCAACACCAGATGAACGCCAATCATCAATATCACTCTCTTACAATCCTGTGGAATTTCTCGAGGATGAATTCCAGTCAGTTTCGACCAGGACGCCCAAGGTCTCTTCGAGCAAAAGCCTCCCCTGGGGATCTAGTCCTTTGGCTTCGGAAGGTGCAATTTTGAACATCTCTGGATCGAAAGCTTCCAGATTTTCAAAATACCGTCCCATATAGTACGAATTACCACCTAAATAGGGAGATGCACTTAGTTGATTGATACACGTTGTCTTTGAAGGTAATACAAGAGAGTATGCACATACCTTCAAAAAGGTGCATCCTTTGTTCCATGTCCCACCGGTTCAGCGGGACAGTCCTCACATTATCAACTTCTGATGGTGAGGCACAATTAAAGTTGTACAAAGTTCGCATTGCATTGTTAGGGAAAGAGTATGATACAGAGAGTATTTCGGTGTTTACCATGTCCCCCGAGCTTTCCCCAGGAACCAATGAAATTATGCCAACACCATTAGGTTCCGGAGCGAAACTAGATGCAATTCCATCTGCTAAAGCACGTGCGTCTGCATAGTCAAAAAATTGTGATACAGGTATATCAAAATCAAACCTTGCACGAATCTTTTCAGACAATGCCTGTAAACTCATTGAGTCCAGTCCGGCCGAGAACATAGGTTGATCTGGGGCGATGCTCAATCCCAAGGACTCTATGATGTCTTGTAGCTCTCGTAGAACTTCAAACGCTGTCATCACTTTTTTTCTGGGTTTGGGTACACCATCATGGATGGGCTGTTTCTCAATCACAATTCTCAAGATGTCTGGGATTGTCTTCATCGAACTACCAATCTTTATCCAATCAAAAGTGTTGATCATCAATGTTGAGGCCCTCGGGCCTTCTTTGATATCATTTGCTATTGCCAGTAAGAGATTGTTCATCTCATCGAGCGCATTCTCGGGCTCTATCAGGGCTAGCCCCATCTGAGACATTTTCTGTACGAACCCCTTGTCCTCAGCTGCCATACCCCTTCCTCCCCAATTGCCCCACTGAACAGCAACGCTTGGGATTCCGATCATACTTCCATAATCTCCCCATTCATCTAGTGCCCCATTGGCGGCAGCATATACTGACTGTCCGTGCACACCACTAAAAGCAGCGATTGACGAGAACATCTGCAACGCATCAATTGGTAGAGCAGTGGACAATCCATAGATTATGCTAGCTCCCCTCACTTTCCCTGCAAAAACATTTCGAATACTTTGAACAGTTATATTTGGAATTAATTTGGAGTCTAACTGCCCTCCAGCATGCATTACACCTGTCACTGGGCTATCCCTGGAAGCAAAAAAAACCCCAGCAAGATCTTCTCTCTTGGACGAATCGGCCATTGACAAAATGATTCTAGAACAAAACAGTTGGTGCATGAAATTGAACTTTTCGGAAGGCTTAAATTTTCCAGTTCTTCCAAGGAAAACTCCTGAACTAAGATTGAAGACGGCTACCCATAGGGAGATCAGACTTCCTATGGCTCCCATTCCACCGGTTACCACAAGTTCTTGACGAGGCCTCAGAAACTCTTTGGCTCGATGTGAATAGAACATATCAGTGTTTGGGACCAGTACAGGGTGCTTGATACAATTCCCTTCGACCCAAGACTCGAATTTAGTCCCGTTTGCATTGTGTTGGTATCCTTTTTGACTTTTGGCTTGGCCTATCTGAGATGAAATGTACCCTGCTGTATCGGGAGCCTCATTGCGCAGCACGCGTAGGAAAGACTGAAACTCTCTCGACGGTCCGATCATTTTAAATCCATGTAGATAAAACGAACATGCGTTAGCCTGTGCGAAAATAGGCAGGGAAAAGGACAAGCCTTCCAATTTTTTGCCAGTTTTCTGCCAAGCCACCTGGAGAGCTTCGCTTAACCAGGAAGTTGCGCTCTGCTCTGACTCAGGCCGCCTTTTGATCTGAAATCCTGTCTCAAACTGTAAAGTCAAATTCTGGAATCTATGACTACCAATTTTTTTATGACTATCGGGTAGTTCTGTCTGATATGATATGGAGTAGCGGTCTGTCAACCGACCTTCGATTTGCCTCTCCTGCACCAATTCTTTGGACTCTAAATCCGATATTTTGTGGTCTAACATATTTTTTGAGTTTTGTTTTATTCCCCAGTGATCTGTGTGGATTATGTGTTTGCCAAACGTCTTGAATACAGATGCATACATTGCTTGCGATTTTGGTTCGTCATTTAGCATCAACCTCTTCACTGATACAACAGCTCTTGGCCTCTGAGTAGCTCCTTTGGTATATGATGTGGCTGGTCCTAGATGAATTGAGCAGTCTAAAGATGCAGGATAACGCTCAGACTTTTCACAGATGATTTGTCCGAAGCTAGCTCTGTGGGGTTGCAACCATGCATCTCTGATTTGTAGAGCACTCTCAATTTTTGAAAGTCTGCCTTCTTCTGGCCTTTGCTCTCGTATTATTGCGTTCACTTTAGATGAATAGTGGTTGATTCTCTGGATTTGGTTCAGAGAGGAGAGATGGACCAATCCGGAGGATACATTAATTTCAAACCTCAACAACAGAAAGGCCTCTAGCAGCACTGGATTCATAATCACAGCATCCCCGAGCACAAGGCGGGAACTGGCAGCACTTAACATAGATGCAACAACATCTTTGGATAGAGAAAACATTCCTGAACCTGGCATTATAGAGTGTGATCCAACAACATGGTCCCACATGTATGAGTCCTCAGGCCTTAACATGCTTTCCACTACCGTCGTGGATCGCTGAGGGGTATATCCTCCAAAAACGAAGCGATTGGTTAGTATCACGGGCCAGTTGATTTTTCTATAAAGTGAAGTATCGGTACCCGGAAGCATACTCTCCTCTATGCCTTCTAGTGCGATGCAGGTATTGGTTCCACTCATTCCGTAGGAACTCACGGTGCTGATGTTGACATTTCTGCAAAGACTGCCTCCAGATTGTCTTTGAGGCAGAAATTTCTTCCCTCGATGATTGAAAATATTTTGAATAAATGGGTTCAAATGCCTCAATGAGTGGAATCGAAGGTTGCGGAGTTGCAAAATTGATGAGAGTGCCCCCGCTATTCCATGAGCACCAGCAGTTCCCTCCGTATGTCCAATTGCAGATTTCAGCGAGACTACACATCAGGAAGAATTCAACGAAGTTGACTAAAATGTATACATATATTCAGCACATATGACATACCCAGATATTTGACTGAGGCTATCGAGTCGTACACCGTGTCAAGTGCCCCGATCTCAATTGGGTCACCCAAGGCAGTCCCGGTTCCATGCAGGTTGATGGACAAAATATCGTCTCTAGCCACCATCGACTCTTGTAAAAGCTTGAATATCAATGAAGCTTGAGAAGGTCCGTTGGGGGCGGTAAGAGAACTGCTTCTTCCGTCTTGATTGCACTCGCATCCTTTGATATACCCAATAATGTCTGATGGGTGACTCTCTGCTTTTCCGACCACGATGGCAACACAGCCCTCCCCTCTGCCGTAACCATCAGCCGTGGAGTCTAAAGTTTTGCATCTTCCGCTCACAGAAAGTGAGCCTAAGACCGCCAGATTTAGCGTCGTCGTGGGAAGAAGCATGAGATTTGTTCCTCCGGACACGCCATGCCCAATAGTCCCACGGCGCAATCCATTGATTGCCAGGTATACTGCAACAAGCGACGAAGAACAGGCTGTGTCGATCCCAATACATGGTCCCTTGAAGTTAAATGTGTAAGGAATTATTCCTGATGCGAAGTTCAATCCACTGCCTGTTAGATGAGCAAGGTCTGGTGCAAGAACAGTATTGCTCAGAAACCCAGGAAACTCATTCCAAACACAGCCGACATATGTACCAACAGGAGAGATAGATGAATCTAGCGAAATAGTCCTTTTGATTGCAAGTAAGGTCGATTCGAGCATTAATTTTGCCTGAGGGTCAAGCCACAGTGAGTCCCGTGCAGAGATCTTTAGGCTTTCACTGTCAAAGCAATCAATGTGCTGTATCCAGCAGCCATGGGTCAGCAGGCTTTCACTATTCGCTATTTTTGACACATACTCCTCAGAAATATGAAATCTGTCTACCGGAGCTCTGTTTGTATGCTCTTTATCATCCGCAAGGAACGCGAGTATACCCGGCTCGAGAAGAGGCCCAGGGCTCCTCGAGTAACCACCAGACGTACCCTCAACGCTTAATATTGTAAAACCTGAGGATGAGGCAGCTGGATGAATTAATAGACTTTTATCATTCGTAAACGTGCCAATTTGTCGTAACTTTTGGGCTATAAATCCAGTGAGCGAAGCCACATCAGCGTAATCAAATGCTATTGTGTCTGGCAGTTGTAGGCTGAAAGCATCCTGCAGTGCCTGCTTGAGCTCGATTGACGTAATCGAGTCCAGACCAATGTCAGCAAAGTAGAGGTCTGATATATTACCATCAACTTCCAGAACGTTATGAATTGTCTTCTCCACAATATTTTGTACCTCTTCGTCACTGAAAGCAACATTGTCATTGTGCTCAAAGTTCTGATCATATACATCAGATTCCTTCACGTGCGATGCCGTACGTCCGCTTTCAAGATATTGTATGCTGTGAATAGATGTTCCAAATCCCAAGTAAAGGTCTCTCTTCGTGCGGGAGCATGTGGTTCTCCTCATGGGGGCGGCTGCATCTGAATGGTTCAGCATATCTGATGACAGCGTCCTGGTTGCATCAACCGATGCAGACAAACCCCTCGATTGGAGTGAGACTTCCGAAAAGAGTTCTTTCCACATGTCCGAGCCAATACATAGGCCTATTGGATCCAAATCGAGGAGATCTGGGCGAGAAAAGCTTTTTGATGGAATCATCAATCCTTGCCATCTATCGTGGCCCTCACACCTGCTGCTGCTCTGTGTCAAATGTTTCCCAATACATCCAGCAGCCACAACTTCCGCATTTACTAGGCTGTCTGATTTAGTCTCCATTAAAAACGATGGATGTATACAGCTGAACTTGGCGCAGATTTCAGTGTTCAACGCGCCTGATACACTGCCTAGAACAAGGTCCAACAGAGAGGTTTTGATCTGCAGAGCATGGGTGCAGATTTTGGAGGCAAGGCATGCGAGTAAGACAGAAGGCAATGTGGGCGTGTTGTGAATCGATTGACTCAGAATCCAAGATGAATTTGAATCGATTCTTCCAATGAAAGCAAGATGTCCATTTCCTGTTGTTGGCTGCATGGAAACGCGCGCAAATATGCTGATGTGCAATGCCATCCACCAGCATGGCTCCATTTTCCAAGCGGGGTCAATGCCCTTTCGTTGTTCCCCGTCTAAGCTTTCATGAATTCTTTCCACAATAATATGAGAATTTGTTCCCTGAAACGCGAATGAACTGATAGATGCTGCCGAAACGCTGTTGTGCACAGTAGAAAAGCAGCCTGGGCTTCTGAGAAAGCCAAAGACAGCCTTTTGATTCGGTCTCGCTTCCAGCACCCTGATCACATACGGGTTTATCTGAACAAGATTCTTGAAGTCAAGTCCAATATTAAATTGCAACCGCTCCATTGCATGAAACAGCCCGACCGCACCAGCTGCAGGCTCGGCGTGCAGTACGGTGGCCTTTGCTGCCTGTACTTCAAGGGTCATGTCCTTGGCAAAAACGGAGGTCGCAGCACCAATTTCGATAGGATCACCTAGTGCAGTTCCTGTACCATGCATTTCAAGAATTTCAATTCCCTCAGGCATAACTTTCCCAGCAATTAGGGCGCCCCTAATGACTTCTTGCTGCGCTGGGCCATTTGGAGCAGTGAGACTTGAACTTCTACCATCTTGCCCAACTGCAGTTCCTGAGATATATACACTTGAACTGCTGCTTTTAGTGTCTTTCTTTTTCATCAAGTGCACAATGCAGCTCTCAGCTCTACCATATCCATCTGCTCTGCCATCCAAAGTTTTACATCTTCCATCAGCTGAGAGCATGCTGGCTGCTTTCAGAACCCACGAAGTCTCGTGACTGATAAGTAGATTTACCCCAGAAGCAATTGAGAAATTCCAACCTTGAGTCATTGAGCTAGTGATAGACAAGTGTATTCCAACCAATGATGAGGAACACGCTGTATCAATGCTTGAGGATGGTCCTCTCAAATTGAATGTGTAGGACACCCTCCCAGACAAGACACTGAGCGTTCCGGATGTCGCCATAAGGGCATTCTTCTCCAGATGTAGCAGATTCAAGAAATATTCATTATATGACACGCCCACTGTTATGGAACAGGATGAAGGGTCGAGTAGACCCTGGGCATCGTGCAGGCATGCTCCAACTGACTGCAGCAATAATCTTTGTTGTGGATCCATATACGAAGCCTCTTTCCTGGTAATACCGAACGCATCTTTATCAAACAAATAAATATCGCTAATAAAGGCTCCAAAGCGCTGTGGCATGGTGTTTCCTGATATGCGCTCAGCAAACGCAATATCCCATCGTTGGAGTGGTACCTGCACACGCATCCCCCAGTCCATTAACATATTCGTGGATGCAAACAACCAGACCATCACCGACGTACCATATTGCAAAAGTCACCATCTATGGAAAAGGGTTTCTGCCACTCAGATGATAGAATCTCGGCCTTGATATGTGAATCATGGGAAGGTATATTTGGAGACATGCAAATCGGCATCTGCAGGAAGGGTACGTTGATCAATACACGATCATACAACAAAGAAACATGATTGGACGTACATCATACAAGGACTCATCGTCAGACGAATAGATTTCTGCGTATTCTTCCGGCAAAAGGCGAAAACCGACCGCTTTTGAAGTGCCCGACTCCCCGTGAATGTCCAGCTCGCGGTTTTCCATCTTGGATACCTAAAGACCTGTCACGGATATAAAGTTTTTTCCTTGATTAATATTGCAGTAAGAAATATATCACGGAACTCGTTGTTCCTCAGATGTATCACGGGCTTTCTGTGGACACGTGCCCAGTCCAGGGTACTTGTCACTGTGGGTTCAACGAACAAACTTCCTTGCAAAACTGGAAAAATGAAATATTTCCTTGTAAAACAAGAATATTTCTTAAACTATTCTGTCTAACATCGCTGTGAATGTCGCTACACGGTATGGACCGAGATTCCCGTACCAAGTCAACAATAGTTGACCGGGTCAGGGCATTGGTCACATCAAGTACAAGTTGACAGGTTACACCATGCGATTCACTTTATACATACTATATTATTTCTTATGACGAGATACACGAATAGTCCAATCTGTCCGAGGATTGTTTCTAGTTCTGTATCCTTTGGTTGGTTTTCCCCAAGGAGTTTGAGAAATCCTACCCTTTGATTTACCTCTACCACCGCCATGAGGGTGATCGACGCAATTCATTGCTACTCCTCGAACCTTGGGTCTCCTTCCTAACCAACGCGATGCTCCAGCTTTGCCTAACTTGCGATTCTTGTGCTGAGGATTCGACAACGCGCCTATCGTTGCCATGCAATCCAGCAACACCAACTTTTGCTCACCTGATGGCAGCTTCACAACCGCATACCCATCCGTTCCTTTTTTGACCAACGTACAAGCTGTTCCAGCAGATCGACCGAGCTGACCGCCCCTACCGGGCTGCATCTCTACATTATGGACTTGCATCCCAATAGGAATTTCCCTCAGAGGCAGTGCATTCCCTGTCTTGATCGCCGCATCATGTCCTGAACTTAATGTATCCCCGGGTGACACATTTTGCGGAGCTAAAACATACGAATATGATTTACTAACGGGCGTTCCTTCCGGCAAAGACTGGTGATGAAGCAATGCAATCCTAGCTGATCTATTCGGGTCATACTCTATGCGCTGAACAATACCATCGACAGTCGTCTCAGGATACCTCGCAAAGTCGATTTTTCTATAAACACGCTTATGACCACCACCACGATGTCTAGACGTAATGCGACCGTGGTTATTTCTTCCTCCGCTGCGAGTAAGCCCCTCAGTTAAAGGCTTGAACGGCCCTCCCTTCCATAAACCTTTCCTGCTGGTAATTACCCGACCCCTCATACCAGGAGTCATAGGTTTATATTTTTTCAAGCCAGAATCGAGCAACGATGACGCATATCGAACAAAATCCCTCTGAAACAAGGACTGTGTGGAATTCCCAACACTCTGACGCACGCAGGATACTCCCTCAGCCGCAGCTGATATGCTCTATAGACACAAATTCACATTAAATAGGTAATTAATGGGCAGAGAGGGGCTGATTCTTGTCCCAGGTCATACCTTGTCTGATGACAGCACTCGACGAGCTGCCGACAACAGAGCGCTCCTAAACATTCTATTCTCCTCCAGTATCTATCCCAATAATTGATATTACAAAATCATGCTTTTTTATGGTATGCAAGAGCCATCCGCCGAGCGACAGCATATGATCCCACTTTTTCCCCAGAAGGAGAGAAAAACACTGCATCCACCACAGAACCATTCCCCTTTTGTTTCAACTGCACCGTCCATCCAGGCTGAAGTTCATCAATTTCAGAGAATCTATCCCGACGGGATGCGAATTCATCAGGAATATCCGCGATCGGGCCTCTCTGAAACACAACTGTTTGCTCTGATGCGCTCAACGTCTGTACAGGGGCAACAATCCTTGGTCGCTCTGGTTCTGATGGCACAGCAGCTTCTGCAGGCAAGGAGAGGTTTTCCAGCGACTCGACGACGTCCTCCGCGCTATCATCATGTGGTCCTTCTACAAATGCATTCAATGATACGACTTCCAAGCGACCATGCTGCCCTTCATCTTGAACAAAACCATGGATTTTCCTGTATGCCCCAGGATCTATGCAGCACTCTACAACCACCCCATCATCTTCTATGTTTTGCTCCATCACCGCTGCATGATGTTCTTTCAGAATCTTTTCTAGATCTTGAAATGATGATACAGGAATAGTTATCTTCAGCTGCATCTGTGCCCGCTCAATGGGAAAGACAGCCTTGAGCAAGGGGAGCGCCTGGAGACGAAAAAAAAATTACCTTGGCACACGCAAGACTTTGGGACACCAACAAGAATACACACGCACCTCCACCGCCTGAAGTTTCGCTGGCTTTTTAGGATCTACTGAGAAATGAATATCTTTCAACGCTCTCTCCAGCACGCCAATGGTATAAGGCTTTTTTGACTTTGGATTGACACACTTTTCACTGAGTATTGCTGCCACATCACGAAATAACGTGTCCAATTCAACCTTTCGCTCCTTATCGGAAACCTGCATCTCTCCATCCGCTAAAATCTTGATGCATATCGTTTGCTCATCGTCTGTACCGAAAACCTGAATTAAATCCTCCCTCTTGGCCAAGACACCTTTTGACACATTACTAAACACTGTCGTTGTTTGCAACACTTCATCCAAATCCTTCTCTCTGCACAGAAGAAGAAACATGTGAAATTGATCACATGAGACATCCTGCCTCACAAACAACACCAGCAACAAACGCACATGCCATTCCTCCAGTTCAAAATCTTATTCTTGTAACACGCAATTTCAAACCGTTTACCAAACTTTTTATACCTCACAACAGCCACGTTTGTCAACCGCTTTTGCCCTGAAACAGATCATTATTAAACATTGTAGTTACATATATAGGGTTTCCGTGCATGTCGCCACCATATATACACGCGACAGTACTTGAGAAGTGAAACACAATGCCACATGGCATGCAGACATGTGACATACCGATTGGTTGAAATACAGACTGAGACATTACAATATATTCTCTGTAGTGGTATATCAAAATTTCAGACTGATTGCTGTTGTATCTATTACCAATCCATGAACCATGGCTGATCAGCCATCTTATAAGATGATGACTAGGAAATCTGAGACTCTTGTTTCCGTCAGCCTTGCAGGGAGATTGTTATTCAAATCTCTCATTGAGATCCATTTATATTTATATTTAAAATGATTGGTAAAATAATTATGAATGTGAGATTGAGTCGACGGTGTTATTTGCATACATTATACTCAGACTGTTGTTGCCATGTGAACAGACCATTCCAACGTGACCGATACGGCGTATTCCATGTGGGCAGATCGACTCTCGCACCAGATCAGAAGAATCTATATCATACGAATTTGACATGTGCTGCGGGTGAGGGTTCTTCCGTGTCGTTGGAGAGTGCAAAACTTGGTGTGATTGGATTTGGGCAGATGGGTGGAGCCTTGGTCCGGGGGTTTATCAATTCCGGGATTATCGATCCGAGTGATGTGGGTGCGTCGGTCAAGTCCCCAGAGAGGAAGCAGTCTTTGTTGGATATGGGGGTGGAGCATGTGTTTGGGGATGCGACGCATGGAGGGGCTGAGGAGATTGCAAAGTTCAGTGACATTGTGCTTGTTGGTGTGAAGCCACAGGTGATCAAGCCAGTATTGCAGTCGCTGTCTCCGTTCCTAGAGCCGAGGCATTTGGTTGTTAGTATTGCTGCTGGTATCAAGCTGAATGAGTTGGAAAGTCATTTGGGAAAGGGAGTGAGGGTGATTCGAGTGATGCCGAATACTCCAGCTTTGGCACAGCAAGGTGCATCGGCGTATGCATTGGGTTCGTATGCAGGGGATAAAGACGCCGAGGTTGTTCATACATTGTTATCCAAAGTGGGGTTGGCTATTCGAGTTCAGGAAAAGATGATGGATGGTGTGACGGGTGTGAGCGGGAGTGGGCCTGCGTATGTGTATATGATGATTGAGGCTATGGCTGATGGAGGTGTGGCAGCAGGATTGCCGCGAGAAACGGCTCTTGCTTTGGCAGCGCAGACGGTGAAAGGGGCGGCAGAGATGGTGTTGCATGGAGACGAAGATACTTTAACGCATCCTGGAGTTTTGAAAGATAGAGTCGCGAGTCCTGCTGGCACAACAATTGCGGCAATAGCAGAGTTGGAGAATGCTGGGGTTAGGAATGCGTTTATTCGCGCAGTGTTGGCCTCTGCATCTCGTTCCGAAGAACTCGGGTAAAAAGAAATAAAGAATCGCATGATTATTATTATTACTATATTTCTGTATTGGGAAATAATGCATCGACAAAAGAAACTGGATCAAATGGCTGCAAGTCCTCTACTGATTCTCCTACCCCAACCATTTTGATTGGCAAACCAAGGCTATCGACAACACTGACCACAGCACCTCCCCGTGATGTTCCGTCCAATTTGGTCAGGATAATTCCTGATAGTTGAACGGACTCGTTGAATTCTTTTGCCTGGTTGAGCATGTTCATCCCCGTTGTCCCATCCAGTACAAGCAAGGTTTCATGTGGTGCTCCATCCAATCTCTTGCCAATGCTTTTTTTGCATTTGGCAAGCTCTTCCATCAGACTCCAATTTGTATGGAGCCTTCCACTTGTATCACACAGAACTAAATCAATTCCCTTCTCCATAGCTGAGCCGACTGCCTTGTATAACACAGTATCTGGTCTAGTTTTCTCATTTTCTGCCATGACTATTTCTGCTGAACTCCTTTGTGCCCACTGCTCTAATTGCTCTCCAGCAGCAGCCCTGAACGTATCACCCGCGGCGAGCATGACGGACGCCCCTTCTTGGGAAAATTTATATGCTAATTTACCAATTGTTGTCGTCTTACCTCCACCATTGACTCCTACAATGAGCAGAACAGAGGGTTTCTCGTTGCTGAGGTTGAGCTCGCTCCCATTCCCACGATTTGACAAGATATCGACAATCAATCCTTTCATCGCATCTCGTATTTCCCCACCAGTTTTTAATTCCCCAGCCTGGACTCGTTCTCGGATTTGATCGACGATTTTGAACGCAGTCGTGGGGCCGAAATCAGCCATCTACAATGTCAGATACACTTCATGAGTTATTGAATACGTCATTGTGAACGAATATTCCAATGTAAACGCACAATTAATGCATCTTCGAGCTCTTCTAATTCATCATCTGCATCTTCTAGGTTCCAATATGTAAATAGCTCTTCGAGAACACCCAACTTTGCCCTCGTCTTCTCTGTCCCTTTGACAATCCTGTCAAAATCTTGCGAAGCCTTTTCCTTGACAACTCTAGCCATTTTCTGAAGTACATTGGGACTTGAATGGACCTACAATATATAAAGGATTACATATAAGAGATAAATCATCATTGAAAAGGCCAAGATGAATCGTAAGACGCACAATGTGGGTTGTTCGACTGCTTCTCCGACAGAGATACAAAGGTCTTCCTGAGGTAGCTGCGGATTTTGACCACATTTTGCTTTGAATATATCTATAGATGAATAAAATTCAATTTCGACTGTCCTTGCTTGACTCCGGGTAGTGACCAGTGTCCACAGTACATTTCCTTATCCAGATCATCTGGTGACCGGATGACGGATCGATCAGATATCTGTACAGATATTCAATGGCCGGCCTGTTGAAACAAGGAGAAGAAAAGAATCAAAAAACGAAACTTGGTGAGATACATTTACATGGCAGAGTATATTCGTTTGCCTTTAATCATAAGAACTGCAAGAATAAAGACATATGCAAGTTCTGTTGCAAACAGGACAATCATGGAGGTGGAAGAAGGTACTGAACTGTACCCAAAGTTTTCCAATACCAGATTCCCAGTTTGTGGGCAAGCTCCAGGTACCTGGGATATGAGACAATTCAAATTTTGCACCAAATAAAATGCTTGCCACATCCATTGATTGATCAAGTGGTAGAATGGTGTCAGGTAGAATGACCAGTACTTCCATATCACAAAGGCGTCCTTGAGCCGAATCAAAACTCCAGAAAATACCACATTCCAGCCCAACCAGCTTCCTGTGATCGCAAGCGCAGCGGCCTGCGGCAGGTAGAGGATTATGCTCGTGCCAAAAACAGTCATCAAGTCCAAGCAGAGTTTCAGGGAGATGAAGCTTGAAATTACCCTGGTAAATGTTGTGGTTTCAACATTCCAGCCAACGACGAAATAGTATAAGAAGAACATGAGCACCAAAGAGATCGCATTGGATGCCGATGAGCACAGCAGCATGTTGACAACACGGAGGGACAAAGATTCCCACTTAGAGTCAAATGCATTTACAAGCAAGGGCCTCTCCCTTGAAATTCTCACCAGGACTTGATTCAAAAAGACTGCACAATACAAATATGTAAAGGTTCATTATGTGTAAGTGTATCATGAGACAATTCCTGAATGTCAACGCACTGAGATTTGCTAATATTGCAATGAGAATAAGAAGGGATGATGGGAAGCCATATATTCCACGTGTGGAATTCACCCCTATGAATGGATATAGAAGGCACAGGAATCCAGCTGCCACCAATGCCCCTATGCCGTACGTTACCATGTCCAAGAGGGGAGACCCATGCCAGTGCTCCCACGACAACTGCCTGTTTAAAGAAAGCCATTGCCAGAGCCCCAACCGCCACTGACGTATTGGCACCCTGCTCCATGCAACCTTATCTTCGGATGGGGCATGCCTGAATGAAAGATATTGTTTGTATGACTTCAGGTAAGAGTATGACTCCACATTTCTAGCCATGTATAGAAGTGTCTCTCCAACATTGCCTCCCACGAATGGTGGGAAGAGATGTGGAGAGAATGGGAGTGCTGTCATTTCTTCTATACCACTCACAAGTTCGAGTATCTCCTCGTTATAATATGACCAAGATGGATCTTTTGCAGCTTGCTTCAGAATGTTGATTGTTTTTTGCAAGTCTAAGGACTCTGTGCCCTGTTGCAGAATCTGTGCAACATTTGCAAGCGATAATCCCTCTTCTGAATCTCCTTCATCCGTGGTCTGATATGTAGTCTTCTCAAGCTGCATTCGACCCTTTAGTGATACGTCATAGAGTGCAAATGAAGAAATCAAGGGAGTGAATGATTCGCTGGATATCCAACCTTTCTCTCTTCCTTCCTCTGGGCAGAAATGAAAATGGTTGTAGATATCCTGAGCAGACGAAATTCTTTCTCTCAGGCTATTAATAGAGTCATATAACGCCTGATACCCTCCTTTTTTCAGTAAGAGGACAGAACTACACAAATCCAAGATCAAATCCTGAGGTTGATGTATGTTCATTATGATCAACATGCCCTTTGATGCCAAGCTTTTCAAAGAAGTACAGAGCATCAGCGCCGACTCCGAGTCCAGACCAGAGGTAGGTTCATCCAAAAGCATTCCTGAAGGATTGGATAGGAGTTCCATGGCAATGCGATACCGCTTCTGTTGGCCACCACTAAGATGCTTCAATTTAGTGTTCTGGAACTCATTGATGCCCATGAGTTCAATCACTCGTTCGACATTTTGTCTCACACACTGTGATTTATCTTTATTCATATCTTTATTCATTCCAGCTTTGAACAAAAATGTGGCCTGATTTGCAAGACTCTCTACTACAATGAGTTCAGGTTTGGACATGACCATTCCTGCTGGGTTCTGCTCCACAAATGCTACATCTGCCAAGTTCTCAGAGCCACCTGACATATTTAATGTACCCCTCTGTTTGCCGCTTGTTTGTCTTCCGCACAAGCACTTGAGAAGTGTCGTCTTCCCTGCACCACTGGGCCCCATGACAGCCACAAGGTCACTGCCAGAGGCTTGCATAGTAATAGAGTGCAACAAAGTGACTCCATCGCTTGTCTGGAACCCAAAATCATTCAAATTAAGACTGATAGGATCGACGACATCAGTGTCAGTCAATCTTTGTACTGCAGTTGCAGCTTCCTGATCATATGCATCTGTCTTTGCCTTCAGTTGTCTACCAATATTCACCTGCTCTGTGCTTTGAAACATCCCACATATCCCTCTCATTTCATATATTCCAGCCACGAGGCTGATTAAATACACTATTGATGGACCAAATGCAATGATGAATGCAATGATGAGAACACTAGGCCTGTGCCACATACTATCAGCCTCCTCTCCAAAGTATTCTGCAGGCAATGGTCCATACTCTTGATTGATGCACTGATTTTGAACACAAAATGTCGAGTCTTTCTGCACATGGGGGCAATGAATCACTGGATTCACCTGGGCAGCAGTTGCATGGAGAAACCGACAATATGAGGTGTTTCCAAGCAGGAAATTCACCCCATCATCACACGAAGTAGGTATGCTGTACATAAATTGAATGCAATCAAAAATACTGTCAAATGGATACAGGTCCCCAGCACATGCTATCTGACTCAGAAAGCAAATGTCCACCGGGCGTACTGCACTTAGCACATAGGTGTTAATAGCATTGTTCACTGCATCATCGATCACGCTGTGATCATCGATAATTGTATCGCTGCAGTTGACATATGTGAGAAATTCCTGATCAATTGCCTGAACAAGTTGAACCTGCCAGGTCTTTCCTGTTTCCTGATCTGTTTTATTCACCTGCCAGGTATCATTTGAATAGAGCTGCAGTTTGTTGTCATCCACCCACGTTGTATTAATAATTTCCCTGGACAATAAAGCAAGTCTATTTCCATTAAGCGTTGGATTTGTAAGGGCTGCGTATTCGATAGATTCCTGACGACCCACAAATACGCCAACACCTTGAACAGATATGTTTGCCTGAGGCGCTAAGTAGCCCTCCATTGTCGTCTCCTGCAATGTCCAGTTCCGGTAAGGACCAATTGCACCCGCAGCGTTCACATATGTGTTTAGCTTTTCTAATCTTTGCTCGTGGATTTCTTCAAGCGTCCCATTCTGAGGACATGGCCCTGTGCCGTCGTCCGCTCCTTGTTGCCCGAGAGCCTCTCTTCCGAGTCCGCAAACAAAGCAGCAAATGACACACCAGGTAAGATACTCTCCTCTCATTATGAAATCATATCATGGACTCGACTAAATTATTAGACCAAATGTCATGACAAACACCCTTAAATCGTTCTAATATCGATTTGCCACATCCCCCATAATAGTCGTAGTATTAGTATGCTACTATCAGAGGATGACAAACCGGCGGCCACGATCCCATCGCTCTAAACGGCATGCAAGCGTGCTAAAAAAAAACATTTCTACGTGATCTAGTGTTGTAGAAATGTTTCTACAGCTTGGAAATTCTACAACACTAGAATTTCCAAGCTTTAGAGAGACGATACACGCATGTTGCGCAAGGTGCCTTTCGTGTGCCCCAGCCACAGTGTTGGAATCTAGTGGTCTGTCTGGTCCCATGGATTTTCTCATTGTTTCGGGATAGGAAGGCCTGATCCAATATCCTATCCATCCCAATGAGCTTATTTGACTCCTGTTCCATCTCCTGCCTTGTAGAATGCATGATCGCACTCAACCGACCCTTCTTTCCTCTCATCTTCTTTACGTATCTAGGCCAGATATTGTGGCTTTCTCCGAAGACGAGGCAAACCAGTCATTATGCCTGTTTGCAATCCCCAATTCCGGAGACACATGTACAGATCTAGGGACAACTCCCAAGAGACAAGCCTCGGATCCTCTTGGATCAGGTCTAGATAGAATTCCACAGTCTTACATATGCATTGGTTTGTCAAGTCATGACACGAGGTGGCAGTAATTGTACAAAATAGGGACAGAAACCTGTTTCTGTATTAGCATTTTCTTGCCTTAGGAATCTGGAATCTGGAATCCTGAAATTTCCTTTATGGCCCTTTTATTATTGTCCATCCAGCAATTGATTGCGTCAATGTCAGATGCAGGCACCGCTGTATCATTGGCAGGGTCCAATTTCCCAAGAACAGACACAACCTTTTCAAAACGTTGGTATGGCAGCCGTGCATCAAAATGTCTATACAGCATTTGCAGAAACTTGTCTCTTTTAGTTTCCGACCGGCCAAGAGCAGCACAAATGCACTCTTCTGGTGATAATGCACGGATTTTCGCCTGGGAGAATTTGCTCAGATGCTCTTTAACTTTGGTAGATACTGTCATGTTATTCTTCGCCATCAATGTCCCAACGTCCTCGGTAGTCAACAGATGGCCCGTATTTTTGACCTCTTGCACCACCAAATCACACATCTCAGTGGTTGCACCTGCTTCCATTGCTTGCCTTGAGGTGAACATTGCCTCACGATGCACCCTTGTGTTGCTTGCAAATCTGCGCAAATTCTGCAATACTGATGGATCTAAAGGATGATGAGGAGCCGCCTCATTCAGCCATCGGTGACGGAGAATATACTGAGTATCTGGCCTTTTGTCGGGATTCTTTTGAAGCAAATGCTTTATCAAGTCCTTGGCTGGCTTCGAAATGGATGGCCACGGGGTGGCACTGAAATCTGGCTCTGAATACAAAATCTTGTCAAATGTGCTCCCACTATCCCGCTCATCAAAAGGAGGGTACCCAGCAAGCATCACATACAAGCATACTCCGAGACTCCATACATCCGCTTTAGGGCCATAGTTTCTGCTCAATACCTCTGGTGCCACGTAATATTCAGACCCAACAACTGATTTGAAGTTTTTCCCAGTTGTGAAAAACTGGGAGAGTCCAAAATCTGCCGCTTTTACTTTTGCATTCTTCTCCTTTGAAGAGAATAAAAAGTTTTCAGGCTTGATGTCGCGATGTGCGATGCCCAGTGTATGGCAATGATGAACCAGTTCAACCATTTGTCTAAACACCCTGGATATGTAATGCTCAGTCACACTCCCCATATCAATGAATCTATCAAAAATCTGCCCTCCGTCGCACAACTCAAGGATCAAATATACTGCCTCATCGTCCTCATAGACTTTGCATAGAGCAGCCACGGACGGGTGAGAACTCAGTAACTGCATTCAAATATGATCTTTCGTTTTACACAAATTGCATGCCAGAAAGATATACACAGTGCATACCATGAGAATTTGAACCTCCCGTCGAATGTCTTCAACATGCGCCTTTCGCTTCATTTGACCCTTCTCAATCTTCTTGCACGCGAATACTTCTCCAGTAGCCCTATTTCTACAACGTGTCACAACACCAAAGGCTCCCTCACCAAGCAACTCTCCAATCTCATAATCGTTATGCACATCTCTCATCCCAAATCCCAAAATATTGTTCAACTTGAGCTCTTTCTTCTTTTCTGGTGGGTCATCTGCTGCAAGGAAGCCGTTCTCGGCTGTGCTCACCAGAGGTTCGTGAAGACCTTGGTTCTCGACAACCCTTTCATAGTTCGAGTAGTCGAATGCGTCTTCAAGCGCTCCACAACAACAAATAAACCTAATCACTGGATTTTGGACACCCATCAGATCGAATACTGTACCTGAGGGTGTCGTTAGAGTTTTCCGTGGTTACAATCGTTGGACTCGCCCACATTCAAGTACGGTTTGCCACCAATACTGCCAGATTTCCCTACAGTAATTTTCGAAAATCTAATACCTATCAATTTAATGGCATATTTGATAACAATCCAACCCTGGTGACTCAATCGGCCATGTGCATGGCTACAATCCTGCGCTTAAGCTTCGTACAAGTGCAATGCACTTGGTGCATATGCATATGCATACGTACAGTATTCATCATCATCATCAACAGACGTGGCTCCTCATCAGATGACATCTATGGAAGAGTGCATCTTAATCTCGTTACACTGTCAATACAAAGCATGAGATGATGTATTCTTTCACTGAAGGCTAGATAACATAATCCATACCCCCATCTTCTGGGTCATGAGATTTGGAGAGCGATGCACTCTCATCTTCTAAAGACTTTGTCCGCCCGGTACTGGATATCTTACTACTGTCTTTGCTTGCTTCTTTTATCAATGTAGGAGAAACATGCTGCTCATCCGTTGCGTCACCTCCATTAGTCTCTACATGCATTGCTTGATGCTGTATGGAGGATTCTTTCTTTCCAGACTTGACAACCTTTTGCAAGAATGGATCGAAAATGTCTCCATGACTCGTGCCTACCTTTGCAGCAGAGACGTCTTGTGAAATGCTCCATTGCTCCATATTCAGGGCAGGATTGCCCTGCACTTTTCCAACCACTTTTGCAGGAGAACCAGCTACCATGGCTTTGGGAGGAACAGGTTTCAAAACGAGTGATCCTGCAGCTACCTGAGAACCTTTTCCTATATCTATATTGCCTAAAATCGTGGCTGAGGCCCCGATGAGAACATTATCCGACACTTTAGGATGACGATCCCCATGTTGCTTTCCAGTTCCACCAAGAGTCACATTCTGCAGAATCGACACATTGTTACCAATGACAGCCGTCTCCCCAATGACAACACCAGTTCCGTGATCAAGTAAGACTCCTTTTCCTATCTGTGCTGCTGGATGGATGTCCACGGCAAAAACCTCAGATGAGCGACTCTGCAATGCTTCAGCCATGACCCTCCTTCCTTGCTTCCAAAGAGCATGTGCAATCCGCTGAACTTGAATCGCATGGAACCCTTTAAAATATAGTAACGCTTGAGAATAGCTCCGACATGCTGGATCCTACACACATGATACAATACAGTCAGTTGGCATCACCTCCCAATTCTGATGGCAACAACAAACATGTGACTGAAAAAACCAAGACGCACCCTCTCCCTCATGGCACACAGATCAGCTTGAGATGCTACTCGAATCTTCTCATCCCGCATGAGCACAACATAAAACAATTCAAACAACTCGGTCGGCAAGAGAGTCGTATTCGATAGCCTATTTGCCAAAATGAAAGCCAAAGACCTCTCAAAAGAATCATGAGATAGTATACTTGCATACAGAAAACTGCTCAACAATGGCTCATCTTCTGCATCTCTTTCAGCCTCTTTACGAATACTCTTCCACAATGTGTTGCTTTTCACGAAATTTTCCTGACCCTGAAGAGTCGTGTGACGTTTCTTGGCATCCTCCCAGAGCTCACAGAAATTCGAAGACTCTACGCTCTCCTGCATATATTGAGGAAACGCGGCTTCCTTCCAAATTCTACTATCCATAGACTCTTCATTTGATTGCGAAGAAGACCCATTCTCGTGCCGAGATTTCTTGCCATGTTTCGTTCCTGCAAATACAACACAGAATTGTCAATCCCGTTGCCATATAGTCCACCTGTTCCATGACATTTGACCTACCATTGTTATGATGATCTCTATTGCGTGAAGAATGCACCACAGTTCTATGTGAGCGTTGTTGGGTACCTGTCCAATGCAGAACACTCGTATCAACAAGCGCCAACACAGCCATGTGTGGCTTACTGAATACAACCATCTTGTTGTTGAGATTTATATAAAAATTTCTGCGAAAGAATTGATCATCATTCATTCCATGGCCCCACACTGTGACAGGGCTCTAGAGATCTAGATCTCTGGTACATTAAACTAATGTACTTGTGGGAGATTGTCCCCACATGTAGGTGACCCATACACGTGTGAATATGAGGCATTATATCACTGAAATAGTACTTTATGGGTTGCAACGTGCATCCCATGCGCCTTCAGTATGGATAATGGTGTCAGAAGGACAGTTTCTCAAGGACCTGGGTATGTGAACCCAAACCTTCGTTATAGCATCCAAGCACGTCAAAAGGTATTGTGATATATCGTAAATAGTTTTCATGCTTAAATGAATCAGGAATACGGGTACATGGGACCAGTGTGTCGTCGAAACGAGGACAAGTCGTGTCGAGCTTTTTTTGTTGTTGTTGGGGTAGTTCATCTTTCATACGCTGTATTTCTATTGCAGAAAGCCCGACAAACAACATATGATTTGAAAAAGAAAGAGTGGGATGATTGGGAAGCTCAAGCAGAGCGTGAGGAGGAAGCTTATCGTGCTACAAGGCAGTTGAGCAGGCTGCAGGCTGCTCCTCCTGGGACTCAACCAGACGGCAGCCGTGCACGCCGGGTGGTGAGAAGCGACTATACAGGTAATGATAGACGTAATCGTATCAATAGAAATGTTGGACGGAGAGGTCAGGAAGGGTTTCCATCCCGAGTGAGTAGAAGAGATGCTCCTCCTCCTCCTCCTCCACAACCTGGCACTCGGCCAACCAGACAAGAGGAAAAAGAAACGCCTTCTTCGTCGCAGATGGAGGATACCAAGAAGAAATTTGTTCAGCAAAGGCTTATGCAGAAGGTTATGGGGTTTTCCAGAGTTGTGGAAGATATTCAAACATCTCAGAGGAGTAGAATGGCTGGGGATGGGATTGAGAGCAGCAGGCAGAAGAAGAATGCGAGCACTGTCACCAGAAATGTGAGGAGGGCTCCTCGCCAAACGATGAGTGAGATTGATAGCAGTCCTAGTATGAATCTGGATCGACGAAAGAACCAGAGAAGAGGCGAGGCTCCTCCCCTTGCAGAGACGGTGGGATCTGATGCCTGGGCAGAGTCGTCCAGCGATTTGTTGGATTGGTAAAATGCTTTGCTATGCATTCCACGCCTGCTAAAAAAATAAAATATTTATATGTATCATGGTAATTTAGTCTGTTGATATGGCATCCACGGTGCAAACCGGGGAAGAACTGTTGGACAATGTTGCGAGTTGTTTACAGCGCCGAGGGAGTGCTAGTTGTGCCGTTGGGGACGACTATATATTGATTTTTGGAGGAGAAAATGGTGAGAAATGTTTCAGGGATTGTTGGAAGTTTCATGTGTCAGAAAAGCGATTTGAATTTGTTGGGGAAGCACCAGAGACATGTTCACCAAGGTCTTTTCATACCGCTACTCTTATCGGAGGGGTTGTCTGGTTGATTGGTGGGGGAAACATGTTTGCAAAGAAGAGACAAGTCGTGGACGATGTTTGGTATTTTGATATCACGGCGCAAAGCTGGCATCATGTTGACGTTGAGTGCGTTGATTGTTGTTTTCGAGTCTGGATGTAGCATGTTGGCTGATACTCAATTGTGTGACCGCTGTAGGGGTGAGGCGGAAGCTTTGTCACGAACAGGACATGGTGCATGTATAAAACCGAATGAGAGCAACGTTATTGTGATCTTTGGGGGCTATAGTGTCTTGCCTGGCCGGCAGAGAGGTGGTACCTGGAGAAATGATATTGTTGAATTTGATGTCTATACAAAGACGTGCAGGATCGTCGATGCAAGGAATCCTCCATCTCCAAGGGCACATATGTCATTTCATCGGGTTGGCAACTATTGTATATCTCTGTTTGGTCGATCAGGGGCTAAAACATTGATATCTAAACACAAATGTCTGGCTGTCTACGATCCATCCACTATGACATGGTTGAATGAGACATCTGGGAAAGGAGAAGTGCCATCTGCACGGTATAGTCATGTGTCCTCGGTGTGGAGATCTAATGTAATTGTTTTCGGGGGTGTCTTGGACAAGGCTGATTCTTCTGGAGGAGGTACAGTGTCAGTGTTGCATTTCGATCAGAAGAAGAATGCCTTCATTTGGCTCAAGGGCGGGTCAAAAAAACCGGGATTGATTCAGCATAGAGTAGGGCATGTTCAAAGCATTATTGATGATACATTGTACATTATGGGTGGTTTTTACCAGCACTCGTATCATGTTGATGTGAACATTCTGAAATTCTTCATTGGAGAGACATCTTTCAACTGTGTGATGTGTGATTCGGGCATTTCAATTTCAGAATCTGCGATTTCCGAAACTGAGGACCCTATATCATGCAGTAGAAGTATGACAAAGCGGCAGAGACGCACATTAGATGCGTTACATGGGGAGCTCAATGGCCTTTCCTCCCTGAGACCAGACAAGGCACCAAAAGGATCTGTTGCATACTTGGAGAAGGAGTTGGCAATTTCAGATCTCAAATGGAAAGAGGCTAAAGAAGAGTCGCTAAATTGGAAAAAGCTGGCAGAGGAAGAGCGCGAGAAATCAGATAGATTTGCAGAGAAACTTGTTCAGGCTGAACACAAATATTTCACACTGTCAAAATCTCTCTCCATGCTTGCAGAATTTTTCCGATTAGGAGATCTAGATTCATGCTATGATAGTATCGGAGGATATATAACTCAACAAATTGCCGAATATGAGCGCATACAAAAGGAGAGCAGGGGAAAGTTGGCAGTCTTGCATGAGCAAGTGCACAAGTATCAAGAGAACCAAGAGCAACTAGAAAGCACTCTCGCGCAGTGTAGGAAAGATTCTGAGAATCTGGAGAGTACCTACAAAAGTTTACTGGAGAAATCTGCAAATGAAATGAAATTGCTGATGTCTCGATATAACCAAGATACATCAAAGAGCAAAGCAGAATTGAATAACCTCCGCAATCAAGTTGATGTTCTCAATACTGACTTGGACATGAGAGCATCGTATTGTGCAGATTTGGAGAAAAGCTGTACAGAATTGAGGACCAAATGCACTGATTTAGAATCTGCATTACGCGATATAAAAGAACAAATGTGTGCGAAAGAGGAAGAGAACGAAAAGTTGCAGAAAAAATTGTCCGTCATCAAACAGGCGATTGGGGAGAATGTTTGATTGCAGTCGATTTCGTGAATATGTATTACAGTATTGCTACAACTCAGATTTGATATTTTTTCTTTTAAGGTCTACATCAATGCTGCACATTTTTTCCAACAGCCTCTCAGCGCTCATGCTACTGCGCAGGTTCTCCTTTTCTCTCAGGAGAGCATACAAGATTTCATCAATGTGGCTAGGCTCAAATGGCTGCTCCTCCACCGCATCTTCCGGGCGAAATGTGGTATGTGAACTGTACGGCACCGTAGGTAATCGTTTAATTCCATCTTGGATCCACGATATAGCACGCAGGATCAAGTCGCGTGCAGCGGTCACCTTTTGTGTCTTGAGAGAATATCCAGTTTCCAGACATGTCTCTGCATTTGCAGCACCGAGGCAATGCAGTGACTCATAAATTTCCTCAGTCAGAGGCGAAAATCCCTTTTCAATTGCATTTCTTCTCTCAAAAAGCATATCAAGTGTTTTAGCTAAAACATCCACGCCAATGTGGCACTCTGGATTTCTAGACCCTGCAACTGCGGATTCTGCCTCCTGTCGATGAGCCTTCATAGCGGCATGCCTCCTCGACAAGATATACAATAGACCGTCTATAAAATATTCCTTCTGCCTATCGAATATACTCGCACCGCACACAACTTTAGAACGTGGAACCTTCTCTCCACGATCCACCTTGTATTTTGGCACACAACCCACCACTTTTCTTGCCATGGATGGCAGATAATTTACCTCAATTAACCAAGGCTTCATATCCGAGTCTAGCACGAAATCAACGCCCAAGAACTCAAAGTTACCTTCTTGGTAGTACGGTAATCGTCTAACTTCCTTCCGAATCCCAGGTATAGCTGCAGCCAAAGTCCTCGCTGTGCTCTGTTTTACTGTGGACCATATCCTATCAAATGCATCGACACCACCCGTCTTTTCCAATAAATACTGCTTCAATTCGGTCATCGACCAAGGATCCTTTGCCTTGGTCCGATTCTGTAGAAACAGGTTGACGACTAAATCATTCGCTTGCGCCAACGTGTCTCTATCATGCTCTGGGAAGAATTCCTTGTCTCCGAATGGGATGATGCTCCCATCAAACACATACCCACGAATGGAATCAAGCCCACCGGAAATAACTGTCCATATCCTGAACGTAAAAGGGATATTTTCGATCAACATCTGATTTCCGATAAACTTCTGCGCAAGAATATACCCATACGGACTAGACGTCTTTGTTTTCTTCCGCTTGATCTCTACATATTTTGTCATCAGTTTCCCCATGATATCTTTAAGTTTCACTGGCGTCACACCTTGCCCTCTGTGTTTATTTTCTTTCAAAACCCACACGGATTCTTCTTCCCCCGCACGAGCATGTTTGACATACTCTTGCAATTTCTTCATCCCATCAGGCAGCGCAAAAGACAGAGGCATCACCCCAACCATCCCTCCATACCCAGACCAGAGTGTCCTCACAATACCACTCTTCTGCGAAATCACACTCAGCCCAGGTGTCACGGAAATCACCTGAGTATCCTTCAAAGGCATTGTCTTGAATATCTTCTTCCCTTGCGCTCTATTTGTGAGCAAATAATCCCAAGAGATGCATCCACCTTTGCATGCCTTGCCCTTATCAGATGCATTTGAGGAAACACCTGCAACTGCATAGGACGCACTATGCTGTTCTATTATATCCTTCATGATATCTGTTTCTCCTTTACGGAACACATACTGCATAGAGCACAGAGACACTCGTGTGATGGTTTTGCCCTGGATCAATACACTCTTGGAAAACCAACCAATTCACACATCAGGCCAACGTACATCTTCCAACCACAGCTGAAACCGGCCCTCTGCGACCTCAGCAGGCTGTGCTCCTGTGCAAAGGCACCAATGAAGAGCAAGCGTGATCAAAATCCCAATCCCAAACATCAGTCCACAGCAGTACTGGCCCCCCCTAGACACAGTACTCTCGTCTCAACCACGATTGATTCGGATGGGCAGCCACCTACTCGCCATACGAGTATATTTTTATATGATTGCAATGTATATAATCCATGCAAGGGAGAATCCCGCCATAGACGTCATGAACCAGAGCCTTTGTAGTAATAGAGAAGCAGTCCACTGCGGATGGGCTGCCCCGACCGAAGGCGAGCCTTCGGGACAGACGGCATGTCGAAGCCACGGATGTGGATGACGCCTGGCGTGTGCCAGGCACGTGCGCTCCACAGTCCAGCAGTCGACCATCTCCATTCACCAAATCCTCGCATACATCTATTGATCTAGCATATAAAAATATAGTAGTAGTCATTTATCGGTATTTATATCGTAGATAGACGCATCATGGCATCGAATTGGAGGGAGACCACCGTGGTGGTGTGTTGCCTTGTTCTCGCTCAGGTGTACCTCTTTTCTCCACCTGTGGTTGAGGGGCAGTATGCGGCCCAGATCGGTTGCCTGAATGCGACATGCAAGGCCAAGCTTAGTGCATTGTTAGATCGTTATGAATATGCTGTGGATAGTGTAAATGGGTGTGATGTAGAATGCCAGTACAACTGTTATGAGGTGCTGGAGGAGGCATTGCAGAGCAGCTCTGGAACGCATTGTCCACCAGTTGACAATGTGACGGCGTGCTTTGGTCTGTACGGTAATGAATGGGTAGAATTAGCTGAAGAATGCCCAGTATTTAATATTAAAGAGCAGTCTGAGGCAGAAGCAGAAGCAGAAGCAGAGAGCGAAGAAGACGAGGCTGAGGCTCCATCTTCTCAGGAAGAAGAGGCTGAAGCGGAGAATGATGATGCAACAGGAACAACATCAAGGCGACTCATGGAAGAGGAGGCTGAGGCAGAGAGTGAAGAGGAGGAGGCTGAGGCCCCATCTTCTCCAGAAGAAGCTGAAGCTGAGGCAGAAGCAGAAGCAGAAGCAACTGCAGAAGAGGCAGAAGCAGAAGCAGAGGGTGAATGCTCCTCTTCTGAAGGAGGTGAAGGAGAGGGAGAGGGAGAAGGAGAAGCTGACTTTGTTGGAAAGGGTTGTTTCCCAGAGTTTGAGACACTCACTGACTTCAAGGTATATACAGAAGGCGCATACTACGCAGCTGTCTGGAATAAGCCAACAAACACTGTCGGTGTCATTCTTAGCGTCTTCTTCTGGCTGGGCCTTGCTGGAATGGGTGTGTATCTTGGTAGAAAATAATTCAGTACTATTACATCATTTGTAACATATCATATACATATATACTACTACTGCCCAAATGTATCATCTAGGGCAACAGCAGCGAGTTGCTGGACATCATGACCACACGCAACCTTGACACACGTCACCTCCTCCTCATGAGCTGGTATGGATACATGCACTGCAGGACCTCTCTTGCACTGTCCAAGGCATGTCGAACTCCGAACATCTACTCGAAGCCCATTAATACGCATGGCATCTTCCTGAAGAGCCTTTAGAACGCGTGTTGACCCACGTTTGCAGCAATGCTTTGATGAACACACAGACAAGACCACATCATGCTGGTCTTCCTCCTGTACATACTTTTGAAGTTTCGCTAAATTCACATCTACATCAGTTTCCCTCCGCACATCACTTTCTATCCGATTATCTACTGCTCTCAAACGCCTACTACTATGACTTCTCTGTGGTTGAGAATGGAAAACACGTGTCTGGACCATTCGTCCACTCGGACCACATGTTGACACGCAAGCCTGGTCCATAGGACCCCTACTCCAATCAAAGCGAATACTGCCACTCATTTTCGTATCTATGCTACACAAAAGTACTAAATAATGCCTCTTCGAGCCCTAGTATGCGGATGTCTTGTGTGAAGCGTGTGTCGTTGGTGGAGGATGATATGACACGCGCCAGGCGTGTGTCGAGCACACGCAAGGCAGACTCTGGCGACAGCCACTCGCACTCCATCCATCGATGCGATCCACAGCCTTTTATCCTTCCCATCGCTCTTGATGACTCACATTTCTATAATTGTAATATTTTTAGATAGGAGAGTACGTGTAGAACACGTAGATACGGCCATCTTCTGAACTCGACCTTGTCGCTCACTGTCACTGCGTGCGTGAGTGAAAGTGGGTGACCGCCAGCAGCAGTAGGAGGTTGTATTCATTGGCAGAGCCACGAACCGACTGGATCGCCTTTAGAGTGTTACTAGTCTTTGTTGATCTATAGAAAAATAGTATAGAACTATCATCATGTCGGAATACTTTTCGATCGCTGCCCTCCTGATTATGTTCAGGGAGGCCCTGGAGGCCTCTGTCATCATTGCAGTACTCTTGCAGATGCTGAACAAGATGCAGATGACAAATCTCAAGCGATGGGTGTGGTTTGGAGCGCTACTAGGAGTTGCTATATCTGTCGTCATAGGTGTTATATTTGTGTTGGTATTTTACCTTGCCAATACCAAGCTCATGAGTGCAGAGGCATCGCTGATATTCAAAGGCTGCATCTGTTGGCTGGCAGCCATTCTCATCACGGTGGTGGCATTCGCCATGCTCAAGTTTTATAATCTGGAGAGAAAATGGAAGAGGAAACTTGAGTCTGAGTTCTCTCGAGAGAAGGCGTCAAAGAATTACAAATGGTCAATGTTTTTGCTTGCCGGGTCAGCAACCTTGAGGGAGGGTATGGAGTCGGTCCTATTCCTGACTGGAACGTCAGCGGGACTTAGTGTCAAGAGTGTCATCATCCCGGGTATCGTTGGTATCATTGCTGGATCTTTACTGGGAGTGATTGTCTATTACTCTGGTCATTCCATCAAGAGTCTGAAATGGTTCTTCATCGTGTCTGCTGGCTTGTTGATGTTCATCGCAGCTGGAATGGTCATCAATGGCACAGCATTCTTTACTGGAGCTGGATTATTCGGTGTATTGTATCCATACGAATGGAGACCATGGTCAAATTTGATTGTCTGGGACGCCACCAGCTGCTGCAACCCAGACACAAATCAGGGCTGGGCATTGTTACGAGCTCTGTTTGGATGGCAGGCATCTCCTACGAATCTTTGCGTCTTGTACTGGGGGCTGTACTGGGTTGTGACCATTCCTCTTCTTGCATGGAAGGCATATAATGGCACCCTGACAGACAAGGTTGAAGCAGGTATCGATGATTTCAAATCCTTTGCACGACACGGTGTGCAGGGTGACTTTGACTCATTCAAAAAGTCTGATGAAAGCTTGGGATTAGATACACAGCCTTCTGAGAAGGAGTCTACCATCAAGTCTGCTTCGGACATGGAGTCTGGGTCTGATAGCAGAGCTGGTTCAGAAGACAATGTTGGGGCAGAGCGATTGTCTGCAGATGACAATAGCTCGTCGTCATTAGACAAGAGTACATCGACAAAGAAGGAAGAGAAAAAGTCATTTGTAGAAAACAGCAAGGCGTGGTGGCATAACACGGTGGACTCTGTCTTCAAGAGACCAAAGGCACCCGTTGCTGCACCGCAGGAACCCAATTAGAATTTTCTCTCATCCATCAAACAATACAACAGTGATTACTAGTTTATGTAATACCAAGCATTGGTACAACAGGAGAACATATACATCCCTGACATTGTTGTGTGGTGAAAACATTTCAGCCTTACACTAACACTGATCAGTGTTAGTGAATCACCGAATTCGGTCGAATGCCACTTTCTACCGAACTGATTGCAGTCGAGGTGTACAGACACAATTGTATCCCCGCATGCGATGTATATCCTTGATCTCATGGCATACTACTCTCATACATTTATTCACCAATGCTTCAAGGCATTGGTAATAGGAAAAGTCTCTCATACATGTTGGTGACTTTTGAGACAGATTCGAAAACGTACCGTCTCGTGAACTGATTCAGATATCACGCTGAAGCACGGTTCTACCACATTATTTGAGTGGAAAAAATTAAAATACAGTATTATTACCCTGAGACAGACTGTCCTGAGGGCCATTGTAGAGTTGTTTTGGTCACATGAAGGTACGGGGGGTTGGGTTTCTTTGAGGAGTCTGGGTTTGACGCACGTTGCCATAACGCCATGGGAATGTGTCTTTAAAAATGGGATATCTTTATATGGGTTGGTGGAATGCTCCAAGGGATGTTCCAGAAATTGCCTTACGGACTCCCGCCAACGTTGGGAGCGGAGTTGGTTTGTTCCGCAAAGCCCTCGAGGGCACCCTCAACACACCTGTTGGGTGAAATAAAGTTTGTTTTGGCATGTGTGTATACCATGGGCGTGCGCACTGATGCGACTTTTTGCAATGCGTGATATGCAGTCTATGGTATCACCTGTTGTTGCTCTGGGAGGTGCACGTGGCATGCATGCATGCTCTTCTCAGAATCAGCTGCGTACCGTAGGTATAGTACGTAAGAAATATACCACTGTTGGAAGAGGTGTTGTTGGGGTAAAAAGGGAATGTCGTTGCTTGGGTTTCACCGGATTGAATTCAACATTGTTGGAGAGGAGGGTGGCTGTGAGGAGCCATGATGGGGACTCGGATGATTTTGAGGTCGAGCAGTCGTACGATTCTGATGATTATGAAGATATGTATCTCTTGGAAAGCATGGCAGAGGCGCCGAGGAATGGTGTTGTGGATGAGGATGGCCAGGCATCGCCTTCGTCTGGACAGCACAGTGGCACTGGAGACGCGACAGGGTTTTTTGCTATTGATGCTGATCAGCCTCAAGGCAAAAGGATCAAAGCACCTATATCAAAAGGTTTCAATCTTTTCCTTCTATTTGGAGCAGCCGTGGACCGATTCGTGTCCAGGATTCAGTATGGCATTTTGGCATCGTTGAGATTTGCCTTGTCCTGCCTGAATGAGTCTCTCAAGCCATTGAGATCTCGTGTTTCGAGATTGGTAGCACGATTCCGGTTGAGTCCTGCAGGAAAGAAACTGAAGCACATAAAACATCAGACGGAAGAGATTAAAAAGGATCTGCCTGATGATACCTGGGGGAAACTGTTGTGGCTTTGGGATAGGCCTCCGGTGCAGAGGCTGCGTCTGACTATTAGTATGGCGAATCTGAGCTTTCGTCTGCCAGCTTTGGTAGCTTTGATAGTAACACAGGGAAGTCTACTGGCGAGTCAGGTTTCTCTTCCAATGTTGGCACCATTGCTTTTGGGTACTGGTATGATGATGAGGTCCATCAAGTCGAATGCTTCTTTTCTGTTCCCTCGAATCGGTCTCCTGGTCGTACTGCTCTGGATTCTTTGGTTTACAAACTCTGTCATTCAAAATACTGTACAATATTTGAAGAAACAAAAGGCACTGGATGACAGGTTGGCTGGTGGTATCATCACCATCACAGAAGTGTCAACCTTGCTTGTTGCCATGGTAGTTTTGTTGTCCATGATTGGTGTGAATGTGTCAGCGTTATTGCTGCCAGCTGGAATCGCCGTTGCAGTTGCGGCAAAGGATTTATCGCACAACTTTTTGGCTGGATTTTTCTTGTTTGTTGTCCAACCATTCAAACTTGGTGATAGAGTTGCCGTCTCTTCTTCTGCACCATCACAAGGACCAGGTGCCATGGGAGCACCCCCTGGTTGGTTTGAAGGGATCTGCGAAAAGGTTGATTTACGGTACACTGTGGTTCGTCAGGGGAGAAGGAAATTGATGATACCGAACTCTGCTTTTCTCACACGGGAATTCATGGTGTTGGATGATATGACCTCCTCTGATCCAAAGTCGAATAATGGTTCCAATGAACAAGTGGAGTTTTTGACAAACGATAATCGTCATGTATGGCAATATATGAACGGGCCTCCGTTCCACCAAGAGTTGGCACAGCAGCAACCAATGTCTCCACAGCCGCAGCCACAGCCACAGCAGCCACCACCACCACCACCACAGCAACCGCAGCAACCGCAACCGCGAGCAAATCAGGGAGATCCCTCTGCACGAGAGTTATTCTATGGCAGAGATCAACCACATTATGTGAACTCAAATCAGATACCATATGACACATCGTATTATCCTCAATCAGCACCACAAACTCCAGTGCATCCTCACAATGCACCAATTGAGGGACAAAACAAGGATGCCATGGGGTCAGGTGGTGCTGTACAGAATTTCCAGGCCTATCAAGCGCCAGAAATGTATAGGAGACCTTACAGCAACCCACAGACATCTCCTCCATATGGATATTGGAATCCTCAGGACAGAAATCCAACAAACTGACATTTTGCTTGACAATAATTATTCTGATTACACATTTGTTTGTTTCTCAATATAATATCATGGTTCTTTCTCAACTTTGACGACAGTGTTGTCTATTTTTGACTCGGTTTTGACAGCTTTGATCATGCCGTATTCCATGAGACCGTCGAAAAATGCTCTATGCATACGCTCCAAGGTGACAATTTCTCTCATCACCTTGTACCATGCCAAGGGACCCTTGAAAATGACAATCCAAGGATCCCATACTCCAACCCAAATTGAATGCCTCCACGAATCAATAGTAGGGGCTGTCCAATCAGAAATCACAATATCATCCAGCTGCCCAGTGGATTGGCAAATTCTACCGTATTCCTCTTTGCTAACAAAATATGGATGTGCCCACTCATCGTACAAAAACTGCAATCTATCCTTATCCTCCTCACTTAATGGGTTTTCCTCCGTCTCATCACGTTGACACCACGTTGCAATAGCGAGCGTGCCACCAGGCTTGAGGACACGCATCATCTCCTCCACATAGGCCTTCTTGTCAGGCATGTGCTCACCAGATTCACATGCCCACACAAAATCAAAGCTATTATCAGGATAGTCCATAGCAAGAGCATCCATTACTTTGAACTCTACATTATTGATGTTTCTTTCTTTGGCAAGCTCGGTACCCCTCCTGACCTGGTTTCTCGACAAGGTGATGCCAGTGATTTGTGCATTGGGAAAATACTTTGCCAAATGCCTTGAAGTGCCCCCAATGCCACATCCAACATCAAGGATTGTCTTTGGATCCTTGCAACCACTCCATTCCAACATTTTATCAATAAAGGTGTATTTGGCCTCGATGAAATCTCTCTTTTTGTATCCAGCCTCCCTCTCTGCTTTTGTGTAATATCCCAGGTGAATGTGTTCACCCCAATAATACTCCAAAATGCCATCCTCGGTCCAAGAGTCATACTCATCTCCTACATTTTGATTATACGTACGAGACGGAGTATCGAACGTCTTCTTGACCGCATATCCCCCGAGCACCAGTCCTCCCAGAATCAGGGACAGAGTAGGCAAGGACAGTCCACCCACTTGAACGTCGTCATTATTCACTACTGGGGCTGCTTCCGCGATCTCAGCCATACAGTTATCATGGTATGTCATTGTTTCAATGGTAGATGTCACACATTCCGCATGGAATGTATCTCCGACAACTGCTGTGGCCTGTATACCTCTTGACGACAGAAAGCCACGCCCTCCAGCCACACGTGCATTGGAGAGGAACACCCCCGCATTGCGCCTAGATTGAAGTCCATTAAATTTTCCCGATGCGATCTTGTAATTGGAGGCCAGCATCGTGTATCTGATACGCACAGGAGAAGTTGCCTTGAGTGGAACCACACAGAGTTGTGGCTGCAGAATTCGATTGGATTCTCCCGAATCAAACACAAATAAATGAATATATTTCAAACGTTTACAATGGGAGATATTTCAGTCTTTCTTTCGGAGGGAAAATCCTTGTGATGGTGGCATCGAGTCTTCCTCCGTCTGAGAATGCCCATCATTATTGTTCTTGTCTTCTTTCACTTGCGTCGGCTCGCTTGGATCTGCAGTATTTACCACAGCCGTGGCATCTGCCTTGACGATATTCTTGTAAATGTTCATCGCCTGTGCCACCATCGAGGCCGGATCATGTCCAGAGGATGGCAACAACATGGTTGTGCTTTCCTTTGCCACCTTGCCAAATGCATCAAGATACTGCTCAGCCACCCTGAGAGAAACAGCTTCAGACCCCCCAGTCGACCGAATACTCTCTGCTAACTCTCGAATACCTCTTGCAGTTGCCTCCGACTTTCTAAAAATAGCCTCTGCTTCACCCTGAGCTCTGTTCACCTGATCCTCCCGAGATCCCTCAGATTCCAAAATCTGCGCCCTTTTCTTTCGCTCCGCCTCTGCTTGCAGCTCCATAGCTGTCCTAACTGCTGGAGGAGGAAGAATATCGCGAATCTCATATCGAAGAACCTCAAGCCCCCATGCCGCTGCAGCCGGCTGAATGCTCTCAACAATGCCCTGATTCAAGGCATCACGCTCTGCAAACACAGCATCCAGCGAAATCTTTCCCAGCTCGCTCCTCATTGTCGTTTGAGCCAACTGTGTCACAGCAAACATGGCATTTTCCACTCCATAACTAGCCAAGTAGGCATCCACAACCTTTACATACAACACCCCATCAATCGTCAAACTCACATTATCCTTTGTGATCGCCGTCTGATTCGGAACGGGTATCGTTGTTTCCTTCAAACTATGAGCATACGAAATTCTATCCACTACTGGGATCAACACATGAAGGCCTGGAGTCAATGTTCTACTATATTTCCCAAAACGCTCCACAACAAATGCAGTCTGTTGGGGCACAATCCTCAGAATCGTATTCGTTGGAGTGCTCTTTGGAGCAAATGGAGACTCTGGATCGTACAAGCTTGCAGCAAACGATCTCACACTCGACCCTGAGTAGGCACGGCGACCTTGAACCCCTGCCAGGTGAGTTGCCCGGGCCCTGCCTGCACCCGTTGATGTTACAAGAGGGCCACGACTACTACGCTGATCAGATAAATAAGGCACAGATATATTAGATGCAATACTAGAAATCTGATTCGAATAGGATTTGGATGAAACATAGCTGGATAAAGAGGGTACCTCGAGCACTTGTGGACAGACACTCATGGAGACCATCCCACACAAGTGCCTTCCCTTCCGCTGATCCCGGGATACCCTGAACATTGTAAATGGTATTCGTGTGATTTTTTTGATATATGTATTGGTTTAGGTTTGACCCAGACTGTCCTGCATGAACACGCCGAGTTCTCTTTTTCTATCTAAATCAGTATTAAGGAAGGTCTCCATGCCGTATTCTTTTCAGGGCCATAGGCTGCGACAATTCCCCTGTTATACAATACTAAGCATATTATTATGGCGATAATAAAGTCCAGGCACCCTGTGGGGGTGCTGTCGTGGTATCACGTCGTGTTGGTGCTGGGGATGTTGGTTGGATCAGCACTGGGTGGAAAACACAAGTTCGAAAAGGATCAAAAGATTATTTTATGGGCTAATAAAGGTACGAATTAAGTAATATGAGTGATTGGATGGACTGAAGAGGCGAGGTTGAGTGCTGCAAGAATACGACTGAGGAACTACTCGAGTGGCGTGATTGTGCTTGCAGTTGGTCCATTTTCAAGTCCCACTGAGACGTACCAGTACTTTGATCTTCCATTCTGTCAGCCAAAGACAAAGGATAACAAGCCATTGACGCTGGGGGAGGTGGTTGATGGGAATAGAATGATTGCCACACAGTATGATGTTTCGTTTCGAGTGGACAAGGAGAAGATGTCATTGTGTAAGCGCAAGCTGTCTTCTGACGATTTGGCTGCGTTCCGCAAGGCTGTGTCTAAAGATTATTACTTTCAATTCGTGTTTGATGATCTCCCTGTGTGGGGGTATGTTGGAAAGACTGAGAAGGATGCCAATGGGAATATTCAGAAAATTCTCCTCTTTACCCATTTCAACTTTGACCTTGCCTACAACGACGACAGGGTGATTGAGATTAACATATCGACCGATCCAACAAAGGTGGCGGATATTTCAGAAGGGGCGCAGGAAGCGAATGTAGAGTTCACCTACTCTGTTTCATGGAAGGAGACACATGTCAAATTCTCCCAGAGAATGGACAAGTACAGAAAGTATCAATTCTTGAAGCATCATTTGGATATCCATTGGTTTTCCATCATCAACTCATTTGTGACAGTCATGTTGTTGACTGGATTCCTGGCCACTATTTTCATGAGAGTCTTGAAGAAGGACTTTCTCAAGTATGCTGTGGATGAGGAGGAGGTTGAGGATATGGAAGAGAGTGGATGGAAGTTTGTTCATGGGGATGTGTTCCGATTTCCTATCCACAAGTCGTTGTTCTGTGCATTTGCTGGAACTGGTTTACAGGTTTTGGTGTTGACATTCTTCGTGTTTGGTCTGGCATTGATAGGAACATTCTATCCATACAACAGAGGGGCCATGTTCACAGCCCTGATTGTTCTGTATGCCCTGACAGCTGGATGCGCTGGATACACGTCTGCGTCGTACTTTAAACAGATGGAGGGTAAGAAATGGGTGAGGAATCTGCTGCTGACGATTGGTGTGTTCTGTGGCCCATTGCTTGTTGTCTTTGCATTCAACAACTCTGTTGCATGGGTGTATGGCTCAACAGCAGCACTTCCTGTTGGCACAATTATCATCATGATTCTCATCTGGCTCCTCGTATCTGCCCCATTGACAATCGTCGGTGGTGTCTTGGGAAAAAATGCCAAGGTCGACTTTGCAGCGCCATGTAGAACAAACAAATACCCAAGGGAAATTCCAGATCTTCCTTGGTACAGGTCCACCATCCCGCAGGTGATCATGGCTGGATTCCTTCCATTTTCAGCCATTTATATTGAATTATACTACATCTTCGCCTCAATATGGAGCTTGAAAGTATACACGCTGTACTCTATTCTGTTCATCGTGTTTTGCATTCTCCTCGTCGTGACGGCATTTGTGACCATTGCATTGACCTACTTCCAGCTCACTGCAGAAGATCATCGTTGGTGGTGGAGATCATACATGTGTGGAGGGTCGACTGGTTTGTTCGTATATGGATACGCGATATACTACTTTTACGCCAAATCAGATATGAGTGGTTTCATGCAGACAGCATTCTACTTTGGTTACAACTTTATTGTATGCTATGCCTTGTTCCTGCTCCTTGGATTTGTAGGATGGAGAGCATCCCTTGCATTTGTTAGACGAATCTACAGAGCCATCAAGTGCGAATAAGACAATGTTTATTTTAGATTTATATATATATAGAAGTATAGATGGATTGAGTCGTGTAATCGTACACTGCCCTGGCATTTATCCATAACACCGAACAGGGTCTGTGCAGTTCTTTGCCGCACTCTGAGGTCTTCCAAACCTGCCACCCTTCTCCAAATACTGCTGATGATAGTCTTCCGCGGAATTATACTTGTCAACCATATCCACCTCTGTCACAATCTGTCCACTAAATTTGGGCTGCAGATCCTCAATCACACGCTCTGCAACCTGCTTCTGCTCCTCACCGGTGACATAGATGCCAGATCTATACTGCGTCCCAACATCATTCCCTTGACGATCCAACGTCGTTGGATCATGAAAATCAAAGAAACGAGTCACAAGATCCTCGAAGGAAATAGTACCCTCATCATACCTGACACGCACGACTTCATTATGCCCAGTCTGACCAGAACACACATCCTCATACGTAACCCCATCCACATGACCATTGGAGTACCCTACTTCAGTATCAAGTACCCCTGGAACCCTTTGAAACTTCAATTCCACTCCCCAGAAACATCCACCACCAAAGAAGGCCTCGTGAATCCTCTCCTTTGGAGACATGGACAACAACTCCACCTCATATGCAACATCCCTTCCAGCCAAGGGATGATTGGCATCAATTGTAAAACTCTCCTCATCTTCCTCCGTCACCACAGCCGTCATACCATTCTGGAGACCCACCTGTATCCCCACCTTGACCCCTTCTGGCGCCTGACTCTTCTGCAGCTTGGCCATCATATTCGAAAGCCTCTCCCCATACGCCTTGTCCGGTGTCACCACAGCCTGCCGAACGTCCCCAACCTTCATACCAACCACTAACTCTTCCAAACCCTTCACAACCTTTCCATCATCCACAATAAACTGGAGAGGCTTCTCCTCAGGAACCCGACTGTTCCTCACAACCACCTGCTCATCCCCTTGCTGCACTTGCTCCACATAATGCACCTCCACAGCATCCCCATGTTCCACCGCACGGCCATCCTGACTACGACATATATGTGTACTAGATGAATAATACGTGGACAGATGCATACGACGCCCAATACTGCGAGCAAGCCGTGGTGCTACAACCAGTCCACCAGGTCCCCTACCACAACCAGTCATCATCCAATGCTGCATCATCTCTCCGTCTATCCTTTCGTCGTAATGTATATGAAACGGTAATCGATTGATATACCAATAATAATTCCTTGCTCAAAGGCCAGATTGGATTCAGTCATTCGAATGCAGAGATATCGATCAATGTTTTGAATTCCGAATGAAGGAAGATTCCTGTTCCCAACAATCATTCCGTGGCATAGAAAACCTCCCAGGCTACTCGCCCAGTACTTATTGGTCATATAGACATGAAGGAGCAGCCGTTGTAGTCATTGAGACACCCGAGTCAAAGTTTGTACACACACGGTACCCATGCCCAGGGGTGAAACGTTCAGTGTCCAAGTGGCACCTGAGAATGGACAACCGTACACAGTTATGTTGGAAATAGGTATGGAAGGGGTGGATATCAGGAATAGCGAAGGGTCTATGAGTCTTATGAAGATTCCGTTGGAGACGATTTCGAGATGGTCCATGCGAGGGAGTCGCTTGTTATTGTTCACCAAGAATAGCAGGGTGCGTGTGAATGGTATTTTTTAATTACTATGAGGCTGTCGAAGAAACGATGACTTCGGGTGTCCGGTGGTGTAGGGAGAGGAACATATTGTGACTGTGGTTGGGAGTCAGTATACTATTCGCTCAGTCTTGGATACTCTGACGAGTTGCTGTATGCAAATGGCTGAGATACTAGAGAACGAGGAGGAGCAGAGTAGGAGGAGGGAGCCTGTCAAGGTGGAGTTACCGTCGTCTGATCAGGTGGTGTTTTGGTCAGAGCCAGAGAAGAGTGGATGGATGCATTCGCAGGGGGAGCATATCAAGACGTGGAGGAAGCGATGGTTTATACTCAAGGATGGGTATTTGTTCAGATTTTCGAGCCCTGATGTGGACTCAAAGTCTGTTCCTCGGGGTGTTGTGGATTTGTCACAGGTGTCTCATGTGGGGGATGGGCACGAGGGGACTGGGAGGGAGAATTCGATTTGTCTGTCTGGTGTGGGTGGAAACACGTACTTTTTTGTTGATAGCGAGACTGCTCAGGTGGAGTGGATTTCAGCGTTGGATAATGCGGTGTCTAGGATTGTGAAGAAGATTGCTGGGGTGGAGGAGACGCCAGTGAATCATTGTTTGACTGATCAGTTGGAGGAGAGGTATTCTCGAGCGGCTGAGAGGAATACAAAAAAGATTGCTCGAGCGTATCGTGGAGATGAAGGTATGGTGAATATTATGAATTATTCGCAGCAGAGACAGGAGCCAGAAATGATACAGATTGATTATGGAAGTATTGCTGGAGGGAGACAAGCGCCTCAAGCAGCCCCGCCATCATCATCATCAGCGTCGCCATTGTATGGCGATGCTCAACCCTCTGGACATGGGTATGATACTGCGCATGTATACACACCTGCTCCTTCTCCTTCAGTTGCATATGGCAATGGTGGCACACAGTACCAGGCTCCCATGCCACAACAGCAGCATACCAATACTACTACGAATGCATATCAACAACAGCAGTATACTGCATCACATGACCTCATGGATTTTGCTACAGCCCCTCCACAGTCACCAGAGATTCCTCAATGGGAAGTGCATTATACTGAAGATGGGAGACCGTATTATTACAATAGGACGACTGGAGAAACGACATGGGAACCACAGCCATCGTAGTGTATCAATTTTATTGGTATATATCATGTGTAAAACAATCAGGATGGCTGTATCTATAGAATGGTGAAACATCTTTTTGAACGGTCGCTGAGGGATGAAACGAACGAAACACCCTTGGTCTCGAAGGTGTCGATTATGGATGACCCGAATGGCATTTTGTATATCCTTATATTCCATAGTCATATGGATGCGGGACTGGGTGTCGAATGCCTCTGTGCACGAGGAAAAGGATACAGGAGACACTGGTGCTTCCATTCTGAAGGAGCTTGAATGCTTTGATCTACTCCATGATACAGGGTGTATTGGATTGAGGACGAGATGGACACTGAGTAATGCCAGAGGGAATGGTAATGTGTCTATTGAGATTGGACAGGAGAGGAGTAGAGGGCCCATGGTGGTGCATTCATTGCTTTTTGAAAATGGTGTTGTGGAGAATCCTGCGTATGGATGGAACGAGGTGGAGGATGCGTGGGTGAAGGAGGATGTATGGACGTTTGAGGTTGAGTTTGAATTGCCTCCATCTGATGGTGGGGAGGATCATACGGATATTGTCTTGTCCATGGAGAGTATTGATACGTGTAGTACAATAGAGGTGGATGGGGTGTTCCTGAGGAATACGTCCAATATGCATCGAACGTACTATATTCAGGATACGGCGCTTTTGAGGTTACTTCAATCGCAAGAAGAAGAGGATCGGCCGAGCGGTGTCCATACGCTGTCCATCACATTGTATTCTGCAGCAGCAGTGACGAGGGAGATAAAGAAGAAACTGCCCTATCCAGTACCGCATACCATGCATGAGATACGTGCAGGTCACTATAATTTGGCTCGAAAGTCTGCTGTTGACTTTGGGTGGGATTTTGCGCCTGCATTTGTTCCAGCGGGGCTGCTTGGTCCACTCAGGTTTGCCAAAGTTCATTCCATGTGCCATGTTTTGATGGAGCAGGCTGTCATTCGGCAGGATCATGTGAAGGATCCTGGGTCTGTTTTATTGGACATTGATGTCTGGTTTCGCTCGAATATTGATATGGGTGGGGTGTGTGGTTCCCTGAGTGTTGATGTTGTTGCTCCAGGAGAGGGTGGTGGTCAGAGACCAGTCGCTCATGGTACTATAGACTTGGAAGGCTGTCGTATGATATGTGCTGGCGATGAATATACGAATTTGTCTTCAAAGCATACATATGATTGTCTATGGAAGTGCCCGGGTCCTCGGGTAGCAATACAGCATCCCATACTCTGGAGGACTTGGGATCAGGGCAGTCCAGAGAGGAAACAACAGCCACTGTACTCTGTCCATGTCCAATTTAAGCAGAACGGATGTACTCCTGATAGTGTTGATACTATTTTGTGTCCTATAGAAGATAAAAAAGTCAAGATTGGATTGAGATCGTTTTCTTTGGTACGAAGACTGCTGGGAAAGGGTGAGTCATTCTTTTTCAAACTGAATGGGGAAAAGATCTACTCAAAGGGCTCCAATCTGGTTCCTCTCAATATATTTAGAGACCAGATACGTGAAGGAGATATTGAAAAATTGATATGGTCTGCCAAGAATGCGCATTTTAATACAATCCGTGTTTGGGGAGGAGGAGATTACCTGCCAGATGCATTCTATGATCAGGCAGATGAGGCTGGCATTCTCATATGGCAAGAGTTTGCGTTTGCCTGTGCTTTGTATCCCGTGAGTGAGGAGTTTCTCGCTGATGTGTCTATCGAAATTCAACAGCAAACCCTGAGAATAGTGAATCACCCGTCGGTCGTGCTGTATGGGTTTAATAATGAGAATGAAAATGCATTCGAGTGGTTTGACGAATCCATCATGAACTCTCGTCTCTACGCTATCGATTATCACATTTTATTTATTCAAACGATACGAAAGGTGTTGCTTCGTATTAATTCTCAGGTACAGTATGTGGATTCATCTCCCTCTAATGGCATCATGCGGACTGATCCAGCATTTTACACAAAGAGGTGGGGAGATGTCATGGATGAAGCATACGGTGATGTTCATTTCTACGAGTATGGACGGAATTTGATCAATCATCTGGATGTGTTTCCCAAGGCTAGATTTATATCCGAGTTTGGCTTTATGAGCCTTCCATCGTGGCGAACGTACAAGAACTATGTTCCCCAGGAGCACTTGGCAGACATGCTCACCTTTAGGACCAGGCGTCACAACGGCCTAGGAGAACTCTCTGAACAAATGAAGTATCATTTTTTCCCAGACTCGTGTGTTACAGAAAAGGAATCATCCGTCATCGACACACTTGACTGGGCGAATTTCCATGACTTTGTGTATCTGACGCAGCTGCAGCAAGGCCTCATCTACAGGAGTGCAGCAGCAGCGTGGAGGAGAGCCATACAACCGAACGCCACAATGGGATTTTTATACTGGCAATTTGCGGATATAGGAGGCTGGTCTGGACCATCATGGAGCTCATTAGATTCAGACTTTGGATGGAAAGTGTCACATTACTTTGTCAGAGACTTTTTTGCTCCCATTGCCTTTGTTGTTGAGCATGCAGCTGACCACGTTGATATATTTATCTCCAGTCATGACAGGAATTCCAGACAAGTACGCATAAAGGTAGATATAGTACCCTATAATGCGTTGCATCCTACTGATGCTCAAAACAGCTGCGATGCATCAGTCAATGTGGAGCCACATGCCTTTGATCACATCTGCAGAGTGCCCATCCAGGATGCACCAGCATCATTCATCCTCGCAAGCCTGCAGGGAACAGATCCACCACTTCAATATGTGTCATTTCTAGAAGAACCTAAAAGATCGGCGCTGAAGTACAACCTCTCGGTGGCAATCGAAAGCGTGGATGTCTCAGAAGCAAATCCAGGCATGTGTCCACATCACACCCACCTGGCCATGATCAAGGTATCCAGCACTGCAGTGGCTCTTTTCGTCACGTTGGAATCGACATCGGACGATGTCCATTTTGTTGACAATGCAGTGACGATCCTCCCATGGAAGGCGCAAACATTCAGAGCGTGCACCAATAATAGCAGCAGTATTGATGTGAGATCTGTCACAATCAGGTACCTGCAGCATTCCATTCAAACGATCTGCCCCGTGACAATGCCTGCCACATAATTTAATTCTTAATAGAAACAAATGGTTATATAGACCCATTAAATGCAATATCAATGACAAATTGACGACCGAGTCGAAGAATCAAGCATGGTTGATTACAGCACGAGTGATACCTTGCAACGTCGTCGAAGTGAGCTACGCCAAGCAGTATATGATTGTCGAACCAGAAAATTGTCTGAAGCATCCAGATGGGCGAGTTTACAGCTACAAGGAATGAAAAAGCCGGAAGTTTCCGACCTGCCTGCAAACCGTTCGTTTTCCAGTACTATGGAGCAGCGCGTAGATCTCAGCGATGCCTATGACGTTGCAATAAGTTATTTCGATAGTAGGGTGCGTGGGATGAGTGAATCAATCCATGGGTGATGACATGCGTCTTATTCAGTGGTACGTTGCAGGAATATCGTTCAGCCATGCTGGTATTGGAGCCCCTTGTCACGGCACACGAAGACTGTCCGAGTGAGATCAAATTTCTGTACTACTACTCCTACTACCTCAAAGTGCAGAGATTCAAAGCGCACAAGAAGGCCAAGCCAGGCATGTTGGTTGGCAACCTGATGCTTGCAGAGTCTGATTTAACACAGATACGAACGAATTTAGAAAAACAAGTGGAGCGATTGGATGGATTTTTACTATATATATTAGGCCTTGTCTTGATAGATCAGGATCACATGGAAAAGGCTCGAGAGGTTCTCGTAAGATCTGTAGAATTGTACCCATGCAACTGGTCTGCATGGAAGGCTCTTGGAACAGCCTGCCCAGACCAGCATACAGCAGGCTCGTTGGCACTCCCGGATCATTTCATGGCAAAATTCTTCAGAGCGCATGTACTGGTCGAGTTTCATCAACCGGAGCAGAGTATGGAAATTCTCCAAGAGCTCGATGGCGATTTTCCAGAGAGCATGGCCACCATTGCCACCACAGCAATGGCACACAATCACATGCATGACTACGAAATGGCACAAGAGCTCTTCGAAAAATTATTAGAGAAAAACCCAAACATTATAGACTACATGGATGTGTATTCAAACATACTCTATGTGAAGGAAGATAGCATGTCGCTGATGCTCTTGGCACGCAGGCTAGCAGATGAAGACCCCTACCGCCCAGAAACATGCTGTGTTATAGGTAATTATTATTCATTCAGAGGTCAGCATGACAAGGCGGTGATATACTTTCAACGAGCTTTGAAAATAAATCAAAATTATCTCCCCGCGTGGACGTTGATGGGGCACGAATTCGTGGAATTGAAAAACCCACCTGCTGCAATTGAAGCATACAGAAAGGCAGTCGCCATCAACCCAAGCGATTATAGAGCATGGTATGGTCTCGGCCAGACATATGAATTAGTGAATATGCCGTATTATGCGATACATTATTACAGTAAAGCTGTGGCTCTGAGGCCAAAGGATGCTCGCATGTGGAACGCCATTGGCCACTGCTATGGTTCAAATGCAGTCTCACAGATTGAATCAGCCATCCGATGCTTTGAACGAGCTTTACCGTATGATAAAGAGTGCGTCGCTCTTCGCCAGCTTGCATATCATCATAAAACGCTCGGTGAGACGAATAAACAGCATTACGATCAAGCAGCCAAATATTATCAGATGATTTGGGAGCAATCTCAGGAGCAGGGTGAAACACCCAGATCAGATGCCACAGAGGCGCTCAATTTCCTCGCAGAATATCATAAAAGTTCTGGTGACTTGCACACAAGTCACGAATACTTTACAAAACTTTTGGACTTTGGGCATCTTGAGCATAGAGAGGGAGCCAAGGCATCCCTCCGAGAGTTGCAAGACATGCTTGGCATGGGCTCGGCACTCTCTCCATCACAAAGCCCAAGAGACATGGTACACTCTCCGGGAGGCTCAGCACCCAGATAGACAGAAATCCATTGTATGTAAGCGACTGTAATATACTTATGATGATGTAGGCGCAGTCGATTGAAATCCTTTCAAGACATGCTTCACAAGCGTGGAAACATCCGCCCGACTCTTTACAGGTACTCCCAGGCACAAGACGATTGGCATACTAGCCCCATGGGCTTCCATCGCTTCCACAATCATCCTCGCACAGAGCTCTGGCATCTCATCATTTCTATTCCCTAGTACCATGCGAGTGTCGTAGGTTAAACCACCACGCAGAGAAGTATGCTTCTGAGCTTGAACGATCGACCCAAATGTCCCCCTGCTCGAGACCACCACCAAGGCCCTATTCGAATATCGAGCCACAAGGATATACCAGGTAGTTCCATCCACATCCACATGTGTTTCATAGGTCTGTTTATCCAGCGTTGGACAGCCAGGAATGACCTGAGGTGGTTGGCTCGGAGTATCTTCACACAGTCGCAGCCCTGCGATAGACTCGCTCATTGCTCCCCTCTCGCTGTGTATGACGAATGAAATTATTATTTAGAAATTTGCCTACTTAATAATAGGGTGTGTGACGCCATTGTACAATGGCCGAGACAAAGATATCCATCTTCCTTGTGTTTGAATTTGAAATGGACGGATTTTGGCTACCAACAGAGATCCCAGAGATCTATGCAACGTGACGTAAGACACCCATCTCTACATCTACCGGATAGTACAATGCTTGGGTACTGCTACTGGCACAATCACGTGGGACCATGGGAATGGGACCATGGGAATGGCATCATGGGAGTCCCAGGTTGCATGGGACAATCGACATCGTATTGCCCATACCGACTGAATTTCCAGATTGCGCTGGCTTAAACTAGAGAGAGTCAATAATGCGATGGAAAATTATTGATGAAATCGAAGCGGACTTGGATGACGATTTAAGAGCATTTCGTATAGTGCGTCACCCAGGTGGCCTTTGAGACAAGAGACCGCGACGATAGTCATGTCTGAAGCACCGGCTTCGCCACCAAAGATAGACAAAGATGACACTTCAAAGAAATCGGGTCATATATCGACGCGAGAGAAGAGATTTACAGATCTAAAGGTGCGTAGGTCCTGCATGAGTGGGTCCATGCATGCTATAGTGGTATTTCAAGAGTTCTACCACCATGTTGTATACTATCATGTTGCAGTTGGAAATTCCATCACCGGATATCGATAGAATTGCTTCGATTTCAATGTCTGCCTCGGGAAGCTCTGGGTCTTCCAAACTGCTCCGAGTTGATGAGCGACTGCATCGATGGTTGGAGGAAGAGGCCCTGCAGGTGTCGTCACCAAAGGGTACATCCAAGGTCGCTGCGGGGCAGTCGATGAGGCTGCATGCAAAGCTTCTCGTTTCGAATAGTGCAGCGGGATCTATTATTGGAAAGGTTGGGGTGAATATTCATCAGACGCAGTTACAGACTGGAGCCAAGGTGCAACTGTCCAAGGCCAATCAATACTTTCCAGGGACTATAGAGAGAACACTGCTGGTCAAAGGGAATCTGAGCCAGATTATTTCAGCATTATATTCGATCTATGTTCGTCTCATAGATGAGAATGCTGCTCCTATTTTAAGGGAGGAGGAAGAGGAGGAAAAAGTTGGTGATGAAGGGGCTGTGGGAGAAGCAGAGGGCAGAGCTGTGCCAGGCAAGGCAGAGGAACCCAAGGGTGGTCAGGATATTTTGCATCGGGTGGCATCATCGCATCTTCAGGTGAAGATGCTAGTTCCAGATGAATTGTGTGGTATTATTGTTGGGAAATCTGGGTCGACGATAAAGTGGTGTGCAGAAACCACGAATACATCAATCAGGGTGCTAACCAGGAACCCATCTGTGTCTGGGACACTGACGCATAAAATAGTTACTTTAAGGGGGCATTTGGTCGATATTTTGAAAGCGATTGCGGTATTCTTATTAAAACAGGCTGACGATCCAGAATTTACATCATACGGGCATATTCCAAGGACCTATGTTCGTGCTGGGTTTGGAAGCGAGTGGAGCGGTGTGGTGCCATTTGCTCCTCAGTATCCATATGCTACGTACCCTGCTGCAGTTCCATATTCTCCAGCTGCATCACCTTTTACATCCATGGCATTTCCGATTATTCCACAACATCAGCCTATCGTGGTTCGCAATTTTATTCAGTATGCTCACTACATACAACAAATGACTGGAGTGTTTATGAAACTTGAGCCATCACCTGAAGAAGGGAGGTTGATAGTTCGTTTCCAAGGACCACAGGAGCAGATCAACCAAGCGAAAGGATTGTTGTCACAATTACTGTCATGTAGCACGGATATTCCGGGAACTTTTGAGCAGCCACGCTTCTCGTTGTAGCATTGATGAATTGATGCCATTGAAAACTGATGAGAGGAATTGCAACACTAGGAACATACATTACACAAGAACAGTGATCATATATCTGTATGTCAAGAATATTATTAATATGTATTTTCAGCTTTCAAAATATTCAATAGTTCGTCATGCTTTTCCCAAAATATCACTTTTGCATTTATTTTCTCTTGTGCATTGAGGATGAGTTTCTCAAGGGAAAAACCTTTCCTAACCAAAACAATATCGTTTCTTCCAAGTGCCAAGGCTGGACAAAAATCATTTGCTCCATCCCCAACAAAAATGACCCGTTTTGCTTTCCTCTTCCTACTTGCTCTCATTGTGGCAAGTTCTCTGCCCTTGCACAGGTTTTCTGGGCAGTGGGGACACCCATGGTGGCCACTACTCTTGTAATCATGTTTTGGTGAAACCACTAATTTGTGGTTTGTCTTTTCTGCTGGATCTGCAATCTTGTCGCCAAAAAACCATTCATTGCTTGCAGAGTCCTGGGATACCGTCTGTTCACTACGCTCAAATGCTGCAGGATTCGTCACAATCTCCGTGAAACAGGATTTGATCTTTGCAGCAGACAGAATATGGTTGATGAATATGGTGTTGCAGTCAGACAATACTCGGCATTCAATGCCACTGCCAACACACCATCGAATGGCAAGAATGGATCCTTTGGGCACCTCTGCTCCCATTCCTCGAAGAACATTTATAATCTTGTCACGAGACACTCCTCGCCTATGCATTTCTGATAGTACAGTATTTGTCAAAGGAATAAAATTGGCAGGGGATTCGACAGAGCTCAACAGAGACGTCAACTCTGGTGAGATTTCATCTGTCAATCGCTCTCCTGCATCCCAGTCTGTTATTGTTTTGTCAAAGTCCATCACAAGCATCATCTCGGAGGGCAAAATATGCGAATATATTTCTCCTGCAGTATCGTTTGGCGACGGAAGAATAGTGGATGCACTTCTCTGTAAAGAGACAGTGGCTTCTTTGGCTTGAGCCATCTCAAGAGTTGGGTCCAGCCCTTGGAGCTGGAACCAATGTCGCATGTTGAATCTGCGCCGCAACGCCAGGGGAATGTTCTTCTCTTTCATCAATGAAAAAATAAGTGGCTCGACTGCCTCAAGAAGAAGGCGATCATCAACGTCACCACGAAACTGTAGCACTGGAATTCCGAGATCTGGCTGCCTGAAAAATGCCAGTGGCGTATCATCTACAAGAATGCACTTGTTAATATCTCTCCCAAGCTTTGACATATCTTTAACGCAAGGATATACTTCAGAATGTGTTGTGGCTGGCCTATAGAGCCTGTACGCAAAAACCTTTCCATATCTCCTTTCTATCTCGTCCAAAATCGGAGCGGCATAATCCTCCAACCCAGCTGTGAACAGAACAACTTCACACAAGCACGCAGCCCGTCTCAAAAAGTCCCCCAGACCTGGTCTCTCAACAACAAACACACCCCCAGGGTTGAGCTTCCCCCCTTGTCCAACAACATACGACACTGCAGAATCTGGAAGTCGCGGTGCCCTCTTTGGGGTAAATGTTGTCACAAGCGTCCCATCCAAATCCAGACACAAAGTCAGCTTGTTTCTATACTCTGGAAGCTGTGGCGGAAGCAAGTACGATTTCTCAAAAACATCCATTGGAACTGTCAATGATGCCTCGGCATCCTTCTGCCGAGACTCAAGCTGAAGAAGGTACTTTTCTAGATGCATGTCCACCACCAATCTATCCAAATTCAACAACTCTTCCCTCCTACATGATGGACAGTTGAATGTCGCGACAGAACTTGCTTCATCATCTGAACAATCCCACACTGCCTTTTCATTCTTGTCCACATCATCATGAGAATGATGATGCTCCTGCCTCCTCACCACGCTACACAGAGAGACCAGGCAGCCCCAACAATATATATGACTGCATGTCAGCACAACTGGACTCTTCAAAAGATTCAAACAAATAGCGCAGGAATATTCTTCCATGGCCTTGTCCACACTCATGGCCTCCATCCCAGGCATGCCCTTCTCCACCACATCCAACCTGGTCTTCATGCTCGCCAACTTGAGGGACGTGAAGAAATGCTGCGTCGCCAGAAACTGAATCGGCTTCATCTTCTGAACAACAGAGTCATCCATCGCTATCGACATCATATGCCTATTTCTCTTCTTCACAGCTTTGACTACTGCAATGTAATTCAACAACACAAACTTGTTCAAGTCATGGACATCACTCTTGAGCTCTCGAAACGTATCCAACAGCTCCTTTTCAATAGATTCAGACACATGAGATCCCTTCATACTCTTCCCCTTCTCCAGAAACGTCCCCATCCGATACTCTAGAAAAGATTCCTGAGCATTGTAAAATGCATCAACCTTGTCCAGCTCAGAGGAGAGAACACGACGGAATTCAGCACTCCCCAAGTCCCCCTCACTAATATCCTTTTTTATCGCTTTCTTCAATGCTTTATAGTCGACATACGACTCCAGCCAACGGCGTTCAGCCTCAGCCTCCAGGCGTTTGCCGAATTTCATCCCTAACGTCGTCTACTGGGTATCCTACGACGGCGCCGACTGATAAGACTCTACAATGGATCCTTCGAATATTAAATAATGAAATATAAATATAGAATGGTTTATTATGCCAGGGAATGCGAGGCATTGCGAGGGTATCTTTGACCACAACCCTACCAGGAATCTGCCGTCGTTGAAAAGGAATATACCCTTGGAGGGTTTTCCCATGGTCCAGGAGGCGCGGCGATGGAGGAATCTTCCATGATGATGTTCCACCACGACTGGCATGTACCCATTTTGAAATTTTACCTGCAATGCATATAGTAGTTGGATAGGCTGTGAGATACAGAAACATTGTATTGGCGATGCCTTTTGTGTCACAGGTGATGTGGCTCCTCAGACATCCAAGGAAGGTTGGTACCGCATCAGCTCTCAAGCCTGCGCAGGCGAAAGCTCTAGATCGGGCACTGCGAATGTTTATGAGAAACGCCCTGATATGGAAATTTCAATCATTGGAGCACTGTATCATATAAAAAAGGCAAAAAAGGGTGCCTCAAAAGTGCCTCGGACTGCAGCCTTGACTGCGCCATGAGCACAACTGCCGGTTGACCATACATGCCGATGTATCCATGGCAGCAAATGGCGAGAAACAACAAGGTTTCAGCGCCATTCCGCCATAATCGGGACTCTCGTATGGCAACCTGTGGGCAGCGTTGGGTAGGTTCGTCCTGCACAGGGCAGGTTACCCAGCAGACACCACGGCCTGTGCACGTCGGCAACTTTCGTCACTGGCAATGAGACATCATGGTATGTATACAAAGCGCTCAGTGGAAGAAGAAGTCGTTTTTGGTGAAAATTCTAATCACGGCGAATGCCATCAGAAACAGCCTCAAAAGTTATCTTCATAGCGCAACACGAAGAGGGAATGCTCACCTGGATCCTTACTGTTTCAGCAGTATTTATTTCTCTGATAGCAATATAGTACATTCACGTTCGTTTTCTGCGAGTCTGCAGTGCAGTATTGGGTACATTACGTCGATACTGTCTGTCCAAGAGATCATGTTGTCAAGTCCACGCTGAATCCCACCCACACAGTCTTGGGAGGGATAAATAACTACAGAGAGGGCTCATTGATATCGCTATCACCTAGTATGAGCCCAGAAAACCGTGGATTCTATGCTCGACCGTCGGATAGCACAATTCCCAAACACAGCACCATGGGAACATACCATTTCCTGTATCACATGATATAATGATTGCTCAGCATGTGTTCATATGATATAGTAAAGATGTCCAGAAACGTCGTCTCGTGGATGCAACAATAAGCAGCTCGAGATAGCGAGTTCCTGGGTCAACAACTGCCGGTGCCTTGATCATAACACCAAACAGCCTCATCGATCTTGCTTCTGGGAACGGGCAGTACAGAGATTGATTGGCTCTGACGGCCAACTTTATAGAAGCCTTTTAGATTGCTCAGACACAGCCAAGAGATGTAGAATCATCATGGCCACAAGGCCTCTGAAACTCTAGTCCATGAAATTCTCAGTCGTCACAGCAATCCTTTGAATGCGCTATCAGTGCTGATTCGTACCTTGATTTGTTATCATTTTATCTTCTTTCCATAGTATATACACACGGGCGCGTGAAAATAAAATAAAACAGAGCGATACGCTGCAAAAAGTACATGTGTGGTGGATTCAGCCAATGTAGATCATGTCCTCAAAGAATGTGGGCAGCACCACATGATGACGTTGCTCAGACAGCCAAGAGAATCTCAATCGTCACAGATTTGTACTCTGAAACTCTAGTCCTTAAATACTCATTCTTCACGGCAACAGCAGATCAATGAGCCTGTAGGCTGCATACCTTGTAGTATACAAATCTGCATAGAAATATACTATCCATAGTTACTACATCCACACGCAGATATCGACAGGCGTCTATCTATGGGAGAGTGATGGAGGTCAGGGTACTTTTATCTGCATCAGCTATGCTGAATAAATAACACGGACCAAAGTGGTTAGTTCATCACCCCCCCATCAGCAGTCTCCACAGGCACTCCTCCACTCCATCGGTAGCAAGCACTATCGCTCGGCCAAAAAGAACGTGTTAGGAAACCTTTATTTTCGTCACAGCCAATCAGTATGAGCTGGGTAAGGCAATCGTCATCACGATAAGCCGCACCACCGACGGATCAAGAGTGCATGCATGGCATCAAACGCATGGTATCGCAGCAACGCAATCCCATACTACAAGTGGGGTCAGAGACCAAAAGGTCTAGTCAATCCTCATCGTTTATGCCCTGGCTTTGGGCACTAGGACTGGGGCGACAATCCAAACTCATCAGTCCCTCACTGTGCTTCTTCTCTTGAGTATACAGGTTTCAAATTTTCACGTACCACATAGTGTAAAATATGTATTAAAAATAATTTAATGGGTAAGCGTCGGAGCATGCATGCATAGACGTCGATGATGCTGTGGCAACTCCGCCCACATTGTAAGATGGCAGTCTCGATTAAGAGATCTAGAGATCCATCCTGGTTGTTGGGTGGTTGGAAACCATGACTGTTTCTTTCTTTCCTTAAAAAAGCACATCAGTAGTAAAGTAAATATATATATGGGCAGAGTATTCATCCAAGATGAAGGATTTTCAGGGCAAGTTTGGTTGATAATCCTTTTGAATTGTTCTTCGGTTCCAGTGCAAACCTTCTCTGACACTTGTGAACCAATCATGGCTTGCATCCAAATGGCATACCATTGGCACCGGGCTTTGCGACAGATAGACGACGACGCTATCACCTGGCCCGAGGGGCTGCCTGCCTTTTCCATCAAACGAGCAGTACAAGTCTCCTCTACTATCTGTTGGGACTTCTAAACGCAAAATGACATGCTCCGGGAATACAAGTGGCCTAGATGACAATGTGTGTGGACAAATGGGTGTAAATAGAATGCAAGGAACTGCAGGATGAACCATGGATCCACCCGCTGCCAAATTATATGCAGTTGAGCCAGTTGGGGTGGACACAATCAAGCCATCTCCTTGAATGACTGCCATGAAGTAATTGTCGATATAGCACTCGAGCTTTGTTAATGAAGCAGTGATGCCTCGATCGATCACAAGCTCATTCAAAACCAAAACATCCTCTCCACAAGGGGCTTTATTCAACATGCTGAAATCAGATTCCATGTCCCCTGCTCTGATTATTCTGCACTGTAGCCTATGTCGTAACATGAGAGGAAGCGAACTATTTGGAGAAACTACACATTCGACTGTTTTTTGAAGCCTTGATACCGGGAAAGGCGTCATGAACCCCAAGGATCCCATGGCAATGGCAACTATTGGTGGCACAGATCCCAAGGTTCCGAGCAATGAGCATGTCCACAATACTGTCCCGTCGCCTCCAACGGTGAATATCAAATCTAACAGAGATATTATATCTTCTGGAATAGCATTACTGCACTCACAACTACCAAGATTCCATGTATGCAAGTGGGCTGTGTTGCAACAAGAATCAGTATCCTGTTGTGATTTGACACATTCCTTTACCTTCTCATACATCTTTGGCTCAACAAAAACGTGTATACTTTCACGCAACAACAGACATATAGTTTTGACTGCAGCATCGAGTGCGTCTGTGGTCAACTTGAATACAACTAGAACCCTTCGAGGTTGAGACATCCATTGCAGCTTCAAATGTGCCCCAAAAGCAACCCACTCTGATGTGGTCTCTAGAGTCGGATCCAGATTATCAAACGGTATACTCTCTTCTTGGTTATATAGTACCTGCTCAGATACTGTTCTCTTTGGACCAGACATTCTACCAGGGCCTTTGGGCACTGCAGCAACAAGCCTAAACCTTGCCTTTGGGATTGATGCCATATCTGACGAGTCTGAAGCCCCGGAAAGGCTTTGATGACTTCCTTTGACTTTTGATCCTGTCGCTGAAGTCCAAGATTTCGCCAACGCTATTGATATAGCAGCAGCTGCTGCTGTTCCCACGCTGGATTGACCATCATTTGCCACTGAGACTGTTGCATGGTGATGATCATCCTCTTGGAGCTTGGATTCGTGTGGTGATAGTTGGGCCAGCAAAAACCAAAATCCCAATGAACTATTAAATGCCGATTCAGTGCCGCACGCTGCGTCCACATGACTGGGAGGCTCTGACACAGTATGCCTTCTGCGAAGTTGTGCCTTTTGAAAAGCCTCCTTCTTCTCTACCCTCGCAATTCCCAGCACATTGCTGAATGTACTCTTATGTCTATCAATCTTTTGTCGCTGATGGGATGTATTCGAAACAAAGCGCTGCCGTTGCTGCAGTGATTCATTTTCTTTGCGCAGACTGGCAAGTGACTTCCTAGCTTCAGCAAGCTCCCTCTCAAGTACCTGTTTCTCGCGTGACGTCTCTTTAATAAATTGCAATAGACCTACAATACGATTCAAGGTCATGAAAGGCTCTCGCCTCTGAAAATTCGACTGATTCTATGCAACAAGGTGGAAGAGAATATTGTTCAACGACACCTCATACCTTCTGTGGCCTGAACCATAGAGTTCACGTTGGCTGAATCCATTCTCTCTCTCAGTGATTGTACCTTAAAATACTAGATGACAGATCACTATGTAACGATTGTAAATCGGTAAAGGCTGTTTGGTAATTGTTGAGCTAGAGAAAAATCACAGGACATGTCATGGGTTTCGACCAGTTGGCACCTCTCGTTCAAGCGGTGTATACTCGCATGCCATTAAGTGACCATTTCAAATCCTTAGTACTAATACTATGCAGCGAGGAGGCCGTATCGAATCGACCAAGGCTACATCATCATCTTCTTGTACTCCGTATTTCGACACACATCATGCGATCCCTCGCGAGCCTGGCAGTATTTACTATTCAACCCTTGCGGATTTCATTGAACTATATGGTATTGGAGTAGAAAAAGTGATACAATGGTACTTGCCCTTGCCATTGGCGATATTGGAGTCCCTTTGGGATCCCAAGGAATTCCTCAGAAACTGAAAGAGTTACTGCAACCGGGGAAAATACACCAGGCTATTTGTACCGGTAATTTATGTGATGAGGTACGTCACATGTTGAACGTCTCTCTCTCTCTCTCTCTGTGGCGGAGAGAATAGGGCTTCTGCTTGTACTAGTTTTCCCCTTCAACCCAGTGACACACAAAGAGTATGTGACATCACAATAATGCAGGCAACGATGGACTTCCTAAAGACAGTGTCCAGTAATATTATCATAGTTCAAGGAGATTTAGATGCTAAACGAACGTATCCAATAGAAAAAGTGGTGCAAATAGGTGAGTTTCAGGTTGGGGTTTGTCATGGCCATCATATTGTCCCTCCTCATGACAGGGACGCAATCAGCGCGGTTCAGCGACGACTAGGAGCCGATATTTTAATCAAGGGATGTTTTGATCCATCAAAAGGATTCGAATCATACGTCCATAGAGAAGGTGAGATTGTGATACAGCCTGGGTCTGCGAGTGGGTGGCAACCATGGTCGGATGCTCAGGATACTGCATGTCGACCGTCATTTGCGCTCATGGATATTAAAGGGAAGCGAGCAGTAGTATATGTGTATACACTGGATATCAATAATGAGGTTCAGGTTGAGAAGATTGAGTTTACTAAACCATAGCAGAAAATTATTGTGTATGACACAATCAATCAATCTTTCTTTCATGTTCATCCATGTGACATTCATTGTTTTCTTGAGTTTCACTGCTGACTGAAGAAGCACTTTCATTCCACATGGTATCAAGATCTTGGATTATTTGCCCGTACTCGCTGGCCATTTCGCTATCCTGCTTCTCAATGGTATCCTGTAGAGACTCTTCAACTGGAATGCTTGTTTGTGAACCATCCTTGTCGGACGACACAGCACCCTCTTCCAAGGATTTGATATATTTTGATGCTTGCTCAAATGCATCATGGAGCTCCTCGTCCGTAATCGGAGAATTGATACCGCCATTCACTACCCGCCGCAGCCGGATAGAATCCCATCGCAATGGGTCTACTTTTAAATACATGAGGAGCTCCTCAAAGTTCTCTTGCATCATCAGCTCTGCTTCACATTCACCCATAATGGCAATTGCTGTTCGAAGAATAATTGCATCGCTGCCTTCGAGCAACATGATATCAATGATTCGAGCACAGAATGGCACAGGGAATGGGCAAGAAAACAGTGACAAGAACCATTGGCTTGCATATAGCACTGGCGTTGCACCATTGCTCTCTAAATGCGACTTCAAATTAGGCATATGCTTTTCAAGCAGTATATCAAACATTTCGAGAATGACCTTCAACCCCATGAGGCCGGGTAAGTAGAGCTTGCGCAGACCAAAGCCATATGGAGGTGCATCCATAAATCGACAGAGAATCTCAAATGCTTGCTCTTCTGGGACAAAAAATAGCAACAGCCCAGCCACAAAAGCCATCCCTTGACAATATCCTACTTCTAAATCGTGTAATGAATAGGCTTTTAGAAGATTGAAGAGAGATTTCTGCCCCTGCTCAAATCCAAACAGAGGGTGTTCGGGAAATGTTCTATGTATATCTCTAGAAATAACTTCATCTATATCCTCCTGACCGACACTAATCTGTAGCAAGGTAGCATAACGCCCGTCGTCACGTATATCACTTTCCAAAGGCCACTCCACATGGATCATTGCCTCCATCAATCTCTGCTTAAAATCCTCTTTTGTAGAATTCCATGGCTGAACACAATTGCTCTTCCCAGCCTTCAACAGAGCACCTCCTTGTCTCCATTTACCTGTCCCTCTGTCTCCCATGACTTCCCATTCCTCTTCATCTTGTGAATTCTTCTTCTCCGCATCACCACCATCAAGCACATCACTAGGTGCTCCAACTCCCATCGCACTCTCGTCACGTGCCTCCACATGCCTAACCACATCACGCTGATTTCTCGAGTATCTGCTATACTCTTCAGAAAATTCCTGACGAAGCGTCGAGTCCCGCATTAAAGCCATCCACAGTCGAGATCGAAGCTCCTGAGGAGCATCCTCATACACAGCAAATCCAATCTGCACATCCATCGGCGCATCCTTCTCCTCTTCTAACAATGCCTTCATTCTCTGTTCTTCAAACTGCTTTGACAACCTCGCCAATGTATTCTGAATCTGCCGAGGCCCTTCAAACAATGTCTCAAACCCCCTCTGAATCCCATAGGCACCAGTTGACAAGCCCTGCTGAATCCCCTTCATCCCCTTTGCAGCATTCGACGAAATCACCTCGGCCCCCTTTTGCCGCAAAGCTCGATCACTGAGCATGGTCCCAGCAGCAGCTGCTGTCCGATACACCGCACCACCAAACCCCCCAGCAGCTGCAGCCAACCTGCTTGCAAATGTCACCCTTTTAACCTCCAAATCCTCACCCTCTTCCTCATCAATACCATCTCTCGGTGGATCAGATACACTCTCCTCTTCCTGCGGGCGAACAACGCCCTCCTCTCCTCTTTCAAGTGGTTCCCCAACCGTGTCCTCTTCAACCTTTCCAACCAGCCTTTCCTGGCTCAAATCACCACCACGTCCCTCCATTAAATAAATAATTACCTCTCAATGTCCTCTACTCAGTCATGTAGGATTTTTTTGAATCAATACAAGTACCGCTTTGTCGCAAACGCACTCAAACCTCATCAAAGCCAACGGAATTCAACTGTCCGATTGAAACATCACCCTGACCGGATAACACAGTTTCTCTCTCGAGTCTGCCAGTGAAGAACAACAACCGCCGTTCCATATGCTCAAGGTACTGTTTCAATTATAAACAATTCACCTTTCACTGATATCGAAAGGAATAGAAACGGGTTCTTCTGAGGAGACTGTTGGACTGTCGAGCCAACTGTGGAAGTGTCTCCTTTTTTTGGCAAAGCCTTGCATGTAGGGATATGCGGTATGCAGACATTCCCACTCATGAAATGAAATATAATACATCATGTCCGAGGATCGCCACGTGAATAAGGAGAGGGAAGAAGAGCATTTGCACATGGAGGGACAGGAAGCCCTTCCTGGTATTGTGAATGGTGGTGGCACATCGCATATATTCGGTGCAGAGATACCTGATGTATTCACAACATCTCACGCAGAGGATGATGGGAAAGGGCGTCATGGGGAGATGACTCTTGAGGGTATGGAGAAGCATCATATGATGATGATGCATCGTCCTCATGAGCAACATCCAATGCATCACCACCACCACCATCATCATCATCATGTGTTGGAACATCAACAGGAGCATGCTGATATGGGTATGATTAGAATGCTGGGAGAGGAGGAGACTGCTGCTCTGGCTGCAGACTTGGCAGACTTTGAGAAGAGAACACAAACAGATACTAGAGAAGCAGATACGAATGAGGAAGCGACTACCACTAAAAAGCGTGATATTCATGAAGATGATGCCGAGGAGAGGACAGACGGGGATGGGGATGGGAAGGGTCCGTCACAGAAGAAGAGGAGGGGTGGGTATACATGGTGGTGGAGGGAGGGTGTCATTGAGCATATATTAGAATTTGTGAAGGAAAAGAAGAGTTATTTTAAAGCAGTGAAAGAACTGAAAGCTTCAGAATATAATGAAGATGGTAAATATAACAAATTAGCCTCATCCACAGTTGAGTCTTGGTTTGTCAAGGGTTCCTATGATGAACTCAAGGACAAGTACAAGGTGCATCGAGAAAGGCTCCAAAAGTCCACGAGACCAGGCCAGACGACTACCCTTGGTCGATATCCTCATTTAGAAAAGGCCGTGTATGATATTATCAAGGAAGGGATTGATAGAGCAGCCATGGAGATGAAAGACTTTGATGGCAAGGGTGTACAGGAACAAGTTTTGAGATTGGTTGAGGATCAGCATCCTGAACTGTTAAAAGTAAATGGGGGCAAATTAACACTGTCGATGAAATTCATCAAAAGATTCTGTGAGAGATACTTTGCTGACAGAAATCCCTTCCCAGTAAAGAAGAGACAGAGCGGCTTTGGTCCTGAGGAACACCAGGATGAAATGAATAACATCTTATCAAGCGATTAAGATATTTTGATTTGATCAATCCACAGCATCATGGTTGGGTTGCATGCGTGGAAAATCTAGCTTGAATATAGATTTCTGTTTGATTGATTTTCCTCTGTTTTTTTTTTAGAAGGGTGCATGTAATATGTGTTCCGGAATCATGCCATGACATCTGATGGTCCGTTGGATGCTCAATATTGTAAGAATATACATGGAATAATTCATTGGCGGGAGCATCCGTGATATTTTGGCGTATGCCTGATTGTTGTTGTCGAAACAACATCAGAACTGTCACTCATTGTAACAAACGGTTTTTGTCTTCTTCTGCCCCATAGATACGATTATATCAAGTAAAAAAGCAATACTAATAAAATAATGACCAAGGATGGAGTGAATAGTGGCGCCAAAGGAGGTCCAAATCCTTCCGGAAGTGCAGCTGCCAAGTCTGGCGCAGCGACCGGTATTGGTGCCTGGTGGCAGAATTTCACGAAAAGTCCAAAAGGAGAAGCAGTGAAATCACGAATGTCTTCCTTTACTTCTATGGCAAAGGAGAAGGCGAGCAAGATGAAGCTGGCCATGCCAGTCGATGTGAAGGTTGACTTTTTGCAGCCAACAATTCAAACAGTGCGAGGTGCTTTTGATTCGGCTTGGCAGCAGTTGCCGCCACAGGCGCAGCAGGCTGCTCCGTATGTAGGAGTAGCGTTTGGAAGTGGTTTGGTGGTATATCTTATACAGCAACGTAGGATTAACTATTATAAAAAGAAGCGGGAAGGGTTGTTGGCCGAGGTCAAGTCTTTACAGAAGGATAAGGATGATTTGAAGTACAAGGTTGGCGTGTTGAAGGCGGGGGGAGGTATTCCCCGGACTGAAAATGAAATTAGAATGGCAACAGCCATAGCCGAGGCGACCAATGCGGCAGCGGCTGCAGCAGATGCTGCTGCTCGAGCGGCAACCTCGTGTATTGTTAATATCCAGAAACCAAAAGTTGCAGTACCGAGATCATGAATGTAAGAGCTCTATACAACTGCATATATCGCGTCTGTGCTAGCTCCACAGCCGTGATTGTTCCGCGAAATTTTAACGTATCCTTCGTCGCCCCAGTGTTCTGACCACGAGTTCTTGACAATGTAATAGTCGCCGCCAACAGAATCTGTACCATAGCCAACCAAGAGTACCGAATGGTCCAGGTCGTCTGGCCTCCACATGCAGGCAGGCTCGTTATATACACCTTCTGAGTAGAATGTGAACGAATCCTGACTGGCATCGATACTTATTGCGACGGCTCCCCTTGAATATACAGCCTCACGTAAGGCATCATCATTGAATTGAGGTATCCTGGCGTACCCTTTCGCTGTCGCGACCTTGTCTATATTCTTCTCCATGCAATAGTTTCCTTGTCCTAAATAGTTATAATCAGATGATGATGCGATTCCCCCTGCATCGATGATGTGTCCAATACCTGCATAGGCATCTCCACCATTGCAGGCTGAGGCAGCAGCTTCATTTCCCTCCACATATCCCCACGAGCAGTCCATGACTTGCTGCTCAGAGAACCTTTCTGAAGTTCCATGGACTTTGTTCCACGCCGACTCTAACGTGCCAACTGCACCAAACGCCCAGCAGCTCCCACAGTTGGCCTGATCCTTTACAAGTCCTGCCACAGGAGTACCCCTCCAGTCAACAGAGGAGGGAATGGAACTGACATCTGTTAATGGCTCGTATGGTATCTCATGCTTATCATTTTGTATATCATTGGTGCTCTTTTGACCGTGCCTTGGAAGCATGGCAGCCAGGAATTCTTCCCTTGTCCAATCAGCAAATCTGTTCATTGCCATTGTGTACGTCTTTGATGGGTTGGAGTTGTGCGAATCAATCATATTTCTATTGCGCTCAAATATCAGAGATCGCATTGTATATTCTTGCAGAGAAGCATGGCGCCGAGGGCCGTACTGAGAAAGGAAGGCATCATAGCCTGCATGACCACCACTATATGTGATTCTTGGCAGCATGCCATGCCATCGCATAGCCACAGATGTTTGCCTTCTACCTTCTTCTCCCACCTCCTCGCATACATCCGGAATGGAAAAGATATGCTTATGAGGAGGTGAAGGGTCATATGACGTGTAATCCATCACCCATTCGTCCAGATGTGCACCAGAGAAGAGCTCTGTGCCAATCGCATGGAGCCTCAAAGGCGCCTGATCTGGCTTGGAGACATAGAATTTGTACTGGATCTTTTTCTCCTCGAATTGAGCTTCATACTGAAATAAAAGAGCGTCGCGTCCTCGAAAATGAAGGGATCCTATATATTCCCATCCTGAAATGTCTGGCAGAGCTTCCAATGTCTCCTCACCCACGTCAGAAACAGTGCATGTCTGTTTCTGCAACCGTGGGACCACCTCATACTGCTGCGAGCCGTCCATCAAAAGAATGTTGGTCCCATTCATTGTTTCCATCAAAACCTGGCTTCCACGCTTACGATGCGTACGCTTGTGAAAAGAAACATCATAAGAAATAGCCTCCTCTTGAATAGTCCTGGTGTATGGTAGCGAGAACACATAGGACAATGAGTACGACTCCGGCCATACAATATCCAGAGACGACCTTTCAGCATTGTCATTCTGAAGGGCGGCGTCTGTGTTGTCTCGTGTCATGGCCAGGGCTGTCTGCCCCCGTTCGAAACTGAGAACGACCAGCCCTGCATATACGATGAGATACAGCCGCCTATTCATCATTCTGAGAAATAAAAGCTTACATATAGTGAGAATAAATTTGAATTATGCTGCCGTAGACAAGGTTGGAATTTTGAACCCTGATTTTCGAATGACCGGAAGGCATCTTTCGCATATTTCCGCGTGCTCTTGATCCATGCCAACCTGGGTGCTGTAATTCCAGCAACGGGCACATTTTGAGCCCTCAGCCTTGTTGATTCCAACAGTGAAACTTCCTTTAAAGGTTCCTTCGAGGCTTCCAGTTGAGCTATAGAGGGCTTCCTTGGCCGTGGATGGATCATTGACCAGTTTGACATCTGATGTGATGAAGGCATATCGGAGGGCATCCTGACCATTGTCAGAAGCTTGGAGATCCTCCAATGCTCTGAAAAGGTCAGCATCTTCTACATGTAGGACTACATTAGCTTCAAGGGAGGATCCAAGTGCCTTTTCTACTCTGGCTTTCTCAAGTTGCTGATTGACCTCGTCTCGAATGGCCAAGATGGATTTCCATGTACTTTCGAATTCCTGTGAGACGTTCCATTCCTCATCCACATGCGTCCACCCGTTCAAGAAGATGCTCTTCTTTGACACTGAATATGGAAGATTCTGCCATGCATCCTCAGCCATATGAGGTGTTAAAGGTGCAATGATTGGAAGGATTCCCATCAGAAGATGGTTCAGGACTGTCTGGCACGCCCTCCTGCTCTCGTTTGTTGGCTCGCTGACGTATAACCTGTCTTTGACGACATCTAAATAAAAATTGGACAAGTCTAATACCACGAAACGCTGCACTGCTTGGTATACTCTATAGAATTGATAGTTGTCATAAGCTGCTCTGCATTCATTCAGCAGGGTTGCAAAGCGATTCAGAATGTATTTGTCAGTTGCTGGGAGATCCTTGTACTCAACAGTGTTGTTCTCTGGATCAAAGTCGGACAGGTTTCCTAGAATATAGCGGAGAGTGAAACGCGTTTTTCGATAGACGTCTGCTACTTGGCTAATAATCCTATCCCCGATGAGTACATCAGATGTGTAGTCTACAGACGCAACCCACAGACGAAGAACATCAGCACCATACGCTGGCTCTTTCTTCTGGTTATCACCTCCCAGGATGACTTTACGTGGATCCACAACATTTCCAATACTTTTAGACATTTTCATACCCTTTTCATCGAGTACAAAGCCATGGGTCAACACACTCTTGTAGGGGGCCACGCCTTCGGATGCCACGGATGTCAAGAGGGAGCTTTGGAACCATCCTCGATGTTGATCACTACCTTCGAGATACAAATCCGCAGGGTGATCCAAACCCTCCCTCTGACCAAGTACTCCAGACCAACTTGAACCAGAGTCAAACCACACATCCATGGTGTCTGTTCCTTTCTTCAGTTTAGGAGCCATCTCTCTGTAGCTCTCCGGAAGCAAATCAACAACATCATGTTTGTACCATGCATCTGTTCCTTCCTTCTCAACGATGGAAACGATATGCTCGATGGTTTCTTCGTTCATCAAAGGTTCTCCCGAATCAATATCGTAAAAGACTGGGATGGGTACTCCCCACGTCCTTTGCCTAGAAATGCACCAATCAGAACGCCCTTCAGTCATGGCTGTAATGCGGTTCTCACCAGACTCTGGAATCCACTTGACTTCTTTGATTGCCGCCAAAGCTTCCCTCCTAAATCCTTCTACCGACGCAAACCATTGATCAGTGGCTCGTGTAATGGTAGGCTTTTTTGTTCTCCAATCATATGGATACCGATGGGCATACTCCTCCTCACACAACAGAGCCCCACCCGACTGCAGGGCCTCAACAACAGCACTCGTCCCTTCTGTTTGCACTTTCAACCCCGCAAAAGGTCCAGCTTCATCAGTAAACACACCCGCATCGTTCACAGGAGACAACAATGGAAGACCATACTTTTGACCAACCATGTAATCCTCCTGCCCATGGCCTGGTGCTGTATGCACCAACCCTGTACCAGCGTCCGTCGTAATATAGTCCCCACCAATCACCACTGGACTCACTCTATCAAATAATGGATGTCTGTATGTCGTTCCTTCGATATCAGACCCTTTGAACGAACAAAGAACAGTCATATCTACTTTGAGTTTTTCCTTCAAAACTGGTATCAGCTCCTCTGCCACAACCAACTTTGTCGCCTGACAAATGCTACCCTCTTTCGGAGTCACTTGGACAACCGCATAATCTAAAACTTCATTCACTCCAACAGCTAAATTCGCAGGAATCGTCCAAGGAGTAGTCGTCCAAACAGCAATAGATGCCCCATCCATGTGCTGCCTCACATCCTCTGACATGGTCTCACTTGCCTTTTCAATAGGAAGCGCCACATAAATCGATCGAGATGTATGTCCATCTGGATATTCCAGTTCTGCCTCTGCAAGCGCTGTTCTTGATGAAGGGCTCCAATACACTGGCTTCCTACCACGATAAATGTGCCCATTGGTAACCATTTTCCCAAACACTCTAATCTGCGCAGCCTCATACTCTGGCTGCAGAGTCACATACGGTGCATCCCAGTCAGCCCAAATTCCATATCGCTTAAACTGCTCTTTCTGAGCCTCGACAGTATCTAATGCAAACGTTGTTGCCTTTTCCCTCAGTGTAATAGGCGTCAGATCTTTGCGCTCAGAACTCTTCATCGACTGCAACACTTTCAACTCAATCGGCAAACCATGCGTATCCCACCCTGGGACAAATCTCGCCTTTTTACCCAACAGCAACTGATACTTGTTAATAAAATCTTTCAAGATTTTATTCAACGCATGCCCAATATGTAGGTCACCATTTGCATACGGTGGCCCATCATGCAATATGTATGACTCACCCTCACGTTCAATCGCAAGCTCCTCATACACTCTATTCTTCTGCCAAAACTCCTGAATCTGAGGCTCCTTCACCACGGAATTCGCCCTCATATCAAAAGACGTTGTGGGCAGGTTGACAGTCTCACTGTATGGATCTGCACACCATCATGGTATTAGTATTTGAATAACAATAATAAGCATACATACACCATCATCCCCACGTACTATCGTCTTTTTTCTTCTTCCTCTTCTCATTCTTCTGCGTTGCCATACAACGAACCTGTCCTTTGCCTGGCAGCGTCCCTACCATCCTACACGGTTCCGTAGGAACCATGGGAGGAGAGACTGGACGCCTCATCCCCATTTTCATGAATCCACCAAACCGGCATGATTTCTGCACACACACACAAACATGCGTATGATCCATATGAATGACCAATGACACGCAACAGAGAGGAGAAGGGAGAACAAGCTCTCTTCTCCCTGCCTAGCAGAGGGCAGGACCCTCTCGTGTCCCGACAACCACGCACCTGCTGCAAAGGCAATGCCGAGCCATACGCCTGACAGCGCCCAGAAAAAGTCAATCTCCCAGACATTATGAATGAAAAATGATCAATATAGACCCCAGAATGTCCCTGCTGGAGGCGGAACAAGAGGCTCTGAATTCGCTGAGCAATTGTCACTGGACCACACAATCACCCCACAATCCACCTCTTGTAGTTTATATTGTATTACTATTGAATTTGAGATGCACATGTCTGGCACATTGTCACATCATGTGTTTTTTTGAGTTGATCCAGATCCAAATTGGTATAAAATTGATTGATACCATCAACGCACCCCTTCGACCGAGTACGTACGGTACTGCCACCACACTCTTTCGATCAACCTACCCTTGACCAAATCCAGGACTGGTAATGCTTGAATAATAAAAGATTACTTTACTATAGCCAAAATGGAGGCTAGATTGACTCATACCAAGGCCATGGTAAGCCATCCTTTCCGATTGAAAGGAGGCTTGACACTGCGCCATGCGGTGGGTCGTCATGCACCGTATTTGCGAGCGGCAATTAAACCACACGCTCGGAGGATGCGAATGTCTCATGTTGTTAAAGTGGTTGCTGATGGTTCTGAGGGAGCAACCGTGCGTTGTCGTGTCATTGGATGGGCTTGCCCAATTAGGGATGCGCCGAACTTGTATCTGTCTTTGCCCGGATATGTGATTAATTCTTCATTATTTGTGATGCAGAAATCGCCCGAGTTGTCCGATACTCCGTTTAAGAAGATTATGGCAGCGAACCGAGGGGAAATTGCAGTGCGTATTACTCGGGCAGGGTTGGAGCTTGGTCTCCAGACGGTGCGTTGCTGCTGTTTGATGGAAGTGTGTATTGTGAGATGTGCTCATGGTGTTTTGGGTTGCAGTTGGCAATTTATAGTGCTGCTGATCGGCTTCAGCCGCATCGATTCAAAGCTGATGAGTCGTATCAGGTTGGGTCAAAGGATATGACCCCAGTGCAGTGCTACCTGGATTACTCTGGTATTGTCAAGTTGGCAAAGGCGCAGGGGGTGGATGTGATTCATCCCGGGTATGGATTTTTGTCTGAGAATTCCAACTTTGCCAGGGAGTGTGCGGAGAATGGTATTACGTTTGTTGGTCCGCTTCCAGAGACGATTGATGCCATGGGTGATAAAACTGCTGCACGAAAGATGGCAGAGGAATGCAATGTGCCTGTGGTGCAGGGAACCAATGAGCCAATTATGTCTTCGGATGATGCCAAGGTGTTTGCTGGAAGTATTGGGTATCCGGTGATGATCAAGGCTCGTTCTGGAGGTGGTGGTAGAGGTATGCGTGTTGTGAGGGGGGAGGATGAGATGGATGAGCTCTTCCAGAGGGCATCGAATGAAGCCGCGGCTGCGTTCGGAGACGGAGCCATGTTTGTAGAAAAGTTTGTGGAGGATCCTCGTCATATTGAAATTCAGATTCTTGCGGATAATTATGGCAATGTTGTACACTTGTATGAGAGGGATTGCTCTGTTCAGAGGCGTCATCAGAAGGTTGTTGAGATTGCTCCAGCGCCGAATTTGTCTGATGATATCAGACAACAGTTGTATACTGATGCGGTCAAGATTGCAAAGCATTGCGGGTATCGCAATGCGGGAACTGTGGAGTTTATGGTTGACAAGTATGGGAAGCATTACTTCCTTGAAGTGAATCCAAGAATTCAGGTGGAGCATACTGTGACGGAAGAAATTACCGGAGTGGATTTGGTTCAGGCGCAGATTAAAATTGCTGGTGGGAAATCACTGGCGGAGATTGGATTTGATGGACAAGAGAATGTTCCTGCTCCAAATGGGTATGCTATTCAGTGTCGTGTGACGACAGAGGATCCAGAGAGGAATTTCCAGCCAGATTTTGGTAGAATTTCTGCATATAGATCTGCTGGAGGTCCTGGAGTTCGATTAGATGGAGCGATGGGATCAGGAAATACGATATCTCCGTTCTATGATTCCCTATTGGTCAAGGTGATTTGCAAGGCCTCGTCATTTGCTGCAACAGTTCAAAAGATGCAGAGGGCATTGTATGAATTCCATGTGCGAGGGGTCAAGACTAACATTCCATTCTTAGAAAACGTGTTCCATCACTCTGAGTTTTTGTCCGGGGAAGCGACGACCTCATTTATAGAGAACCACCCAGAGCTTTTTGATTTTGGTGCGTCTGGGGCATCTGAGAGCCACAAGGTGCTCTCCTACCTGGCAGAGATGATTGTGAACGGTCCAAAGCATCCAGGTGCTGTTGGTCCACCACCACCAAAGATTACTCCACTTGATCCAGTGATTCCACACGACTGTGATCCAGCCATTCCCCCCACAGGATGGAGAAATGTCTTGCTGGCAAAGGGTCCAGAGGGTTGGGCTGCTGCTGTGAGGGAGCACAGGAAGACGAGAGGTGTCTTGTTGACTGATACGACTATGCGAGATGCCCATCAATCATTGATTGCAACTAGAATGAGAACACATGATATGCTTAAAGCAGCGCCGGCAACAGCCCACATCCTCAGGAATGCTGGGTCTTTGGAAATGTGGGGTGGAGCCACTTTTGATGTTGCCTTGCGCTTCCTCCAGGAGTGTCCGTGGAAACGTCTTGAATTGTTGAGAGAAAAAATACCAAATATTCCTTTCCAAATGCTTTTACGTGGAGCAAACGCTGTAGGATACACAACATATGCTGATAATGTTGTTAATGAGTTTGTTCTGGAGGCCAGAAGAGCTGGCATAGATATTTTCAGAGTATTCGACTCTTTGAATGACATTGATCAGTTGAAATTCGGTATGGATGCTGTCCGTGCAGCCGACGGAGTGGTAGAAGGCACAATTTGTTACACAGGGGACGTGACTAACCCTGCTGGAACAAAATACACCTTGGAGTACTACATCAACCTTGCTGACCAGCTTGTGGCTCATGGAACACACTCCCTTGCAATCAAAGATATGGCTGGCTTACTGAAACCAAGAGCTGCAACCATGCTCATCGGGGCATTGAGAGAGAGGTTCCCAGATGTGCCAATTCATGTCCATACGCATGACACGGCAGGAACTGGAGTTGCTACACAGTTGGCAGCAGCTGCCGCAGGAGCTGATATTGTGGATTGCTGCATCGATTCTATGAGTGGTACAACTTCACAGCCATCCATGGGAGCAATTATCCATTCATTGAGTGGAACAGAGCTGGATACAGGAATCAACCCTGAGGATTTGCTGTCGCTCATTGACTATTGGGATGGTACACGACAACTGTATTCACCATTCGAATCCACCCTCAGATCACCATCTTCAGAAGTATACTACCACGAAATGCCTGGAGGCCAGTACACAAACCTGAAATTTCAGGCACAGAGTCTTGGCCTTGGAGAGGAATGGCAAAAGGTGAAGAATGCCTATGCAGCTGCAAACCGTGCATTGGGTGATATTGTCAAGGTAACTCCATCATCAAAGGTGGTAGGAGACCTCGCTCAGTTCATGGTATCCAATGGAATAGAAGATGAGCACACTCTTGTCGAAAGAGCAGAGAGCCTCAGCTTGCCATCCTCAGTCATAGAGTTCCTTCAGGGATGCATTGGACACCCTGTTGGAGGCTTCCCAGAGCCCCTTCGCTCCAGAGTCGTCAAAGACCGACCAACCATCAACGGACGCCCAGGAGCTTCCTTAGACCCAGTCAACATGGCAGATTTGCACACAGCATTGAAAGAAAAGTTTGAGGGCTCTAAAATATCCCACAGAGACTTGCTCTCAGCTGCCATGTACCCCAAAGTATTTGATGACTACATGCATTTCAAATCCTTATATTCCAAGCATTTGGAGCACCTTCCAACTCGTGCATTCTTAGCTCCACTCGACGTCGACGAGGATATTGATGTCGAGTTATCCAAGGGAAATGTGGTCAATATCAAATACAAGGCCAAGGGAGAGCTGCAGCCATCAGGCATGAGAGAAGTCTTCTTCGAAGCAAATGGAATCCCACGAGTCGTTGAAGTACGAGACACCAACCAATCAAAGACTGGTGGCTCCTCAAAGGTACAAGCAAGAGACAAAGCAGACCCATCAGACATTGGATCCGTTGCCTCCCCAATGTCTGGCGAAGTCATTGATGTCAAAGCAAAACCAGGAGAAAAAGTCCACGCAGGAGAGACACTGATCGTCCTCAGTGCCATGAAAATGGAAACATCTGTCGCTGCCCCGTGCTCTGGAACAATAAGGCATGTTGCTGTCATTAAAGGCGACCAACTCGACACTGGAGATTTACTCGTGTCCATCAATGCTGGAGAAGAGGTGGTTGAGAATGAAAAGGAAGCAGTCCTGTAAATCTTACCATTCTGATGAGAAATATATCTTGTTCAATTCATATGTAACCCATTCAATTCATACGAATGAGTATTGATCGACACAGAGAGTAGAATATCCATGAGTGTCCCAGTCAATCGGCGCTCGTCTTCTACCCATACAGAGGAACAACAGCCTCTCTTTGACTCCAAATTGGTCATTTTGGTATGTTAATAAGTATATGTGTAGTTCTAGATAGGGTTTTATCACTCATGACGTTGTAGGTCACTGGGTGTTCCTCAGGCCTGGGAGAAGCGGTTGCGTTGTACCTTTCACAACAACCACGTGTACAGTACGTTTGCATCGCATGAAATGCATTCCTCTTCTCATGTCATACGAATGCTTGCTCTTACGACATTCAATATCCTCCTGCAGGGTGATTGCCACCTCTAGAAAGCCACTGGCACAAGACCATGTATTACGAGGCTCTTCTGCAATTGATCTTCAAATACTGGACGTGACAAGCCCAGACAGCTGTCAAGAATGCTTCGAATACATCAAAACAGCGTATGGATACCTGTCATGTGTGGTCAACAATGCTGGACTGAGTCGATTTGGTCCTGTTGCGGAGCAATCCATTGAGGATGAATTTATGACTGTCTTCTCAACAAATGTGTTTGGTGCTGTACGGGTGGTGCAGCATGCTGTTCCCCTCATGCTACAAAAAGGAGGTTTGATTGTGAATATTGGGTCCGTGACATCGTTTCTGACGACACCGTGGAGTTCGGCATACTCGGGCAGTAAAGCAGCCTTGCTGAGTATAACATCAGCCATGAGGCAAGAACTGGCTCCGTTTGGTATCGATGTGACATTTGCGATGGCTGGAGCAATCAAAAGTAATTTTGGAAATAATAGTGCCATGTCTGACTTTAGCAAGTATGACACGGCAACAAGTCTGTATCAGCCATATGCTAGGGCTATTTCACAACGAGCATTCATGTCTCAGGGTAAGGATGCTGTCCCTGCGGAAGCCGTGTCACGGGATGTATGGAATGTGATACAGAGATGGTTTGAAAAGGGAAAAAAGCCTGGTCTATGGTTTTATACTGGAGGAAAGAGCCGATTCTTGTACATCTTGGGGGTGATTCAAAAGTGCCTTGATATTCTGGTGGAGAAGCTTCTCATGAGACAGAATAACCTCAGCACGAGTCCTCCTCCCACTGCTACTGCTACTGCAAAGCACGCATGATTGCATTACACACACTAAATATATATATAGTATTATCCAAATGGAGATTTGATTGATTTGGTCTTTTTCGGCTTGGCCCTCCCCCCGGATGCTGCCAGCCTGTTGAGCAGATCAATCACCCCGCTGAATTCAAATGGAGGCATAAGAGTGCCACTCAGAATCTCACGCTCTCCGCACGCATCACCATATACTTTGTCATTCAAATACGCATCTGGATATGTCCGTATAAATTCTATGCTAAAATCAACCATCATCGCCTGCATTCTAAAGTACTTGGCCATCAGGCCACCCTTGCTGTCAATATTGATGACATTGTCCACCTGACTCGTCGAATCCAGACTCACAGATCTAATGTACGCCCCATCCATATCAATTAGAAACTGCAAATTTGCCCCAAACTTGCCCTTTTTTCCTAATGCATAGTCCAACGCTTCTTCATTCATCAATGCCAGGCAAATCCCACTGGACAAGCGACCAAATGAAAACCCTATCCCAACACCCCGCCCTTTGGTAAAATATGGAGCAGACCATGATATATTTCCCTCCTCATCTACAATCTTTCTCGTAATAAACCCAGTTTCATTCTCAATACTAAGCAAACAGCCCCATTTGCGCTTGAATAAAAAAGCCAACGCAGTTGGCTTTGCAAAAGCAGAGTGGGGCATGGCTGCCTTCTGACGTGGCCCATGTAACCCATCTGGCTGCTCACTCGTTAAATTGTTCAGAAATTTGACTACTTCGTTGGACCATTTCATCAAGGCTTCGTGACGAGCGTTGGTGAGTGAGGACGATCGTCGACTGTCCATGGACTGGGTTCCCTGGAAAGAGGCCGTGCTCTGTCCAACATACTCGTCCCTACTCATTTTTTCAATTATTTTTTTGTTTTGTTGGATTCATGCCATGGCATGGATTCTCTATTTGGAAAATTGCTTTGGATTCCAAAAATGCTATATTAAGAACGCATTGCATGCGTTGCATGTTCAAACAAACAAAAGAAAGCCATTTGCGTCCCATGCATGGCCTTTATAGTGAATGCAGATAATTTCTCTGCTGTATAGTATGGATGCAGAGAAGATTGAGCGCTTGCGCTCCAAATCTGTGTTTCGAGCTGTAGAAAAGTACGTGGTATGGGTCGTATTTGATGCAAGAGACGCTCTTATATTACAATTATATTACAGATTGATAGAAGATGAGGGGGATGGGAGTAGATTAGTGTCACAGGAGGGGGTGTGGAGGGCATCCCGTTGCATGTCTGGAGAGGAATTTGAAATGTCCTTGGAGGAGCGGTCATTGGTGGGTGTCTGTGGGAATCCTTCTTGTTCTAATCGTATAGATGGTAAATTGGGTGATAAAGGGCGGAGGAAGGCGTATGTGTGCTGTTCGGTGTTTTGTTATGAGGCTGTTGAGGAGGTTGCGGAGAGGCTTGGGAGTCGGAAGGATGCTGCGGAGCGGTTTATGGCACTGTACGAATCTGCGAAATATCAGCATGAGAAGAAGAAGAAAGAAGAGGAGGAAATACAGCAGAGAGGGAAAGACAAAGAGCGTGAAAGAGTGGAAGAGAATAAACGTCCATCATCATCGTCTGGCACTGGTCGGTCTCAAGCTGCTGCGGGAGAGCAGCTTGCTGCTGGGACAAGGAAAGCTCCTGTGATGAAGGCTGTGGTGCAGGAGAGGACGACTAAAGGGCGAACGAAAAAGAAAGAATCTTCATATGATTTTCAGAGTATTGAGGGGTACAGGCCAAAGAATGCAAAGAAAGATGGTCAACAACAAGAGAGACGGGTGCGCTTCTCTGATGAGGAGGGTGGTGCAGAACAGAGCAATGGTATGATGGGTAATGCTGCCCGCTTTGTATTTGATATTGAGGATCCAAAAGGACATGTGGAAGGCGATGTGACGTCTTTGGGGGATCAATTTGGGACACTTCGTGTAGTGGAGTCGAATGACACACAGGACAATCATGAGGCGCCTCATCAGCCACCAGCTGCACAGGTTGACGAGATCTTGGCAAAGACGATGCGCGAGGGAGCCGCAAAATACTTTCCTCATTTGAAATCATGCATTCCATCGGAATTATACGATGGTCATGATGACGATGAGAGTGAGGATGATACATATGATGATGATGATGAATGGATGCGCAGTGATGATGATGTGGCGTCTGATGACGACAACGTTCCCATCCATTGCCATAAAACCTTCTTCACAGAAGTCTTCTCCTTCTTTGATCTCTGGATTACAGATTACACAATCGCTCTCATGCGATCAGAAAATAGACACATGGACACATCGCTGCCTCAAGTGCCAGAGATTATGACTGCGATGCAGCGCTTCTTGTCTATTGCATGCAGCACTCTAGCAGCCAAGCTTTGCGCACAAAATCATCAACGGACTATTACAGATAGCGTGGGACAAGTTGTTCGAACATTCCGATTAGATCAGGCATTGCCAGCATTCCAATCAAAGCAGTGGGTGATTGTCGCCCTCATCATCGTGAAGGCACAGTCATTATCATCACACCCAGAATATCAAGAATTTACAGACAGCAGAGCTGCCATATCTCGAATTGGCACTGTTCTATCTGATGCGAATTTCACTGTGGAGGAATTCTATGCTGTCTTGGAGCTATTTCTTCTCGGGGACGACACATGAGAACACCATCAAAACCTTCTAGAAACAAAACCCAACTTCTTCATCGCTTTTTCGTAGGTTGGAGGAACAAGTATTCCTTTAGATAATCTATTTAAGCGCTTTTTACTTTTATTAAACCTCTTGTGAACAAATCCTGGACTCATACAGCGAATTGCACCCGACCCTGTCACCTTGAATCTCCTCTTCATAGAACTGCACAGGAAAACAAAAAAAAGATGAATGTTGTCGTACAAATATAACCTGTCGTCTCCTATATAAATATATATATAGCATGCTTGAACGTACGAATATGGCTTTGGTGGGCCTCCTGCATCAGAAGGACTCTTGAGCACAATGGGACTCCCTGAGGCACTAAACTGCTGTGCTTGTTGCTTCTGAGACAGAATCTCCCTCGCCGCACGCGGCAACATGCCACTCCGGGGTTGCTCAGTCACATTTTTACACCACTGAGAAGCGATACGAAGCGTCGAAAATGACCGCACTGTCTCTTCAAGGGCACAAGCAGGCGAACAAGAGGGAAGAGAACAAGTTGCCACCACGCAACGGCGGCCTATCGATGCCAGGTATCGAGACATCGAATACCAAGATCTCAAAAAATTTTAAAACAGTGCAACGCTGATGGCCGGATGGTTCTCTCTGATGGACATGGATGACCACCATGTGTTGGATGGTATCATCTCCCATCAACCATCGTGTTTGACCGAATACTTCTATGATCATCCCAGTGCCCGTGGACACAGACATGCAAGAGACAAGACCTGGTGCTGGGCGCTATGATCCGATCATATCTTTTGTTATTTATACATTGATATACAGTCAACTATATCACTATGGGTACGTCGCTTTCACCCGCTATTCCTGTGGAAAGGACGACGTTGGAAAAGCCGCCTTGCGGCTGTTCTCAACACCGCCGGTTTTTGGGCAGGCGTCGACTTTCCTTGCACACTATGCACTCATAGTAGCATATGATTGAGAGCTTTAAAATCTTAATGGGGTAAATGAGGTGAAGATGGGTCACTGACGTGACAATTTCCATGTGCAGGTATTTCCCGTGATTCCCTTCATAAACGCCGTGCTACTGGTGGTAAGCAGAATAAATGGAGAAAAAAGAGAAAGTATGTTTTCAGATGATCGTGTGTGTATTTTGAATCGGAGGATGATGCAGAAGACGGTCTTTTGGGTTGCTGCCGCCGATTTGCTTCCTGCAGCGGCGTGGTAATCTGATACAGTGTATCCCGATTCATTGACATATTTGGCCAAGATAACTAACATTGATGCTATTATCGTGCGTAGGTATGAGCTCGGACGTGTCGCTGCCAACACAAAGTTGTCTTCTAATGTCTGTGTGAGAACTGTGCGTGTGCGTGGAGGAAACTCAAAGTTCCGTGCCCTTCGTCTCGACTCTGGAAACTTCTCTTGGGGATCTGAGGCTACTACCAGAAAGACCCGTATTTTGGATGTCGTGTACAATGCTTCCAACAACGAGTTGGTCCGTACTCAGACATTGGTGAAGAACGCCATTGTGCAAATAGATGCTGCTCCTTTCAAGCAATGGTACAAGCAGCACTATGGTGTTGAAGTAGGTCTTAAGAAGAAGAGCGCAGCAGCTGCTGAGACTGAGGAAGAGAAGAAGAGCAACCATGTGAAGCGCAAGCTTAGACAGAGAAATCAGAACCGCAAGTTGGATCAGGCCCTTGATGATCAGTTCTCTATTGGTCGTCTGTATGCTTGCATCTCTAGTCGTCCAGGACAGTGTGGACGTGCAGATGGATATATCCTTGAAGGAAAGGAGTTGGAATTCTATGCAAAGAAGATGCAGAAGAAGAAGGGTGCCCACTAACATGGTCATAGGATATAGAAATTTATTGTAATCTAAGCAATCTACTTGTTTCCTTTGGTTTTTAACCGAATGACATCCTTGGCGGCTTCTTCAACCAAAGCTCCTTTAAGAGCTTGTGTGACTTCATCATTGGCATCGCCACGTTGACGGAGCATGGCTGCTCTTTGGATTGCTGCTTTCCGCAGCTCCATCTCCTGCGGATCATTCTTCTTGGAATTCTTGTATTTGAATCCGTGTATTCCTGTATCAGGAACTGTGTCAAACCCAAGAGGAAGGTCAACCATGGTGTCTGCACATGTGAACCTGACTTTTCTCTTTTCAAACTGACCAAACTCTGCAAAGTGCTCAAACAGGGATTCCCGGGTATCAAAGCCAGCTCGATCAAGATCGCTATGTTGCTCAGCATAATACTGATGATCAAAACAGTTTGATCCTCGCGACAAGACATAGGCAATTCTGTATGAATTCCCAACTTGCAAAGGACATGTAAACTTGTGTGGTTTTGCTTGAAACTGTCCAATCAATAGGAAATGCTCCCACAGCGCCATCTCATCGCTTCTAAACTTCTCCAGGTCAGGGTTATTCTGCAGCACAACAAAGTTAAAACAAACAATGTATTCACCAAGGTAGTGGGCCTGAATGATCCAATATTCATACAACATACCTCTAAATAATACTCAAAATCAAAGCACTCTGGCCCACGAGAGTTTATCGTGACTAATTTTTCTTGCTTATACTGCCAGTGTTTTGAAATCCAAGCATTATTTTGAATCTCTCGAACTGCCTTGCCATGCCTCAAATGCATATCCAGCCACCTCTCATAACGGTCTGCTTGCTCTACAAAAGACCATTTCGCGGCAGCTGATTCTGACTTCACAGGCACAAAGACAACTTCATACGGATTCAAACTAATCCCATCGTAATGCCATTCTAAATCTGGAGGCACGCGCTGATTACACTGCCACGTAGCTGGTGAACTCCAATCAATCCCTTGGTACCTCGACATGAGCGAGTCAATCGTCCAACCAGATCTAAACATTGCCAGAGCAGCTCCAGCATCCGAATGATACCTCGCATCCCACTTGTTTTTATGACATCGAAAGACCCCCTTCTGCCCCATGAGCCGCTCAAAGCCAGCTGCATCCGTTGCCCATGCATGTGATCTAATATACGGATTCCCTCGCCATTCACCTGCAGCATTACCATCTTTCGGAGCACCCTCACACGACAGAATCGATCCAACCATCTTGACCTTCCCCTGAAGCTTCCTCGTAAACACCTCTGTCCAGTGCATATTTGTCACATACGAAGGCATGAACGGACCACGCACTTGCGAATCCAGAACAACAAAATACTCATATTCATGCACATTTAATACACGAATAACAGCATCAATAGCGCCCCACGTCGTCGTGCACAGCGACGTCCGCAAATACTGAGCATTACTGGGCAAAGATGGCAGCCTTGGAAATGCCTTCACAGAAGGCCCATCTGTCACGATAATCCGATACGTCGGCTGACTCTCTGTTATCCCATACCGTAAGAAGAATGCAAAGCTCCGTTCTTGCTCTTCATCCTCCGCATTATACACGTACAACACGAGAGTCTTTTCTACAAGCCCACGCTTCCCCTCCTGCGATACAGAATCCCCTCCATTCCCAAGGAATGGCATACTACCGCTGCTTCTATTACTACTATTTGGATCATTTTCTGAATCAGTCTGATTCCACTTGTGTACATTCAGCCAAATAAGCAGAAAAACACCGACCAGTGTCAAACTCGCCATGACATTCGAAGACACATACGTCCCCTGAGCTTTCCCTCTCCTCCCTCTCGTCCCAAAATTATGCATAGAAGATTGACTAGAAGATGTAAATATACCCATGATGAATCAATCGATTGGAGTCAGAAATGACCATTGGCAACCACCAGGACAATTCATATGTACACGATCGTACCCTCCAGTACGATTCATCACCTCTCTTGGTTTTAATATGACATATATATTGATTCTAATAAAGATTCAGATGCCTGAATCCACGAGTACACATGTAACCAATCAACAATCGTCAACAGTTGATTGAAGAGTACGTTCCCATCCAATGATCTCCTTGATGGGCGATGTACGTATCTCTAGATCAGTACCTTGTCTTCTTAAAAAAAGACCCATTGGGACGAGGCATGCCGCAGATGTGTTGTAGTAAAATTGTAATTATGAAGAAGATTGCATTTCTTGTGGTAGTAGCTGCCGTGATCGGCGGTGCTGTGGGTTCTTCTGCCTCAGCTGTCAAACATTTTAAATCTGCTTCAGAATACGACGAAGCGACTGGTGATGGATCCAATGTGTATATAGTTAAATATTACGCTCCATGGTGTGGCCATTGCAAGAGGCTCGCGCCTGTATGGGAAGATTTGGCTTCTGCCTTGAAAGAAGAAGAGAATGTGGTGATTGCCAGCGTGGATTGCACGAATAAGGGTTTGAGACCGATATGTGATAGGAATAATGTGAAAGGGTTCCCGACGATCAAGTCTGTGTTCGGTGGGGAGTCGCGGGAAATGTACAAGGGGACGAGAGTGTTGGATGCGCTGAAACGGTTTGCATTGAATCAAAAGCTCTTGTGGTTTGCAGAATCCTAGTTGGTTGCACTGATGATTTTTCTATGTGGCATGGGAATGGCCGAATAAATTAGAAAAGATTCGGGACGCGTATTCTGGTACCTCTTCCTGCTCTGGAGTCATAAAGTTGACCAATTTTTCATGGATGTGGTATCTGATCTTTCTGCCCTTTGATGCCCTCCTGTCTACGATTTTGCGCTGCTTTGGTTCCTGTATAACGATTTTTTTTCATAGCATGAGTTCTTTCTTATGTAAGTCGTGTACACATGATGCGATAATCACATACCTTGTGGAGGTTCTTGGTGAGGAGGTGGGTCGAGCCTTCCAAAAATTCAGAGAGCAGAGCTTGATAAAATTCGCCATCCTGATACGTATCGGGAACACCTATGAGTGTATTTGTATGTTCTTCGTTGTCTTGTTCCGTCTCTTGGTGTGATTCGTCCTGCACATGGCACATGTGATGGGTTGACTATGTATTGTGAGGCATAATAATCCAGGTCAGAGAGCCCTGTGCAGTGTGGTATAGACTGCTGCCACACTGCACTTGATTGGGCACAAATTTCCAATAAATTTCTATTTGGTAGGTGAAAGACCCTACACCCCCTTATTTTTCTCTTCTGCGTCATCTTATCTGCAATCCAATCAATAGGTATATGAACGTACCACAGTGGTTTTCATTCCATTATTCACGGCTGGAGGATGGAGCTGGCAGAGTCCCTTGTACTGTGCCAAGGGCACTCTGGACCTCTCTGCAATACGCTCCGAATCCTTCATGACCAGTGCTACCTGCTTTGAAACAGTCTGATTCAAGACTTTGAGGCTTGATTTTGAGGCGGAGCCTCCGGAGAGCATTGTCTTTCTATGCCAACGATCCAGTGATGTGTCCCTGAATGCAGCAATCTCCTTGTACCGCTCATCCAATGCCTCCCAGACCTGTTCAATAGTGCCCCCTGTTGCGTCTCTCTTTCTCTTGGAGCTCTGTATCGATGTATTCTGTTCCACGAGGGCATCCAGAATTGCACACATGTCATCAAGTGTCCGTTCTGCGTCAATGGATACAGCTCGCATTTCCTCTGCTAGAGATGGATCTGCATCACCTATGAACGGGTGGACGTCTTGATTTGGCAACCTATGTGCGCCTTGCACTACTTTTTGAACCATAATGCGGGACTCCAAACTTGCATTCCACAATCGTTTCTGGGCTTTGACACAGAGAGCCTTTCTATATTCTTTTGCCGCTCTATCTTTAAGTTCCTCTGCAACTTGAGCTTCTGCCTCTTCCACATCCTCTATTTCTTTCTCTAACATATCGGCTTCATCATCTACATGGGCATGTCTCTCTGTGGAATAAAGAGGTGCTCCATCTTCTTCTTCTTCTTCTTCTTCATCTTGCTCCTCCTCGCTGTCACTACTATCGTCTTCATGGCTGCTCTCGTCATTAGAGATGGAATCAGAGGCATCGCCATTCACTCGCTCATCGTCACCGAAGAATGTCTTTCTGCTAGAGTGTTTCCCAGTGTACAGCTCCTCATCTCCACCCAAATCTATATTGCTACGAAGGCGTCTCCCCTCTTTCCCTCTACATATCACACCAGAATAGGATCAGTATCATATCTCAAAATGATCAGATACCAGTCAGGAATAGAAGCATGAGCAACGCACCGAGACAAAAACCCTGTATCCACCTGACCCAAAATCTCCTCATCCGAGTCCTCCAGCACTGCCCCCTCCTCCAAACCATCCTGTTCAGGATCAATCTCTGCATACATACACATACGCATCGTCATCAGACGGCCATCGTTAATATTGCAGCGAGAAGAACCCACCTGACCGAGGTGCAGGCCTCGTCAGTTCTGCAATCTCTTCAGCAAAGCTCTTCTTCTTTGCCATCACTATCCAATTCTACGATTATTGCATGAATCTTCACAATGTATCAATTCTGCTCAATCTCAGCCTCTTTCGCGCTCCAAATAGCGATTAATTCAATGCACAGACATGCATGGGAATGGCACCAAATATGCTACGAATTCACGGCCACCACAGTATCTTATGAAATTATACTCTTTTTAAGAAATGTAATTTTACATCCACATCCCTGGCCAGGTCGCCTCAGACATCAGGCGGGGCACCCAGGACTCTGTAAAAAGAAGTTTAAAAACCAACTCCCCCAAAAGCAAAGAAAACTGCTTACATTACTTCGAAATCTGAATACTTTCTCTCGTATCAAGTATATAATGTGATGATGTGGTATAGAACAGAAAATCACCGGTCTTTTTATTTATTCTTCATTCATACACAGGCAAGGTAGTATGCTGAGTACCAACAACAATCTGCTGTGTGTGTTGTATACAATATTTAGTCTGTCCGATGAGAAAACTGAATGCTCAAGTCACGTTCACCAAACATGAACCGGATCGGTTGAATCGTTTTCACAGTATCCATGTTGAATGTAGCAATCCATGTACTAAGAGGCATAGTAGTCGTACCACACAAGTCAGTGGCATGCTTGAGTTTGGTTGGCTGCAACCCTGCGGCTTCAAGAGCTGCCTTGGCAAAGCGTTGGTCGAGTATGGGAATGGACTCTTGTTCGTCCCACAAGTCGATGACGTACTGTTGCTCACAATCCGGCCATAAAACCTCAACCTCGTACTCGTGATTGTCAATAACCATTGGGATTGTATCATCTGGGGCCAGGGCATGCACATGTTCTACCACGTCATCCACAGTGATATACGAGCATTGTAAGACGGCTGTGCAGTTGGACTTTTCTGCTTTAAAAGATTTTGTGCCATAACGCCAACAGGTTACAGTGTCGTCGCGCACAAATGTACCTTTTGGCATCTGCTCAGTCAGTAGCTTTTCGCAGCTGTCTTTGAACAAGCCCATCTGATGCTCTATATACACATTCGACGCATGATTGCAGTACCAAAATTCCCGAGGATTTGGAATTTTCATCCGAAACTGGAACTTGACCGGGCGACCAGTGTCAAAAGCACCCAAAACAATTGGGTTTGACATATTCCTGGTTTCGGAAGGATCTGATATCCTCATTTAGAGCTAGTGATGATGGGTTTTGTGTTTTAAATCCTAATTCCTTTTTATAGTACCTTTTCCGATAGAGCAGAAGGCAAGGATAGGGTCCACCATCGCTAGAGTTTGCGCGCGGCTTTTGTAAATAGAACATAAAGAAGCATGCAAGACAGACAATCAAGAAAGCCATCTGCTGCCTACCAATCTCATTATATTACAATATTTGGTGTTTTTTCCCTTACAGAGATGTCTGATTTGGATGAATCTGTACAAGATGGGCGGACAGAGTCGTATTCCTCCACAGACGAGTCGCTTGTCGACGTGGTGGAGCGGAATAGCGATGAACAGCTTCCTACTGATCGGATAATTGATTTAAGTATTGAATGCAACACAAAGGAGAACGAGGATGAGAAGGCCACGTCGATGACATGTACCAACACAGTGGACAGTTGCAGTGACGTTTCAGAAAATACTGGAGGGGCTCGTGCTGCTTCACGGAATCCATATAGTACTAGTGTTGCATGGAAATTATGCATGCAGGAACGATACTCAGAATGCCTGCGGGTGTTGGATGAAGAGGGGCTCTTGCATTGCCCTCGTGCTGGGCAGGAGTTGCAGGTGGATGCCCTGTGTCTGCAAGGGATTTGTCATGTTCAAGGCCATGGGCAGCGGGCGCATGCCCTTGCGTGCTTTGCTGGAGCTTTGGCACGGGATCCGATGCATACAAGGTCTCTGATGTATTATGCGACGCTTCAAAAGGAGGCAAAGAAGTTTGATGTTGCACTTGAGATGATTGAAAAGGCGTACAATACAGTGTGTATGGGGGATGATAGTGATGGGTGTTTTCGGCCATCGAAAGATGATGTGTGCCATGTATATGCCAATATATTAACTGATGCTGGCACGGAGGATAAGCTGCAGGGGAAGGACGGATGGGAGGATAAATACAGAAAGTCTATAGAATTGTGTCCTAGGCATGCTCCTGCACACTATAATCTAGGTGTGGCTGCAGCAGAAGCGGACGATATGCATAAAGCCATAGAATGGTATCAACGTGCTGTGGAGATTCATCCTGGGTATGTCGAGGCTTTGTGCAATATGGGGGTGGCACAACAGCAGCTTGGTAGATTGGAAGATGCTATAGAATCGTACCAAAAGGCATATAATTTGGCGCCCACTGTAGACATGGTTGTCAAAAATTTGGCTGTTGCATTGAACTTGTATGGAACAGAAGTAAAAGATGTGCGAGGGGATTTGCAGGAGGCTATCAGGTTGTATGAGAAGGCTGTGTCAATTTTGCCAACATGTGTTGAAGCGTTGTACAATCTTGGCGTTGCGTATGCTGAAGCTGGGGATATTGATAAAGCAATATTTGCCTACCGTTGTACGATACGAGAGAACAATACATGTGCGGAGGCGCACAATAATCTGGGTGTTCTGTATAGGATGAAGGGACAGATGCACTTGGCATTGGCATCCTATGAAGCTGCCCTTGAAGCTCGACCAGATTTTCCTCAAGGGTTGAATAATGTAGCAGTCATGTATACTCAACAAGGAAAAGCTTCTATGGCCTTTAATGTACTACAGGCTGCCATTATGGCGGATCAAACCTATGCCGAGGCGTGGAACAATCTTGGTGTGTTGCAGAGGGATGTGGGAGAAGCACAAGCTGCCTTGGAGAGTTACAGGAAATGTTGCGCTCTGGAGCCTCAGAATCGTAATGCTGGACAGAACTTACTTTTAGGTCTGAACTATTTGTATGATGGAAACGAAAGGGAAATCTGCGAAGCACACATGCAATGGGGTGTCAAGTTTCGGGAGCTGCATCCAATGCTGCCTGTGTGTGATAAGGATGCGCGAAGGAATCACGAAAAAATACGGCTTGGTTACGTATCTCCAGACTTTTTCATCCACTCCGTGTCATTCTTTGCTGAAGCACCCATCAAGAGTTTCAACAGAGGATTGTTCGAGGTGACTATATATTCTGTGTGTGCCAACCCTGATGAAAAGACTGCACGGCTTAAACGTGAGGTTGAATCATACGGGGGCATATGGAAGGATGTTTCTTCATTATCGGAGAGCCAGTTGGCTGATGTTGTACGAAGTGATGAGATTGATATTCTGATCGATTTGACTGGCCACACTGCTAATAATAGGCTAGGAACCTTTGCCATGAAGCCAGCGCCTGTGCAGGTGACATGGATTGGATATCCCAATACCACAGGCCTTGAAACAATGGACTATAGAATAACGGACTCTTTATGCGACCCACTGGATACAAAACAGCAGTATACTGAAAAGCTGGTCAGACTGGACAATTTCTTCCTTTGCTACACGCCATGTCCAGAAGTGCCGTGTGTTGCTCCCTTGCCAGCAGACACCAATGGATACGTCACATTTGGATCATTCAACGCATTAGCAAAGCAGACTCCAGATGTGCTGAGAACATGGTCAAAAATCCTCTGTAGTGTACCAAATTCGAGGTTGGTCATGAAGAATAAACCATTTGCTTGCGAATCAGTCAAGCAAAAATACTGGCACATGTTTGAAGAGTTGGGCATCTCACGAGATCGCATCGACCTTCTACCATTGGCGCCCACAACAGAGAGACACCTCAATCAGTATTCTATAATTGACATTTGCTTGGATCCGTTCCCATACGCGGGAACAACAACAACCGCAGAGGCCTTGTACATGGGAGTTCCCTGCCTCACGATGAGAGGCAATGGCCATGCCCATAATGTTGGTGTCAGCATGATTACCCACGTCGGACTGGGCGATGAATGGATCGCTGAATCAAAGCAGGACTATATCAACAAGGCCAAAGAAGCTTCCAGTAATATACAAGCATTAGGGCACCTCCGCTCGTCGCTGAGGAGCCTCATGTCGTCCTCTCCAGTGTGCAATGTCTCTCTTTTCATGGACAATTTCGAAAGAAAACTCTCAGGCATGTGGGATGACTACCTGGTATCCCCATCCATTTGATTATTATTATTATTTATCCAGTAAAAGATATTCTGAGTGTATGCTTGTGATTCTATTCGATATTCACGCATGGACGGGAGGAGGTCCTGGAGGGATGTCCTCCCAACCTCCTCAAGGATTAGACGTCAACGACTTCATCAGACACGTACGGGCTATTATGGCGATACTTATATGATATAATACTCATGAATTAATTACTTAATGCAGTTGTGCGTGTTTATCAGAGCTCTAGGGCTGCAACGGGATGATTTAAACATGTCTGTCTTTTTAGTCGACTCGTCTGGAGACTCTCCAGCAAACGTGCTGTTGGGGTCCACCTTACACGAATGCCAGGGAAGCGATGCAAATGATACTGCTAGTAAAGAGGTACCTGGATCGAACGATGTATGTGACACCCTGATCGAGAGGCTACGGGATATTATTGTAGACAAACAGAAGAGCACAACAGATGACAGCAGGGCCAGTGCTCCTCCATGGGGAAGTGCCTTGGTGCAAGCATTATGCCACGTGAAAAAACATTCTATACGTCAAATAGAGCAGAATGATGTGGGCGTAGAAAGCTCTCGTATTCTCTGCATAGCAACCTCTCAGGATGACTCATCCAAGTATCTGACATTCATGAATGCAGTCTTTGCATCACAAGTATGTTGTACATCCTTTTGTCTATCCTACGTCCTGTATAATAATAATAATGATTTATGGGTGCAGAGAGATGGAATTACGATCGATTGCTGCCATCTCGGATCGAAAGATTCGTCGCTATTCCAGCAAGCCTGTCTGCTCACAGGCGGCTTGCACATGAGACCAGCACGACCCAAGTCACTCTTAGAATACCTCATGGTACGCCTCATTGTTTGCAATAGACGATGGATTCATCAATGAATAACATTTTACACCCACGCAGACCGCATATATAGCCGATGAAGACGTACGAAAAGACCTCAGGTATCCCTCAGCACAGGGCATTGACTTTCGAGCATCCTGCTTCTGCCATCACACATTAATCGACATGGGCTACGTATGCAGCGTATGCCTCTCCGTCTTTTGCGAAAAACACTCAATATGTCTTACATGTGGTTCAGAATTTACTATTTAATACACTCTATGGTTTTCAAACCCATTTTTTTAGTTTATCAGCGTATGCCTTGCGTTGTTTCTCCACCATATCTGGGTGCTTCTCAGCCAGATTGTAATACTTTAGATACCCATCCCACGGAGCCACCTTTAAGCGCGCTCTATCTGCAATTAATTTTTGAACCCGCGCTGCAAAATCAGCCGCGCTCTCATGCTCCATTTTCGTCTGCGGTTCCAGAAACCACACATCTGCTACCAGGGCCCATGACCTCATGATTTTAAACAAGTGCTGCGAAAAGGACTGCCGCTTTGAGTTCCAAAATGCATCCACGAAAATCTTATTATACTTTATCGCTATAGGACACACCGTGGCCCCGAGATCAAAGGCGCCTTTTTTGAACATGACACAGTATTCATTATTCACACACGTCCCCTCTGGGAAGATGAGCAAGGGCGTTGCATTCTCAGACATGACATGATCCCTCATCTTTTGCGACACAAGCGCTCTATCTTTTGTCTGTGTTCGGTTAAACCAGAGGCATCCAAGCGCAGATAAGTACCTCTTCTGCATGATCCCAACCCACCCTTTGTGCAGCTGCATGATGGCTGCAAAGGGGGTAAAGGCAGACAGCACTGCATAATCAATCATACTGGTATGGTTTGCCACCCACACCCGCCCAGCCTTTGGTACTGGTCTGGGACCATGATATTTAATAATACCAGTCCATGAGACGATGAATGCTTGTGCTAAGAAATGCACTGCAGCCCTCTCCGCCTGTGCTCGACGCTCCCCTCGGAAAATTAGTCCAGCCCCATGAAACAAAATGAAAAAGATGAGGAATCCCAACAACAACGTCACAAGCCTCAGGGGAAACAATATACAATTCCTGACGACAACACCCACGAGCCATAACGGAAATAGATAGAAATTCCAATTCCACGGATCGTCCATGGACGATTTGAAACACCTTAAAAATGAATCATCCACCACTGCTGCCGCCCCATCATTCAGGGTCGAACTTATATCAAACACATCAGATCTGCAGCAACCATGTAAAATCTATCAACATCACGCCATTATTATTATATAGAATCAAGAGGGAAACCCACGCACATGATGGATGGCGAAGAGTAACATCCTGGTGCGCATTCAGCATCACCCATGTCCTGATGAGCATCATCCAGTAAACTATCAACCTCCATCGACACCTCCCGTTCCAACGTCTTATCAACATCTAGATCATCTAAGCGAACATTGCTCCGAAATCGAAGACTCTTCAACCTGCATCATTGCCATATGAAACATGAGGAGAAAAGAAGAGCAGCAAGACTCAGAGAGGAGCAACCTTTCGGTTGCATACCTACCACACACAAAACCATGATATACTCGTATAATTACATAACATACGCTGATAAGCCACCATTTGTAGGCGTATTACTCGGTTGTCTTTCGAATTGAACATTTTTACCCGGAGACATGTCCGTCGCATTTACAACAGTCTTTCGACGGGTCATTCTCGTATCTCTTTAGTCCAGATGACTACGCGTATTAATCATATATGTTCTATGAATACGACAATAATAAATATCAAAACTGTGGGGGACAATAATCCACACGACCTCCTATTGGATTGGATTCCACGAGCATAATTATTATTACAGCCCTTGTTGCTGGGCTGCATTACTGGATGCAATCCAAGCTTGTAATGTATCAGCTGGACGACCCTGTCGTTGCACTTCTTGCGCCATGGCGATACCTTCCTTGACATCAGATGCCACTCTGGCAGCAGCAAGCGCGACACCAGCATTCAGATTCAGGGCATCAGCGACAGCATTTCGACTTCCACCAAACACATCCCTCAGAATCTGGGCATTCAAGGCAGCATCTCCACCTGCTAGGTCTTTTACTTCACATCTGGGTATTCCAAAATCTTTTGGGTCGATTTCATATCGCCGTAAAGTCTCTGATGATGCCTCCACCACGGTTGCCGGTCCCATGGGTGTGAGTTCATCCAACCCCATGGAATGCACGACCAGCGCCTTTTCAATCCCCATCAGCTGAGCAGCATTCGCCATGAGATCACTAATATCAGTAGAATATACGCCGATGAGCGCGTATTTCGCACGGGCAGGGTTCAACAAAGGCCCCAACATGTTGAATGCTGTTCGAACTCCCAAGGCACTCCGCACCGGTCTGACAACCTTCATCGCTGGATGGAATGTCGGCGCAAACATGAATCCAAGGCCAGCTTCTTCGATACATTTCGCGATTCCTTCCGGCCCTAATTCCAGAGCCACACCCAATTCTTCCACAACATCTCCACTTCCGCATAGACTGGACACTGAGCGACTCCCATGCTTTGCCACCTTTGCTCCCGCAGCAGCAGCCACCACAGTCGCCCCAGTAGATATATTCACCGATCCTATACCATCCCCTCCAGTCCCTACTATATCCAGAACGTCATACGGTGTCTCCACACGAAGACACAGATCATCCATGGCCTTTGCCATCCCTGCAATCTCCTCTGGGGTCTCCCCCTTTGCTCTCAAGAGAACAACAAACGCAGCCATCTGCGCAGGATTTTCTGCACCATTCTGCACAAGCTCATTTAAACTCTGTCGGGCCTCATCCTCTGATAAATCTTTCTTTCCATCCATGAGTTTCTCAAGAATGTCTCTAAACACAAGTGGCTGAGCAGCACACGCAACTGCTGCTCTATTCTTCTGCGATTGTTTATGATTCCATGTACTATCTATGAATGTTTTTGATCGATTGCGTGGTCTATAAGTCACTCCTCTATTCTGGCGAAGAAGACCAGAATAATGTGGATTGCCTAGACAAACTGGGCTGTGGGGTATGGATACCTGCATTCTGGCTAGTATGAGTCTTCCTAGTACCAATAATATATCAGAATCTAAAGTATTTCATCTTGATAGGGGACTCATGCGACACTGTCGGTGTTTCTTTTTCCTTTCCTTTCCCTGTAGGATATCGAGGAGACGATGCTTCCCATTGCTTCCATGCTTGGATGGTATGGACAGAGGATATCTCTCCATCAGGGATTTTGCAAGTGTCGATCGACACCCCATCATGGTCACGAGGACTCCCATCCTAGCACATTGTGCTAATTTTTTATAGATATTATACGACACATCATGCAGACGACGTTCCATCGTGGTCTGGTGGGTTGCAGTCCCAGATACGACAGAGTATCTCCACTCGCGAGAGTCGTCGGGAGAGGATTGAGCCACATATCAGTACCAAGCATTCCTGATAGCGATACAAGCTGCATTAAGAGTAGTACGAGTGCGTGGGTATGCGGGAGCAGCAGCCATGGACCAAATACAGCAAGACCATGGCTGGCTGGTCGTCTTGCAGCGGCCAGTACCTCGAATACCACGACCGCGAATTCTGATTTAGCAATCATGCAGTGGACTGGAGATGAAGAGCAAGTGGAAGCGTTGAATAGATTGCGTGATGCTATGGCATCCACAGAATTTGGAGATGAGGTGACAGAAGAGCAGCTGCGCTGGTTTCTGTTGGATAGAAAGATGCAGGTGGACGCTGCTGCGGAGAAGCTGGTGAAAATGTTAGCGTGGAGGAAAGAGTTTGGAGCTGATTCTATCACAACAACGGATGTGGCGCAGGAAGCAGCAACGGGCAAAGCCTACCTTCACACCCATTATGATGTCCAGAGCAGGCCTGTGATTGTGGTCAGGGCTGCAAAGCATGTAAAAGATGCTGCTCCTCTTCTCCATAGTCAACAGCTTTGTGTGTACACTCTTGAAAGGGCGTTAGAAAAGCTACCAGAGGGGCAGGATACTGTGCTTGGTATATTCGACCTGAGGGGATTCCAGTCCAGGAATGCAGACATGGGATTTGTAAAGTTCATGGTTGACATCTTCTTCACCTACTATCCAAAGCGTTTGAGTCAGGTGTTGTTTGTCGATGCACCTTGGATTTTCAAGCCTGGGTGGGAGATGATGAAGCCATGGTTGAAAAAGTATGCTGCTTTGGTTCGATTCGTGTCTGCTGATGAGGTGCGACGGGACTACTTTACTCCAGAGACCCTTCCTGATGATTTCAAACCACCTGGGTTCCCTCGCACGCGCCCATCTTCTTCAAAGTGATGATGATTTTATTCTTCTTCTTTTTCTGTGTGTCGAACATCCAGTATTCTATCTATGAATTACAAATATATATAGGTTCAAAGTTATCTCAAACGACGAGCTTCACGCTCAGACTCCATCAATGTGAGAATATCTCCCTCGCGGACTGGTCCCTTGACATTACGCATGATCAGACGGTTCTGGTCATCTAAGAACTTGACGCGAACCTGTGTCACCTGACCTCTGCTTCCAGTTCTACCAATCACTTTCATCACAATGGCAAGTTTGATTCCAGAATCCTACATAATTCAAAAGTAATGATTGGGATGAGTCTATTTATTCGCCGTATATGACAAAACCAATGACGATGAAGAAGGAAGAACAACAAGAAGAATGTGAGCAAGACTTGTCTCTTGCTTGCTCGCTGTCACCTGACCGATGCAGATCACGTATTACCATGTCCAATCAGAAGAAAAAAGTAACAGGCAGAAAATCCATGAAAAGAGGGGAGGTAATTTTGAGAAGAATCCACCGCCGCACTTGGCGTCGTCTTGGCAATCTCCACTCCTCCGCCACTTTCATCGGATCAAACACCGTCCTTTTATTTATTTATCTTCTTCTTTTTTATAGTAATTACATGACATGTCTCTGGCCACCTTGGGTGCCGTTCTCAAAGATTTGGCAATGCCGCAGCCGCGCAGTCACAGAGACAACCGTGCTTCTTCTTCTCTATCGCATTAAGACGTACCATGATGTCTATTTATATATTGATCAATACCGCAGTAGTATTTGAATTAATAATTGTGCTTAACAGAGCAGTCTCCATACGCCTGTTGGAGTCCATACACGACAACCCGGTTCTAGTGGACAAAGTAATTCGTTGGTCTATGGACCCAGTGCTCTTATTATGCGTCTCATTCTCTCCAAAACCAGATAGACAGTATTTAATTGTATTGATAGTATGGATATAATTCTCTGGTACTAGTATGGGGTGTTGTGGGGATCATTCGGCGCAGGCATGTACCTCTGTGCAGCAACGTTTGGAAGAGGTGGAGTTTAAACGGTCTGCCAGTCATGCTGCTTCGGTGGGAGACGTCGACAGACTGCGGCGTATTCTGGAGAAGCATCCAAATCAATTGGATGGTGGAGACACGGGGTATTCTCCATTGGTGTATGCATCGAGGGCTGGGCATGTGTCTTGTGTGGAGTATTTGATTTCACAGGGAGCTGATGTGAATTTTTGCACCCGTGCCATGGGGTCGACAGCTCTCCACCGAGCTGCTGTGCAGGGGCATGCTGAGGTTGTCCGGAAATTGATACAGGCTGGCTGTGATATGGGTATACGAGATTGTGATGGAAAGACGGCGTATGACAAGGCACGAGGTGCTGGCCATGAAGATGTGTGCAGACTCCTCGTGTCACATGGGTTCAGCACCTCTTGATGAATGATTCTTACGATCTGACGACGTCGGCACATGATGATTCAACTATATGTGTATTACACTATATGTGCATCGATAGATGCCTGAAGGAGATTTTCTGCGTCTATGAGCGTGGTATCTAAAGGAATGCCTCCCTGTAGGGCGATGCAGTACTCCATGAGGCCATCAAAGTTCAAGCTTCTTTCAAGAATATCATCTCGATGGCGGATGAGAATGGCCAAGCACATGAATATATGGAGGTTATCCTGGGGTCTAGCGTACAAGCAATCCCACAGTTTTAATACCTGGTCAAATGGGAACTCTCTCTTGAATAGCACAAGGAGCCAGCGGAAACAGAAGAACATGTTGGATGCATGCTGCTGGCAAAGAAAATCGTACAGAGGTGGGTCCAGGTGTTTCAATAATTTCTGTAGTGTCTCTAATTGGGTTTGCATGCTGCTCCCATCGATGCTAAAGTTGCCTCCAATCTTCTCCATGAGGGCTGCAAATGCCCAAAAGGCTTCTGATTCCACCTCGTCTGTCAGGTGGTTGGAACCATCCCCACCGCTATTCAGAGCTACATGAATAAAGGGTGTGGCCATATCACTCATACCTTGGCAGTATCCCAAGTCCCAGTTCCACATGACATGTGACAGGAGAATATTCCGTAGCACTTGTATGCCATCCCCATGTTCTGATGCAAAGAGGGGATGTGAGCGATCTGTTCGTGTGATATCCTTCTCTACTTGGCGACATCGATCCCTCCATTTACGGAATCTGGATGTTTGTTCTGGAGACATCAGTTTCCACTGAAGCTTGAGCATTTTATATCGTTTGAGTTTGTGCTGTATAGCATCTTGACGCTCCTGCTGTGTTGAATTAATGCTGTCGATGCAGAGAAAGTACCTCCATACCTGGAGCCTGACAGATGGGTCTGCACCTCCATAGAATACTCTGTATCGCATGGTCTTTTCACCGGATGCAGTCAGAGTTCCATGAGTGTCCAAACAACATCGGAGTTCATCTTCACTAAATGGTGCATGGGACTGTCTGCGGCTGGGCGACGATGCGTGTTTGATGTGTCTCTTCTCAACCACTTCCCAAGACAATGATGGGGATATACTCCATTCTGCACTCGCAGGGACATTGTCATCATCGTCGTCATGGTTGTTGGTCTTCTCCTTTGTTGTTCCTGACACATTGTTGGCATGCGCTGCACTGCCATCATGGTCGTCAGGCAATAATAACGAGTTCATATCCTGCGAAAACGAACCAGAGAGGAAACTCGACACTGACTTTTTAGCCTCCATGGAGAACTTTTGCAGTGCATCCACAATATCAGTCATGTGATCCTTCACTCGAGCTGCAGTTATGGGAGGAGCTGCTTCGCTCTCATCCGATTCATGGGATTGATTGCTTTGCATTCTTGATTGGATCATTTCCAGGTGAGCATTTCTCCATAAAGCATCATGTGGCGCATCTGCGTGAATGCTCATAATTCCCAAGGTATATGGATCTCCCATGTGATGGACAAGAAGAGTCCATGGGTCATCCTGTGATGCCACGAGATTAACAACAGTACACAGTGCTTTCAAAAAGGCTTTCACACCCCCTTGTTTGAAGAACAAGGTTGGTACTGTTTCCCCACTGTGCAGCACAATGGTTACACTGTGAGTACGAAATGGGGGCGTCCATGCCCGAATAGCTTTCATGTCTGCCACAGAAATTGGATGTATGGCATATGTTTCCTTCTTTAACACATCGTTATGCAGAAGATCATGATGACCTGTAGAGTCTTTTCCCCCACGACATTGCACTCTATGCTGCTGCACTGTTGCATTTTGAGTCATAGTAGGCTGGGTGGAGTCAGGAAACCATGCTACAAAGGTTCTCGAGCAGTCATGTAGCGTATTATTATCATCATGTTCTTCTTCAAACTTTACAATGGACACTTTACCCATGATGGAGGTGCTAGCCGAGGGAACAACAGCAACTGAACCCTTGATATACAATAGGTGGGTTTGGGTCGAACGGGGGGACGTCTCCGCACTCGCATTGTCAACAAGACACGGTTCCTCACGATCCAACTCATCTATAAGATATTGCGCTTCCTCCTCAAGCTCACTTCGCATTCTGGCTCCAAATATTGTTGGGTTGCTACCACTTTTCTCTCTGTTGTATGTTCTCGAACGCAGCCTCCATTCATACGCGATATGCTCGCATATGCAACAATAGTATCTTTAGATAATTAAATGCAACCTAGGATTGCCATGTACGGTGTACCGCTGGTCGCTGTCGAATGCAAACTTTGCAGGGCGCCTTGGACCCATGGATCTCTGCTGAGATTCAAGGTACGTTGGGACCACAACTGCACATCACTGGCTCAAAGGTTCATACGCAGCATTAATTATATTACTTGATGGATATTAATGGTTTCATAACAATGCCTTTTGCTGTATTGTGCTCCTACTACTAGAAAATTCTGCGGAGTTTGGCAAACAATGTTTTGAAACCACCATGGGTGTCCGGGACCCTTTCCGTGTTCTTGGTATCGATCCAAGTGCATCAAAAGAAGACATAAAGAATGCGTACCGTCGAAAGGTACTGGAGTGTCACCCAGATCGTCACCATGGGTCACCAGACTCTGTGAGGCAGAATGCAGAGAAGCAGTTTACTGTATGTGTGCTTTTGTTTCCCATTGTCTTCCGCTTTTTTTCTCAACTCTTTCTTCTTTGGATACGGCGTATTTAGATAGAACTTTGTTCATATCATGTATGTGGTTGTGTATGACGCAGGCTGTTTCAGAGGCATATGAACAGTTGATTAATCAGCGCACCCGTTCAGCATCTGGTCAGAGCACGTCATCGTCTTCTTCTTCAGCATATAGATATTCATACACTCGACATGGATACCAACATACTCAATACTATCGTGACCGTGGGAAGACACGGTCTTCGTCGATTGGATCAAAGTTTATCAGTTTTGTGTACATGCTCAAAAGCACAGGCAGTTTAGCAGCTACAGCACTGGTTGGGGGTGTTTTCATAGGTGGCTTGCTTGCATTTGACCCACTGATTAGTACTCTGTGGGTGGAAAGAAATAAAGGCAAATCATTTGAGGATATGATTGCTGAAGTGGAGAGAGCAAAAGCTATCAAAAAGGGAATGCAGCACATTATTGCCAATCATATGGATCATCGTAGCATGGTTTTAAAGAGGCTGATGCACCAGTGTATGTCTACTCTGGATTCATCGGAAATATAAGTATTCATCAAGAACGGTATGATACTGGCAGAGATAAAAATAGTAATAAATGAATGAATTGATTTTTCATCTGATGTTATGAACATCCATAGACACATTGTCCCTGTACAAATGTCTTCTCAACAGCCTGGCGGCGTGCTATAGTATCTTTTAATCGCTCAGATGATACGTGCGAGTCATTCGGTATATCAAGAGTCGCATATACTGCTTTCTGGACATCTGCAGTTGAAGCATGGACCACAAAATCAGCAAACATTCCATCCTGTATGGCCCCAAAACGCGCATTTGGGTCTCCTAATAGCGCTGCTCCTCGAGTAATACACCAGAATGCCTCTGAAAATGACAGAGCGTACGGATTCCTCGAATCAATTGCAGCTTCCAGTGTCTCCATAGGGTCCATGTCAACAACTGGCCAGTCTGATGCTAGACCTACATTGACACCATATCTCACAAACTCTTTCAGCGGATATGAATATTTAGAGTCTTTCTCATGCAGCCTCGTTGGAATTATATCGCGATCACCCACCCAATGCAGTGGGTTTGGAGTGACACCAATCCCCAGCTTTGCCAACTTTTTTATTGATTCTATTCCAGATACATGTTGAGCATGTTCAATTCTCAAACCACTCCCTCCAAATTTTTCATATACATCAATGACTTCATCGACAGCACGACTGCCTATTGCATGAGTCGCAACAGCGACCCCAGCACTCTTCGCCATGGATACCAGAGCAACAAAGTCTGACACATTGACCGCTCGAACCCCACGACTGCCATCGTCTTTATATGGTTCATACATGAGTGCTGTTCGACTGCTCAACGACCCATCATAAAACCCTTTCACACTCCCGAAAGACAATCGATCCTCCCGTCTTCCCAAGGCATTCACCATGTCCAGTATTGCAGGCAATGCATTGAGGGATACGAATGCATTCATACGAATCTTCAATTCGCCAGACTTCACAACCTCTCTATAAATATTTTGAACATCTTCAAATGCCGCATACTCCCCGTCAACGAACCCTACTCGCCCCATATCATGTACATGTGTCACCCCCTTGCTAAATGCATACTGCTGAGCCCTTTCAAAGGCACGCATCAGCTCCGCTTCCGTCACCTTGGGTATCACGCGAGTCACCAAACTCATGGCAGCATCGCACAGGACGCCAGTCGGGCGACCATTCTCATCCCTCACAATCTCTCCTCCAGACGGCTCTGGAGTCGTAGCATCAATGGACGCCAGCCTCAATGCGACACTATTCACCAGCATTTGATGAGAATCAAACCTGTAAATCACCACAGGAGTATCTGGACTGACCCCATCAATCCAACGAGCATGGCCGAATTCGCCATGATACATATATCCAACCACCCACCCTCCTCGCTCCTTGGCCTGCACTGCCTTCTCAACTTCATTGGCAAGACCAACCCTGTCCCGCACATGGCCCACATTCAATGACTCTAGAAACAATCCACCTGATAAAAAGTGCACATGGGGATCCACAAGCCCAGGAGTCACCAATGCCCCGCCCAAATCGATATCCATCATCATGGATGCATCAGTCACATTCTCCAGGACAAATACACCTTGCTGTTGGTCCACCACAAACTCCTCCACCACTGGATCATCGGGATTCCCAGTCAGCACAATGCCATTCTTGTAACGGACGAATCTGTGGTGCTGATTCCCAGATGGCTGGGTTAAATACGGACACGTTTGTACCCAAGCTGAAGAGAGGAGGAGTTCCTCAAGAGAACCCCAGAAAATGGCACAGAGGCCAGTAATAACTGAGAGAGCTAGTAGAATTTGTTCAGTCCTATTCATTCATCAATTAAAACGGCACATTGAGTGAAAATACGGCAGTAATGATGGATGGGACTATACTTGAGTGCAGGTTGCAGCGATTGCCGTACGTAAACGGTCATTTGTCCCCTTTGACCGATTCGACAAATATTGCTATATATGACCAAAACCTCATGAGAAACTCAAGTTTAAGAAAAAGAATTCTATTTCTGGGCATACCATGGCGTCTCTGAGGCATATTGTGACACAGATTCGTCATGTAGAGCAGCAGAACAGCGCTCATCTGAGCTCTGGTCGAGAAGAAGATGTGACCGAGTTGGAAACGATGTTGTGCTCACGGGGCACCGAAGGGATCATAAAACAAGCAGATGTGGAGACTGTGTTATCATCTATAGAGTCTTTGGATACGAGGAGTCATCAGGTTGGGATTTTGCACATCCTGGGAGCTCTTTCCAAAAGTTTAGTTTGTTCAGGTGGAGAAGACATTTTGGAGCAGTACTGCAGATTAACGTTTGATTTTCTTCTCTCTTGTTCACCAGATGATTACATAGGGTATAGCAACATGTCAAAGAAGAAATTATGTCGTGTCTGTTGCACAGTTGGGCAGGTGGCAATGGAGTCTGGGAGGGCAAAGCAGGCAATTGTACCAGTGTCTACTGGGCTGCATTGTCTCGTACAAGGGAGATTAGAAATACTGACACCCGTACATGCGGAGCTACTGAAGCTGTGTCTTGTGTCGAAAATGTATTCCAAGGCGGTTTCGTTTCTGAAGTCTCATGCCATCTTAAGTGCACCAGAGTGTTACAAGACCAGATCAACACATGTATTGCTCTATTTTTACTACGGTGGCATGGTGTATACTGGATTGAAAAAGTACAAGCAGGCGATGTTTATGTATCTTGGGGCCATGACGATGCCGGCGTTTCAAGTGAGTGAGATTGCTTTGGAAGCTGCGAAGAAATACATCCTGGTGTCCCTGATATTGTATGGAGATATTAAGCCAATACCTTCGTATGCGTCGACATTGTTGACGAAAGATGTGAAAATAGTGTGCGAGAATTATTATAGCCTTGGATCGCTCGTCGCGTCGGGAAAGGACGTCCAAGTGTTTGTGGCAGAGAGAGAGGATGTGTGGCGGCGGGATGGGAACTTTGGCTTGGTGCAGATACTTGTTGGACAGGAGTGCCAGCGTAAACAGCGAATAGAGAACTTGGGTAAAATATATTCTTCGATTCCACGGGATCGTCTTGTTTCTGAATTGGGATTGGGGCAATGGGAGGAGATGATGCGTGTCATTTTTTCCATGGAAGCATCAGAGAGGACACGCGTGAAATTGGATGAAAAAGATAACGTACTGCATCTGTCTGAAGCAGATGGGACTGATATATCTATGAAAGACATGATGCAACTTATTCAGGAATGCCAGAATATGAAGGATGTGATTGATGAAGAATCTCACCATATTGAGTGCTTGCCAGAGTGCATTGTGTCGCAAGAGCCCAAGGGGTCTGCTCGTTCTCGAGAGATTGCAGTAGAAGATCCTTCTGCTTAATTTAATTCGCAATATTACATATACAATACTTGTGTGATTATATCTTGCCACTGAAGGGCTGATTTGTTCCAGGACATGTCATACTCCATGCACGTTGCTTGCTCCTGAATGTATAGATCAGTTTTATAGTCTTCTACAGCAGTGTTGACTATTTCAATCATAACATCTACGCTTTCTCCTACAGTATCGAATTTCGGCATCAGCCTCCCTATACCACTGCGTCCTAGATCGTATAGTCCTCCTGTGGCTGTTAGGATTGGCACGGCTCCGTAGTGGGCAGCACACTGAGCAATCAGACCGCATGGTTCGAATTTCGAAGGGACAATCACATAGTCCGCTGCTGCAAGAAGACAATGGGCTATTTCTTCCGAAAATTCACAAATTCCCGCTGCATGTCCAGGAAAAGAATGCTCCAGGCTTTCCACTGCTCGCTCCATCCACGGATCACCAGTTCCTAGGACTGCCAATTGCAGCTTTGACTGCTGTGATTCTGTCATGCACTCTTCCACAGATTTCGTCGGTCTCGGTGCCTCTTTCTGAGGTAGTATCTTCGTAAAGGATCTGAGGAGGACATCAACTCCTTTCTGCTCTGTGAGCCTCCCAATAAACACAAACAGGACAGCCTTGTCATCCACATTCAGTCCAAATTTCTGCTGAATCGCCTTTTTCATGTACGATTTACCTTTTGACACGGTACTCGATCCAAATCGACCATCTACCGGTAAATACTTGTCATGCAAGGTGTCCCATTCCACAGTATCAATGCCATTCATAATGCCACAGACACCCCGGCGATGCAAAATATCCCCCATACCACAATTGAGTGACATATCGTCTGACATAATCTCCTTTGCATATTCTGGACTGACAGTAACGATTTGATCACAACAAAGCAATGCTCCTTTCATGAAATTCACAGTATTGTCATCGAGTCGAACATCATTCAAGTCTTTTGTAATACCTAGAGTATCTGATTCATTTCCTTCTTCGTCTGGCGTTGGTCCGAGAATATCCCCCAAGCGTGTTTTTGTATACAATGGCGCCACTGAATCTGGTGGCAGTAATATATTGGACAACGTATCTTCAGAAAAGACCCCTTGATATGCTAAATTGTGAATACAAAACAATGTCTTCACCCTTCCAAGTGACCCCAAAATTCTCTTCTCTATATCACTTAGTGATTCTTTCACCTCATTACTAACCAATCCTTGCATGATATGTTTCAATCGAAGGACATGCAGCGCGGATGGCCAATCATTCAAAACAAAGACAACATCCCTAGCAGTGCTGCCTCCACAACACGATGCAATGGTTCCCCCCTCCGCAACATCTGCGATTCGCTCAGTATTCTCCTCATAATTCGGTAGTAATATACCAGACACAAGAGCTCCCCATGCCAAAATATCATATCGAATGTCCATATGACGACAATCATAGACCCCACCATCAGCCTCAATATACGTCAACGACGGATGCCCTCTCGACGCATCATGCCTCCTCATTCCGAGCATCGGATGCTTTACAAACACTCTATGTACACCAGCATCATCAAGTGTCTCAAAAAGAGACGCGTGCCTGCAGATACCCTCCAAAGGATACTCTGGGAGTGGCACATCCATCTGACAGTCTCTCACATCATCATACTGTTCATACATTGGAGCGACACTCATCACTCGACACGTCTTGATTATATTATAATCTCCCTTCCATTCTGACTGTATACCAGCAAGGGCTTTCGGTAGCGCTGAGATGACATCAGCCAAACCTCCCACTTTTGACCTACACATGAATCACATATACACGCATCCTCCCAACACATTGCTCCATCACAACATGACATGACATGACATGACATACCATGGAGACACTTCCGTGGAAAGAAATACCACACGCAACTCATCCACCCTCGTCTCTTCACCACCCCTGCCATCCTTGGATTCTTCCATCAAATCTATCCTCTTCTTCCCGTTCACCCTACTCAATGCCTTCTGATACCTAGTCAGAAAAGACGATATCAATACCTTGCGTGAATGACACACGCAATTCGATGCACGCTTCTTTGCCGTGCACAAGAATATCCTCTGGTCTTGCCCCAAACCCAAAGACACTCGCATCTATCCTGAGAAAGATGCCCCACACAATGGCATCATGTCTCAACCAAAATGATCAAATGCTCAAAAATAAGAAAGGAATCCAACCCACACCCCGCCTGCTCAAGCTTTCGTCGTGTCAGACTGACATGTCAAGCACTCCAGCAAAAGATTTGATGAGCTGCTCCTTCCAATCAATGCCCTGTAAAGTACAAATACTATAGCCCAGTTATCGCAATGTACCCCCTGGATATGGAAAACATCCACTGTTTGTCTGATGCCAAAGTGCCAGCAAGTACAAGATGTACATGCCATCGTTCGATCAAATTCTCGTTTCACCGATCAATTCCAATTGGTCGACAGGGCTCCGGCCTCTGTCTGTATCGCAGCAGCAGTGCTGCTGCCATCAGGCAAGCCCATCCAATCCCACCGCACGCCGCATGGCAGTGTCTCCCTAGAGCGATTGATTTCTAGCACATTGTACATACCAATAACAGTACTTTTCATTTAACCATCGCGGATTTGATTGCATCGTATCGAAGACCTCATATCGAGTACGTAGAGTTTTGGGGGCCACCACAGCTGCGGCACCAAGGAACCAATTCATTCGTCCAACGTACGATTTTTTACTACGCATACTTTATATCTGAGAGATAATGAGTGCTACGGAGGTTCAGCAACATCAGAATGCTAGTGAGGGAGAGTCTGCTGGAAAGCAGCAGCATGTCGCACCACAAAAGCCTGCTGTGGCGCAGCCGAAAAGAAACTCTCCTCGGTACCAGCCATTGCCTACGATTATGAAGAAAATATCAGATACTCCTGATCTTGGATGGAAATTGGAGGTGGCTCAGAAGCATGTCAAGAATGTGGTCGCAACCAAGGACTATGAGGCCGGGGAGCTGGTCAGTGTTGAACGGCCATTTTTGTGCGTGCCAATGGCCAAGTACGCTGGGTTATTCTGCCACAAGTGTCTTCATAGATTGAAGTGGGACAAGGCATCGACGAAGGATGCTGGGACTGGACTGAATCCTTGCCTTCCAAGGTATTGTGATGGGTGCAAGGAGAAGGGACGTGTGGACCAGGAGTTGGACGCAAAGCTTGCTGCATTGCGAATCAAGCTTCCTGATATTGCGAAAGAGCATTCTTTAGATCCAACGATGCTCCATATTGTGACGTTGCTTGATTTACAGAGGGCAGGTGTTGTGAAACGAGAGGAGATTTTCATTGATTCCAAGGATTCTGATGTCCAGAAGAAGACATTCCAGTGCTCGGTGGAAGATTTCGATCATTTGACCAATGTATGGGATCGTAAACCAGAGTCTTGGAGGAAGATGGTGGGTCCAGCTGTGCGTGCTCTTCATAAAGAGCTGACTGCCCTGGCATCATCTGGAGCCATCCCAGGGTATACCAAGGCAAGCAGTCTTGTCAGGATGCAAGCTGATGCTGCACAGATTTCCATGCATGTTCAGACAATCTCTGCTCCGGATTTACAGAGTGGAGACACGGCTGTGGGCATGTTCCCAGGGTTGAGTCAGTTCCAGCATGCGTGTGCTCCAAATGCCTTTTTTTTGGCGCGAGGAAATGAGCTGTTTGTCCGTGCCATTATTCCGATCCGCAAGGGAGAAGAAATTCTGGTTTCATACGTCAATATAGCGGAAACAAGAGCAAATAGGCAGGTACTGCTTGAATCAGAGCGTCATATTGCCTGCCATTGTGCTCGATGCGAGCATCCAAAGGAACAGTCGGTTGACCGTCTTATTGAGGGAGTTGTATGCTTGGACTGCCGAGCTGATGTCCTTTTGCCTCTTGACATTGGACCTCAAAATGACGCTGCAACAGAACTATACAAGCAGAGGTTGCAAGAGGACAGGAAATATCATGTGAAAATGTTGACCAAAAAGTTGCGCCATGCAAAGGGAGAGGAGGCAAAGAAGAAGATTGAAGAAGATATCAAGGAGCTTGAAGGCGATGTTACGGTACCAGAGGGTGTTATTTTCTGGCGTTGTTGCTCATGTGAGAGCGTAGAACCCTCCCATACAGTAAATACAGATGGTCCAGGGGATATTATTAACAAGGCAAATCGTTTGCTCCAAGGAGCGGGGCTGTTGAGTTTGAAACAGAAGAATTACAGTGAAAGTGGGGAGAATATGCTAGAGACTCTGGCAGGTACCCTTGATGGAAGACTGCCACCATATCATATCAAGGTTATGGAATCACTTCCACCACTCATCAACTTCAACATGAAGAAGGGTGATGCCATCAAGGTGTTGAACTATGCTATTCAGCTGTGGGATACGGAACGCCAGCTTGTTGAGGACAGACCAACCATGCAGCAGCTGCAATGTTTGGAAGCTATTATTGATGCAGCAGAGCATAAGGCTTCGAACGCGTCATCGGATGTCATCAAGAAGCAGTTTGCAAAACGTGTGAAGCAAGCAGAGGAACAGCTCAAAGAAACAAAGAGGATCTTGTTGGGGAAAGCATAATGCGACTAGAAGAAGCGTGCACATAGCCACTTTTGGTACATTGTAGTTGAAACGAAAAGAAATTATAAGCAGAAAAACATACCAGTAGCCTACTATAATCACTTTTTCCATTTTTCCCAATCCCATATCTGTAAGACAGTATCGAATATGCACTTACACAAAACACATGCAGTCCACGAGAAAAAAATAATGTATCAATGCATGAATATACATATATATATCACTTGTGAGCCACAAAGAGCCCCCATGTATGCTGGCGTGTCTGTACAAATTTCAATTTTCTCTGCCAACTTGCTTTCAAGTGTTCCACTTTCTCAGAACCCAGAGACTCATCAAAGTTGCCCCTGGATTCATCCACTCTGGCAATCTCTTTTTCCATACACGTTATTAATTGATCAGATCGATCTTCGATACACTCGACATGAAAACCTGCGTTCGTGAGAAGGCCGCGGTACTCCTCGAACGAACAAAGTGCATACCCTCTCTTTGCGATGTACTCTTTGAACTCCTCATCGCCCTCAGAGTCCGATCGGCAATAGTCTGTGAACACCAATTTACCACCTGGCTTGAGAACATTATAAATCTTTCTCAGGACGGATGATTTGTCTTGGATATAGAAAAAAGCATCCCTGCTGAAGACGGCATCATAACTGTTGCCAGGTAAATCCCGCTTTGCAGCATCACTGACTTCAAAAGACACTTTTCGCCCATTCCCAGTAGCAGCTGCAGTTTCTAAAGCCAACATAATCATGTTGACAGACAAATCAATGCCATACACGTAGCATCCATACGTCTCCGCAATGTAAAATGCAGCTGCACCAGCCCCACACCCAAGGTCCAACACAGAATCATCAGTCTTGACATTCAACAGTTTTGAAAACTCTTTCGTGGTCTCCAACCCTCCAGGAGACACAAATCCGTTCCCAAAGATCATCTGATACGTACTAATCCCATTCGCATGGTACTGCTTCTGATCCAAAAAGTGCCTCAGGTCATTTGATGATGGCTCTGGAGCACTAACCTTTCTCCATTTCCAACACACTTGATTCTGGTTCTGCTTCACCTTGACATACGTGTCCACAGATTTGCAAACAACAAGTTCGAAATGATCATATCCACCCGTTGGCTTTAGAATTTTGGCATTATCAAAAATATGAAAATACTGACGTGGATTTCTGTAGTGAGTAGGATTGTTTGACCGGCTCCTGTCACCAGATTGTCGAAAACACGACTCTCGGAAGAACACGATACCCCCATCATCCAGCCATCGCAACATGTTCATCGCCAACTTTTCAATCTCAGCATCGGAAAGGTACATGAGCAACCAATTCGAAAACACCACATCTGCACACCCACTCTCCAAATCCAGCTGTGTCGCATCACCGCAGCGAAAATCGATATTCCCAAGATGCCCATTGCTCTCTTTGTTCTGATCAATCAGATTCTGCATGAAATCCAGAGCAATCACAGATGTCGCATCCTTGGCCACGTCCGCTGTAAACCGCCCGATCCCTGCTCCGAGTTCCACAACACGTTTCCCCTTTGTTGACCCCAATAAGTTCAAAACCTACACCAAATCAAGTCATCATGAGAAGACAGCATGCAATCCAAGACCAGGTAGGGCAGCCATCACACAATCAACTTGAACTCTGAGTGTCTGTTCAACCCACACAATCACACACCTCTGGCCTCTCCATTCGATCAATGTCTTTTGCTTTGCTATCAAGCATCATCGACTCGACAGTTGCCTGCGCTGCATGCTCCTTCCAGTACGCCTTCTGCGCCTCTCGCTCTTCAGCTTTCTTGGCGTCTGAAACAGCCATTATCAACCAAAGTCACTCTTCAACACCTATACTACTCTTCTATATGCTACAATTGTATTTTGCTATACGTGGGATGGCTAGATCAGTAGAAACAAGTCCCATCTTCCTGTCCAGCCTGCAAGCAGTTCATGGCACGATCACGTCATACAAACCCTCACATGCTCAACATCAGGAACGCAAAGAACATACAGGTCTCCATGGATCGGTGTCATGCCGTCTCATACCCAATGCACCATGGCATCCTGGAGGAATAGGTCCAGACCAGGAATCAGGTGGGTACAGTGCTGGCAGTCGTCTCCAGGCACACATCACTCTATGAGCAACCTCTCCAACTGATGGGCCATCGTATATATATGGTGGTGACTTTTTCACAGCGACGTATGAATCCAGAAGGGCCTTGACCTTGCTCCTCACCTCTCCTGGGGACCACTGATATCCTTTCTGCACAACCAAATCATATGGTGTATAGGCCTTTTTATCCCCATCTTGGTTGGTTGTGATGTTAGGATCAGCTCCATGCTGTAGCAAATATTCAAAAATATCGAAAAATGGTGCGTGTTTGTAGTGAATCATTCGGGCACATCGATGGAGGGGAGTCCACCCACCATTCAATGACTTTTGATTTATTGGAACACGTTCCTCTTCCACGAGATATTTCACCATATCAAGCCTCCCGTGGTCTACGGCAAAATGAAGCAATGCTCCCGCCCCTCTGTCCAGTGACGGAAACCACCACTCCTTGCTCTCTTCTTGGATGCTTTTGAATTCCTCAAGAGTTCCATTCCGCACTGCTTCGACATACTGCACATGGTCACCAGCATCACATGATTATGGTGTTATATCATGTTACATTTTTAGTCATACCAATACATACCTCGAAGAATGTGTACGCAGGACTAGGGGGCTCTCCATACTCAATTCCTGGCCAGGTGTACCCACAGATGGCCTGCATACCATACTCCTCCTCATGATGAACTCGTGGGCAAATGAGAAAACAATCCACACACAATATGATGATGATGATGATTCACCTGTCGATGTCCTTGCTCGTCCACATATACGCTCGATTCGACACTCGAGTCCTGTTTCGTCCCAACCAAGACTGGCGTGTTTGTTGCCTTCCCAGTCTCTTGTAGTGCCATGTGGGTGCTGGTTCCTGCCATCCAATGATTGATTGTTAGATGTATCTACCCTCTATATATATAGCTTGATGGGTATATGAGATATGAGGCGAGCCAATCCTGTCTCTCAGTCAAACACAGGGTTGACTGACACAGGGACATGATTATGTCCATTCATGGAGCAGGCTGCTCTGCTAAAAAGAGGCAATAAAAAAATCAGAGGTCGCGGCGTGTATGTTTCAAAATCACAAATCCGTCCTGATTTGTGTGTATTAGAAATATTTAAAGTACAAATGGGATCCACAGGAGTGACTATTGAAGAAGATGCGGCGATACGACTGACATTGCACGCTCTGAAGTATCCTCGAGCGAGTTGTAATGGCATTTTGCTTGGTCGTATTGACGATGGGGACGTTATTGTGTCTGAAATCGTACCAGTATGTCATACATATACAACTCTGCCTGGACCGATGGAAATAGCTCTCTGTATGGTTGATAAAGCGTGTCAGAAGTCAGCTGAGCAGACTAGTATTGTGGGGTATTACCAGTGCAACGAGCGTCTCGGGGATCTTGATCTAGGGCTTGTGGGGCAGAAGATAGCAGACACTATTTCTCGGCTGATTTCTGGTGGGAAATCGGATGGGGTTGTGCTCATGGTACGTTGTTGGGATGCATTGCTGACCATGCGTACATGTCTTGTTGGTTTTTCATGGTGACAAACCTGTGCAGTTGGATGGGAAGGCTCTTTCATCTCTTATGGGTATTCAAAACACTAACAATAAGAAAAATAACAATAGTAGTAGTAGCAGCAGCAGTAGTCCATTTGTGTCGTTGAAAAAGTCTCAGGGGTGGGTGCAAATGGAGAGAGATTGTATTCGATTGCCATTTGGAAAGGATACGTTGGCATCAAAATTGAAGCAGTTGATACAAGAGAGGGCTCATGAGGCAATTGTTGACTTTGAAGATCATATGGAGGATATCACACAAGATTGGCTTCCTAAAAGGCTCTTGTTGCAGTAGTCATGGTGCCTCGTATACACAGATGATATCAGTACATTACATACTTGCAAGAGGATTTGCATCAACGGGGACAGCATCATCATCGGTTTGCTCTCTTTTGCCTCCATCGTCTTCGTCCTTTTCTTTGTTTCGACCATATCCTAAAGAGCTGCCGGAGAGTTGAGCCAGCATTTGAAGCTCTGATAAATGATTCTTTCTAAAGCTTCGAATGGTTTCTGCCACGTCGCCTTCTGGTATATTGAGTTCTGAAAGAACAGCAGCACCAAGCTGGAGACTTGGTTCCAGAACTTCTGGGACGACTGCTGTGGCTCCAGCCTTCTCTAGCATGATTCCTGCTTCAATATCGTGAGCTCTACAGAATGTTTTCACGTGTGGGAAATGCTTGTGCATGGCCCATACAGATCTGTAATTTGAACCTGGGGTATCTAATGTAATCACAGCACATGCGGCACTGTCGGCACCAATACTGTGCAGGACTGCAGGAGATCCAGCATCACCAAAGTAGACCGGCAAGTCATTCGCTTTTCCTTCCTGAACCCGAGCTGCTGATGTGTCCAGAGCAACGAATGGAATCAATTCCTCGCTCAACATTTGTGCAATGAGCTGTCCTACTCTACCAAATCCTGAAATGATTACATGGCCTTGCATGCCACTCAGTTCTCCTTCCTTGGGAGCCAATGCTTTCATATCATTCTTTTCCATAAGTTTTCCAATTTTCCCCCCAAATTCTGCAAGGAATGGAGTCAGTGCCATAGAAAGAGCTACCACAAGGTACATTTCTTTTGCCAATGCAGCTCCAAAGATTCCCTTGGACACTGCTTCTCCATACAAAACAAATGCAAACTCTCCCCCTGGTGATAACAAAAGACCAGATCGGAAAGCTTGGACCATGGAAAGGCCGAATGCTTGGCCAACCGCAGTCATAATAGCTACCTTACCCACGATTAACATGGTGATGGCAGCAAGGACACTTTTGAATTTAGCGACCAGCAAGCCTGTGCTGATTTCCATTCCTACTGTCATGAAGAAGAGACCCATTAACAGACCCTTGTATGGAGCAATATCACTCTCTACTTGGATATGGAATTCTGTTTCAGCAAGGAGTAAGCCAGCCAAAAATGCACCCAAAGCGAGAGACAATCCTGCTACCTGGGTGATGAGTGAGGTTCCCAAAACAATGAGCAGAGTAAGTGCTGCAAAAATCTCTGCATTGTTTGTATCAGCGACTCGTCTATACAATGGTTTGAGCAGGGTTCTGCCTGCAATAATGATGCTTGCCATGCATACGATAGCTTTTATGGACGCAAATCCAATTGCCTTGGCAATTCGAATCAGCCCCTCTGCACCAGCGGCTCCATCTGTGCCTGGTGCAAGCAGAGGAATCAGCATCAAAAGTACGACGACAGCCAGGTCCTGTAAGAGTAAAACACTGAACGCAGCTCTACCGTGTCGCGAACCTGTTTCGCCTCTGTCTTGCAATACTTGCATACCAATGGCTGTTGTAGATAATGCAAATCCACCACCTAAAATGACTGCAGCTGGCCCTCCAAGAGATGGTCCCAGCAACAGGGATGCAATGGATGCAACAGCTGCAAGGGTGATGCCAACTTGGGCAGTTCCCATGCCAAACACAAATTTCTGCATTGATCTCAGACGATCGAACGAGAGCTCAAGACCAATGTTAAAGAGCAAGAAGACAACACCCAATTCTGCCAGATGGCGGATGGATTCTACATCTTGGATGATTCCCAAAGCATACGGACCAATTAATGCCCCTCCAGCTAAAAACCCAAGTACTGGTGACCCTCCTGGCAATTTACACACCAATGGCACGGTTATCACCGAAGCAAGCAACAGCCAAATGGTCTCCAGAATGCCTGCTTCGCTCTCATGAACATGAGGAAGAGGAATCTTTTCCACAATCGCAGCTCCAATACTCCATATCTGAGACAACTTTTCAGCAACAGAACTAAGCGTTTGACTCACAGCCATTGCAACATGTTCTTGAGAGAGCAGTACAGCTGCAAACACACATGAGACGGCAGCAGCAGCAATCACAAGTCTATGCTTCTGCCAGGATCTGTGCAACAGATAGATCAGCGCTTGCTTCTTGCCTGGAGACATCGACTCCTCGCTACTATCTATAGACGCCAAAGCATCCGCCTTTTTGGTTTGGGCAACCTGTTTTGTCTGCTTTGTATCCGTGCTACTGGATGCTTGAGTTTCAGTATCTTTCTGCTGCTTTGTCTGCTCCTCAGCAGCAGCAGCTGCAGTAGATTTACTCTTTTTATCAAATTCTTCTTCTCTCCTCTCACTAGAATCGTCAAAATATTTGAGATCTTCCATAGCCTTCAACATGGCACTCTCAGTTTCATTAGCAACAGTAATATAGTCCATCTCGTCCCTGACAGCCTCCTCAGCAGCCTCCATTGCTGCCGCGGCAATACTATCCGCTTTCTCATACGCTTCTTGAGCGTTTTGTAAACTAATTTCAACCTCTTGAATCTTTTTCTCAATCTCAAGTCGATGCTCTTCAGCTTGTGACAGTTCCTCAGTCTTCTCCCACAGCAAATCTTCCAGAGACTTGGTCGATGAATCCTCTTCAGTCAATTCATCCAAAACATCTGATCTAGACCCATCTTCTTGAGTTTCAATCATCGGATCCTCTTCCTTCTGAACCGCATTGTCATTGTCCTCCTTGAGCTGCTCTTTCACAGTTGCCACAACATGCCTCAGTGCTACATTCTTCTCTTCTTGAAGCGCCAACTCCTCTTGAAGCTCCTCCAATCGCTTTTGAATATCTTTCAAATGCGACTCGGCATTCACCGCGAGCTGAGCAACCTCTTGAGCCTCAGCCTCCAATGCCTCTCTAATCCCTGTAGCCTCCTCCCTCCTCTCATGAGCTCGTTGAACAGCCTCCTTCAGTGGCCTCAGTTCTGGATTCTCAGACATGTCTTCTTCGTCTATCTGCTCAATCATCGTAATGCTGTCAGCTACAGGAATAGCAGAAGGACCCTCGTCAACAGACTCCATAGGACCTCTTTCTCTTTGAGCATCGTTCCCATCTCCATTACCTTCCCTGTAGTCTGGAGTTGGCATGCATTGTCGCACCATATTAAATCTATGGCGCATTGGATGAAACACAAAGTGCCTTGAGTGCCTTCCGAGGCGAGACCCACCCTTTGGCCTCGTGGCAGAGGGCCGCATGACAAGGGTCTGTCTCAAAGACCTCACTTTTCCGCACACAAGCGCCATATTCTGTATAAATGTGTAAATTTATGATACAAAATGGCCTTATAAAAGAGTATTTCGGCTCTGCTAGGGGGATGTAACGTCGGGGCAGAATTCTGTAGCGTGATGCAATTGAGTGAAGTACCAGCAATACTCAATGGGCATCCCTACAAATAGTCCCTGATGTATCAGATTGACACGTGTATTGATTTTGGCTTCAAGTGAGTGCGGGGTTGTCCTTTTTCCGCCGGTTGGCATGCCTTAAAAAAGAAAAGAAGACCTCCGCATGCGATCCAATCTGTTCATGCATAAAAGCCATATATTCAACAATGATTGCTCGGATTTGTATTTAAAATACTACAAACAAAGTATTTAATGACACAGAGAGCACAATGCTTGCTCAACAGAAGTCGATAATACACTCGACTGCCAGTGGACTGTCGAGACGCTGCTGTTCTCCTGGAAGTAAAGGAGCGGCAATGCACCTGTGTATAAACCGACTATATATCAAAACATCTAGATGTAGAAGCATCGGTTCTAGAATGTGTGTACGGGCACAGAACCAAATGTCTTCTTCAGGAGGTGAGAGCAGCAAAGTGGTTGCGTATCAAGGTGTTCCGGGGGCATACAGTGAGATGGCGGCGAATCAGGCTTGTCCAGAGTATACGACGTTACCGTGTGAACAGTTTGAAGTGGCGTTTGAAGCATTGTCGCAGTGGATGGCTGACAGAGCCGTCTTGCCAGTGGAAAACTCACTTGGAGGGAGTATTCACACCGTCTATGATTTATTGCAGCGTTACAAATTCCATATAGTCGGTGAAACGTTTATTGCTGTTGATCATTGCTTGATGGCGCTGCCAGGTGTTGAGAAGGAGGATGTGAAGAAAGTCATGTCTCATCCTCAAGCCCTTGCACAGACGGAAGGATACACACGGGCTCTTGGGGTGGTTCGGGAGGAAGTTGATGACACAGCTGGGGCAGCAAAAACGATTGCGGAGAATAATCTTACTGGATGTGCTGCTATAGCAAGTAGAAAGGCGGCAGAACTGTATGGGTTGAATGTGCTGGATGAAAGTATCCAAGATATGATGGGTAACATTACAAGATTTGTGGTGCTGTCACGGGACCCAAAAGTCTCCATGCTATCCGGTGATTCGAGCAATTATAAAACATCCATTCTATTTACTTTAGAAGAAGGTCCTGGTGTCTTATTCAAAGCCCTATCTGTGTTTGCATTGAGAGATATTAGTTTGACCAAGATTGAATCCAGGCCATTGAGATCGAGCCCACTTGTGTCTGTAGATTTCGAAGATGGAATCAAGGGAAGCTCCGGCTTCAACTATTTGTTTTATATAGACTTTATAGGAAGTTTACGGGATGAAAATTGCCAGAATGCTCTCAGGCATTTGGAAGAATTTGCCATATTTGTCAGAGTGTTGGGCTCGTATCCAAGGGATTTGGCCCATTAATGAATGTAAGATTGCCTTAAAGAAAACATATGTATCTACATACAAAATCAGGCTCTGGACAGATATTCGTCACTTCGGGTATCTACTTTGATCTTTTCTCCCTGTTGGATGAAAAGGGGAACTTGAATAACAGCACCAGTCTCCAAAGTTGCAGGCTTACTGCCACCCTGAGCAGTATTTCCCTTCACTCCTGGATCAGTTTCAACAACCTCCAACTCGACCGTATTAGGCAAATCCACCGAAATCACCTTTCCATTCCACGTCAGAACCTGGACATCCATGCCCTCTTTCAAATACTTGGACCAAGACTCGTCCTCTGGAATTCTAGTCTCTTCATATGTGGTCATATCCATGAATACGTAATCATTTCCATCGGTATACGTAAACTGACTTTCTTTATTCTCAACACTGGCTAATTCAACCGTTTCCCCTGCTCTCCAGGTCTTTTCCACGGAATTTCCAGTCAAAAAGTTCTTGAGCTTTGACCTGACAAATGCTGCCCCCTTCCCTGGCTTCACATGCAAGAATTCTGCACGCAAAACAGGCGTACATATCATGTTTCTGTCTTAAAGTATTACGATATTCGAGGTATAGCAACATCGTACCCACAACTTTGTATGGCTGTCCGTCCATTTCAATAGACATGCCAGTCTTGAAGTCATTTGAGGACACTTGGGCTGCTGAGATACACAGACCAAGCCGACGACCCCCTCGCTACACCGATGACATCCACATGATATGTATTCACTCTCAGAATATAGGAAGCATCAAAATGCGAAGCGTACCTGAACATCCGAAACCCGCATGAACTGCGACGAATTGGCAGTCAAGAAAGCGCTTTGGCGCAGACTGCATTGCCTCCTGCAACCACACATATTACACATTATCTCATGTAGATGGGATATATGGGACACGTCATGGACCAAGGCGACGCACGTGACATGTGCCATACTGGTGGACTAGAAGGTGTCTTCTTTACAGGATGCTCAAATTTGATGAGCACAGTAATCTTAAAATTTTAATAACTTCATGTATTCATGCCGGATCGTCCCATATCCTCTCGTCTCAGCCCGCATCGGCGTCATTCAATGCTGCAGCCAGGGATGCCGAAGTGCCTCTTCGGCTGTGAATCTCTCTTCTGGATCAAGGCGCAAGAGTCCTCCGATGAAATCTGCCATGTTGGGATCGAATGAATCCAAAATGGAATTGAGACTGGACTTTTTTGGTTTCAAAACATCAACACTCTGCACAGATGGATGGAGAATCATGGTATTAAATACCATCATGATGTGAGGGAAGGAGACAGTTAGTCATCATACCTTGTCTGTATTGTACTCAAATATACGGCCGTCGCCCAAAAAGTATCGCTTTGAATTCGACGCGACACCCAAGAGGGACTGTGGGAATTTTCCTAGAATGCTCTCCATGGATGCCAACATCTGGGCTCCTGAGGATTTATGGAATAGAATATCACCAGTAACTAATTCTACCAGGACACACCCTATGCTCCAAATGTCAATCGCATAGCTATATGGAGCTCCAAGTATAACTTCTGGGGCTCTGTAGGATCTGGATTGGACAACAGAAGCCCTGGCATCAGTGTCAAAAAATGTAGAGCCCAGGTCGATGACTTTAATCCTGCATTTGGAATACGATTTAACCAGAATATTCTCTGGCTTTAGGTCAGAATGAATGAGTGAAAGTGAGTGCAGGAATGCCACAGCCTGAAGCAACTGCATCGCTATACTTTTCACTCGCTCCACTGAAAAATATGTTGTTTCGTTATTCTCTCCATCATACTTTAGAAATTCATACAAATTCGCCCGTAATAGTTCCGTCACCAAAATCAGATGCTCTTTATAGTAAAAGAAATCGTACAGCCTGACAATACCATGTTCATCCTGTGGGTCCTGTTCGTTCACATGGCGCAGGACTTTGACTTCATCAAGGCTCTGATCAAAATAATCTTTATCGTTTTTGACAACTTTAAGGCATATATGCTGCCCAGTTTTCAGATCCAGTGCCTGAACAGCTCTGCTAAAGACAGCTTGGCCAAGTAATTCAACAATCTGATACCTACCAGCTATGACATCATCTATCTGCAATGGAAGTTCCCTATGGCACTCAAACCCTGTTCTGCCTCTACGATGTACCACGCGCAAGTATATTTCTTCAAATTCATTGTGAAATTTGTCCTCATCAAAGGCGACTGAGGCACCAAATCCTCCCATCTGTGTCTCTTGCTGAAGGGTATCAGGGCACTCTTCACCACCCAATCCAACATACTCGTCCTTCACATGAAAATCATTTTGTGATCCAGGGCTACTCAATGAGACACCTGGATGAAACGTCTGCCAGCTTCCCACCCCAAACAATGTAGCAGCCACAGTCTCTTCCTGCTGCAATACAGCAGTCTCCACTGGAAATGAAAACACATCTCCTGATGTGGTCTCTCGTGTCTCATGCGATGATAACACATCAAAAGGTGATTTTGAAGCATTTTTTGCCACAGAAGGCCGCAAATGTATTGGATGAAGAGAATTTCTGTTTGGCAGATTGCTCATCCAATCATCAGAAGTGAGGTGCATGCTCTTCTCAAATGCTTCACTCAACACATGCTCTGACGTTTTCTCAGCAGCTGATGTGACACCTCCTCGAATAGGACTGAGCGAATCCAGCACTTTCTGTGCCTCATCGTCACCAACTTCTTCTCCTTTGTCCCTCTCTTCATCACCCTCGTCCTCAGCAGATATTAACGGATGATCTGTATTTCCTGATACAGAACGATCCATCAATTCCACCTGAGAAGAATTTCTATCCAAATATGTCACCAGTGATTTATACACATCAGAAGGACCTTCAGGATTCCTTCCATACACCCACTCTGCTGTCCCATTATACCGCTCCATGTGACTATATGAAGGGATTGAACGACGTGAACTCTCGTGTTTGTTCGCATTACCTTCCATCGAACTCCGATGCGTGGACGCATCTACATCATCAGACCCATTGCCCCGAGATGGTGACTGAGGTGTCACCGGTGGAGCCAAACGTAAAGGCGCTGTCGCAGGCCTCGCAACCCCCTGACGACCTTTCCCACAACTACTACCAATCAGAGCGGGAATCTCGATAGCCCCTTCATCATACCTTGGAGTCGTACACGTGGACTTTGTCGCAACAGATGATTGACTGGGAGAACGGACGTAATACTCCTCCGATGCCGCAATCGACGCCCGAGGAGAGTACCTCGGGTATTTTCTAGCAGACAGAGGAACTCGAATAAATCCCATCGTGGGGTCGGAACTCGGACCAACACCATCATCTCCCTCCTGCTGCTGCTGCTGTAGCTGCTGCTGCTCCCAATACCCACTGCTCGGCGAGATTGGTCGAGACATGCTATATCCACTAGCTACTATTCTCGGAGATGTACCACCACTTGTCATGTTTGTCTCCCTAGAAGCACAATAGACGCCCCCTGGTGCGATTTGTTGCGTACTATATTCGAGCAATTGAGCTGTCTCGAGATGGCCATGCTTCCTCAACCAATCCACCACATCGTGTTGGGTAATTGAATTTGTATTCATATTGAATCTATTCTGAGCAGAATGGAACGCACTACCTACGCCTGTGTCAGAAAAGTAAGAATCATTGACACCAGGCGACAGAAAGGTCACTTGTATCAATTCATGCCACGCATGATCGATGTTCTGATCTCATCTTTATGTATATACTTGTTTTACTAAGAATTAATGCCTCGTTAGGCTATAATCCTGCACACGAGAGACTCTAGATCTCTGACACTAGAGATCTCTAATTTAGAGATCTTCATTTAAAGATCTGTCCATAGGAGACATCTTCAGTCTTGAACCGCATTGTCGCATATACGTTTCCATACATAAAATATACAATGAAATCAATGCGTGCGCTTAGACAAAGCACAAGTGAGTGTAATCTCCTGTGCTCTCGCATTCGCCGTCAGCATCAAGGGGTGGGTCCGTATCATCGTTCTCGTCGGACTACAGTGACTCGATGCGGTATCGATGAGGTTTTGAAGCAAAATGCACCTGAAAAACAGTCAGAGGTAGAGGGACTGAACAAGTTCAGTCGACGAATTACGCAACCAAAATCACAGGGTGCATCCCAGGCCATGTTGTATGGAACCGGGTTGACACCGGATGATATGAACAAGCCACAGGTTGGAATTTCATCTGTTTGGTGGGAAGGTAATACGTGTAATATGCATTTGAATGATTTGGCGTTGGAGGTGAAGCTTGGTGTGGAGGATGCTGGGCTGGTGGGATACCGATTTAATACTATTGGTGTATCTGACGGGATTTCCATGGGGACTGATGGGATGAGTTTTTCTTTGCAATCAAGGGACTTGATTGCGGATTCTATCGAAACGGTCATGTCTGCGCAATGGTATGATGCCAATATTTCCCTTCCTGGGTGTGATAAAAACATGCCTGGTACAATTATGGCCATGGCCAGGTTGAACAGGCCATCTATTATGATTTATGGGGGGACGATTCGTGCTGGTACATCAGAAACTGGGAATAAGCTTGATATTGTGTCGGCGTTCCAGTCGTATGGAGGGTTCTCTGCTGGATTGATTGATGAACACGAACGTCAGGATATTGTGAAGAGGTCGTGTCCTGGGCCTGGAGCATGTGGAGGCATGTATACTGCGAATACGATGGCATCTGCTATTGAGGCGTTGGGAATGAGTCTTCCGTACTCATCTTCAACGCCAGCAGAGGATCCTTTGAAAAAGGTTGAATGTCGTTTGGCTGGCAGGTATCTTTTGGATTTGATGAAAAAGGATATCAAGCCTCTGGATATTATGAAGAAGGCTTCGTTTGAGAATGCAATTGTTTTTGTCATGGCGACAGGTGGATCTACGAATGCAGTGTTGCATTTGATTGCAATGGCTCGCGCATGTGGGATTGAGTTGACGTTGGATGATTTCCAGCGTATCTCTGATAAGGTTCCATTCATTGCGGATTTGAAACCAAGTGGAAAATACGTCATGGAGGATCTTCACAAGGTACGTAATAATGCTATCGACGATTTATAGTCTGGCCTACTTTTTCCCTCTTGGAATCAATGCAAGAGGAAACCATCAAAACTTCGAGGCCTAGATGAATGTGGCTGTCTTAAGCGGGTGACTCCAATATCACATGAAGAGTTGCCTTTCGCACGCAGTCTATAAACAAATACGCTTGTATTTTATTATTATTCACACGTATATATGTGTGTAGGTTGGAGGTACACCGGCTGTGTTGAAGTATTTGATGGAGCATGGACTGATTGATGGTTCTTGCTTGACTGTCACGGGAAAGACACTGGCAGAGAACCTGGACACGTGCCCACCCCTCAAGGAAGGACAAGATGTGATTCTGCCTTTGGATAAGCCCATTAAATCATCAGGGCATTTACAAATTCTGTATGGAAATCTCTCCCCAGAAGGCTCTGTTGCCAAGATTACTGGCAAGGAGGGACTTCATTTCAAAGGACATGCCCTCTGCTTTGACTGTGAAGAGGACATGCTGGAAGCACTCTCGAAAGATATTGAACCATTTAGAGGATCTGTTGTGGTGATTCGGTATGAAGGGCCAAAGGGTGGACCAGGAATGCCAGAAATGTTGACTCCTACATCAGCAATCATGGGGGCAGGTCTTGGTGATGAGTGTGCCTTGATTACAGATGGGCGATTCTCTGGGGGTTCCCATGGATTTGTCATTGGACATGTGTGCCCAGAAGCTCAGGAAGGAGGACCAATTGGACTCGTTAGGGATGGAGATATCATTAGCATAGATGCAGAAACTAGGGAAATGAATGTCTTGAGTGTGGACGATGCTGAATGGGAAAAGCGCAAGGCAGAATGGAAGCCACCTGCATCTCAAAGTACAAAGGCGCAGTTCGGAACGCTGAGAAAGTACACACGATTGGTGAGCTCCGCATCAACAGGATGCGTGACAGACCAGTGATTTTGGATCTTGTTTGTGCATGTAACTAGAAATAAAATGCACCGTTAAACTCAATATGACCAAATAAAAATATGCAAGTATATACATGAAAAGATACGTATGTACCACAGTATGAAAAAAAAGTTATCTGGGAATCTGAAAGTAATAGCACAAGGGCCTGTTTTTGACCAAAAGTCACGCATCCAGAGTGTGACAGCCCAGTGTGCCAAAAACATTACGATGGGCACACAGAATCTTTCCTTCCAATAAAGTCTCATCTATTGTAAATTCAAGACGTTCATGCAAAGACACCGTCTCCAATTGATGCAAGACATTCTCCAAAACAAATGCAGCAATGAGATATACAATAATGCAGGCATGTCTACACACATCTTCTCATCAACGCCACCAAAACAATTCGTCACAGTATGATGTTTCTCGTCACGGTGGAGGATTGGGACGCTTGTTTTCTCCCTTTGCCGCCAAGCACCAGTTCAAGATTTCAACCACCTGCTGCATGTCCTCGTCACTGATTGCATGTCGTGCTTCAGCAAGCTGGCGCACCTGATCTTCCTTCTCTTCTGTGGACTCTGTAGACTCTGAAGAATCAGTGGATAGACTGTTATTACCATTCCTCTCACCATTCCGTGATGGGTAGAAATAGCTGCGAATGATCCCGTGCAGCATGCCCAAAACTTGCGACGGGGAGATTTCATTTCCTTCAGATATTCGCTGAATCGTCCCATATTTTATAGACTCTGCTCTCGCACAGGCTACAATCGATGTCCTCTTCTCCTCTGCCAGTGAAGCTTCAGCAAGATTTGGACTTGCCACATGCAATGGCTTTGGGTAGAACACATTTGCATGCCTTTTCCTGCTAGTCTCTTGACCATCAGATTTACTCTGTTGGCGTTTCTTTTCGGATTGCAGCCTCCTCCTCTCAGCATGTCTTGCCAGTGCTATTCGACACGTTCTCGTACCCACGTCAAAAGATTCCACTGGTTCATATTTGCCACACTGCTGACAAAACCTCTGAGGTATCCCTCTCAGCATGACCCTTTCTCGACACGCACATGCTCGACACGTCCTATAGCGCCTATAGTATGGACGATCCTCATTCACAATGCAGTCGCAGACAACACAGTAAATCGGCTTATTCTTCCAGGCTGTCTCATTCCCTCCCATGTTCCTCAGGCTGCGATTATTTCTGGTACTTAACCAAGTATGCGATTTATTGAATGTATTTATGGTATAGGCGTAGATGTTCGTCACAACAGTACCAGCATCACTTCGTTGTGTGTCCCGTACTCGTGTCTGCGAACACAAAACCTCTGGTTCACTGCATCAAACACGTAAACACGGTTATATATTAGTCAAAGACTTTACTAATAGTCAATTTGCTATGCAGTAATGCGCAACAGAGCTAATGAGGTGGAATTCCGTAGCGTACCCGGAAGTGCAGGCGTAACCACTCGTCGACTTCACGTACACGTGCGTAACCTATACCTGTGGTGCAAATTGAGCGATGATACAAATGCAATGCACAAATAGAGTTGTGCACACGCATGAATTTGAAAAAAATTTGCAGATGGGAGGTTTGCGATGCAGCAGTCGTCAGGGCTATCGACCTGACCCTAATCGTCTTTGAACAAACTACACCCGTTTCAAGGACACCGGCGATGGGACAGAGACCACTAGAGAGAAGATGATTTCTTTAGACCCCGGTGAATTGCATCGTGACGGTAACGTGAGACACTCGACGGGCCTCCCCGTACCTCGCATTGCACCCTTTAGGAATCACACTTGGTACCGCTCGTGGGTGTGGTGGTGAGTACTACCCGCATGGTTGACCCTCGTGTGGGTTTACCAACGATTCATGTATACCTGATGATTACATTAGCGGTCTTTTGTTTTATGAGTACGCGTGAGCATGACAGAATGGAGCATTGACTTTTTCACAGGTTTGTTGCAAAAGTGACACCGCTTCAGTGCTATAGCTGCCAGCCAACATGAGTAGCATGCCAATGCATTACAGCAAGAGCTTTTGAACGGGTCTTTTGTGAAAGCTCTGCCGCATTTTGGGCAACTTGGTGCTGTGTGGTGGTCCGTTGGCTTGCGAGCAGTCTGCTGTTTTGCCACAAGGTTCTGTCTGTAGCTCTTGGAGACTCCTGGTGAATCTAGAGGCGGAGGCGCATCCCTGGGGTCTGTTGATATAACTCTCTGTCTCAAGGTTGCTACAGACTCGTCGAATTGCTTGCGGTGCGCTTCTGGAATGCGGAGTCGAAACTGGAACCTGATCTTGGAATGGGCAGGGGGGCAGAGCTCTCTGGCTGCTATGGCAATGAGTGCGTCAATGTTTTTATCTGCTGCGTAGTTTCGAAGTGCCTGAGATATTCGTACAAAGCTCTCCTGAATAAAACAGCAACGAGCGTGAGTAGGTTAATGACAGATGTAGGTGGCCCAGCAGGAACGTATCATCTAATCAGGCGTACCTTTGGTAACTGCGTTTTCATGCTTGTGATGAAAGAGGATGCATTCTCCTGATTATTCTGTGATTCTTCGGGGTGGTTGCATTCGTTGACTTCTACCTTCTTGGTGCTCTGATCTGGAGCTGCTGAATCCCTCTTGTGATGTTCAGATGCTGCGTGCTTCTCAATCAAGTGGGATGGGCCTACAGCAGAAACTCCTGTAGATTTTGTATGTACTGAGAGTAGCTGGCCCAAGTTGCCTCCTTTTTGTGACTGAGCATGCTTCTTCCACGGATATGGATCTGTGCGTTCCCATGGTTTGGAAACTGTGGGTTTGAAAGCATCTGATGGTGCTTTCTCAGACTGCAAAAAGTCATCAGTCCCATCGGTCTTGTGCGTTGTGGCTCTCTTCCTTTTTGACATGGATGAGGATGATGATGACTCCATCATACTTAGAAGTGATGGGCCATCCGAGCTTTGTTTTGTTCCAGCTATTGACTTTGGTGCCAACTTTGCGACTGGGACCACCAAGTCTGAGATACCTATCGCATCGACAGCGGCTGGTGCATTTTGTATCAAAGACTTGATAGAAGATCCATTATTTCTTTGTGCAACAGCGAAAGCGTGGCGCGGCTTCTGATGCTCCTTGGATATCACAGGTTGTGAGGCCTTGGACAAGTGAGATTTGGATTTGAAAAACTGTGTTAACGAACTCGCAGCAGCTCCATAGGTTGGATAGTTCACAACATCATCTCGTAGCCATTTGGAAAGTTGTGATGTTATTCTCTGCAAAAGGGAACCATACCATCCAGTGATACTTGTCACAAATGGAGATGAATTGTTTGCATACGTACCTGAGACCCAAATCTTTCGTCGCACAGGATGATTGCCCCATAGTCATTCTTATGCCTAATGACCCTTCCAATAGCTTGATTTACTGCTCTCATAGCCTGCTGAACGTACCACATGTCGCCAGAGAGTGGTTCAGCATGGTCATTTTTATTACTATTGTCAAGGGGTTGTCGCATGCGTGCATTTCTAACATTTGTGTCCATAACTTCTTTCTTCAACCTTACCTTTGGATCTGTCATCATTGCAAATGGGATACCAGTTATCACAACGGCTCTTCCTGCTCTATCACTAAAATCCAATCCTTCACTTGCTTTTCCTCTGCACACGCCAAAAAACACAGCACCACTCTGAGCAGGAGAATCAAGCTGTTTCTTGAATTCTAAAGCAGCTGTTGGAAAGCTAGATGCATCCGATGGTTCCACAACGGGGGCTTTGTATTGGCTAATTCTTTCCCAGATAGAGGAAGCTCCCTGTCCATGTGACTTCCATGCTTCTATTGACTGTCTCATGACACTATAGGATGGAAAAAACACAAGCAAGCCATCGGGGATCATCCGTGTGTAATTAACAATCGCATTTCCTAGGTCTTGGATGTATTTTGTGTCATTGCGAGTTTTGTAACTCGAATTCAAAACAGTGCCTTGGGGCCCTTTAGAGACCACGCCTACCCAGACTTGGGATTGATCAATCACATGCGGATTCTCGAGCCGCAGTGGGAACTCGATACCTAGCTCCTGTGCAAAAGATCCCATTGGACTCAGAGTACCTGAAGTTAGCAGTATTGACCGGATTTGCATATCCTTCAATGCTCGCATGCCCTCTCCAGGATCAAAACACCAGAATGACAGCGTGGGCAGCATGATCCCAGTCACTGCATCCTTTTCCTTATGTATATGCACCCTGTACCCCTGCAGATTCCTTCCGTCTGTAGAGAATGTAGAATCACTTCTAAAAACCTGCGATAAACATTCACGAAGAATGAACAGTCGGGTTGATGAGACCCGAGATGCCATTCTCTTGCCGGCAGCCAGAGCATCCTCTGTCAATGTCGTGATTGCAGCCTCAATCGCTGCACTGAAAGTCGTGAACGTTTGGTCGTTCAAATTTAGACTCTGTAATAACTCTAATATATACGGTCCAGGTCTCGTCAGCCCCGACTTTGGTATTTCAAAGGACGATATGATGTCCTCCAATTTCTTGAGCACCAACTGAAGTTGCCGAAGGGTGGTCACAGTCTCCATTTTCGTATCTGCATCGATTTCGTCATCGTGTCATCGCCAAGAACTTTCAAGCAATTCCAAAAACAAAAAAGTCCAAAACCTACTCTTGGAGTCTTTGCTGTGAGTCGTTTGCCCATCAGCCTGGGATGACAAAATTTCAGCTGCTGTGCCAATCTCCTCTATCGATCCACCAATAACACCCATTGACAAGTCAAACGATGTAGAACCTGAGCACACCGACTACAAATAGGATATATACATGATGTGAAAATAGGCTACCACACTGGGCATTCCACACTCACACAAGGACATACCTCAACATTATGTGCCTCATCAAAAATCAGTACAGCATTGCTCCATGAGATCCCCAATCCACTCCGAGTTTTCGAATCAATCAGATAATTATACGGCATAAAAACAATATCAGCGTCCTGTGTGAGTCCTCTCGATAAGAAATACGGGCACACAGATCTATTCTCTCCTACTTTGACCAAGTCCTCAATGTCCAACACAGTATCATTCACATCGCCATTATTCTTCAAAAATTTCTCCGTGTTATTGTACCATTTACACCCACGTTTCGCCACCAACGATCGACATGCTAAATTGATAGCCGTCCCCTGCATTTGCTGCACAGTGTGATGCAGACATGTTTGCTGTCGAGATGACAACACTGTCGTCTTGATGGACGGAAAATGTGTCCTCTTCAACTCCCCAATCACTTGCTTTATTTGACTATGCGTTCGAGAGGAGTACACTATCGTCGGCAAATCTACACCACGCGACGCCTGCTCCGCCTTGTACTGCGCAAAATCCTCCTGCAATATCCCAGTACAGTGATACAGTCATACAATAATAATACCCGCCAAGCACATGGGCACCACAACACACACACACCTTTAACGCCTGCACAGTACCACCATCCTCCTGACGATTCTCTTTCAGTTGCTGAGCTTTCTCCACCGCAACTTTCTTCAAAGAATCTCTCCATGCAAGGGACGCACACAACAGACAGAGAGTCTTTCCTGTCCCAGTGGGACTCTCCAACAGTGCATTCTGCCTATTCTGCAATGCTTGAATAACCTTGTCCATATACTCCAACTGACACGGGTATGCGTCATACGGGAAGTTTACATCCACTCCACTGCACATAGCAAAAACAAACACCATATCCTCATCAGCTGCTCTTTCAGGCAGCCAACTGTGTGTGGCTCACACCAACAAAAAAACTGGTTGGTTGAGCAAAGAAAACCCACCTCAACGTATACACCGGCATGATAAACCCCTATTTTGTATTTATATACATAATTTATGTCATATGTCCGCAATAAAGGCATATACAGGAGGCTATGTAGGTTTTTAAACCCCCACAGCAGAATGCCTGCAGAACGCACAAGGTTCCATTCGTGCGAGATTGGCGGACATTACCGCTCAATATATTATTAAAAATGCACTATAGTAATAATAATAATAATCAGAATCAGCATCGGCTACCAAAGAGCATGCGTCGTGTATCAGATATTTGCCAAATACTTGGTCTCTCTCAAGGAATTCAAAAACAATTCACCATCCAAAAGTGCCTCGCTCTATGTACGCGGCAAGACGATATTAGGGCAGTCTTGTCCATGTGCGACTTGAAGAATGTTCTGCACAGTCACCTCACCAATGTTATCAAGAGCTTCCTGTGTCAGGAATGCTGTATGGGGTGTAATCAAAACTTGTGGAAGGGCCTTCAGGGAAACAAAGTGCTGGTCCCAAGCCTTCATTCGCTCTCTTGACGTTTTCTGTGTGAAATCAGTGAAAAACAAGTGCTCTTCGCCGTCATACACATCCATTGCCACGCCAACAATGCCACAGTCACCACTGGTCAACAGGTCAATCAAGGCTTCTGTATCGATCAACCCTCCTCGCGATACATTCACCAGGATGGAATCATGCTTCATCAATTTCAAGTTCTTTCTGTTCATAAAGTGGCGAGTCGAAGGAAGTAATGGGGTGTGAAGAGACACAACATCAGATTCTTTCAATAGTGTCTCCAAGTCCACATATGTGGCCCCAGCCTTCCTCGCTTCTTCACTCGGGTACAAATCATACGCCAAAATCCTCCCATCAAATCCTTTCAAGAGTTTGATAAACTCAATACCAATGTTTCCGGTACCAATGATACCAAACGTCTTGCCAGACATTTGCATGCCAACCAATCCATCCACTGTATAATTCCCAACAGCAACTTTGAGGGCTGCCGATCTCAGATTTCGAGCGACAGCCATCATCATGGCCAGTGCTGCTTCCGCCACAGAGCGAGGAGAATAGGTGGGCACACGCACCACCTTGATTCCCAACCTCTGAGCTGCTGTGAGATCCACTCTGTCAAATCCAGCACATCTGAGAGCCACGCACTTCACACCCTTTGCCGCCAGCGCTTCAAGTACCTCTTCATCACACGTATCATTCACAAAGAGGCAGACAGCGTCATACCCTGTAGCGAGATGGACGGTATCCATCCCAAGAATGGCTTGGACGAACAGGACATGCTCAAACTCGCGCTCCATTTTCTCTCGAAGGAAATTCTCCACATATCCAGATGAACTAAACACAGCAACCTTATAATTCAACTTTGTTGATCCGTCCGCTGCCATGATTGAAGCAAATACTTGAGGTTTCCTTGGACTAGATGATGATCTGAGGGCAATGTTTCCAAACGCTCTCAAGGGTTTACTGCATAAAGCAATCCAATCAGTCTCTCGCCATGTCTGTAATTCAAATAGCAACTAACACAGGCGTACCAATGACTATCCAAAGAGGGTGTAGGTCTGTGTAGCACTACACTCTGACCAAATCTGTTCTTTTGCGTGAAGTTAGTAGACGAGAATACAGCTTTATTTATGTCAAACAAATGAGATTCGATGGACATTCTAATAATAATAATAATAATTGGGTTAGGGTTTAATTGAAAAGTCATGCACTACATCCTGTTGTACAACTTGTACATATGTGTACATCCTAGTAGGATGCCAGGATATATATATATATATGTAGATATACGCATATCATATACTATAGAGCGCATGTCACCATCAAGATGCAAGAATTGTATTACAATTCACTACTACTACTACTACTACCACAGTAGAACAACAATTCATTACATCAATGCAAGCATGGCTGCCCCTGCTGTTCCACCAATAAGGAGCATTTTACTACTACGTTCCGCCGCGTGAAACTCCAACGGCGAGTTTCTTTCAGACTGATTTCCATACTTGTAATGATCCCAGTATAAATGCCTCAACCCTCCAAGGTAATGATACACCAGTGGGAAGGCAACAGCAAACTTTGCTGGGAACACCAGCAATGGATACGCCTGCTTAAAAGACTCGATGGCGACACCGAGATCACCGACTGTTAAAGCAGTCCATCCAGCAGCGCCAGCCCCGACAGACAGCATGACCCCTGTTGCTCTATTGGTCACTGAAGAAATGGCAGCCAAAGGCATCTTATAGTGAGGCTTGTACTCTCCCACTTCGAATACATGGGGTGACAATGGTCTCTTTTTAACTAAATCCAAATGATTTTTTGGCGTTCCAAGGAATTCTGTTCCTGGATGATAGGGCGAGTCTCGTCCCCAGAATTCTGGGACACCTCCTCCATGGAATCTGCAATAATAGACAAAGGCATGTACAGTAGTACATTATGATATTTTATTTGTTGGTATATATACATACCTGGATTGATTATGGTTGGCTGGTGTGCCAGAACCCAAACCCAATGACTCCACGGATGAAGACACCAGCGGGAATAGAGTATTGGATTCCTGTCGGAATAGGCCCTTTTTTATCGCTCTATGTAATGCCATGATGTATATAATAGCGAAAAATAATAATAACGATGCAAGCGTCGACTGGCCTAGTTCTAACTACTAATAATGGCTGTGCCTTGGCAATTGCACATGATGGTACTACGTGTTGTTGTCAGGTGTGACAACAACACATGTGTTCTTCTTCAATGTGTATCCTGGTTCGCAGACGTATTTCCCTTGTAAACATATCTGCATGTTTGAGGGACATGCTTTGCATGTTCCTTTTGAATAATCAGGAGAGAAAAAGGTGACCTTTTTCTTCTTTTTGTTCCTTGTTTCGCCACACACCAGACATTTGGATGGACTGGTTGGACAGCTCTGACATTGCTTGGATTCGCATGGAACGCATCTATTATTCTTTGTATCTGTAAAATACCCCTTTTTGCATTTCAAAAAAGAGATGTTTGAGCAGGAATCTGCATTTTTGGGACACTTTTTGCACGTGTCACCATAGGATCCATAGCCAGGCTTGCACATGTTGCATACACTGGCATTTTCCGAGCAGAATTGGCAATTTTCGGTGCATGCGATGCATGAACCAGTTTTTTTGTCAACTCCGTACCCCTTCTTGCAACTGAAACATGCATCTTTGTCAGCTTGGTATGACTGGCATTTTTGAATAGGAGTTCTCTTCTTGCACGTCTTTGTCTTTGTATCAAGGAAGTAATCCTCTTTGCACGATGATGATGATGCTCCTTCTCTCTCGAGACGCCCTCAAATCTGGTATCTATAAAAAAAACCCCGCAGTCAGATCAAGAAATTTAGTACGACAGACTCCTTGTTCGATTGGTAGACTACTACTGTCTCGTCATCCCCCATGTATAGGGTATGTTCCTATCAAAGCATCACAATGACCGTACACGATGGCACATATGCCCTCTACCGATCTCTAACCTGTCAGAACCCTCGTTCAACCGAATCAGTCATCATTCGCACCAGAGAGGAATTCTCGTGGCCTGCAGTTTTCTGCTTGGGCAATTTCAGGCAATGTACTCGTCTGTACACATACATATATGTATTTTTATTCATGATATTGGACCAGTGGTCTGTATAAGTATTGATCGAGTGATATTGAGTCGTAGCAGCCACCAAAACAGAGCAGAATGCCTCCAAAGAAGAAGGAAGTCGTGCAGGAAAAGCCTCTGCTTGGCAGATTTAAAAGTAATTTGAAAGTATGTGATTATGTGTCAACGTGAGTGGCATTTCGGCTTTACTGACGTTGGTACGACTGCAGGTTGGAATTGTTGGGCTTCCAAATGTCGGTAAAAGTACCCTGTTTAATGTATTGACGAAAATGGGGATTCCAGCAGAGAATTTCCCTTTCTGCACGATTGATCCAAACTCTGCCCGCGTGAACATTCCCGATGAACGGTTCAGGTGGCTTTGTGATTTGTACAAGCCAAAATCTGAAGTACCTGCCTTTCTCGAGATTTGTGATATTGCTGGCCTGGTGAAGGGAGCTGCTGAAGGAGAGGGTCTTGGAAATGCCTTCCTGTCGCACATCATGGCTGTGGATGGTATTTTCCATGTGTGTCGGGCATTTGATGATGCTGATGTTGTGCACGTTGAGGATCGTGTGGATCCAGTGGAGGACTTGGAGATTATTCATGCCGAGCTGCGAGCCAAAGATATAGAGCGGTGTAAGAATCAGATTGAGACGATCAAAAAGCAGAATCGCGGTGGTGGTATGAAGAAGGAAGCCAAGGATGACTTGGCAAGTGCAGAAAAAGTGCTTGAGTGGCTTGAGTCTGGAAAAGATATTAGGTTTGGAGATTGGAGCATTAAAGAGATTGATTGGTTGAATAACATGCAATTTATCACAGCGAAGCCTGTGGTATATTTGGTGAATATGAGTGAGAAGGATTACAAGAGGAAGAAGAATAAATGGTTGCCAAAGATCCATGCTTGGGTCCAGGAGCATGGTGGAGAACCCATAATTCCATTTTCTGGTGCATTGGAACAGGCCTTGTTTGACATGCCAGAGGATGAGCAGCAGGCGTACTGCAAAGAACATGAAATTGTGTCAGCGCTGCCCAAGATCATTGTGCAAGGATTCAGAGCTGTGAATCTCATATACTTTTTCACAGCTGGGCCTGATGAAGTCAAATGCTGGCAAATTCGAAAAGGATCCAAGGCTCCCCAGGCAGCAGGCGCCATCCATGGTGACTTTGAGCGCGGCTTTATTTGTGCCGAAGTCATGCATTATGATGAATTAAAGGAGTTAGGCAACGAAAATGCAGTAAAAGCTGCTGGAAAATACAGACAGGAAGGGAAGGCGTATTTAGTGCAGGATGGTGATGTTATCTATTTTAAGTTCAATATTTAACGCAATGATAGGGTATCTGGAGATGCATGAGTGTTTCACCAAACAGTTGTCTAATTAAGGAACTTTACTTTATTTGTATATCTAATTAAGGAACCTCTAAAATCTAATTTAGGAATATATAAACATTCTCGCGGGCCCCTTTTTTTGACGTGAGTCTCATGACACTTCATTCGGTATAGTGATGTTTGGATGGAAAGGGCGGATGGACCGCCCTTTCGGTAGGCCAGGTTTGTCCAAGCCCCATGGGCTGGGAACATGCATGTACTGTAACGTTCCCATGGTGAGTCACCATTGGTGACACTCAAACCTTATATGGTCCTTTGTATGGATTTCCAAGGGTTCTGGGTTTCTTTTACATCCGTTCTAATTCACATGATCCTAGAAAATACTTTGCACTAAAGCAGTCTAGGCTGGATCACTGGATCGACTGGCATTGCATAAATGCAGTTGTCGACACGCCATCAAATCTCTATTTGCGACTTGCCATGGCCTGCTATCGATACAAATCTCCCAAATCCGTGAATCAGCTGAGCAGACCTGCGTTTCCATTCTTGGACTCACATCCCCCATTTGCAAAACATCTCTCAAGTAGGAGGGAAAGGCTTGCTATGTTACTGCTTTCATATTCGATATCGTAAACACGGCGGTGATCCCGCTTATAAGGGGGAATTCCGCAGCACATGGCACGTAAGATTACGCTGGTGAGGAGGTCACTATCCCTGGGGTTCGAGCCAAAATTTTGGCGCGACCCACCCACAGTCGTGATAGCACACACAGTGATGTCCGGGGGTGGAAACGCATTCATCGAAAAAATAATGATTCCCGAGTGCATGTAAGTTGGGTCAACCTGATCCCAGGATTCCTGCCATTTCTGACCTCTCAGAACTCCTACTTCACGCTTGTATTACTCTAAAACCAATACTATTTCAATTTATAATGATTGCATTGGTAATATTGCCCGTCTTTGCAGGAAAGATCCTGGAACTCCAACTCCTCTGAGATGCATGTGCCTATTAGCATGTTTTCTCGACGGAGCAGCCTTTCTTGCACAGTCATATTAACATACATAGCCTTTAATTATATATTGTATCAAGATGGCTAGGGTTTGATGTACATTGCCATCAGTGCCTGCTTCCAGGAACTTGTTTTGACTTGCTCTAAAACACAGCCCCTTTGATAAACATCAAATCAATCTCGAAAGGCAACTTTGAAAAAGTGAAGAACGGTGCGCTTGTAGTCTTAACAATCTCTAGAAGCATATTTGAGGGAGAATTACCTGTTTATTTACACTGTGACCCACGCATGGGTCTGGCCAGACCAGGCTAAGTAAGTCACTGAGATCAGTTTCCTCAAACTCGCATGAAAATCGCATGGGGCGGGTATTTATACTCCTGAAATCAATTAATATTTATCGATTTGTAATATAAGAGTGGGATGTGAATAATACTCTGTGAATACATCCGTGAACAGCACGCATTTGCATTTGTAAAGTCAATTTCGGAATTCCCCAAGGGTGCTTTTCTTTGACAGCCTTCGTGAGCGCCATGCCGCAATCGATTTCATTGGGGTTTCAAATCGTATGTGCGTCGGGGAAGAATAGGTATCGTCGGTTGAGGCAGCAGGGTAGAGTGAACCAGAAATCTCCTCAGGATTTGAAACTTGAGCATATTCGACGGCATGTGCGTTTGTATTGTTTACTAGTCAATTGTAATCTTCATATTAAAAACTGAATATTCTTGTATCTGTGAGCAGAGAGAATATCTAGACAAGGTGCAATACGAACAAGAGGAGGAAGAAGAAGAAGAAGAAGAAGAAGAGGATGCTGCACATAACCATCGATTGCGAGAGGTTGTGGATGAGCTCAAAGAGCACTCTGCTGCTGCTGCAGCAACTACAGATGTAGCAGAACAACAAGAGCCTGAGATCATGGACACTCCATATGATACTACTACTGGAAGTGCTGTTCCTTTACCTGGATCAGATGAAGAAACAATGCGGTAAGTGACTGTGCATGATATTGATAATGCAGGCATGTATGCATAACATATTGATATATGAATGATGGTACCATGCATGGTGCAGCAAGTCTAAAATTTTGATGGAAATTATGAATGCTGGGGCTGCTGTTGAAGAGGTTGTTGAAACATTTCGAGATGAGATTGACCATGTCATGTTGGAGCTTTTAGAGGCTAGAATTAAGACTGCAAGGCAGTTAGAGCAGGATGAGGAGACCGTGCAGGGCATGATTGTATTGTATAGATACCTAAAGTCAGAGTATGACAGAAATGCAGCATCTCCAGCGCTCCGATTACTTGACACCCTTTTGCAACTCATGAACGATAGTGATGACAATGAACAGTCCTTTGATGGAACATCAATGGCGTACGATAGACGTGAAGAAATGAAACAAAAGGTGATGGCACGCATGCAAATGGCATTTGATGCCTCACTTCCATTGCAGAATGATGTTGTATCCGTGGCACAGCAGCTCGCGAGTGGTAAACAGAGATTCATCCATGAGATTGTGAATGAGAGTGTGAAACCTCTGGAGTTTATATACGAAGTCGAGGCGCTGTTGGAGAAGGCAGTGGATCAGCAGAGAGTGTTGGAGGAGCACATTTCAAAAGAAGACCAGGGGGATGTGAAGCATCAGCTACAAAAAGCGTTTGACGCCCGCTCTGAGACAATTGATAATGTTCAAGAAATAGTATCCATGGCTAGAATGGTATCAAATCGATCCAGAATCGAATAACCTTGACGGTCGGAAAGTTTGTGCTTGTTCTCGTCGCGTCGCACAAGGCTCTTCATATGCCGAAAAAGGGGACACAAAGTGATACACATATAGCCTCATCAAAAAAACGTAGAGGAGGAAAGAAGGCGAAAGAGGCGACATCGTCAGTTTTTGGGGGGCAGTTGTCAGAGGAGGAGGTTCAAGGGATATTTGACCTGTTAGATACCTCTCAGTCGGGTAGTGTAGGAGTCGAAGATTTGTCTGAGGCGTCCATCAAGGTTGGGGTGTCGATTGATGTAGACTTGGCCGAATGTATGATGGAGTTTTTCAACGAACATGGCAGTGGAGGAGAAAAGACTGAGCAGAGGAGGAGGATTACATTGGAAGAATTCACAAAATTCATTCGCATGTTCCAACACGATAATAAATAAATAAACGGTATTTAAGCACCATACTTTAGGCTGTGGCCAACCTTGTACGCCACTTCATAGAGTATTCTCTCAATCTGTATACATTTTCCTCCGCCTTTGGAGTATACTCCATTAATGTCGGCAAGCGACTCAACATCATCTATTCGAGTCGATCCAGGAAGTCGATAAACAAATACACCTACTTTTGAGCTATCGATGGGCACTTTTGATGCGCCACGAAACATAAAGCTCTGTGGAGGCCGGATGAGGGACAGGCCGGATGTCCCATCCAAGAGCTCTTTCTCCTTCCCAAGGATATCAAATCCTCTACATTCAGTAATGAGACAGAGAAATACATTGCTAGAAAATCCTTCAATAGCATCGAGCCGTCGAATCAAATCATTTGTCCATCCTAGAGGACTGAGTTCCATGTGTTTGGGACTGACAAGCAGGCATACAATGTCACTTGCATCACCACCAGTCGTGTTGCAAAATGCATCCATGATGCTGTCTGCCACAGAATCAACTGAATCAACTGAGATATGTGTATTGGTATTCTCTTGTATGTCAGGATGAAAAATCCTCTGGATTTTTCCAACTCTACTCTTTTCTAGAATTGGTACCTGATCCTCGTGTGTCACAAAACCACTCATCACAACATTGTCCTTGTAAATGCGCAATGGATCCTCTCCTCCTTGTTGAACATACAAAGATCGCATAACCTGCTCCTCTCCACTCGTTGAATCGTCGCAATACACCCCGATTCCCGTGCATCCCCGAGCAACAACATGCTCATCAAGGTACTGCACTGAGCAAGCAGCAGTGTCCTGCTGCTGTGAGAAATGAATCCCTTCTGATACGTAGACAATCAATGCCTTCGATGGAGAATCACTCTGTTCCATACGTATTACTTCCTTTGCTGTGCATCCAACAATCTATGCGTCATATCAGGGACAGCCTCTCGCTGTGTTTGTTTTGCATCCAAAGCAAAGGTGATTGGACATGCACTCAACAGCAGCAGTCTGCTGGATTGATCCAAACACACACGGGTTCGTTGGCCAACTTTCTAAACAGATCTGAAACTATTCGATATTTTGACTCAGAAAAGAGAAGAGTATCTAAATGCGTCAGTGAGTTTGTGGCAAGAGTCGTTTGTTCTGTCTCGTCGTGCGGCATTCTTTTTTTTGGCGATTTTCAAATTCACCGGTCAAACTCTTCTCCTGATGGGAGGCTGTCGTTGCCAGCGGTGAGTTGTAAAATGTAGTCCCATGACAAGGTCAGATGTCAACGTGTGAGCCATGAAGTCAAAGTGAAATTCAAATATTTGGATAGTCTAGTACCGTGGAAGGACAAGTCGCTGTGATTCGTGCTATTGAACACGGAGGAGAACAAATCAACTCAGCAACTGGACACAACTTCAGTAGTCGCACGTTTCTAGGCCATTATATGCAACAAATACGTAAATCATGGATCAAGCGTCTCTGCTGTTAAGAAAACAGCTGAAAGGTGTGTATGTGCTCGTTTGTGAATTTTGACTGACTCCCTGTTTGTGGATGTTCGAAAAACAACTCTGTGGGTTGATAGCCTCTGTTCGGAACATGCTCCTGGTGTCTTATCTTTTCGTAACTACCGGCACTGGTATGCGCTGGATCTTCTGACAAAGACGTGTGCGTCTCTTGTGGTGTGCAGAACTGACAAAAAATCCTGTGGATGGATTTTCCGCCGGCTTAGTAGATGATTCGTACGTTTTTTCTTCTTTCCACACGATATCTAATCTGTTAGTATATATACATGCTTCTGTTCTGATGAGTCATGATGTTTTTTTCGCAGAAACTTGTTTGAATGGGCTGTGACCATTCTTGGACCACCTGACACACTGTATGAAGGTGGCTTCTTCAACGCTGTACTGAAATTCCCCAAGGACTACCCACAGTCTCCACCAGAATGCCGTTTTACATCAGATATGTGGCATCCTAATGTATTTCCAGACGGCAGAGTGTGCATCTCGATTCTTCACCCACCAGGTTTTGACCCAATGAACCCACAAGAGGATGCTGCCGAAAAGTGGAGTCCAGTGCACACCGTAGAGAGTATTGTCCTATCTATAATCAGCATGCTCTCATCTCCAAACGATGAATCTCCTGCGAACATAGATGCGGCAAAAGATTGGCGTGAGAATAGAGCAGAGTTTAAGAAGAAGGTAGCCAAGGTAGTGCGCAAGTCACAGGAAATGCTGTGATCATTCTACATGTTACATACGTAATTTATATACCTATGCATATAAATATGATATGCGTAATTATTATTCTCCAACGGTCATACCAAAACCAAACTTGTAATCCTTCTTTGGGTAGTCCACTTCAGCTGACAGAAGGAATGTCACACCCACATTCACTCGCTCCTCCAGGAATGCTGCGATTTTCCCATCCGTGTCAATGCGACCACGGAGCCTGCATTGTCTCAACATGTAATCGTATCCGAATGATGCGTTCGCCTCGCGAGCATTCAGGTTGTACATGAATTCTGATGCCAGAGAAACTTTTTCATTCACCCTTTGCAGGTAGGACAAGGATACAAGGCCGGTGTTGGCAATCTGCGCCGTCGAAACAGACTTGTCTGTCGCATACCGACCAGCAAGACCGATTCCAGATCTGCCCTGCTCTGCCAAGTAAAATATCTCCCCACCCATGGACAACTTTGGAGTGATGCTCTGGAAATAATTGGCTCCATAAAACTGTGAAGTTCCCACCTTGACCTGCCCATTCCAATCCGCACCCTTGAGGTCCACATCAAACATTCCCTGAGACATACCCTCCTCGTTCGCCATTTGGAACTGGGTCTTCAAAGACGCCATCTCAGAAATGTCGTATTTCACCCGACCAGTCAGGCGGCCATCTGTTGTGATCCTTCCTAGCATCAGATTACCTTGATTGGTCACCAAATTTGCCCCAAACTCGTATGTTCCAACTGGTACTTTGACTATTTGGCCATTTGCTGTTGGAACTTCCGTGTTGCCCATGAAAATGCTATGGCTCAAAGCAAAGTTGTTGTTCAAAGGTTTGGTAAGGTCAAACCGCAGCCCTTCAAACAGATCGGGCTTTAACGACACTGCATAATAATCACAAGTATCATGGAAACGCTATTCATCACGCGTATCAGCCAATGCAGAGGTAGTATCAAACAAACGTACTCATCACTTCCCGATGCAATTCCTCATATTTCACAGGTTGGGGCAGATTTTTGTAATCAATTGAATCCTGCAGATACATGGCGTAATAAAAAGTGAATACATGGCCCATCAGATGACTGATCCATCGATATCGAGAATTCTCGGCGAGATAATGGACAAAAGATTTACGCACCAGTCCTTCAGAAGCAGCAGCTGCTGCGGATGCAGGCATAAATGGATTTGATGTAGCCATATGTGTGTATAATAACGGTTGAATTAGACACAGCAACGATGTCTATCTATATCAGGGATTCCAGCCAAGGTAGTCTTTGCAGGACTAATCTGATCCCTATTCTCACTATCGGTGGTATATATTAATTAATACTATTACAATTTCAGGAATGGATTGTATTCGGTACGCTGGAGATCTACGGTTATGGCTGCTGCGACCCCAAAGTACTTCCTCTCTCTAATTTGGGATTGATGAGTTGAAGCCATATATGGCCATCTACAGTGAAGCAGGCCACCTGTTTGTTTATAAATGTTCATTATTCTGCAGACTGGAGTACTTCTTCCATGATGGCTCTCGTTCTCGAGTTGTCAATGGTCTGGTAAGCTTGCGTCAAGCAATGAAGCAACTCGTGCATGTTTGTGCTTGTGCGTGTCTGGGTCACACTGGATGTCAGGAATATCACTTTGCAGGCATCACAAACAGCCCATTGAATCGATAGAGATTTGGCTTCAATGCCATTTTCGAGTGTGGATTCGAACGATGTATGTAGCGGATCCACATCACTCGCCGTATGAGGAGTGATTCTAATTCGTGTTCCTGTGAGGTACCCAAGGGCATGTATCCCCTGTGCTTTGACCTTTTCATGATCTTTGCACGTTTTCAGCACCAGCTCATGGAGTGTATCGCACATGTCTAATACTTCAGATACATGATTCTTCCATAGTGAGAGGTTCTCCATCGTAGATTGCCATAGGTTTTTGGTCACGGTTTCTAAAACTGCAGCAGATGGAATTCTCACTGCCAAGATGGCATCATCGAGTCCAGTATGGAGGTTGGTCGAAACGCCCAACCATACATCTCTATCTGGAATTGAAGTGTATGGAAGCGTGAGGAACGTTGACCTGATCATGGAAGAATACGCCTTCATAGCACTTGACCGCACTATTGATTCTGTATCTGTCGTCAATGCTAGAATAATGCACTCCTTGGCATGAGCCGCGTCCTGCTGCCAATATGAATCTGGAAGTTGAATCATCGCTGTAAATCCCGATGCTCGTATTTTGGGGGCTGCGTGGGATGCAGCTGGGACTAGAATATCATGGCAAATGCTGTGGATGGCTGCATCAGTGTCCAGTTGATGCGTCACATCCCCCAAGAGTAATATCATTTGCTGCGTGCTTCTCTCTACAATGCCCTTTCTGTCAAATATATTTCCCGTGCTCTGTATTTTTGGTTTCACGTGGTATAACAATTCGCTGACCAGAGTATCAATGTCCCCTTGTTTCAGTAGATTCAAATGCACCATCCCTCTCAATGCAATTGTGGCCTCAAGCTGCGCTGGTGCTCTTCCATGATGGATGCAATATATTAGTGTATCACATACGTGGTAGTTGGTGGATGAGTCGTGCAAAAAGTCCCCAGTCTGCTCTTTTGATTGGTCAATTCTGAGGCCAAATAAAGCTGCTAGAGATGCAAGGCACGCCTGTCGCACCTCATTTGTCGACGATGTAATGTTCTTTGACTCAATCAGACGTCTATGTATTGTGTTGATTGATCTCCAGAAATACTCATGGGGCATTTTATTCCAAGAGCACCCAACAAGGAATGTTGTCAGTGCCCGTATGGTGGAGCAACAGGTGAGGTCATCCGTTTCCAAACAAATGCATCTGTTCAAAGCGTCAATATTCGAAAGTATCATCCTTCCTAGGGATTCAGATAGACTGACAAAGCTTGTAATGCTGTCCCTAACTTCTCCAATGCCAAGGTATGCACGCTGACCAGGCCCCTCTATCAATGTCGATATTGCTGCTGCCGCTCCATGCCGCACACGAGGAGATGGGTCCCGTGCTACTGCATCTGTCAACGTATACGTTTCTATACGACCGTGGGAGGTTGGCAGATCTTGCAATAGCATATCTTTCCAATCACCATGGAAAGCCTTGGGCTGTAGTTTGACCAAGGTCTGCAGGCAGGCCAAATATAATACCCGGATTTTCTCATCAATGTCTGCAGCATGAGATACATTGCCATTATTATTTGGGTGCCCATCATCCTCCAGAGATGGGATGTGGCCTCCATGATTGGCCTTCGTACAGGCTTCAGTTGACAAGTCCATGTGTGCATCTCTTAGTAGATTCAAAACAAGAGGACACAGGCGTACAAAAGGCCCTTTTATCTCCCGAATACTCTCTCTGATATCACTCTTCTGTAATCAAAACCGAAGTATCGGCATGAGATGTGGTAATCAACCAATGGATATTCAAGGAAATAAAAGCACAACAACTCACCTGTTCTAATTCCAAAAGCAATGCTTGAACTCGTTTCATGTCAGTATACACCATCTTTATATCCTCTTTACGATCTTTAGTATGTCGTATCTCAGAGAGATTGCGCTCAAGGCACTCAGCAAGACCACATAGAGCACCCAGAAGGTGCCTCTCTGTCTCACCCATAGACCCACAAGTCAAAATAGGTCACTCCTCCCCTGTCTTTCGTTATATTTGTGATACATGGTATACTAATAACCTTTTATCACGTCTCATTCACGTCGAAAGGCAGTATGGTCGACGTTCAAGAGGCCCGTGGAACATTGACAAGATGTATTTCCTTTCTTGTTCTTGTTCTAATGACGCTTCATGGGAATGCGAGCTAATAATGTTTTCAAAAGAATGATACAATGAATAATATCAAAGCAACGAGCATCAAATGATCTGTCATTAAAACTTTTTCAAAAATTTGAGCCTGGCCTTCTCAGCCTTCTTCGCTGCCTTTTCAGCAGCCAGCCTTTCTTTTTTCAGTCTTCGCTCTTCTTTTGCCTTTAGTTTTTCCTCCAATGCAGCACCATCCAGATGTTCATCATCTTCGACAGACTCACCGCCAAGGGTTGATAGAGATGCCACAGAGGATGCTGTGGTCATGGATGCCAGTGACTGTACAGAAGGAACTTCTGAAATCTGCTGGCCTTTGACTGTCACTTTTCCGTCGGCAACAATCCATTCCTCGGAGCATAAGGCAGATGTGAACTCATTATTATGGGATATCATGAGAACTCCACCATTGTATTCCTTGATACCCGAGGCCAAGGCGCCAAGCGAGTCTCTGTCCAAGTAGTTGGTAGGCTCATCTAGAACTAACAGGTGTGGCTGACACCACATTGCTGCTGCCAGGACCAGTTTGACCTTTTGTCCTCCAGACAAACCACGTATCATATTGTGTGCTGCGATTTCTTCTTCCAGTCCAAAGTCCTTGAGATGCTGGATGACCATTGGGTTGGAGAGAGCGCGATAGTTTCTAAAGTTTGCAATCTTTGCATCCATCTCTTCCACAAGTTTTCCGAGCCCCATCTCCTCTACGAGTTTTGTTCTCGTGTACCAGACATTCTCTCGAGAGCTTTGTCCATACCATTGTACTTCGTACTCATATTCTTTGCTCTTATTACCCATTCGCCTGGAATTCAAAAAGTCAACAACTCTTTTCCCAGCAGCAATGGCATCTTCTCTGGCCTTGATTTCTTCATCAGTGAGCTTTCGCGTGGCCTTTTCTTTTGCTTCCCTATCCTCTCCATCGCCGAATCTCCACCAGATATATTGCGCCGGTGTCTTTTCCAAATGATCTTCAATGTGATGGAACGCATGCTGTGCCACATAGGCAATCCTCAAGTTTGGATGCCTCCAGACAGTACCTTCAGTGGGAAGAGTTTCACCAGTAATAACCTTGATCAAAGTAGATTTTCCAGCTCCGTTTCTACCGATAACAGCGACCCTGGAACCCAGTGTACACCGGACTGTGACATCAGAAATCTGGGGTTTTGGTGCACCAGGATAGGTGAAGGACATTTTCATCACACGGATGACTGGCTGCCTTTTTCCTTTGACTCCATCCAAGAATCCTGGCTCAGGGAATGTAAATTTAAATGCAGCTGCGGAAAGCTCGTAGTATGCCTTTGCCTCTGGCTTGACCTTGACAAATTCACTGAGGTTGCCCACGTAATGGACAAGCTTTCTCTTCTCATAATGAATGATATCAGTGCAAACATCATCCAAGAATCCAGAATCGTGTGAAACAATCATTGATGAAATATCCGTCTTTTTGGTGAGGTAGTCAACTAACCAAGCCACGTTGGTTGTGTCCATGTGATTTGTGGGCTCATCCAGCAGAAGAATATCAGCACCAATCAACATAGCTCGGGCAAGGGCGAGCTTCATTCTCCATCCTCCAGACAATGAAGCGATTGGAGCTGCCTGCAACTGGTCAGAGAAACCAACTTCCGCCAAAACTTCAATAACCTTTTCTCGTGATGGAGACTGGGCCTCCTGAACAACCTCATCCTCAAAAATAAAGTCAACAACCGGAGTTTCGCTGACAGATGCGTCAATATCGTGGGCTACATACACTGTACGGAGTTCTTCTTTCGGTGGAAATCCATCGAGTTGCCCATTCGCGATCGCCTTCATCAGGGTTGACTTCCCAGCACCATTGGCTCCACAGAGGCCATACCGTCTGCCTCGTCTCAATCTAAGCGTCGTATTGGTCAACAAAATACGCCCACCATACGCAAGACTAAATTCACAGTTGCATAGTTCGTCATCAAACTCTTCCTCTTCCTGAACAACCTCGCCCATATGTGTCAATGCCCACTTGCGCAGGCCAACTGTCAATTCCTTTGTCTTCTCCTCATCCCCAGAGGCAGGGTTCAGATACTCAAAGCATGCAGAGTCCCAAGAGCGTGGTCCATGAATATGAGATCGAATCAAAGAAGCGCAGACATTAGCCACATATGCAGCTGCAGAGTCAACAGCTGGAGCTGCATCAGCAGGGAAATCAGCCTTGTCAATCAGCACACTCAATTCCTTGAACACTTCTTCTTTCGAGGCAGCAATTCCTGCAACCTTTGCAACAGCTTCATCCTCATCACGAATCTTCTTCAATGCACCACTGGCTCGTGCGGCTACATCACGCAACTCTGGGTCCGCAGCCTGATCCGAAACCTTGTCCAACGCAGGGATCAACACTGGCAAGAATGGCCTTGCATCAACCGGGTCGAGAACCAATTTGGACATGTTCTCGATAATAATACACGCTCTTCTCTGTGTTTTTGTCGAGCGCTCCTTCAAAGCGCGATCCATGATTGGTACCAGGACTGCCATGCATGCATCCTCCATGGTCTGAACAAATGTTGTTGCAGACAATGTTGCCACCAAATCAGTAACCTCAGTAGGATGAGCAATACAAGATACTACCGCTGGAACATTTGGATCCAAGTCTCTATTCCCAGCAGCATAGCAACACGCAAGCAGAGCCTTCTTAGCAGTCTCTGCGACTTCCATTCTGCTGTCCACAACTGCCTCTGATAAGCTTGGAATCAGCTTATGCATACTATGTCCCATTTCTGCCGGAAATTCGGACGCCCTTGTATCTAAACATTTCAGAGCACCGACTCGAATCTGCCATTTATTTGTTTTTGTCATAAACTGCAACAATGTCTCAATAATGCCAGTGGTTGCATGGGCATTCAATTTCTTCATCAGGGTTGACCCAGTCTTCTCAGCAGCCTCACGCACATCCGACTCCTTTGCATCAAAGCATCCCAACACATGAGGCAACAAGCTCATAAGAAAAGGCTCCACCGCCTTTCCATTCTCCAGAGCCATCCCAACAACAGCCTTCAATGAGACTCTCCTCGCGTCAACCCCATGCATCCCTTGCAGACTCTCTTGCACCACCGAGCTCAACCCACTTCTCATGAACAACCCCACACCAACATACTCCACCAAAGCAGACAAGCCAGTCCCTGCCTTCACCTCCCCTTCTTTCATCTTCTCTGCAACAATTTCTGCCGCCATCTCCACATCACCCTCTGCCTGAATCAAATAGTCATTAAAGCAACTTTCAGCAGACGCTTCTTGCTTCACCTCCGCAGCCTTATTCGCAGAACTATCATCAGCTGCAACAGGCTTTGACGCCCGAACAATACGAATACCGCCAGGTTTGGCAGCCGCACTCGACGTCATACTGTTGTACCACTAACTGTGTCACAGGTGTTTATTTTATAAGCAAACGCAGCAATCCCTGCAATCATACAGATATTAAATTACACATATGGTTCATCAGATGTATATATGTACTGCACTGACTCATGTATACGCCTCCCTGTCGTTTTCTCTCGAGGACAGCAATCTGCTGCATGTCACATGCAACACAAACCGGCGTCTGGTCGACAGAAAAGAGGCCATACGCCCCCCATACCACCATCACATAATTCTATATGTATATATAAATCCATTGAATCATCACATTCTCACGTACAAATACTTTTGCGTCGACTGACTGAAACACTCCACAGACCACACTGAGAAATCCCCACTTGGCCAACAGAAATGATGAATGCAGTGCACCAAAGATTTATAAATAGCACAATGTGAGTCTGTCATGGCCATATTGCAGCTGCCATTGAACATTCTCATGGCCGCGTTCTCCGTGAATAAAACAAAAGGAAACATGTCTCTCGTGTCTCTCGTGTCGTATTGAGACCCATTTCCTAGCCTCACCCTTCACAGTAGGGATTTGTCCAATATATTTATACGACAATATGGTACCTGTGGTGGCCAATGCCATGAGGAATACAAGCGCGCGGACATTACACAGCTCTAGCCTCACGACAAGCCGTGTATCTCCATTGCGACTAGAACGCTCTCTAGTGTATAGAAAAAGACGATTGTTACATACATTGTCGAGAATTCACAGCGCAAGCCAGGATGATGAGCAGAAAACGTCGGATGAAGGTAGCAGCGATCGAATTTCTCAGACTTTGGCGGATCTAGATGCGTTGCTCGGGGTCGAGGAGGAGAAAGAAACAGAAAATAGCAGCGATGAAGGATTGGTGGAACAGACCGAGGTTGGGATTGCTCCATCGGTGATTCAAGCCATGGCTGAGGCCGAAGCTGAACGGGCAAAGAATGAGGAAGGACTTCCAAAGAATGTGAATGATTCAATCGGTAGGATTGTTGAGCAGGCGAGAAAGTTGTCGAATGAGAATAAGGAGACTGGGACTGCTGGAGAGGAGGCGATGAGGAAGGAGTTTGAGCAGTTGCTGACAGTGTTGACAAGCCCAAGAGGCATTGATCCTGAGGAGATTAAAGAGATGAAGGAGAAGGTTTTTGGTACGCAGACATTTTTTGTGACTGAGATTCTGCCGACGGCAGAGTTCGATCAGGGGATTTTGGTCAGAGGGAATTTTAGAGGGAAGAGGGAGGAGAAATTTGAGGAGATTTGCAACAAGATACAGGAGCTGTATGGTACGGCGGTGATTATGAAGATTCTCTGTGAACGCAGTAGCAAGACATAGTAATGTGATTCCATGTATATGCAGGGGAAAAATTTGTGGTTCGTATGATTGAAGAGAGAGAGGTGCAGATGGAGGGTGATGTTGAGGCACGGGTCTCTCTGCAAGTTATTCCAACGGAATCAGCGATCAACCCTCCTCCTGCAGGCTGGCAGAGAGGGTTGAGTTTTGTTTTGATTGGACTGACACTGGCTACATCCTTGCAATTGGGAGTAACTGCCAATGTTGGACTGTTGCCAAAGGAGACCCTCCTGTGGCTTGCGAATCCAGAGAATATCAACTCGGATATTCTACCACCAGGTTTGGAAAACTTTGACCCTCTTCCATTTTTGGAATCATCGATGAAAGTGGGAGGGGCTGCGCTCATCCCCCAGCTTGCGCATGAAATAGGCCATGCTGTTGCATCCATCATCTTGGGAATCAAGACAGGACCAAGCTATTTAATCCCAAATGGACAACTCGGCACATTTGGAAGTATCACTCAGATTAAAGGTTTAGCAAAGAATAAAAAGGATCTGTTTGATTTCGCAGCTGCAGGACTGGTTGGTGGCGGTGTTGCAAGCTTGGCTCTCTTTATTGCTGGACTTGTGGCATCACAGGCTGGTGGGGGAGCCGACGCCGGTCTTGTCCCCGTCCCAGTCCAATTATTCCAGGGGAGCTTATTCTTGGGGAGCATTTGCAAATTTGTCCTCGGGTCTGATGCCATCTCTGGCACAAATGTATTTGTCAGCCCCCTTCTCATTGGTGGATGGTGTGGCCTTGTCACCACATCATTGAATGCACTCCCTGTCGGCACTCTCGATGGTGGACGAACCATGATATCAGCATATGGCAAGACTGCGTTGGCATTCACCAGTCTCGCGTCATATATAGGCTTGGGACTGGGAATATTAGGAAATGCGCTTGCACTGCCATTTGGCTTGTACGTCTTAATCTGCCAGAGGGAAGGAGAAAGACGGATCCAAAACGAAGTCACTGAAGTTGACGATGCACGTAAAACAATTGCTCTCGCGATCGCAGCAATCGCTGTGTGTATCTTGCTGCCAGGAATCCCTGACCCAACTCAAATAGCCCTGGATTCTGGAACCTTTCTGTAAGATTGAGATGATTCCACGTATTCAACAAACACACCAGAAGCAGGCTATTCCAAATTATATTATAAAAAGCATGACGTATGTAACGTAGCAACGAGAGGAATCTCGCATTACGGGAGGAATCTCTACTGCATGTTCTTTGTTTTCCATTGCACAGTCCAGTCGCTTTTTTCGTGCCATTTTAGAGCGATATACTCCTATTTATTGACTAAACAACATTATATGGATATTATCTGCCATGGAAGAGGAACAATGTGTGCTGATCCAAGGTTTTTGGGCTGTTTTGTGCCAAATTCTTCTCTTCTTGCTAGCGTTGTCGACGCTCGTGTATAAGAGATCCAGGGAGAATCCTAAAATACCTTATGATGTTTGGATTCTGGATGTCAGTAAGCAGATGCTCTCTTCTGGAGCTGCGCATGGCCTGGCCCTTGCTGTTGCCATCTGGTTGACACTCACAAAAGACAGCAGCGTGAGCGAGTGCTCTTGGTATTCCATCATGTATTCCGTGGATACAATTCTTGGGACGCTTTTGACGTATATATTTCATCGATTGGCGATCATCATGGCGTCGAAGAGGCTTCAGGCATCTTCTCCTGATCACCAATCTCACAATGCAGAGAGGTTTATTCTGGAATCAATTGTCACCTGTGGGCACTACGGGGATCCGCCTTCGTTGCGACGATGGGCGTGGCAAGCTCTGGAGTGGATTTTATGTGTACTTGCTGCAAGGAGTGTGTGTGGATTTGTCGTGTTCATGCATGCTCAAGGCCTGGAAGGCTTGGCAGCATCTCTTGATACTCTGTTTGGCTCTCACCCAACTTTGCAGTTGTATATTGTCATGATTATATACCCACTGTGTATGAATAGCGCACAAGTGTTGATTCAGGATGCTATATTGCGTGCAAAATCTATGTTTATACCAGTTTTAAGTTCCTGATTGTTACAGAGCATTATGATGATGTTGACTTGAGTGGGATTGGTGGGCGGACAAATGCTTCAATTCCTACTGGAGCTTCAATGATGAGTCGAATGGATTGACCAGGTCTAGATGATGCACTGGATATATTCACCCATCCCGGTATTCCGGAAACAGCAATATCGGCAACTGGTATTTTTGATCCATGCGCGAAGGGTATCTTAATATTAGACCTCTTCACCACTCTGAGGCCACCACGGGCGGCAACGGATCCAGCTCCAAACCCACCGTCACTGGCAGCATCAGCCGTCTTTTCCTTTCCTATATCAAGTATTTCTCCAGTTTTGTATGGAATTGCCTCAACCCGAAGAATCTGTGGCCCGTAAAAGGATAATGTAGTGTCCGGTGGACAATCAATCACGTGAATACGCACCAACCCTCCCCAGCAATAGCATGCGTGCATGTCGCCTTGCTCAGACACAGAGCATGGTTCTGGTGCTTGAAACGTGGAGACTCGCTTCCGCGGATGTAACTCTTTGTTCTCATCAGGTGTGAGAATATGCGGGAGGCGGTGGTGTAAATGAAGCCCAGGAGTATCATACAGCGTCCCCCCTGAATGGAAAACCTCCAAAGGAATGGAAGAAAGGGTTGTCCCAGGCATGGATGATTCGACAGGCAACCGTTTTGATTTTCCTATCGCCAATGGATCGAATTGTCTACTCGTCATAGACGCCATTTCTTTAACAAACGCTCTGACAAATGCCGACTTGCCAACATTGGCAGCACCAATAATATACACATCTCTCCCCAACCGCTCTTGTTTGATATCTGCTGCCACTTCATCAATCCCTTCTCCCGTCTTACTACTAACAACATGCATCGATACGACTGACAACTTTTTAAATGCCAGCGAATCCTCAAACCAATCAAAGAATGCATCGCCACAATCAACATGTCGAGGCAGCAAATCCATCTTTGTCCCTACAGCAATAATGGGGTTCTTCCCCACCAAATCTCGGACTCTGCTGAGCAAAGAACCACTAAAATCTAACAAATCTACTAACAAGACGATCAACGCCCTTGACGATCGCACCGACTGCAATTCCTCTCGGAGCTCTTGTGGTGTCGCAAGCCTCTTTTGCAATCCACGTGGCTCAACCAACTGTGCAAAATCCTCCACACCTGGAATCATTTTCCCATGACTCAAATCCTGGCATCGCACGCATAATAAATGATCCAACTGCCGATGTCGTGCCTTCTCCTCAAATTTCTCTCTATTGACATATCCAGAGCTCTCTGGATCGTCAGTTTGCAATGCAACCCCACACCCATAACAGCGTGCTGCTGAAACTCCCTTGTTGTTGATGCGAGAGGATCTCTGCTGCTGCTCGTCTATGGAATCAACACGCCCATCATATTCATACGATGGGTATATATCATCTCGGGATTGGCATGATGGGTTCCGAGTCGTGCAACGAGCACCGCTACAAACCTGTGTACCACGACTCGTCTTCTGCCCAAAGACCTCTTCTACACCACTGATAGTCGTTTGCATCTCTTTTCCACTGCAGTCATACACGCATTAATATCAATTCTGGTCATGGTTAAAAAAAAATAGTAATACAAAACAGTGCATAACGTACATCGCTCTCTGTTGTTGTCGAAGAGCATGGCATGGCACACCCATGACATGTGAGGACAAGAAGGAAACACAGCGTCCCTGACACAGCATTCTTCCTAATTTCTTGCTAACGACTACTCTGAGATTAATATAAAGTATTGATTCATTATGCCATGAAAATGCCCCGGGATTAGTAGGATACGGCATGCTGTTGTCATGGGACAGACACACACACTTGTAGTGGGCCATGGCCCGGCTTCGTCGTTGTTTTTATATCCATATTACGGAGTTATTTTGCGTCGCATGTGTCTTCCCGCATGTCTTCCGACATGTCGTTTTCTCCACAGGAATACAATAAAAATTGAAAAAATGATACAGCGCGGTATTTTCTGGACGCGTTGAAACTTGTTTTCGGGACGACCATTCGGATACAATTGGAGTCGTGCAACCGCTTTTGATACGATAGCGGACCTCCAAAACCTTGAACAGTATTTCAATTTAATTTCAATTGCGGGAAACTGAAAACAGAGCTGCTTGGAATAGGGGTTCTTTGTTTTGGCGTTTCAATTCACATTCATCGGTAACATTTCACTCATCCTCGGGGATAGATAGTATGAGTGAGGAACTGAAAGGGAACGAAGAGATGCAAGAAGCTCTCGAGGTTGTGATGAAGGAACTTGTGCCGGACGACGCTGGGAAGAAGAAGGGCAGGAGGCAGACGTTGCGCATGCTGACGGCACATTTTCTGGGACAGTATGGAGCAGATGTGGGGGTTGAAATACATGTCGATGATGCGGCAGAGAAATTGGACACGGTTCGTCGGAGAGTATATGATATTATGGCAGTTTTCGCGGCAGTAGGGGTTGTATCAAAGGCGGGAAAAAGCAAGTATACGTGGCATGGACAGAAGGGGGCTGAGAAGGTTGTGAATGGAGGCAAAGGACCGAGTTCTCACAGGAAGGGGAAGAATCCGTCATCTCTTGGAGGCTTGACGCGAGGGATTATGTCTCATTTAGCAAATCAGCCTGAACAATCGCACGAATTAGACCAGGTGGCGATTGCTGTGCTGGGGCTGGATGCAGACGAGCCAAATTTAAAGCCCAAACTTCGACGAGCGTATGACGTGGCAAGCGTTCTGATAGCACTCAACATTGTGCAGGATTGCACAGCAAAGTTTCCTCAGGAGGACAACGTATCGCATGCAAAACCAAAACGATGCCTCATGTGGAGGGGGGTGCATGGAATACAGGATGCCATCAAGGAAGCAAAAGATATGAATTTCAACATGTCGCAACAGCATAACCAACCTCTCTCTGAAGCAGCTGCAGGGCACGAGTACTATCCATATATGCAGAGATTTTTCCCCATGCCTTTCCCTGCGCAAGGTGGACCACCTGTATTCGCCACAACAAGTATGAATGATGGCACAGGCAGAGATGTTCCAACTGATGCGACCATGCATTATCAACAGTACATGCCAGACTATCTGTCCCTCTCTGCCATGAGCGATTTCGCATCTCAACAAAATCAACAAGGTCTTCCGAACATGATGCCTGGTCACATGCTATTTCCAATCGATATCAAATCTGGAAGCATGTCTGATGCATCAGGGCAACAGTACGAGCCTCAGCAATGGATGATGCAATATTTCGCTTCCATGGGGAAGGATATGGCACTGCCATCTGATGCAAAGCATCATCCACAAAACTCATGACATGAATAATATAACTTGATGATTATAGAAAGTATGTTACAACTCTATTGAATCTACTATAGTCCTCAGGCGCCTGTATTATTATTTAATACTCATCATCATCATCATATTCGCCATCATCCACAACAGCATCCTGGTACTGCTGATATTCGGACACAAGATCATTCATGTTGCTTTCAGCCTCTGTAAACTCCATCTCATCCATACCTTCACCAGTGTACCAATGCAAGAAGGCCTTGCGACGGAACATGGATGTGAACTGCTCACTCACACGCTTGAACATTTCCTGGATTGCTGTAGAGTTTCCGATGAATGTCGCAGACATTTTCAAGTCCTTTGGTGGAATGTCACAAATGGATGTCTTGACATTGTTTGGAATCCATTCCACAAAGTAACTGCTGTTCTTATTCTGCACATTCAACATCTGCTCATCAACCTCCTTGGAGGACAATCTTCCCCTGAACATGGCAGATGCGGTGAGGTACCGTCCATGTCTTGGATCGGCAGCGCACATCATGTTCTTGGCATCCCACATTTGCTGAGCAAGCTCTGGTACAGTCAAAGAGCGGTACACCTGGCTTCCACGGGATGTCAATGGAGAGAATCCAACCATGAAGAAGTGCAATCTTGGGAATGGAATCAAATTGACAGCCAACTTTCTCAAATCAGCATTCAGCTGTCCTGGGAAACGAAGGGACGATGTGATTCCAGACATGACCACAGAGATGAGGTGGTTGAGATCAGCAAAGCTTGGGTTGGTGAGCTTCATGCTCCTGAAGCAAATGTCATACAAGGCTTCATTATCCAAAATGAAACACTCATCTGCATTCTCCACGAGCTGATGAATAGACAATGTGGCATTGTATGGCTCCACAACAGTATCAGACACCTTTGGCGATGGCACAACAGAGTATGTGCACAACATTCTCTCTGGATACTCCTCTCTGATCTTACTGATCAACAATGTTCCCATTCCTGATCCAGTTCCTCCTCCGAGAGAGTGAGACAGCTGGAAACCCTGCAAGCAGTCGCATCCCTCTGCCTCCTTGCGCACCACATCCATCACAGAGTCAATCAACTCTGCTCCCTCCGTGTAGTGCCCCTTGGCCCAATTGTTTCCAGCTCCAGACTGTCCAAACACAAAGTTATCTGGCCTGAAAATCTCTCCAATAGGCCCAGCGCGAATGGCATCCATAGTCCCTGGCTCCAAATCCAACAACACGGCCCTTGGAACATACCTACCTCCAGAGGACTCGTTGAAGTACACATTAATGCGCTCCAACTGGAGATCAAGATCCCCATAATACTCTCCAGACGCATCCACACCATGCTCATCACAAATCACCTCCCAAAACTTGGCACCAATTTGGTTACCGCACTGTCCAGCCTGCACACACACGCATCCACTCGGTCAGCACCCACATCGCCCCTTTTCTCCTCCAATCCCCATACTATGTAAAAATACAGCATCCGCCAAGGCAAACGCCACCAATACCACCGATGACGGTGGCTGATCGTCGACCAACAACAATCGCCGAGTCGTTGCCCCTGATATCACCGACACACCCACGCACCTGGACATGAACAATCTCACGCATCCCGAAAACAATATAATTTGTACAATTATAGCGGGGAAATGCAATTCCGTGAAGACACTGCAAAGCACAGTCAGAATGGCCGTTGTTGTTGTTGCTCTCTCGTTCTACGCGTATTGAATACCCGTATCACACAGCAGTCGCGTAATTTTAGTACCTTGATCAAACGGACACTTGTGTTTCCGATTCTTCTGAATTTCGTGGTAGGTCTGACCAATTCTTGTCTTGGCGCCCGACCAGCGTCAGTTTGGTTCGGTTTCCCGTTGTTGGTGTAGATCCTTCAGTCAAGCATAGCCTTGGACCGGAGGGTGAGAAGATAGATTGAGAGGGTTCCGTAAATAGATATAATACATTGTTTGACTCTGCGTGCTCGGCATGGATGGGTCCATGCATCACTTGAGCGCCTCCAATCATGCATGTTGAATTGACAAATGGACAGTAAATACATACCATATGCTATCAGTGAGTAATTCTTGTTCATCTTGGCAGGGTCGTATTCGAATTCCATGCATTGCGACCACCCAGCATTCATTTTGATTACACTTTCCGATAATTGGATACGTATCTTTTTTATTCTTTATCTCGTACCAGAAGGAAACGATACATAAAAAAGAACCGATAGATTGAGAGAAGATGCCGTCGACAGAATTCTCTCAACACCAAAGGGAGGAGGAGGAGGAGAAGAAGAAGAGGAAGAAGAACGAGAAGACGCGGTCGATGGCGTCTTCTGTCCTCGGGATGGATGAGTCTGAGTTACAGAAGCGAGCAGAGGCGAAGAACATGTCTGTGGAAGGCTTGTTGAGTGAGCCTGTTGTTCGGGTGGAGGACAAGTCTGAGTTGTTGCCTGCCTTTTTAAAGGTTCGAGGGCTGGTTCGGCAGCATATCGATTCGTTTAATTATTTCATACATCAAGAGATGAAGAAGATTATTAAAGCAAAGGGGAATGAGAAGGTGACGTGTGATACGGATGCGAACTTCTATCTCAAGTATACAAATATTTATGTGGGCAACCCTGTGATTGAGGAGGATTATATTCAGACCAAGATGACCCCGCAGCAGTGTCGGTTGAGAGATATGACATATTCTGCGCCTATTAGTGTGGATGTAGAGTATACGCGTGGAAGAGAGATTATGGTGCGGAAGGGGAAGAATGGGCAGGGGGCGATTGCGATTGGTCGCATGCCTCTGATGCTGCGGTCGGATCGGTGTGCATTGCATGGGAAGAGTGAGAAGGAGATGGCCGAGTTGGGTGAGTGTCCGTTAGATCCTGGGGGATATTTTATTGTGAAAGGTGCGGAGAAGGTCATATTGATTCAGGAGCAGTTGTCCAAGAATAGGATTATTGTTGATGTGGATGCGCATGGCCAGATTGTGTCGTCTGTGACATCGTCGACGCATGAGAGAAAGTCCAAGACGACGGTGGTGATTAAGCAAGGGAAGTTTTTTGTGAGGCATAATGCGTTTGTTGAGGATGTGAATATTGCCATTGTGATGAGAGCCATGGGAGCAGAGAGTGATCAGGAAATGTTTCAGTTGATTGGTGGGAAGGAGACGTTGGCAATGAAGGTGATACCGACGTTGCAAGCGTGTCGGAATGAAGGGATTGTGACTCAAAGGCAGGCGTTGGAGTGGTTGTCGAAGCGTATTAAAGGAGTTTCTGGGGCAAAGCCGACGGGGATGTTTTCGAGGAGGACGAGGTCGGCGGTGGATGAGGCACGGGATATTCTGGCAAATGTGATTCTGTGTCACGTGCCGGTGGTCGCGTTTGATTACTCTGAGAAGGTTATGTATTTAACGGTGATGGTGAGGAGAATGCTGATGGCAATTGATGATCCGTCATTTATTGATGATAGGGATTATTATGGAAACAAGAGGTTGGAGTTGGCAGGAGGGTTGTTGGCACTGTTGTTTGAGGACTTGTTTAAACGTATGAATTCGGAGCTGAAAAGACAAGCAGATCATCATTTGAGCAAGTCAAATAGAGTTGCGCAGTTTGATATTGTCAAGTGTATTCGTACAGACACGTTGACATTTGGTTTGGAGCATGCTATTTCAAGTGGCAATTGGAGCATCAAGAGATTTAGAATGGAGAGGAAGGGAGTGACTCAGGTTCTGTCTAGACTTTCTTTTATTTCAGCAGTGGGTATGATGACGCGTATTACGTCACAGTTTGAAAAGACACGGAAAGTGAGTGGTCCCAGAGCGTTGCAACCATCGCAATGGGGTATGTTGTGTCCAGCAGACACGCCCGAGGGAGAGAGTTGTGGGTTGGTTAAAAATTTAGCCTTGATGACGCATGTCACGACAGATGACGAAGAACAGCCAATACGTATGTTATCCCGTGCGTTGGGAGTGATGCCTGTGACCATGGCATCTGGAGATGAACTTCACAGTAGGAGTGCATGTTTGGTATTCCTGAACGGTGGGATACTCGGTATTCACAGTAGACCCAAAAAGTTCATGGAATCTATGAGAAAGCTGAGGCGATGTGGGAAAATTGGAGAGTTTATTTCGATATCATCACAACATGATACAGTGCAGATTGCGTCAGATGGTGGGAGAGTGTGCCGTCCACTGATCATCTGTGATGGTGGGATCCCTCGAGTGAAAGCGTCGCATGTTCAGAAGATAAAGAATGGTATCTGGACATTTAATGACTTTCTGAGAAATGGTCTGATTGAGTATCTTGGTAGGTCGTGTGTGTTGGGTGATATCATGTGACGAGGGACTGGTTTTTGAGTTTGTTGTTTGATTGTGTTTCTGCAGATGTGAATGAGGAAAATGATATGCTCGTCGCCTTGTATGAGAAAGACTGCTCACCAGAAACGACGCATCTAGAAATTGAGCCGTTCACTATTCTTGGAGTGGTGGCAGGGTTGATACCTTATCCTCACCACAACCAATCGCCTAGGAACACGTACCAGTGTGCCATGGGAAAGCAAGCAATGGGCAACGTGGCATTCAACCAATTAGATAGGATGGATACGTTATTATATCTGCTTGTATCTCCACAAAGGCCTCTCTTGACGACAAAGACGATTGAGCTGGTTGGGTTTGATCGTCTAGGCGCAGGCCAAAATGCAACTGTGGCAGTCATGTCCTATTCTGGATTTGATATTGAGGATGCCATCGTCATGAACAAAGCTTCTTTGGACCGTGGGTTTGGACGTTGTGTCGTGCTTCGAAAATTTGGAACGAATCTCAAAAAGCATGCCAATAGAACTCAGGACCGGATTACGCGTCCATCTGGGGAAGGGTCCAGGATCAGAGGCTCACGCTTCAAGGTACTGGATGCCGATGGGGTTGCTTCGCCAGGTGAGCAACTCAGTCAAGGCGAGTGCCTAGTACACAAACAAACTCCTCTAAATACGAGAGATCCAGTTCAGAACCCTGCAGCCCTTCCGGACACAGCATATAGACAGGCCCCAGTCATGTGGAGGGGGTATCCTGGTGAGACCTGCGCAGTTGACAAAGTCTTATTGACAAGTAACGATGAAAATTCATGCCTGGTCAAAGTATTGGTCCGACACACTCGAAGACCGGAGCTAGGTGATAAATTCAGCAGTAGGCACGGGCAGAAAGGAGTCATAGGCTTGATTGTACCTCAAGCAGACATGCCATTTGCAGAGTCTGGCATCACGCCTGACCTGATCATGAATCCTCATGGTTTCCCGTCCCGCATGACAGTGGGAAAAATGATTGAACTTGTTGGATCAAAAGCAGCAGTCATGACTGGAAAATTCCATCACGGGACTGCTTTTGGGGAGGCCACAAATCAAGCTGACCGTGTCGAGACAATCAGCAAAGAACTGATTGATGCAGGATATTCATACAGCGGTAAGGACTTTTTGTGCTCAGGAATCACGGGAGATCCCCTTGAAGCATATATTTTCATGGGGCCAGTGTATTACCAGAAACTCAAGCACATGGTTCTTGACAAAATGCATGCCCGTGCTCGCGGCCCACGGGTTGTCCTCACTCGCCAACCAACAGAGGGTCGTAGCAGGGACGGAGGGCTTCGTCTCGGTGAAATGGAACGAGACTGTCTTATAGGATACGGATCATCTATGCTTTTACTAGAAAGACTCATGGTCTCTTCGGACCAATTTGAAGTTCAAGTATGCACCCACTGTGGACTCATGGGATATTATGATGCCTTTAGAAAGGCTGCAGTCTGCCCATCCCTGAAAATTCCAGACCACATGGCAAAGATGAAAATCCCCTACGCAGCCAAGCTACTCTTTCAAGAACTTCAGGCAATGAATATAGTCCCACGTTTGACTCTTACAGAGGCATAACAACAGTACTCGAGTGGATTATATATGGTGTTTGTAATCAACAGACTATGATGCTTTGGAAGAAGCAGCCATTCGCTTCTTCTCCTCTTCTAATGCCAGCTCTGCTATCGCTCGTTGCGTCCTTCGTTCTAACTTGGCTAATTTCCCCGCTATCTCTCTTCGTAAATCCCAATTCGGCTTTTTAGGAGCAACATTTGCAATGACCTCCTCAGTATCCTCTCCAATCACGTGATCAAGGTCCACCTCTGGCACCTCCTCCTCCGCAACTTTAACTTGATCAAGCTGCAGACCATGTACATGGGGTTAATAATGCCGATATCAGAGCTGACATTGGTCTTCCAACTTGCAAGCATTGCAAAAACAACCTCAGCAACGCACCTTTTCGTGTTTGATCTTCTCATCCTTGACAGAATAATTTCTAAATTTTAATACAGGCTTCTCTGCCTCTTTCGCCGCTGCTGCCTCTTTTAAAGCCTTGAGGCGAGCTTTTCTATCGTCTGCCATGTCTCATCCGTCAATTCTGATACGTGTTTTACAAGAGTATGTGCTGCAGAAATGATATTACGTTTATCATTTTATTTTGAGTGCCCTGTCTTGAGCAAATGTATTTGTAGATCTGTGATTGTGGGCATTGGTTCTTCTGGGGTTTTTATTCTCATGGCAAAAGCCTATTGCAGCTCTGTCAAAATGCCCATACAATCGGGCAGGGCTCATATCTGTGGGATTAAGCTTGTCTGCAATGACAACATCGTCGTCTAGTGGTTCCAAGGCCATGAGGCTCGTCACGAGGACTACTTTCCAGGTGGCAAACTCCTTGTCTGGTATCTGCATTTCCTGCTGCACGCGCTGCTTCAACTGCCCAACAGTCTCTGTCTTTGAAATATTCATCAAAAACGGATCACTAAATGGGAATGCAAGGTTTGCTTTTCCCTCTGGCTGCTCCCTTTCCTCCACCTGCAGGCAATGTACATGCAGCTGCCCATCTTGTTCCAGATCCACTTGGCTGTCTGGAATCACTTCTGCTCGAAGATACCATGGGTTCGAGTCAAGATGCTCCTCTACCTTGCATTTTGGATCAAATACTTGCCAGATTTTCCATTGATAAATTTCCAGTAGGCGTAGATGTGCGTCAGATGGAATTTTCCCCTTTGACTCTGTCTTGACAAGATCCAATAGGTCCTGCACAGTGCTGTCTTTTGGTACGGTCACAGTCACCGTGGCGATGTCTTCGTGTTTGGCATTGTGGATTGCGACGCGATGGGTCACGAGTCTCTCGAATTCAGGCAGAGGAAGATTAATGACCTCGTAATACAAAACGTGCTGCGCAGCTATGCCAGATACGCCTCTGCACATGTCTTTCAGCGTAAATCGCTGGTCGTACTTGAAAGGCTGGTTCTTTGGCGCTGTTGTATACAGTGACTGCCCAGTAAATCGAACCTTGAGTGGATGATCCAGCTTGAGATGCTCTGCAACACTCTTGCTAATGTCGTCGTAGACAGAATCTCTCTTCATCTCCAATGTAAAGGTGCCTGCTTTTTCTTCTTTATCAGAGGACGCAGAGAGAGGCTTTAGAAGCAGCGTTGCTCTATTCTTGACATCCTGTAAAAAGTCGACGGCGGTCGGGAACTTTGCATTGTCATCCTTGCACACTGTTTGAACAATAAAGATGTCACCATCATCAAGTTCCAAGCCAGACCCAGATTTCCCCAGATCATCAAGCTCCGTGATCATCACTACAGGTTCTGATTTCACCTCTTCATACAAAAGTATATCCTCATTTGGAGCGATTCCAGCAATCTTCTTGATCGATTCGACCATATCTTCCAGAGGGACAGTCCTTGAAATGACTGCCTGCTTCAGGTACTCCAATCTAGGTGGGGTCTTTTTTGTATCCGGGTAATATCGCTTGAAAAAGACTGACATTGATGTCGAGCAAGCAGGAACATGAAGATCTTTGTCTTCTGGCAGACATTCTACGTAGAGATTCACTCTGGTGGTTTCACCTTGCCTGATGGCTCTATGGTCCTGAAGGTCACTGATCAGGTTTTCTTCCCCAACGTGCACATGCACCTGTGGACGAGACGTATGATTCTTCCTAGATACAAATTTCCAATATCGCTGATTGTCAGGTTTCACACCCACGCGCTCCTCCACAGCATGCTGAACCTCGCTGAACTTTGCCTTTTTGGGAAGTTTCAATGAGACATCAACATCATTGAAGTCCACAAGATCAAAAAAGACGGAGGATCCAATTTGCCTTTTCAATGCTCTATCAGTCGCTACTGATACAGTCGTGTATAAATGCGCCTCCGCCTTCTCCTTCCACTGCCTTTCTTTTGCTTCCTCTTCAGCTCGAAGTCTTGCACGAATATGCTCGCTGATATCATCCTCCGTCACCTCACACATGATAGAGTCCCATTCACTCTCCCTCACATACACAAGCATGTATGCATTCGAAAAGCGAACCCTTGGTTGGTTTCCAAACGTGCCCTGAACAACCTCGGGCGTCCCACCCCAATTATCATCCAACGCTTGCTCTTTTGTAGCTTTGGTGACCGTCTCATCATCAAACTTGAGCCAACTCTGCCCATCAGGTCGAATAAACGCATAATAATGACCACCATGGATGCCACCACTGTGGACTAAAACAGCCAACAATTTGTACTTGTTGCTCACCGTCTTATCAGCAGTGCTGGACAAATACCTCGGATTCCCATCCTCATCCTTCTTATCCAAATCAATCTCCTCATAAAACTCATGCTTATCGTTCACCTTGATCATCATCATTCTCTCAAAATCAAACTCAAACCTTCTCAACTGAATATTCAACACTGGAGGCAATGACTCAAACAACACCCCCCGCTTTGCATCCTGCTTCCCATGACCCTCAGCCTCATACTGATTCTCCCCCTCCAACACCTCCACCTGACAATACTCATCAAAACTATCATAGATATTCCCACACCCTTTCACAACAAGCTGCAAATCCTGAAACGCTTCTCTCCTCACAGACGTATAATCAATATGAATGCATTCTATATAATTTGTAAAGTGCCCCTCAAACAGCTTATTGATCGTCCCCTCCACCCTCGTTCCTTTCATCTTCTCTTCCAACCGATCACACAATATACGATTTAATTCCTGCACATCGTGCTGCTGAAACGCATCCATCGTATCCCATCCAAACGAACATGTCAAATCTTTGGTCGACACAGGGCCTTTTGTAAACTGAAGCATATGAAAGACTGATTGCAACGCAAGTTCCATACTCTCACTCGGTTTCTCATCCTCACTCGTCGGCAATTTGTACACAGCCTTCCGAAACTGATTCACATTGTACAATGTCTGAAGCAGAGAATTCATATAACACGTGGCACCCTGATTCTTCAACCCAACAAATCCCGTCTCTTTTCGAGAATCAAACTCTTCGTATTCATCAAACGGAACCACATTCACATCCACACGGATCACCACCTTGTCATTCACACACAGCCCATGCTCCTCTGTCAAATCCTTGAGTGGCGCAAACGTTGTAAACCCCCAATCATTCTGATCAGGCGTAAACGAATGACGAGCAGACTTTCGAATATCTCTCTTCCCATTCAACTGATCCACGATTGCCAAGTCAAACTTGGCACTCCGCTTAAAAGACGCATGTTGCTCCTGCATAATCTCATCATCGTCTCCAGGCTCGGCCACAGCAAGGTACAGCGACACATGCTGCCCTTTCGCAGTTTGATTCCCACGAGGAAACAACAATAAGTTCCAATAATACCCTCCAATTTCAAATGTTTCTGACGTCTGCCGCTCTGGAAGTTCAGAATATTTTTCAATAGTCCACTCGAACTGTCCCTTCAAAGGATCCTTCGAATGACTTCCAGTCGGCGTCATAGGCGCCGACTGAACATCATTTCTTCCTATTGTATCTTTCTGATCCTCCATATTCCCTGGGGTATCCTGCCCTCGCGTCTCAGCGTCCTTCATTTCTGAATCGATCATCCTCCCGGTGAGAACAACAACGCACCACCCAATCCACTTACTGATACATGTAAAAGTACCTTGTTGTTTAAAATATGGACAACTGGATGACTGTACGTGCGTATTCAGTCCATGGTATGGATGCCTTTTGGTCATCTCGTTTCATCCCCCATCAACCGACCCTTTCGACAGTAGGACCGACCCGCCATCATCATGATGATGATGGCTTGAAAAAAGGTACTTTTTTATTCTTCCTTTTTAAGCACTTATACGTGACAGCCTAGCCTGTCGAGGATGTTTCATGCATGTAAGAAGAGTACCACCACCAAACCAATAAATCGAATTGAATTATATGTTGCATTGTCTTTAATTTTGTAAAATCGTATCGGTGACAGCAATACGCAGCTTGCTTTTTGCTTTTTCAATCGTATTCAACTAGAACGCTCGGATTTCTTTCATGAAAAAATAACGTTGATAGCGAGTCTTCTTCATATATAAATGGAAGAAGGAAGGGTTTACCTTTAATTAATATCCACACACTCGAAGAAGAAGAAGAAGAGACCATACAGCGACAAGAGGGGATGATTCAGACACTGTTGGGAAAGTTACCGAGCAGGCAGAATGCCATGGCGTGGGTCGTAGCTGGGACATTGGCGTATGTTCTTTATGTCAAGCCACAGAGGCAGTTGGAACAGGAACAGAGAATGGCTGATGATGCACTTGCGCGTCTCAAGAGCACAGGGGATGTGACTCGGACAGCACCAGTACCTGATCCTCAAGAGACTGGTCTTGTTCTTGGAAAGAGGGAAAAGAAGACGAGCAACAAGGAGACGGCCACAACAGAGCAGTAGGAGTACTTGTAGCAGTAGTAGTGTATCTTCTTCTTTATTGCCATGGATGTTGACACGGGTACATGATGTGTTGCTGGATTATTCGTATTATTGATTTTATTGATACTCGTTATACAATACAGACGTATATGTCTGGTCTGGAAGAGCAGCTCCCTTGTCGCATTCATATTTCGCCTTTGCAGTATACTTATACTCTGCCTGTGGCACGCCAAACGCCTCTGTAGCTGTCACACACGCCTGAACAATATCTGTGCTCACAACAGTGCACCCATCGTCATCATATGATGGTCGAACTGCCTGACCAGCCTCTGTACCGCTCAGGTACGTATGACCAACCAAATAATTCAACTCGCCTGCGCTGCTGGTCACATCATACCAGGTGATGTCCGTGGTGTTTACACACAGTGGTTGTTCAGCCATGGGCAACACCAATGACGCCCTCTTCTCATCCTCTGCATTCAAATCTCGGGTTGGTGACACATTCTCGTAGTATACCTCGAACAACGCCTTGGCAGCCGGTTCGTCAATATTTGCAATCCGGTTGAGCACAACATCGTATCGCTGTTGATAATCACTCTTCCCCCGGAGCGGAGGATTATTGCATCCAGGCCCATCCAACCTCAGATTCGCAAACCTATCTGCAGTGATCCCTGTCCAGTACGGATTGTCGAAATCGAAAATTGCATTGCACCCGAGGAAATGCTTCCCATCGTCAGAGTACATGAGGTATCTGCTCCAACCAGTGACACCTGTGAACACAGTTCGAGCTCCATTCCCCACGACGAGTCCTCCAGTCCCACCCGGAAAGATTGGTGTTTTACCAAGCTGACACTGTGTCCCCAAAGCAAATTCTGACGTGTCGAATACAAATCGCGGCCCAGTCTTACTCTGGTCGTTGTTGCTCTTGGACTGCAGCAGGAGGTGGTAGTTGCGACACGTGCACTGTTCCGCGAGAAAACATCTATCCGCAACTGTTTCAATTATATCTGCAGCTGTCATGGCAGCTTTGATCAGGGTTATCGGCTCTATGCATCTGACGAGTGTCAAACACGTCAGCAACGCGACCAAAGACCTTCTCACATATCGTCTCATCGATGACAAGGCCATGGTTACTACTGTTGTCTATGTGATATATATGCACGGGTACTGGTTACTATGGATGTCGAGTTCTATAGTAGTAGGTAATAATACGACCGAAGAGATGGTGGTCAACCCGTGCCTTTGTTAGCAGCATGTATTGCAATAATACACTAATTGGCCACCCCCGGGTGGCGTACGGTCGCGCAGTCCTTGTGATGGGTAAAAAAAATAACTCTAAGAAGCAGCGGGCGGAAACGTGTCTGCATGGAACAAATTTGTTCGCATGTGTCGCTTGAATCTGGGCATTTTAATAGGAACCGAGAGATATAGAAGGTATAACAAGACGCGAAAGTACCATGATGAGGACGCGTCAGTACGTGGGGCTGGTTGTTGTTGTTGTTGCCTCTGTTGTCCTTGTCGGTACTGGGGTTCAAGCAGAGCTCGGTCGCTGTGTGTTTGGACCACGATGTGAGTGTAGAAAATTCATTGTGGATATTCATAGTACCGATAGGCCAAAGAGTGGGCTTACGGGGCCTTTTCTGAGCTTTGCGGGGGTCAACTATCCACATGGTGAGAAGTGTGATGATGCTCCTTTTCCGGGACCGATCAAGCCTGGTATGGATGGAAAGTTTGCGGTTGGAAACCCTGGGGAGAGTGTGTATGTCGGGCTTAAGGCAACGGTGGATTACAATCTTTTTTCGGATGATGGGCTGGTTGACTTGGGGTGTCGGTTGAATATGGACCTGCTCAATCCATTTTGGCCAACAGGGGGGTACCAGCGTGCCACCTTGGTGGGTGAGGGCTGTACAAAGCCGCCATTAGTAGGAAAGCCTCCTTCTGGGTCGACACAGACGGGATATGATTTGCAATTGGAGACTGGACAGGTGCAAATTTCTGACTTGTCATTTGTTGAGTACTACCTGTACTACAAGAACAGTGTGGCATCGAATAGAGAGTCTCGGTTCTTCTGGGGCGATCAGGGTAAACGTGTTGTCGGACCTAATGATAAGGTATGTAAAGGAGGAAATCTGCTCTGGTATCCTTTGGGTGAAGAAGGGTTTGACAATATTGAGGTGTTGTCAAGCCGGTTTTATGTCACAGCGCAAGAGGCTGGTAGGGAGACATGGGAGGATTACGATGAGGCGGCGTGTTATCCATCTGGGGAAATTTCCGTGGAGGATGCGTGTTTTAGATTTGTCCAGTCGACGGGGAAATCTGGCATTATGAGAGAATTCCAGTATCGTGGGAGCATTGAGTATCTGTGTTCCTCTGGGGAGAAGAGGCGTGTCTTGACATCCAGTGGAAACATGTACAGTGAATACATCAATTGATCACCTCGATTTCTTCATACTCTAGGTATTGGATGGATTGTAGTCCATGCATGATGTCGCTAGAGAAGAAAACAAGAGCCTGTTCATGATGTACAAGGAATGCATTCCATGATCAATCATGGTTGCCTGCTCTGATAGCAATAGCAGTAGTAGTACATCATCATGCTGATGATGTGTCCTGTCGTCATTATTATTGCAAATGCAATTGATTGGTTGATTGACCAATTCATGTTGCATTACTGAAGATTCATAAGAACAGTGGAATACCCTATTGCCTCTTTTTTTCGACGCATGCAAGGACGAATCAGCACTGTTGTCTCGTCCCGGTTGTGGAACACTCGAACTTTCGCACCAATCACATTCTGTACGTTAAAAAAATCACTTATTATATGTAATGACAGTATGAGTGGGGATCCGAAGAAGAAAGCGAGGAGGAAGAATCAACACCGTCACGGGTCTCACCACGCAACCCACCACCACAACCCTGGACGACGCTTGCAACAACAAGAAGAACACGAACAACAAACTCGCATATCTGACCACAACCGAAGTGATGTTAAGTTCACAGATACTCCATTAAGCTCTGGATCTATTGATGCGCTGACAAAGGTGCTTAAATTTGAGAATATGACAAAGGTGCAAGCAGCGACTCTTCCTCACATCATGGAAAACAAGGATGTTTTGGCCAAGGCCAAAACTGGGACTGGGAAGACGGTTGCATTCGTTCTGCCGTCGATCGAATCGCTCGTGTCTCGTATATCAAATGGCAATGGTCCTCATCCTATGGATATTTCAGTGTTGATTATATCTCCTACGCGTGAACTGACTGTTCAAATTGCCAAGGAAACAGAGGCATTGCTCACCTATCACCCGCTATTGTCTGTGATGCCCGTGTATGGTGGAACGAATATTCGTTCTGAGAAGACACGACTGGAGTCTAAAAAAGCGAGTGTGCTTGTTGCGACGCCTGGTAGATTGATTGATCATTTAGAGAACACGCCTGTGCTGCTGAAGCGATTACAGAGGCTATCAGTGCTTGTTCTGGATGAGGCTGATCAGCTCCTGGAGATGGGGTTCCGTTCGTCCATTGAAAAGATTGTCGGCTTTCTTCCTAAAAATAGACAAACATTGCTCTTCTCTGCCACGATGCCTCAGGCAGTGCAGCAGGTGGCTGGGTTGGCATTGAAGCCAGACTACACGTTTGTTGATACAGTGCATGAGGAAGAGGATGCAACGCATGCTCATGTGGATCAAACGTTTACTACTGTATCGATGCACGATAGTTGGGCTGTATTATATACAACATTGAAGGATGCTATTGCTCAAAAGGATGCCAAGATTATTGTATTTTCCACCACTGCCCGGCAGACACAACATATGGCTGCATACTTGGGTCAGGTATTCAAAGGAGCCATCGATGTGCTCGAGATACATTCGAGAAAGAGTCAGTCGGCTCGTGATAAAGCATCAAAAGCGTTTCGACATGCGTCATCAGCCATCCTGTGCACAAGCGATGTGAGTGCGCGCGGTGTGGATTATCCAAATGTGACATTGGTTGTACAGGTGGGCATGCCATCAAGCAAGGAGCAATATGTGCACAGATTGGGGAGGACAGCCAGGGCTGGTAAAAAGGGACAAGGTCATTTACTTTTATATGAATTCGAGGAACGATTGATGCGGCGAGATTTGAAGGAATTGCCTCTCCAAAAGGTTGAGGCACCCATTGTGGAGCAGCAAGATTCCCATGCAGCCTTGGCAGCTCTTGGCCAGATTGATCGCCATGTGTCTGCCATGGCATATCAGACGTGGCTCGGGTATTATAATTCGTGCAAAGGTGCATTCCGTAGTAAATCAGAACTAGTAGAGCATGCAAATATGTTTGCAAAGACGATGGGTTTGGGGGACACACCGCCAGCCTTGCTGCCCAGGACGATTGGAAAGATGGGGTTGAAGGGGGTGCCTGGGTTGCATATTGACAAGGGTGGTAGTCCACCTCCACCTCATCAAGGTCAACGTTCTCGATCACAGACAACTCGTCATGAAGGGAAAGGACCTGCGAAAAGACGACATTCAGCAAGTAGGGGTAGGTAGTGTTTCATGTACTCTAGGAGGATTCCCTCCCCCCCCCCCCCCCCCCAAAGAAGGGTAGTCAAAACCAATTCTATAATTCCGTTATATACCTGCGTCATTAATGATATTATATACATCCCTGTGTATTTAAAATTATTGTGCTGTATGGTATGAAGAATAGGGATGAATAAATTGTCAGGGTTGACGACGCTTCGAGACCTTCCTCCTAGCATTGCCAGGGGAATTGGTGACAAGGTATGCGGGCATACAAGCGATTTTGATCCCATGGTATGGTTGAATTAATGATCCATGGTAATTTTACAGTTGAGTACGAGAAGGAAAGAGGCTGCTTTGGATGTGGAACGCATGGTGAAGAACAGCGTGTCTGCTGGGCAGAGCAATGACGACATTTTGGCTCTCGTGGATGAATTGGTGGAGACGTATGTGCATCCTCAGTCGACAGTTCATCAGAGAAAAGGTGGATTGTTGTATTTAGCCGCTGTGACTGTTGGGTTGGCGGGAGGAAAGAGTTCTTTGTGCCAGTCAGAGAACTTGTTGGCCAAGGTTTTGCCACCCATGCTTGGGGCAGCAGTCGACAGTGACGGTGGTATCCGATATTACGCGCTAGAAGCTTTATACAATGTAGCAAAGAGTACAAAACCGGCCATCTTGAACCATCTGTCGGAGTTGATCGATATTTTGCTGGTGTTGTGTGACGATGTGGAGGTGAAGAATCAGAATGCGACAATTTTTGTATCAGACTTGATAAAGGATATAGTTGGGGAGCATCAGCAGCACGCGTTTAATGTTGCAGCAGTCTTGGAGAGATTGGCTGGATATCTTCGTGCTGAAACGCCGAATAAAAGGAGGTTCTTGTTGGGATGGTTTTCGTTCTTTGACAGTATGAGTTCGGCAAACAAATACTTTGCATCCATTGTGCCAGATTTGGTTCCGGCGTTGCTGATATACAGAGCGGATTCTGTCCCAGAGGTGCACCATGCCGCAGAAAATCTACTGAAACATATATTAGGTGACATTCAGGATGGATCAGTGCGGGTTAGTGTGCGCGATTTATTAGAGTCTTTAGCTGACAGCATTTTGGTCTCTGGGGGTGAGGACACCGAGGATGCTGCATTCCATCAGTCGACGCAGCAGATTATGGACCCTCGAGGGTTTGCATCATGTAGATCTGCAACGCTAGAATGGATCGAGGTATTAATTGATCAGTACCCCGAGGATTCCTTCCCATCATATCCAAAAATAGTAAAGTCTTGCCTGAAATGTCTTGATTCATCAGACTATGGTGTGCAAGATTTGGCACTCGAACTGAATCACAAGCTGCAGATCAATGTCTCTGAATGCACATCTGGAGCATTTCATTTAGCATTGATGGATGTAGTTGTACAACGAATTGCGTCGTCAGAGGAGATGGCGAAATTAGAGTCGCTCAAATGGACTGCCTTGTTAATGAAGACTGATGCTGTCTCAGTGTGCCAGATCAAGCCTCTTCTATTGCACTGTCTATGCGATGCTTTATCGAGTACCTCTGATACCGTGGTTGAAGAAGCAGTGGTGGTCCTATCTGTACTATCATCGATTGATAGCCAAGGACTAGATTTGACAATGAAGACAATCATCCAAGTGTTTGATGGCCCTGGAGGAGCAGCACTCCTGCAGAGGAGGGGAGGGATTATTGTGGAAAAGCTGTGCGATCTAATCCCTTCAGAAAATGTCATCATGCCTCTTGTCAATCAGATCAAGGAATTGAAGGATAATCGATTAAGGAGAATGCTGATTCAGGTGATTAATGTGCTGTTGCTCACCAGCGAGAAGACCAAAGGGTGCAGGGCATTGCTTCAATCGAAAGAGTCCGACGATTTTCTTCGCAATATCTTATCAGGATTCTCATCGAGCATATCAGCATCCATATCTGTGATTCTTCTCAGCAGACATTATGACGTCGCATGCGTCTTTGTAGAAATGGTTGCCGAGGGTGTTTTCCAGTGGGAGATGAGCGAAGTCTTGGTCGAATTGACACAACTGACCACCCTCTTTGAATCTCCAGGGTTTGCATCCGTTCGATTAAATCTCATGGATGAGAAGAAGCATTCCTCGCTCCGAAAATGCATGCTTGCCATCCTGATGATGCTGCCTCAGGGAGATGCATTTGACATGCTATTCAAACGGCTGCAACTTGTCCTGGCTACATCGTATAGCAGCAGCAGTGGGAGTAAAAATTTGCTCTCAGAACATGGTCTAGATATGCTTAAATACAAAAAAACTGCGGAATTAACATCTAAACAGAAGGATTTGCTCGACATTTTCCTCCTGCCAAAGAAGGATTTATAGTTCAATTGACTTGACATTGTCATCTCCTCCACCAATCTTCATCGCCGTGAAATTTGAATTTGTGTAAATACAAGAATCTGCTGCAATACTCATCGCACGCTTTGCAATCTCCGTTGCATCCAGATCAGGAATATCCATGAGAGCACGAGCTGCAGCCAGGGCATATGGACTACCACTCCCAATTGACAACACCCCATCGTGTGGCTCTAACACATCCCCATTACCAGTTATCTGCAAACTAAGTTCTTTATCAGCTACAATAAGCGATGCATCCAGTCGCCGCAAGTATTTATCCATCCGCCACATCTTGGCCAACTCCACAGCAGACCTCATCAGCTGCCCAGGGTGTTCTTCCAACTTGGTCTCTAACCTTTCAAACAATGTAAACGCATCCGCCGTTGCCCCAGCAAATCCTCCAATCACTTTGTCACCGATCTTCCGAGTCTTGCGCACGTTGGGTTTCAAAATAGATCCTCCAAAGGTCACTTGACCATCTGCAACCATGACCACATCACCATCTTTTCGGACACAGAGCACAGTTGTACTGTGCGCTGCGTGATCCTGAGATGCAGATGATGTAAAAAATTGTCTACGAACGCCACCCAAGGCGGATGAAGGCAGAATCAACGCATCGGAACAGATGGCACTTGCGACACCCTGACAGCGCAAGATTGACTCTGGATTCCTCAATGATTGCAATATGGACATTTTTATGTGATGATAGTTGTATCAATTTGATGTTTGCACAACGTGTGTCTTGCATGGACGAAAATCAAAGTTCCATTTGTGGTTTTTAATTCCGTCAAGACATATTTAGAACCAAGATCCCATTCGGATGCCCGACGATTGGCTGACTTCATAGAGGGCCAACCAAACTTGCTACGACAGTATTATTATTTTATTATTCGACCATACGTGCCCCAGAGACGTGTCGTAGCCACTCGACTGAGGTTCCGTCAAAGAACGGAAGACACGTTTTGTATGTTGTGTCGTGACTGATTTTTCAGGGCCCGTATTGTGCGGGTTTTATTTGTGAAAGAATCCTATTAATGCTATCAGTGCATTCGTTTTGAAATTCGCCCGGTGTATTCACGTTTCTCCACCTTTCTCAACCTCGGAAAAAAAAACTATGGCTGCTTCTTCTGGTCCCATCCTCGTGGTTCCTCCACTGGAATGTGCTTGGTTGACTGGGGACGAGTATGTGTTACATGACCCGACAGTTGATCATGTTCTCTTGTTTGAGGCGAAAGGGAGTAACGATGTGACGATACTTCTCAAGGAACAGTATGGGTCTAGGAGATGGCAGAATGATTTGGTTTCGAGATCAGCTGAGCATCAGGGGTATACAGTGATCATTGGTAGTCATCGAAATAGTTGTGTGAAGATTGAAAAGAATGCAAAAGTTGAATATGTGGCGGGGACGGTGGGTTGCGAAGAAATGCAGTTGGCAAACCATGTCATGCGGCCATTTTGGATGATGTACAGTGCTGGAGAAATCCGGGTTGGATGGGGAGACAATCCGAGAGATCCCCGGACATGTTTCTGTGTATGGAAAGATGATCAACCACATACAAATATACAGTATGCTGGGCTGAGTTCTTGGGATTGCCATGTTGGGTACAGGAATGTTCGTATGCTCCATGTGGGGAGGATGGAGGCTGATGTGGATGAGGATACAGATGAGAAGCCTACATGTGCCATGGATATTGATAGCACACATGAAATCTGCACATTGTCAGATATTTGTTTGAAGAGGTTGGAAGATACTGTGACGTTGGCAAGCGTGTGTAATATATTGATGGTGATGGATGCAATGCTTGATGATTTGATCATGCATGACAGGTTGATGCAGCGATGTATTGATTTCGTTGCGGAGAATTTCGAAGATGTGTCTTCTAAATATAGACACGAGTTTTATCGCTTGTCGTCGAGAGTGCTAGAGAAGATTGTCAAGCATCAGGCCATTCCATGCCGAGAGATGGTTGTGTACCAGGCAGTGCTTGCATGGGCAGGCTCGGATGATGCATTCATATCTGCTGGACCACGCACCCCGACAAAATCAAGAAATGAAGTACCTAGCTATTATTGTAGTTATCAAGTCAAAGAAGGAGCTGACGCTGTGCTGTGCAGTGTGAGATTTCCGCTCATGAGTCGAGAAGAGTTGTGTGATGTACAGAGTTCATCATTATATGCGCGGAGTCAGATGCTTCGAAACTTGATTGAAGAAGCTCTATCCTTTCATGATTGTCCCATGGTAGATGGAACAAATCCTATGGATCCTTCGATTCGTGTGAATGGTGTTGTGAATGGGAAATTATTATGCCATGATGCGACAATGAGATTCAGACAGCGCTGTCCCAGCGGATGTACCCAGCTTGTTCACATATATGATGGAGACACAAATGGAGTCTGTCATTTTATTGGGACGCGTTACGGTAGACAGGCATGGGTGAACCCAGTGTCAGCTGGCCTTTTGAAGGTTGTGGCAAGCAGTCCTCCCAGCAGATGTGGGACTGATCCTAAATCTCTTGTAAGCAGAAGTTTTAGTCGAATCAACTTTGCAGGCCCCAGGAGAGCGATGGATGGATCACATGAATCTTGGTGGATGATAGATCTCGGTGAGCGGCACAGGTTGCGGTGCACGCGGTATATACTACGCCATGATGGGTCTGCAGATTTTCTGAGAGATTGGTGCTTGCAAGCATCTGTAGATGGTCAAGAGTGGGAGACACTGGTGTCTCATTCGAATGATCAAACGCTTAAAGTTTCTGGACAGTTCGCTTCATGGCCCATACGATATCATGAGAATAAAAAAGATTCAAGGTTTCGATTCTTTAGGGTTTTGCAGACAAAACCAAACTTCAACGCACCCAATCCAATGCATGTGTCTTTGAGTCAGTTTGATTTGTATGGTGATTTACATATCATATCATAGTACTGAAAATTATATATATATTAACAAGGTAAAACCGAAATATCGAGGAAAGAGACAACACCTCTATCCGTTCCTGCTACAATGTGCTGTGTTGGGTGATGAAGACTAAAGCATGTAAAGCCACAGTCGCCGACAAATATTGCACAAACTCTCTCCTGGATGAGGTCGACCACCCTCAGAGAGCAATCTCGTGATGCTGATATCAAATATCGACCATCTTCAGTGAAGGAAAGGTGGGTTACTTCATCGCTGTGCATACGAATCTCCTTGACTTGATGCTTCTGGGGAAGAACCACACTTATGCTGCCATCCTCAAGTGCTGCTGCAATCTTTCTATCCGATGACAATGCCACCAGCTTAATTCGCTGCTTAAATTTAACTCTGGATAGCTTTTCACCGCGTTGGAAATCCCATGTCACCAAGCTCTGATCAAGGGAGTAACTTGCCAGAAGATTACTTGCTTCTTCCAAGTGTAGACCAACCACGCTATCCATGTGCTCCTCCAACACATGCAGGCATTCCCCTGTCCTTACATCCCAGACTCTCAGTGTTGAATCTTTGGAGGCCGTGATGACGTGACTTCCGTCTTTTGTCATCACCAACTCGTTCACGGCCGATGTGTGCCCTACAGATGCATCCCTTTGGCCCCACTTTTGCAAACATCGCACAATTTCTTGGGTCTCTACATTCCATAATGTGACAGTCGAGTCAAATAGACAGATCACCGCTAGTTTTAGGTCATCTGTCGCAGAAATACATTTTATTCGACTTCCTTGGTGTGCCGGGAGACCATATAAAAACTTTTGTTCAGCAATGTCCCACACAGAAACTTGACGATTTGGTGATGCGGTCAATAATCTTGTTCCATCCCCAGATATTTTGCTCCAACGTATAGATACGGTGTGTTTTCGGAGCGAGCCCAAAAATTCTTCTTTTGTGATGTCCCACAAGTGAGCAATTGAATCGTCTCCTGCTGTTGCCACTGCCACACCATTCCCTGTGCTGACAGTACGGATTGATCCAGAATGCCAATGAGGTATATGAGAATATACTGCCGAGAAATCCCACACACGAACACTGCCATCTTCAGATCCAGTCACACCAAATCTTCCCCTCCGAGTCACTTCTAAACACAAAATGCCTCCAGAGTGGCCCTCCAAGACTCTCAAGATCTCCCCAGAATCTGTCTTCCACGCAATTGAGGTCCCATCAGAAGACGCTGTGACAACCTTTTCTTCGTATGGAGACATTGTGACTGCACGAATTGCGCCCATATGCCCGTCCAAGACTGAAACGCATGATCCACGAGATATGTCCCACACTCGAGCTTTTCCATCCTCACAGCCACAGATGACTCTCTTGCCTGACTTGATAACATGCATGCAGTTTACTGAGCCACCAAGATTCTCCATATCACGTTTCAATCTATTACCTTCCCAGAGTTTGACACGTCCATCTTCTGAAGCAGACAGGATACGGCGCAGTTGGTGTGTCACATGAAGGCAGGTAATGGCTCCAGTGTGTCCTTCCAACTTGGACACGAGTTTCCAGGATGCGATCTCAATGGCAAGTACAAGGCCATCTATTGTTCCCAAAACCACATATTCCGAGCAGGGTGAGAGTTCCATGCAAGTCACCCTTGCATGAGTAACAAACTTGTGCATTGGAGCTGCAGAACCTAAATCCCACATGCAGATGACCCCTTCAGCGTTCGAAGTGATTGTAAATCTACCAAAAGGGTCCAACACCATCCTTTCTAAAGGCATACCGCCGCCCACCCCAACAGTTCGCAGGCATCTACCCCTCTCCAACTCAAATGCTCGCATGGTTCCATCCTCTGAGGATGACACCACCAAACTACCGTCCGCGGTGACACGCATATCTGTAATTGGGCCTTGATGAGCTTGTATTTCAAGTGTACAATCCCCTATCTCAAGATCCCATACTCTCATTGTCCCGTCAGCAGATGCAGTAATCGCCTCGGTTCCAACCTGTAATATGTACACATGGGTTACTGGGCCCCTGTGGCCTTTCAAACAGAGTCTCTGCAATCCACCAGCTTGATCCAAGCAGGGATTGAGAGCAGATATTGGAATAATCGATTCACTTTGGGCTGCTAATGTTACTGCCTGCAAATCCTGTTGTTTCCTCAACCAGTCTTTGCCTTGTGCTGATAATGGGGCGACAAGCAATCGACCAACCAACTGGGACCTCACCAAACCATGTACTGGATTTTTCGTCAACACTCCAATGGACATTTGAAATGCTTCCAGAACAAGCTTGATGTCAGAGTCATGCACATGGAACATGAGATACCGTCTGAAATCATTCACAACTGCAGCTGCTGAGCATACTCGCAACTTTCTTTCCAACCAATCGGGATCAATTAGCATCTCTCTTGCAGTATTATCCATTCGACCTGCTATGAGATGGTGGCAGAGATTGCTCACAATGTACCCATCATCATCAACTTTGGCCAAACTCGCATGCTCTCCTTCTTCTGATGCTGACCGGCCGTAGGATTTCACGACATAACGATGAAATGATGCTAAAACATTTTCTGGGAGAATGGTCGAATGAATCCTCTTCAGCACATTGCTCTTGGGCAAACCCCACAACATTCCATCTGGAAAGCGTGCAGCTTTCACAATCCCCGTATGAGCCAATCTCACCAGCACAGATTCAGCATCTTGGTCACGCTCACTCCTTCTAGCCCACAGCTGTTTCAACATAGATAATGGGGCAGGCGTGTCCGCAGGCAGAACAGCCAAAACGCACACTTCTTGCCACAAATCTTTGGGAACCCCAGTCCTCACTATAGCCTGCTCCACCTGATCAAAAACATCATACACATCCTCCTGCTCCTGAATCACTTCTTGAAATGCCGCCAGATGCAACGACTCAGAATCCGGCTCATCCAAGCTTAGTCTCTCCAAAGTCCCCGTCGTCGGGGCACTCCCAACCAATGTCTCATCAGCACTCACATGCCCTAGAAACATTTCCAAACTCTTTCTATTCACCGATGTATCGGCTTGCTCTAAAGCAAAAGAAGACCGCGCAGAAGAGGTCATACTCACCCGTGTCGTAAACCCATGGCTCCCACGTCCACTTGATTCACTTGCATGACCCCTATCAGAAAACCTCAACGATGCCTCAGACCGCTGTGTCCCCGTCCCCGGAGATTCCACGGTAACGCTCTTTTTACTTTCGCCAACATCAGTAGTATCGTCCGCAGCGATATCCGCCCGACTCACAAGGTCCTTCTTCTCCCCCTCACTCTGCTCTGCCCCTTCCTCCAAAACAGTGGATGCCACACTTGCAGCTCCCTCCTTCACCGCGGCTTCTTCATCACTCGGACACCGGCTCACCATCCACGCAGCAAAATCCTCAGAAGATGACGACGTCAGTTGATGCGCGTTCCTCTGTGCCTCTTGCGTTTCGCGACGTGCGTCCTCGAGTTTTTGTCCCTCTGTCCCTTGGCCTCCTCCTTCTTCTTCTTGCTGCTGTTTTTTTTCTATTGTAGGTGTACGTGTGGTCGCCAAGTCGAGAGAATCCTGTTGTTTTGATTCTCGTAAACCCATGAATTAATTATTTCCGGATAATTGAACCCATCCGGCTTCAAAGACTGTAGTGTTCTTCTTCTCTTTTACCGAAATGTATCAACTGTAGGTAATCATACGGTAATACTCATTAAAAATACGGATACGACATCGTTGTCGACTCGTATGGATGGCACCGCACGCGTTTCGAGATCTCCGCAGATCTGCAGTCAACACTCATGATCATGAGTGCACTCATGTGATCACTGGGTGCAAAGCGTGGCACAGGTCCAGTGCGGTATACATGACAGATGCCTAGGCGGCACCGCTACGTGCTGTTGTGTATTAATGAGGATTTGTAGGTCTCTTGAGAGAGATCTCAGGTAGATCTGTTGAATTCAAGTTACGAAACTCCGTCAATAAAACATTGAAATAGATTTCAGGGACGAAGGTCATCCTCCTTTCCTACGACATCCCCTAAAAAGCACTGCATTTTTTAAATCCCTACAAATATTGAGAGTAGATCCTGTTTCATACATAACCAATGGTTCCTTTTGTTGAAATATGAGAAATGTACCCTGTTATGTCTTTGTTTGGTGAGGGAAACCGAGGATACTACTTCAAGGATCCTAGATATCTAGTATCACATATAGATAGAAGGTAATAATATGTCGGATGAAGGTGTTGGTGCTGCTGCTGGGCATGTGACCGCGAGTCTGGTACAGCAACATGTTGATCGCTTGTTGGCGTGTCTGGAGCCCAATGGGCAGTGCGAAATGCGACGTCATGTGGTAGGATGTTATATGAATGATTTGATTAAGCGATGTTTTAGTCGTCAGAGGAAGAATGTGGACGCATTTATGTTTGGGTCTGTTCCTTTGAAGACCTACCTGCCTGATGGAGACGTGGATATTAGTATATTCTATCAGAGTGCGACTCGTGGATTGGTGAATGGTGTGGATAACGATGAGCAGAGGATGCGAGAGACGTGGGCGTTCGAGTTGAAAAAGTACTTGGATGAGCTGATCCAACAGCAACAGCAGCAGCAGCAGGTGGTTGTTTCGTATTCTGTGGCAAGTGGGAATGGGAGTGTCAAGACTGCGAAAAGCGTGAGTAGTACAGGTAGTGGTACAAATACAGCCATCACGCCAACGAGCAGTAGCCCTGGTATTTTAGAGGTACAGGATTGTCAGATAATCCAAGCTGAAGTGAAATTGGTAAAGTGTATTGTGTCTGGGCTGGTTGTGGATGTATCCTTTAATGCCCTGGGTGGGTTGTGCGCGGTCGCATTTTTAGAATGGTTTGATAGAATCATTGGTCGGTCGCATCTGTTGAAGAAGAGTATTGTGCTGATAAAGGCATGGTGTTACTATGAGAGCCGGTTGCTGGGGGCTCATCATGGGTTATTGAGTAGTTATGCTGTAGAAGTGATGGTATTGTTCGTCATCAATGTGTATGGATCGGAGCTTGCATCACCTCTGGAAGTCTTTCATAGGTTCTTGCAAGTGTTTGCAGAATTTGATTTTGAGAGGTATTGTCTGAGTATGCTTGGCCCGATTCCTTTGGATTCCTTTCCTCATCCACATATAGATGAACAACAGCTTCCTCCTGGATCAATGACAGTATCTGCAGCAAGTCTTAGAGATGCAGTAATGCAATGCAGTGCAAACCCAAAGGTATCCACTGCTGCGATAGAGTGCTTGTCTCCAGAACTCTCGTGTACATCATCACACCAGCCAAAGATCAAGTTTGCGAGGAAGCACGTGAATATCATGGATCCACTCCTACCGAGTAATAATTTGGGAAGGAGTGTGAATCGATCGAGTCACGCAAGGATGAAGATGGCGTTCTCCCAAGGTGCAACAACCCTCACACGGGTCCTACAGAGTGAACCTTCTGGTGCAGAGCAAAAGATTTCGCTATTTTTCTCTCATACATGGGCTAGTACACATAGAATGTCCATTGAGAATCGAATGTTTAGCTCCATGGCCGCATTTGTGCCCCCAGAGTATTTGATGATGCCACATGGGACTCGTCAGCACCATTTTCATAGTGGTCATGCGTGGGAAGATGGCACAATGATGCCATCCTCATCAAACAGGAAAAAACACGGATCTACGATATCATTGCCAGATTTGTCCAGCCGAGAGAGGACGAATTCAACGAGTGAACCGAATAATAATGAGGATGATAGTTTAGAGACTCATGATGGGACGTCCACTTCACCTATTCGACCCCAATCTACAGAGGATTTACCAGGAATAGTTGAGAGTGGTCAAAATACACAGATCAAATCGCAGCCGCAACCGCAGGTGCATCACCATCGACGGTCACATAGTGTCACAACTTCTCTTGGTGGCAGTGGACAGACAATGCATCATTTCCCTGGATCCATGCATGCGATTAATTTCGTGGGAGGGTCAAATAGTATTGGTGATGTCTATACGTCAAACATGTCCATGCTGTTGAATAATATCGCTGTTGCTCGTCGTTGCCAGCCATTGGGTCCAAGCGAGGACACCCAATCTTCAAAAGAAAGCACTGGAATACGGCCAGACAGCAGTACTTCTGTGAAAAATACACATGTGGTGCATACAGTTAATGGAGCAGATGGTGAAGATGCTGTACAAATAACGACACATGTCACATCTGCAGTCCCAGCAAAGGCTCCGGTGACATATGCATCTGTGACTGCCCATGGTCTTACACCAACAACAAGATCCCGCGCCCTCAGCCGTCGAGGATCCATGTCAGTTAATGCATCTGTCAGTGTATCTCCTCGATCTGAGACATCGCCTGCAAATGAGAAACCAGGGGAGAAGAAATTGACATCAGAAATGCTATCCCACCATGCTGCGCAGAGTAATCCAGTACAACACATTCAGAGGAAAGATGCTCTTCCAAAGCCATCATCAATACCAGATGATCAAAATCATCCGATTGATGCGCATTCATTATCTCAAAAGCTGAAAACCTGGAGCATCATTGCGGCTCAAAAGCCTCCTGGAAAGGTGGTGGCATCATCACCATCGTCTCCATCGCCATCCCAGAAGAAAGAATCCCCTTCATAAAATGATATCATTATACGTATTATTACAAAATCGACTTGAAAGAAATTATGAACGAGAGAGCATCATACTGCATGTGCAGTCACAGACACGGGCTGAACATCATCATCTTCTGTCCCTACCAGATCAATCATCTGTTTCGGTTCATCTCCACCTGTATCCTGTAACTTTTTATTCCCCGCAAATAGCTTTTGGAACGCTTTACTTAGCTCTTTCTTTGGCGGAATTGCCTTGATCGTCTCCTCCTTGGAGCCTTCCTCCTCCTCCTGTGGAACACCATCCTTCTTGGCACTAGAATGCCTCTTTGCCCGACGCCGCCGTTCCATACTCGGCGACCAAAAATCGCTATCATTCTCACTACTTTCATCATCAGTACTACTACACATCAGAGGATCTTCCTCAATCCTCGCCCTCTTTTTCAACATCTTCTCATACCTCTCTTGCTCCTCTTCAAGCCGAATTAATTCCTCAGGAGGCATATCCTCCCCTTCAGGTGCATTCCGAGCCGTTTCAACATCATATCCAAACGTCTCATCTTCCTGTTTTTCCTTGCTCGCCTCCTCCTCATCCCCAGACGCCCCCTTCTTCTGCCGATTCGATGCAGGCCGCGGCAGTGGAAACAGTTCCTGCAGCACCATTCTCTTCCAGCTCTTCATCAATTTACTCGCAGCACGCCTCACCTCCACCTTGGGATGCACCAAACTCAACACCCGCACACTCTTCCCCAATCCACTCACTCGAACATCCTCCAAACACAGCCTGTAGCACTGCAACCTCCTCAACTGCTGCAACAGCTCAAACTTTGCCGTGTGGGCATCCTCCAACGCCCTTTTAATATTTTGCAAATCTTGAATTGTGAACGTCACAGACGTGGTATTCTTTCCCAACCGAACCACCTTTTTCAGCGAAAAAAGAGACCTCTGGCGTCCATCGTCGTCCTTCAACGGAATAACGATAACTTCGTCCGCATTTGTCCCTTCTTCCTCCATGATGAGATGAAGTATGTAAATATTCGTGATATTTGTGGCACTCAAACGACTACAGATGCACTATGCTGCATCGCGAGAATTTGAATGTGTTTTTAATCACCAGAGTACGGAATAAAAAACAAAACCCATTCTTCAACCAAGGTCGTTGTTAACAAACGCTGACTTTTTGAATGGCGCCAGGATCATGCGGCTTTTGCTATTCAAATACAATATATCTTGTTTTATAACGTACTATGATGGTATATTGAGTGCTTGTTGCTGTGTTTATGACGAAATAACGAATACGAATGTCTATCGAGAGAAATCGCACCAAATCATCCTCGTGGCGCTCTTGACGTAGATTTATCGCAGAGCATAACTATAAAGAAATTATTTGGTGGATGACAACGGAGACTGGGAAAGATTCGCGAGCGTTGTCTGACAAATTCAGAATGGACGAAGAATCTCGTTCCACCACGGCTCGAGACGGTGTTGACAGCGATGGCAGGCAGAGTCATCAGACAAAGACATATGGGAAGGTTAGTGAGGGTGGTGATGTAGGAGAGGTGATTCGGGCGTCGTATGGGTTGGAGTTTGGAGAGCGTGGGAGTCCCATGACCAATCAGATTTCATACAATAATACTACTCATCAGGATGCTGATGATGATGTGAGGTCGAGCGTTGTGAATCCCTTGTATTATGGTAGTAGTGTATCGTATGGGGCAACGGATGGGAAGAGATATAGTGTGAGTGGTGCTCGAGGAAGGTCTGTGGCATATTCGGATGCTCGGAGGGACGATATGAAGGAGGAGATTCAAGTGCTGCGGGACATGCAGAGGCAGCATGAAGAGCAGAGGGATGAATTGCTTGGCGTTCTGGCGAAAGAGAGGGAGAAGCATGATGCGAGTCATGCGAGGACGATGGGTTTGTTGCAGAAGAAGGATGACATGATTGATGAGTTGTCGGTGGCTTGTGATGAGGCCCATGAGCGGATTGCAGAGCTGGAGCGTGTGGTGGAGGAGGAGCAGATGAAGAGGCGAGATGCTGAGTCCAAAGTTGAGAGGTTGGAAACTACTGAGAAGGAACTTCGACGTGGTGCTGAGGAACAGAAGAAGTCGTATGATAGGATGATCAAGGGGCTGCATGAGGAGATGCAGGTGTTGCATGATGGTGTGACGCAGAAGGCGGCAGAGGTGGATGCGGAGCGAAAGCATCGAAGAAATATCGAGAATCATATGGAGGATGTGTCCCAGGCGCTAGATGCGGCAGAAGAGGTGATGGGTGATATGGAGAGGCAGTTTGAGAAGGAGAAGAAACACTTGGAGCAGCGGTGTGTTGCCATGGAGGAATTTATCTCTGAAAAACTTGGTCTTGATACTCGTGAGCATGTGAGGCATCTTCCATCATTGTCTACTGGAGTGGTGGATAACCTTATGGTGGATGGTACCACGGAAAATTCGAGACTGCTGAAGGCGAATATGGCTCTGGAGGAGGCCTTGGTACGGCATGCATTGAAGACGAGAAAGATTGGCATGGTTGTGGATGGGCATGTGTCCGAGGTTGCCGTGCCTTCCTTTATTCGTGATGAAGATACGATGGAAGAGGACACTGTGGAAACTTTGAAAGAGGAAATTGAGCAGTTGGCAAAAGCACACCAGATGGCACAGCAAGTTGCTCTCCAGGCAGAGGCAGAGCTGATGGCTGCCCAGGATCGAGAGTCTGATCTGAAAGAGAAGCTGGAGCAAATGGAAGCAGATGCGAAAGAAAAAGAATCTCGCACGGAAGAAGAAGAGCAGTGGCGGGAAGATGCGCTGGATAAAATAGTGGATTTGGAGGATGCATGCAAATCCCTGCAAGAAAACTTGTCTGCATCCCAGGAAGAGGTGAGGAAGCTCGAAGAAAGTTTGAATGAGACCCTGGACGCAAAGCGGGAGATTGAAAAATCTCTGAACGACGAAGGAACACAGATCCATGAAACATTCGTAGAGATGCACAGGGAGATTCAATCCTTGCGTGCAGACTTGTTTGCATGCCAGCGTAGCCTCTCTGCCCGTGATGCCAAGATTGCTTCGCTGCAAGCCGTGCAGAAATTCTCGCTGGATCTGTCGGATTGGAAAACTATGGATATTAGTAAGATTGATCCTACATCTGCTCCTGTTGAGTTTTTAGTGCGATCTCTGAGGGAGGCTGCTCAGATGCAAACGGAACTGTTACAAAGTCTGAGCGAAATGTCTTATGTGAATGAGCAAAGTCAGAGTTCTTTAGAGGCTATGGAACGTGACATGGAGCGGCTTGTGTCATATTTACATGTACATTCTATAGATGCGTCCGATAAGCATGTGTCAACGTTTGCGGACAAGGTCAGGTCTGCCCGGCGCGAAGATATTGATTCCTTGAGGTCTCAGGTTGAGCGGGCAGTTGCTATTCAGGAGGGTCAGGCAGAGGCCTACTGCCTCATGGCCGCAAAGGTTCGTGAGAGAGAGGCTGAGACAAAAGATATGATTCAAAATACAACAATGTCGCTGCGGCAGAATGAAGAGTTTTTAGCAAATTTGGAGACTGCGTTGTCTGCAATGAAGTCTGGGCTGGCAAAAGTTGCTCTCGTCCAGCATGGTGAAGATCAAGCCAACGAAATTCTCGCGGTTCCCTGCACGGCGAACGATGCATTGGACATTGCTGTTAGAGTTTCAGATACACTGAATGTACGTCATTTTGCCAAGATTCTATGAGTGTCGTTGATTGACAAAGAATGTATATGTTTTGTCACTAATGCAGGATCTTGCTCAGGCCATGTCTACTGGTGCAATGGAGCCCGTTCAGTCCCCGTCAACCACCCAGAAAATGGAGGAGATGCAGCGAAAGTACCAAGCGTTGGTTTCTGCGTACGAAGCAGCCAAGACAGAATCGAGACATGCTCGGTCTGCCCTGGAGCAGCTGAAATTGTCCATGTCTCCACCTGGAGATGTCTTTTCTCATGTCACCACACCAATGACTGCAAACACAAGCATGTCAACAACTCCAAATGCATCCTTTCTTCAATTTGTGGACAAGTTTGAAGCTGTTTTAGATGAGTCATCTCGACAAGAAACACGCATACGAGAGTTGGAAGCGGAAAAGGCAAATAGGTCACATCAGGCATGGAATTCCCTTGTTGCAAAGAGAATGGTGCTGCAGCAGAGCCACAAGGTCTGGAGAGAATGCAAAGACGAGATGAGTCGTCTCGAGAAAGAAAACCAGATGTATCTGAAAAAGATTGAAGAATTGCAAGACGATTTACTGACCACTGAGACTGCATTAGAGTCATCGATGAAGAAACAGGCCCTTATGACTGAGCGTCACACTGAAGAGATTGAAAAGTTGAAAACCATTTACAATAGCCAGGTGGCATCTTTGAAATCAAATGCAGCATCTTTTAAGGCTTCATCTGACACGGAAATCCAGGAGTTGATCGAAAATGCCACGCTGGAAACTCAAGAGGCATGTCGCAGGGAATATGAGGGTCATGCAAGGGAGTTGGAGATGGAAATCAGACGTTTGCAGGACGAGTGTCAAACTTTAGAGCAACAACGCGATCGTGTTCTCGAAGACTTTAAGCGCTTCCAAGAGGTGAAGGATGCGTCGATAGCTTTGCTGGAAGAACGATTGAATATATCATCTCAGCAGGAAACAGGGCGCCATGTGCAGAGGAAAGATGCTTTGTCTGTGATTGAGGAAGCATGCAACAGTGATGCTGCACGTGCTGCGCTTCACCAGGCAAAGTTTGAAAAGTCAGAGCGTGCAAAGATGGAGCAAGAAATGAAGCACATCATTGCAAGTTCTGAGAACATTCCTCCACATGGTGGTGCTCAACAGTCAAAACAGTACAGGGACTCTCTGAGGAAGGCAGAGGCCAAAATAGAGGAACTCAGTCGTCGCTTGAAACTAGCAGAGGCCAACAAATCTGTCGACCCACAGGAAATGGCGGCCTGGAGGAATGAAGCTGACAAACTACAAAGAGACATTGTCAATATGACGCTGACCGGAAAGGTCGCCATCTGACCCCAATAGCACCATATTTTTGAGCCCCATCATCCACCAGGCGAAGATGCGTTGACAGCCATTACAAATTTAAATTTGCGCGACGCATTATTCATCTCCGTCATTTATTGGAAATAAAATCGAGTTTACTTGTGTAAATCACGCGTATATTGAGTTCCAATGTCCAAACTTTCAAGGTACGTCTCTCTGCCACATGTCGACATGTCACCTTGCCAAGGGTGCTTGTTTCTGATCAAATCTGTTGTTTCTGCAGATCTGATCTTCACTCACTTCCAGGAGTGTCAAAAAATGTGGATACAGCGACCAATGGATACGTCATGCAGCAAACGATGCTTCGGGTGAGAGATCCTGAAAAGTCCCTTGACTTTTATACTCGAATTCTGGGAATGACTCTGCTCTGCAAGCTTGATTTTCCCGATATGAAGTTCTCCCTCTACTTTATGGGATATTGTTCACCGGAAGAGGTGCCAGAGGATCCAGTGGAGCGTGCCCGATGGATGTTTGGGCTTCCTGGATGCATAGAGCTGACCCACAACTATGGCACAGAGAGTGACCCCGAGTTCAAGGGATACCACAACGGTAACAGCGAGCCACAAGGCTTTGGCCACATCGGAATCAATGTTCCATCTGTTGCAGAGGCGTGTGAAAGATTCGAAAAGCTTGGCGTTGAATTTGTGAAAAAGCCTGATGCTGGTAAAATGAAGAACTTGGCCTTCATCAAGGATCCTGACTCATACTGGATAGAAATTCTCGAACAAGGGAATGCGCAGACATTCGTTGACTGGGCTTCACAAAATAATAATAACTCATAACTCGTTGGAACATTGTCATGTTTTTTTACATGTGTCAATATGTGTAAAATACTACTGAAGTGGATCTTCAACATCTGCCTCAGGAGCAGCATCTTCCAATGTGCTAAACTCAAGAAAATGCGTTGGTCGATGGATTTCAGCGTAAAATTCTTTGGGATTTGCCAGTTTTAGGCCATATGTGCTGTTGGCATTGAACTTTGTTCCCTGGAAGTTGTAATTCCAGGAACCAGCATCTGGAACCATGTAGAATCCCATGAATCGATCAGAGAGAAGCATTTGAACCTTTTCATAGCATGCTGGGCTGAATCCGGCTCCAGGATTTGTTGCTGCATCTGTATGCTCTCGACCCCATTCGTAGCCCTGAGGTGTCAGTTTGAATGCGGTCAACGAAACACTTCCAGGGGTGAATGCGACAGTCATGACAATGCAACGCTCGCCATCCCAGGAGGAGAAATTTTCCAGCATCTTTGCATGGGCTGCAACATCTCCTGGTGCCATTTGTACACTCTCATGCGGTTGAGTATGCAGCCATCCAAGAGGCTCAAGGTCTGATAGATAGTCATGCTCAGGCAATGCATTTGGAAGGGTAACTACCTGGTGGTTACCCCACTGTGGAGGCATGACAATACACCTCACTTCCTTAACCTGCGGATGATCTGGTGGAGAGACACCATACAAATATCCAGCAACCTGGGTTCTCAGATCTGCTATGCAAACAAACTTCTTCAACAGATTCTTTGGCATGACATATGTGTACCCTTCTTCCGATATGTCTTCAGAGTTGACATATATATGGTTGATGCGAAGATGCAAGTTCGCTGCAGAAATTGCGCGAACTCGCCAATCTGTCTTTGATCCAAAGGCTGCTTGCTCATACGGGGAAGTAGTGGTCACAATGACCTCTTCACCATGCACGTTCACAGTCTTTGTAGTTGTTGCTGTTGCTGCTGCTCCTTCTCTTGCTTGTTTCTCAATTTCTGCGATTTGCTGGCGTTGGATAGACGGTGGCGTAATGTCTGCCCCTAGAATGATATCCCTGATCTCACTCTGTGTCAGGGCACCAACATTCACATTGTTCTTTTTGGAATAATCTGCTAATATCAGATCTTTCAACGCAATCTCAACCTTGATCCATTGCTCATCTGTGAGAGTTGGCCAGATATGATGTGGCTCGGTCGTGATGGTTCGATCTGGCCTGAGGATCATCCTTGCCTTGTCAACGTTGACATGCAGAGCTCTCAAAATCAAGATCAAACGTGAGAAAGCCGTGTATGATGAAATAGTCTTGAGCCAATCATCATAAAGATTGAACAAAAGCATCTGGGGCTCTGTAGCTTTCAAAATGAGATCACCAAACTTCTCAATCTTCAAAGCAGCTTGGAATGGCAGAGCAAGTTCTGATCCAGTGATGACAATATTTGGGAAGTCTAACAAGTGGACCTCCAATGGATCCAACATTCCTCTACGAGAGCATATGATTCTCTTAGGCTGCTCTTCCACTGGGAGAGAACGGATGAGGGCCGCAACTTCCTCGGCAGTTTTCCACTTGGCCAACTGAGAAAGGCGCTTTTGTCCAGCCCACACCGATGTATGAATAATCTTCAAAAACATCTGCCCTGTCCTTGGATTGAATATAAATATGGCTCCATTGATTGGCTTCGTAGTAAGATTTCCTTCAAATGTTTTGTGGATCGTCACGCGATACACATTGGTGTCATCGATGAACCATATTGTCTGGTTTGAGAAGAGTTCTCCATAGTTCTGTGATGAAAGATATGGCTCTGTCGGTTCAGAAGAATACAACTGCAGCGCCTTTCTAATTCGTTCTCTCAAGACATACATTGCAGGATTGGCTTTCATAATTTTCGCCATTGCCTGTACTGCCAAGGGTTTTACTCCAGGGAACCAGTTGCCATAACAGGAATGCAAGTTGTATGCCAAATCGACTCCTACCATCATTCCTGTGGGAGAAGGATAGACGGACATGTTATCAGTCGTGTAATCTAAAAACTTTGCTCTCGTGTATCTCTCAATATCATGAGAATCAAAGTCTCCCCAGCGGAGTTGGACATCAATCCAGTACTTGTTGGTTGGTTTCTGATCAAATGCATCATTCTGCTCTCCCATCAGACTTGGCTTCGACACGGGCCATTTATATGCAGCGAAAAGTAGAATATCGGCACAAGAAGAGTTCATCTTGTACGATTTACGGGGATGGATGGTTTCTTTCTGAACTGTCTCAATCTCCAGGGCATCCAATTCCTGATCAAATACCTGACAAAGATCCATAACCAAAGACTCGTGAATCTTCTGCCACAAATGAGCTCTGAATATTTGAATGAGAGAGATTTTCAAAGTTGGGATCTTTCCATGCATGAAAATTCCTGTCAAGTCAAGCTGCACTTGGAAACCAACGTATACATTTGCTCTATTGATTGTGGGGGACCACCACAATGTGAAGCGACGGTTAGGAATCTGAGTGAGACCCGTACGCTGCGCGTTCGTCAATTTTTTGTACTTCATACTCTCTTCGAAACCACTGGCCTTCTCCCAGAATAATCCTTCCCATGTTGGGAAGTAAGTGCCCTTGAACAAGGTGTGCTCCAAGATGCCTTCAATACCTCCAAGTGCTTGAATGATGTCAGTCCTATAATTGTTCAAATTCCACAATTTACCATCATGGCGATTGTCAGTCCACCAAAATGGGAAAGCTCTGGCCATTTGGTACTTTTTGAAATCCTGACGGACTCTCCATCCCTTGTCATACGCAAGAGTATGTCTATCCTTCTGGAACAGTGTATTGATTCTCGGAATACCCCTGTCCCAACTGTCTTCCAAATCTTCCAGAGTCAACCTACGATTTTGCGCCATTGCCTCTTGGCGTTTCAAAGCATACTCTGCCCAGACCCTCTGGGAGTCTATGAATTCAGACTCCCAAGGCATGATGTATCGATAAATGTTGGGAATCAGGTGGTCCTGGTCATGGGTCATTCCGGCCCTAAAATGAGTCACTCCGAGATCAGTTTGCTGAGAATATCTGAGGTCGGACTGTGGTATCAAAATATGGCCCATTGACAACATTCCAAGGCCACCAATCTCCTTTGGCGAATAAAAGACAACTGGTGGGAATCTTGAGGGCATTTTGGAATTCAAGCCAATTTTGATTCTAGTCTGAATCTTGTTCTCGCATTTAACTAACAGATCCAAGAGCTCTTGTGTGTGGACTACAGCTTCTCTGTAGTACGTCATCAAGCCAATCAAAGACGTGTTCCACTTGTTTGCAATCTTTGTGAACGTTGTGGAACCAGAGGACATCAATACTTGTCGAATCCTATTTTCAAAGTTCTTCATTCCCTCATCATCTACTCTCAGATACGCTTGAGCTGTTCTCTCTTTCGTCACCTCATTTTGCAGGGCCCATACTCCATCCTGATGGGCCAAGCTATCAGTAGCTGTTCGAATCTTTGGCAAAATTCGAACCTCAAAGCCTGACATAGCAAACAGCAGATTAGGATTATCTTTTGAATACACAGAAACAAAAGAATTGTCCCATTCAAAAGTGGTCAGGGATCTAGGAAGACGGTTCTTCATATCCCAGAATACAGCCCTGCCCAAATTAACATCATGCTTCATCAGCCTCATCCGTGCATCCCTTGGCCAGCATTTCTTATTATTATACCCCACAATGTTTTCGTTATTAGGATCTGGATGCTCCGTGAGATAACGCTGGATGAGGTCCTTTGACTCGTCTTCTGTAAACCTAAAGAGAATGTGGACTTTATTCACATAGCGCTGGTAGAGCCTGATTGGATGTCGAACTTCAATCTGCGTCTCTTTGAATGTCAAAAACTCGTTTGGCATATTAGGTGGACCAGCAATCTCTGAAGCACGCGTTAATCCAAGCATCAAAAGATCCAAAATAAGACCGTAGTACTGGGTCAGGAATGTTGCAAACTGGAGACCACGAATAATACCGTACGAATTCGTGTGAGCCATATCCTTGAAAGCAATCACAACATTATTTTTTGCTGCAAACAAAACACAAAACTCGTGAATACATAATATCATGAACGCCATGCAATTGTTTGATAGAAACATACCAGTCATGTAATCTGCAATGTTGTGATCCACAATGAGCCTCAGAAGCCTATTGAGCAGGGTAAGGTCCACCTTTTCGTATAGCTTCTCAAGGTTCGATTCCATCATCACGACACATTCACCGTCTGATGTATCCCATACATCTTCAAGGTTGTTGATACCTTGACACCATTTGTACACCAAAAGTGGTGGGGGCTCAGAGTCTGCAGGCTTGATCCAGTTGGGAAACAAATGCCTCTTATCAGCTTCGTACCACAGATATTGATCCAAGTATGCATCAGTAATTTTTTCGAGAGGTTCAATCTCATAGACTGGAGTGAGATGAGTATACTGATCATAGAATTCAATGGAGACCTCTTTGAATGCCCTTTGCGTCAGCAAGTGGCGCTTAATCCGTGAAAGTGCCTCATGGGGGTTATCGTATGCCTGTTCAATCAACCCCAGCTCCTCTCGTTGCATCTGATTTAAACGATTCGCGACTCCATATGGCTCTTTGAGCTTCTCAAGTGCCAAGATCAATATCTTGGTGTCATGCTTGTAGGACAATGGAGGGAATGGAATTGGAGCAAACTTCCTGCTCTCCAGCCAATGCACGGTTGTTGTATAAATCGCAACAGCTTCCTCTGGACTCACATATGGGCCGTCTTTGAGGTAATTATGCTGCCTCTCCTGCTCTGCCTTGAGATACAATCTAGTGAGTCGACCAAGGTTTTTCCTCGACACTGTTTTATCAACAGTAGCACCTCTTCTAATACGCTCTCTATTATAATGCGCCACATTTGTCCACCAATCAGCCTTCATCTTGACATATCGAAGAATCATTGATTCCACTGGAGCAGGCAGGCCCGGTACTTTCCAAGGAATGTTTGCTTTCCAACATCTCCATGCCTCACTCAAATGCTGCAAAATTGTCTTTGCTTTGTTCTGCTTGACACCCTCTGGCATCATATCTAAAATATCATGCATCACCGAGGCACGCAGCTCCAAATCAAAGTGAGACTCAATCCTCTGCTTTGTCACTGTTTTTGCAACACCTTTTTCTTGGCGACCCTCAAATTGACGTGCAAGCAAATTTCCAAGCCATCGTTCCAGAAGTGGAACCACACCTCGCAAAAAGAAGAGCCACACTCGCCACATGGGCGCCCAGAACCCGACACCAGGGCCTTTCCCAACAGGCCCAGTATTGAACCTGTAATAAATGAGGTGCTTCAAATCCTTGCACATTCTCACCTGTCTCATCAATTTGTACTTGTATCGATACATTCCAGTCAGCTGACCAACATGAGAAAATGTGTACTGTAGCCCATCAGCCAGCTGGAATGCATCCACATTTCCGAGACGGAACTGAACATTTGCATCTACAACCAGCTTTGTCAGCCTCAGAATCTCGCGGCACAGATGAAATGCATTTCCAAATCGAGATTTTTTACGCTCTTTGGTCGTCAACGTCTTGATCGGCTTCAGATTGAAATTATAGTCCAAATGCAAATAGTTCAAATGCTTGCGATGAATCAGCAGGTTGAGCATATTGTACCCTTGTCGGCACACCTGCAAACCAGCTTCAACCCAATCCAATTCAGTCTGCTGGAAAAACTTGGTCGCTGCAAGACTCTTGAATAAAGATCTCTTCTTCATCGCCTGAGGCGGGCGCCGATGAAGCTGACTCAGCACCCAGTTCTTCAACAGCTTTTGATATGAGACCCTCACTTTCACAGGATGCCCACTAGGGCAATGCTCTTTGAACCAATCTGACACCAAAGGCACATCAATTGCTCGTCTCATTCTTCCTGACCTCGTATTAAATGGAGCAGGTGCCCACAACAATGCAATTCCATCTGCTGTTGTATCAGTAGACACTGGCTTTCTATGGAGGAGAGGGTGCACATCCCCAGGAACCACAAACTCTTCCTCATCCCAATCATCCTCATCATCATGATCCAAACCATCTATCTCAGATGTATACGCTGGGATGGGGTGAATCAATGGGTCATAATAATATGCTGGCAAGTCTGGATCATCCGTCTTGATATACATCACCTGAGGATAATGATACACTGAAAGCATGACACTTCTCGGCCTATTATTATACAAATATGGAAATGCAACCTTATACTCCGTACGAATCGGCGTCCTAATAATAAGCTTGTTAATATCATTGAACTCGTTCCAATCCTCATCCCTAGTATCCAAATCCCTAAACATGGGCTCAAACTTTGGACCTCCAGGAATAGCCATATTCAAACTCTTTGCTGTCACAAACGATGGAAAATCAAACAGATAAAAGTAGTTCTTATCCACCAAATCTGACAACAACTGCCCTGCAAGCCTATGCAACGTTGCCATAATGGGCAGAGGCAGCTTCCACTTCTTATAGGACGGCCCATTCACATACTCGGACTCATACTGCAAAGGCTTACTCTCATACAACCAATCTATCACAGCCCCATCCTCTTCTGGATCCAACTCCAACTCAATCGCCTCCAGCGGATCCACATCCAATATGTTATCAGCATAATCCAAAGGAGGCTCCTCATCATCAAACGGAGGAAACCTCATCCTCTTAAAATGCCGTCTATCCCTCTTCTCTCGCCTCATCATAATCCACATCGTCCCCCACTGAGCCAAATACACAGGCTCAATCACCATGGGCACTTCATTCACAAACGTTATAGCCCCCGTCACATGATACAGCACCTTCACATACCGAACCTGCTCCCAAGGCATGGGCATATTCTCTAATAACTTGAACACCGCATGAGGAACAAACTTCAACGCCCCCAAATACACTCGCTTATCCTGTCTGAATTTCCTACTCGACATGTCCCCATGATCCCTCACAATCTTCCGCACATGCTCAGGAGGCATCTCCTCCTTTTGTGTCTGTTTATATCCGAATTTTCTCTTACTCGCATACCGCTTTGTGTTCAACTGATGCCATTTCCGTGCCTTCTCATCCAACCCAGTCCCTGAAGGACCTTGCTGCGGCGCACCCATGATTGACGATGTTGATATCGATATCAGTTGATATACTCAATACTCGTATTGGCAGTATCCCTGGTAATCAAAGGAAGAACTGGTTCATGGCTGACGAGTCCCTGTTCTCAATCGTCCTGTTCTGTGGACTAGAGCACCGTATATACTAGAACAATACTCTTCTGATATTACTATCTATCACTCTATGCATTTAAAATTTGGCACGGAGGGAGCGTCCGTGTTGGCTTTGCTCCAAGGCGTCTTGCATGGCACGTCGAATTGCACGGCTTTGTCCGTAATATGAAACATTGAGATATCCTCCGTACTTTGTAGTTTTAAAAAAAAGGCAAGAGGACGCGCGTCGTTGAATTTGATTGTAGAAGGACCCATTCTCTATCTATTCATCCGAGGCTCTGCGACAGCGTATAATAAATTATAAAGACTATAAAAATCTGTACAGATAGCAGATACCAACAATGGTGTGATATACGTGTGTCAAGAGGAGAATGACTGGCTTGGGATATGAGCATGCGAATTTCCTATCAAAACTTACATTCTGGTTTGTAAATCCATTGATTCGCTTGGGGAGTCGCCGTGAGATTGATGAAGATACAGCATCGGCATTTCTGCCTCGCTCAGAGAATGCCGAGGTGCTCTACAATGGGTTCGCTGCTGGGATGGGAACCAAGGACAAGGTGGATACAGAGAAGAAGGTGTGGTGGAGTTTTTACAGGCTGTATCGGTGGATGTTCTTGAAGCATTTTGTGTTGGCGAGTTTGGAGAGTGGGTCGAGGATAGCGCAGCCACTGTTTCTGAGGATGTTGCTGGACTGGTTTGTGGCTGAGTCTGAAGGACGGGATGATTCGTCAATGGGATGGTTATGGGCATCGATGATGGCGTGTGTGTCGTATTTATATGTGTTGATACATCATCAGACATTTTGGTGTGGGATGCGAATGGGAATGCGGATGAGATGCCAGGTCATTGCAGCAATTCATCACAAAGTGTTGAGGCTGAATGGGAGGGCTCTGGCGGATGTGACGTCTGGGAAGATTATCAATCTGGCATCGAATGATGTGCGACGGTTCGATGAGGCTGGAACGTTTGCTGTATTTTTGTTTGTGGGGCCATTGGAGTTGATTGCAGTGCTAGTCTTGGTAGGTATTAGGCTTGGGTTTTTGGCTGCAGTGGCTGGAGTGGCGTCTCAGCTGATGCTGATTCCGCTTCAATCAGTTTTAGCAAGATATATTGGAAAGCTTCGAGCGAGTACGGCAAAAGAAACTGATGAGAGGGTGAGGTTGACTGGCGAAGCCATTTCTGGCATCACATCATTCAAAATGTTGACGTGGGAAAAGCCTCTTTTTGATGAAATTCTCAAGGTTCGGCAGCGGGAGCAGAGTTTCATTCGGAAAATGAATATGATTAGGGCTATGAATATGGCGCTGACGTTTGCAATAACGCCATTAGTGTCGTTTACCACCTTTGTTGTTGCTCGGTATACAATGGATATTGAGGATTTTACTGTTGGGAATATTTTCTACGCGGTGTCGTTGTTGGCTCTTCCTAAATTGACAATGTGTGAGTTTTTTGTACATGCTGTGGAAGCAGTATCAGAAGTGAGGGTGAGTGTGAGACGTATAGCAGAGTTTTTGAGTGTAGAGGAACCAGGTTCTTGGAGAAAGCAAGTGACCGCATCCCGTTACGGAGAGAATGATGGGGATGCAGCGAAGGACAATAAGGATACTGTCTGTGACATGAGCCATGCAGATTTTCAGTGGTCAAGCGGTCCTATATCTGGATTTTCGCTCAAGGATATATCATTGTCAGTGAAGAGGCAGGAATTGATTGGTGTGTGCGGAGAGATTGCATCTGGGAAATCCTCCTTGCTTTCATCTTTGATTGGCGAGATGGAGTGGAGTTCTGAAAAAGATGGAAGAATTCATTTGAATGCAAAGAATATATCATATTGTTCTCAAAAGCCGTGGATTATTTCTGGGACTATCCAGGAGAATGTGTTGTTTGGAAGTGAATATGAAGAAGGGTGGTATGAGCAGGTTCTTGAAGCGTGTTGTCTCAATGAAGATATTGCGAATTTTCCAGATGGTGATGATACTGTGATTGGTGAGCGAGGTGTGAATTTGTCAGGGGGGCAGAAAGCAAGGCTTGCGTTGGCAAGGGCTGCATATAAAAAGGCTGAATTGAATCTGCTTGATGATCCACTGTCTGCATTGGATTCAAAGGTTGGGGCGTCTGTGTTTTCGAACTGTTTCGGTGAGAACGGTGTTATATCGGCATGTGGTGGGGCAACAATTTTAGTGACGCATCAGAAGCAGTATTTGCCAGAATGTGATCACATTATTGTGCTTCGAAATGGCATGATTGCAGCCGAAGGATCATACCAGACTCTAGCGCAACAGAGTGTTCCTGAAGTATTGATGACGTCTGAAGATAGATTGAAGGTCTCGAGGAGTGTAGTGCGCGATAAGAAAGCATACTCCAAGCAGACTTCAACATTTTGGAGGAATTTCGTGTCAAAGAAACATGTCACATCACTTGATACATCCACAAGCATGAAGAGAGGGGGTGTTGAAGCAAGTTTCAAGTTCAGCAAATCTGGCAAGTTGGGCCCTAAGGAGGACCAAGAGACAGGCTCTGTATCATGGGGCGTGTACAAGGACTTGGTCCTTGAATTTGGTTTGATGAGGGCAATCATAGTCGTTGGGTGCTTGTTTGCAGGCCAGGCCATCTACATCTTTGGTGACTACTGGCTGGCAAGTTGGGCAGCTGCAGATGATGATTCCAAAGTAAAGTCATACTGGGTGTGGGTGTATTCCATATTCGTCAGTACCATCATCATCATTAGCATTTTTAGATCGCAGCTCTTCTTCGCAAGTTGTCTGAAAGCTACAAATTCAATCCACCGATCGGCTTTAAAACGCGTTCTTCAGGCTCCACTGTCGTTTTTCCATACCAATGCATCTGGTGTAGTCTTGAATAGATTCTCAAAGGACCTGGGAACTGTGGATGAGCAGCTTCCAAAAGTGAGCTTTGATGCAGCACAGGCCTTCATGATGGTCTTTGGGGCACTCATTCTTCTATGCGTGGTTATTCCAGTGATACTTCCGATTTTTGTTCCTTTGATTCTTATTTTTATGTATGTTCAGCGGCGATATCTATTGACAAGCCGAGAAGTGAAGAGGTTTGAGGCAGTGTCAAGAAGTCCCTTGTATCAGCAGCTGTCAAATGTGCTCAGAGGCCTGGTTGTGATACGAGTGTATGATGCTGAGGAAACGTTCAAGACAAACTTTTTATCCCTGCTGACAGAAAACATTGGCTGGTGGTATTCATGGCTTTGCTCTGCTCGATGGATCGGCTTTCGACTGGACATCATGGTATCCATCATCATCACAGCAGCACCGTTGCTCATGGTTGGTCTCAGGAGTAAATTCGGGGATGATAACGCAAAGCTTGTTGGGCTTGCACTATCCCAATGCTTGTACTTGGCAGGATTACTTCAATGGATGGTGAGACAGACTGCTGAAGTTGAAAACAACATGACAAGTACAGAAAGGCTGTTTGCATACACTGGACTGGAACAAGAGCCAGCGACCTTGGATAACGGAGGAACGCCTCCTCCTCCAAACTGGCCATCTGCTGGAACCATAGAGTATTCACATGTATACACAGCCTATAGAAAAGGGTTGCCTCCAGTTCTCAAGGATCTCTCATTCGTAGTGCAGTCTGGAACTACCTGTGGAATTGTGGGCCGAACAGGAAGTGGAAAATCGTCACTCATGCTCTCTCTGTTCAGATTGATTCCCAATATTGATGGAACAGTCTATATTGATGGGATTGATACATCAAAAATTGCGCTAGACGCGCTCAGGAAGGAAATTGCAATCATCCCTCAAGACCCAGTTCTCTTCTCTGGGACATTGAGAGCAAATCTGGACCCCTGGTCTCAATACAGCGATGCAGCATTATGGGAAGCCTTGGATAAAGCAAAGTTGAAAGACCAGATCTCATCAATGAGTGACAAAGGTCTTCACGTCAATCTGCAAGAATGTGGTGAAAACTTCAGTGCAGGACAAAGACAGTTGTTATGCCTTGCACGAGTTTTGCTCACAAACAGTCGAATTTTGGCTCTAGACGAAGCAACTGCGAATGTCGATTCCCAAACTGATCTAGAAATCCAAAACGCTGTCCATAAAGCTTGTGCAGAAGGAGCCATCAAGCGAACACTGCTGGTCATCGCCCACAGACTGGATACCATAATGAACTGTGACAAGGTCCTTGTCCTCTCCCAAGGTGAGCTCGTTGAGGAAGGAAGCCCTGTGGAGCTGGTCTCAAAGCAGGATGGGCACTTTCATGCCATGGCCAAGAGCTCAAAATTACTATAACTTTACATTTCATTCATTTGATTCTTTAGACTATTACCTGTTCCACTGTAATGTGTATTGATGTACTTGAGATAAACCCAATTTTCTGCAACCACTCAATATATATGGACAATGTAGTATTGGCCATGCATGGGCTCCTTGTTGATGACGGTGCCATTAATTATCCATGATCCCTTCGCGAGCTGCATACAATACATACATATTTTTTGTTGAGAAATGACTGCGCAACAAGAAGGAGATCCAAAGCCAAAAGCACTCGTGCTTGTTGGTGGCTACGGAACTCGTCTTCGTCCTCTGACGTTGACGGTGCCCAAGCCGATTGTCGATTTCGGTACGTCAAAATTTTACATTCTGTATATAGAGTCAATTTAATGGCCTGATGGTTGATTATTGTCTTGGCGATGGGTATGCGCTTGGTCAAACTGCCTTTGCCAGTGCACGATCAACTGGCGTTGACGACAGCAGATCCCTTATTTTCCTGGATGCATGTGAATATTGATACAAGAAAATAATTTGATGTGTCCCATTCGTGCCTTTGCAGCGAACAAGCCAATGATCTGCCATCAGATTGAAGCGTTGAAAGAGGCAGGTTGCGACGAAGTCGTTCTTGCGATCAACTACCGCCCACACGTGATGATGGAGTTTTTGAAAGAGTGGGAAGAGAAGTTAGATATCAAGATCACATGCTCCCAGGAAGAAGAGCCCATGGGTACTGCTGGACCTTTGGCTTTGGCCAGGAAAATATTGGACAACGGGTCTGGGGCACCATTTTTTGTGTTGAATTCCGATGTCACCTGCGATTACCCCCTCAAAGAGATGATGGAATTCCACAAAAAGTCCAAAGCTGAGGCGACCATCTTGGTGACCAAGGTGGAAGATCCAAGCAAGTATGGAGTTGTTGTGTATGACAAAGAGAGTGGATTGATTGACAGGTTTGTCGAAAAGCCAAAGGAATTTGTCGGAGATAGAATCAATGCTGGAATTTACTGCTGCTCTCCTGAAATTCTCCAGCGAATCGAGCCACGCCCTACCTCGATCGAGAAGGAAATTTTCCCAGCGGTTGCTGCCGACAAGAAACTCTATGCCACAGAGCTTGACGGGTATTGGATGGATGTTGGGCAACCACAAGATTATCTGACAGGACTTGCTTTGCACTTGGCTTCCAAGAAGAGAAAGAGATCAGAAGAGCTTGCACAAGGCGACAATATTGAAGGCAACGTGATTATTGACACGTCCTGCAAGATTGGCAAGGGCTGCAAGATTGGTCCAAACGTCTCTATTGGTCAGGGATGCGAGATTGGAGATGGTGTTCGTTTATCAAACTGTGTCCTGCTGCATCGTGTCAAGGTGAAGAACTATTCTCATGTGGCAGACTCTATTCTTGGGTGGGGCACCCAGGTTGGACGTTGGGCACGCATAGAGAACAAGGCTGTGATTGGGGAGGATGTTTTCATCAAAGATGAGGTTGCGCTGAATGGTGCCATTGTGCTTCCACACAAGGACATCAAGGAATCAGTCACGGAGCCTGGAAAGATCATCATGTAAGATGGATGAGTATTTATCAACTGCTGCTGCTGCAGATTGTTTTTGTATGTGTATGATTTTGAGGCACTATATACATGGTAATAATGTTCATAATAATATATCTATATGTGAAGTGCTTTACCATGACACATGTGCGCCTTGCTCTCGGACACGAGATGCAAGCACTTCCTTATTCTCCCGCAAGAGTGAATTCAAAAAGCATGTCTCAAATGTCTTTACTGCCCCTCCCATACCCGTATTCATATACGATCGATTTGTATCTCCTGCTTCAGATGAATTAAGTTCATTCAGCAGTTGACCGACAGTACACACTGTGTCTGGATTGAAACTCCATGCCTCCTTTGGATCAATAGGAACACACACTTTCCCTGTCTTTGGATGCACACAGAATGGAGCTTTTAGCAAATGGTTCATCTTCTTCGACACTTCTATATCTAATCTAGGGTATGTGTATGCGAATACAACATCTCGCACCGACTTCTCCATCAATTTGACCGTTCGAACATCCCTTGGATTTGCCTTTGCATATCTTGCACACTCTTTCTTCAAACACTCTTGTATCACCTTCCAGCGTGCTACTGATACATCACCTTGATCCTCATTATTTAATTTTTTCCACTCAGAGACAGCCACATCTCTGACCGACTCTGGAATCATCTGTAAAATACTACGTGTTTGCTCTTCATCTTCCAACAACTTTTGACCAGGCAACACCTTACTTTCAAACACCTTGGCAAGCACATCATATGTCCTGCTGATGAAAGGATGGCTTTCAACACCCGTGGTTAGCTTGGGTAACCCCTTCTCTAATCCTTTATACACGGATAGATACTGAGCAATTGCTGCACGAGCTTCATCTGGAAGTTTTCGTGCCTTTTCATCACACACCCAGGCATGCACACCACGCCTTCCAGAGAAGACGAAAAATACATGTTGAAACCCAAAATCATTCCTCAACGCATCATCCAACACATCAATAGCTGTTGCCATCAATGGCCAGCATGTTGTACAAATATGTGCATCCTTCCCACATGTCCTCACATCATCATAGTCCGTGATATCGATATCAAACACTAATTCACGCTCCACAGGTGCAAATGTATTCCCAGCTGCATACGCCGCTCTCTTCTGTGGATCCACATTATACACAGGGCCAATATCAATCTTTGCAGGACACCTCGTTTTGATGGCACTCTTCAAATCCTCTCCATTCGCAAATGACTGATATCGAACAAAAATATCCCCATCCAGTGTAAAACAAAACTCTCTTCTATTGAAATACGACCCGTCGGCATGAGGATGTTTCGAATCTGCACACCACAACAATACTTATAATAACATGTGAACAATTTACACATTTGAATGAATCATCTACAGCAACCACATACCATTCCCGTAGACAAGCCACTTGTACATGACATCATGCGGGTACAACCACCCATAATACAGCTTCATCGTGTCCACCACAGACATTTTGGTAAAATCCTGTCCCTCTCCTCCCCCACCTGCTGCAACTGCTGTTGGGGCTTCATTCACATCCATGGCAGCCACACCACCGCCTTCTGCATTATAAATAACAAAGAGATCTACTCAGTATACGCGTATATGGAACAACGTGTGTTGCGTTGCTGAACAGCAAGTGCGATGACGATTGCCTCTCGAACGCACCTTGGTGTTCCTTTTCTGGGACAGTCATTGTAATATTCAACTATACTCTTCCATAAAAATCCATTGATTATTTCATTGTACCAATCCCTGCGTCTCTGGTGGTGGTTAGAAATTCAAATTAATATTCTAAAACAATCAAAGTAAGGAACTATTCGCAGAATTCTACAGATCGCCTCTGCATTCTTCTCCTCACCATGCATGCAGATAATTCAAAATTATCCATGAAGCAGAAGAAGAAGAAGCAGAAGAAGGAACAGGCGGTTAGCAATAGCACCGCCACCCATGACACAACGACCACGAGACTATTGTCTCTGAGCAAGAAACTTGCACGCAAACTTCCCAATTTGATGCAATCCATCGAACGGATCCGAAAGACGGACATCTACCTGGTACACGGCTGTCTGTCCCCAGAGGAATCACGACAATGTATTCGAGCCGCAGAATCGTGTGGATTTTCGCCTCAGTCCAGCAGGGGAGCAGCATATGGGGAAGCCTTTCGAAACCACTATAGGCTCACACAACACAATCCAGAGGTGTGCACGCAGGTCTGGGAGCGCACCGGTCTTCGGGAGGTATTTGAGCAGCATATCCATCAGGATGAGATGGGGACATTGGTGGGACTGAATCCAAATTTGAGAATGTACAGGTATGATGCAGGGCATCGGTTTGGCAAGCATATTGATGAGGCCTGTGAGGTGCCTGGCATGGGTCGCACCGAGTACACCCTCTTGATATATTTATCTGATCCGGTAGGAGGAGAGACTGTGTTCTACGATGATCGAGGGAGAGTGATTGCGAGCGTTCAGCCAAAAGCTGGCATGGCCTTGATGCATCGGCATGGGGATGATTTTTGCCTCGAGCATGAGGCAAAGCCGGTTGGCCTCGGAAGAGAACCTAAATACGTATTACGGAGTGATGTGGTCTACAGAAAATAACCCATGCTCCATGGAATTCATTAGAATAATTTCTAGTATAATATTTGAATGAATACGAGCATCGTGGTCCAAGTCATACGCGTATGGCTGCGTCAGGAGAGTTGAAAGCGTTTCTTTTGCGAGTCGAGGTGGTTCGCTTGTACAGGTCATGTTTGAGAGCCAGTCGTTTGGTCCCACCTGGGAGCAGTCGGGATGGGTTGGTGGAGGAGATTCAGAGAGAGTTTGGACAGCATAAAGACGTGACTGATGTGTATACGATCAAGTATTTGCTATCTGATGGGAGGACACGGCTGAAACAGCTGGAGGAAATGCTTGGGATGCAGCGTTGATGACTTGTTCGGACATGTATTTATTTTTTTAAATTCAGTTGTTGTACTGATAGACATGGTATTACAATGGTAGTAGTAGCGTCGCACAAGGTGAACTGAATGTACATGTATTTTTTATCCAATGTAACACCATACTGCCAAGAAGAGGGTGCTCATGGCAAGCACATAGTCTACAAATGCCCTCTCTGGGGTTTTGGAGGAAGTCTGTCCTTCGCTAATTTGAAGTCTCAAGCAAACTGCATGGATTATCATGGTATCATGGTGTGAGGAGCATCAAAACGGCGTCGACCATGCATATAGAATATATATGACAGACAAGAGAGAGATCAACGTACTGGTCAACACAGCAGTCCCGGCGCAGCAAAAGATGCCCGAGAGAAAGGCATTAAATGGAAAGCTACCGACTATAAGAGAGTATATAAACTGCAATATTGCTGTTGCGAGGGCACAGCAAGCAAATATATCGAGCACCTGTGTAGACATTTTTTCACATGGGTTAGTATGGCTCTTCTCTTCATGATTCAAACGATATTACTTTGATACGTGTGACTGATACACATACCCTGAGTCGAGGAGGAACGGCTTTGTACTTTGTTGCAAAGGTTGAGATGATCTCTTGGAGCGGAAAGCCCAGAGGCCTGGATGTCTGACCCATCTGCCCGATGGATACGCGTCTTTGTTATTTTATCGATAATACTATGTATTTTATATGTACTGGAGTCTCCTGGATGAGGACAACGAGCATTCCATTCATGATGGCACTTCATCTTCATGAAGAGCAACGGCTCTTCTTGCAAGCAATAGTCATAGAATAAAGTGCCCCCTACTATACTAATATAGCAGTGGTCCTACGGGTATAGCATATGTGGATGCTCAGAAGTAAAAGCGTCTTCATAAAAGTAACAGATTGGGAAAAAAAATATTATATCATGCTGGGAAAAAACACTGATGTTTCAAATACAATATCACTGCTGCTGTGCAGACACAAGGCACGTATCAATATGTCTCCAATGGCTGTGCCTGTCTGTCTATATAGATATGTATATAAATCAAAGCCTGCGACAGAGCATACCGACCACTTGTCGTGTGCAGGGAATATTCACACCCGTGTGAAGAGCCTGCGTCTCAAGAATGGAAATGCAACATGAAATTCCTCCTGAGAGTCAGAAAATATCGTAATCAAATAAGGAAGGCTCTCAACGTCCAGGTATAATAAAATCAAAAATATAGCTTCTCATGCTTTGTGCTATGGCAGGTTGGCAGATGTTTTGAATGAAATTCGTTGGCACATCATCATCATTTGCACTGTAGCTCTCGTCCTTTTTCAAGCAACGCTTCTTTATTTGGATCAATGATGTATGTGTTGGTGGCGGTGGTGGATCCTTCTCAGGTCACGAAGAAACAAGGCCATCCTTACTCTGTCTTGGGGGACGTGAAAATATCTGGGTATGATCCCTGGAGACTTCCAGATTGAGCTGACGCAAAGGGATGAGACCCACCTGTTTGAGCTGCAATAGCATCTTGCAATGTCTTCACATACTCTGTATGTGGATGAGAATATGACTGCTGCATTGCTTGCACCATACTTGGATTAGACTGCATTGCCATCAACATTTGCATTTGCTGAATCTGCTGTAATTGTTGCATTTGCTGAAGGAATTGAGCCTGCTGTGTTGGGCTTTGCTGTCCAGAAAACATGGACATGATGGCATGCTGGTTTTCTGGGGACTGATGCATCATCATCCGTTGCATCATGGTGAAGTACTCCATCATACTGGACATCATCGCTTCTTGCGCATTTTCCATTAATGGAGGAGCTGTTGGAAGCTGGGTGGATTGGTGCAGAGCTGGTTCCTCTTTCACCGCAGGGACATCTCTTCCACGAGATGACCAGCTCAGTTCACTCACATCATCACGGCCAGGCACAATTCCATCGCTTTGAATCGTCTGCTGTACTCTTCTTGTCTCTTTCAACAAGGGAGTCTCGGATGTATCTGCCAATGCAAGCAGCGCTTCTGCAACAGAATGCTGCTCCTCCTCCAACTCTGCCTTTGTGCGACGAGCATACCTCAAAGGTGGTTTGATTCTGCGCGTTGCTGTGGCTGATGTCGACTTAACTGTTGATGTTGTACGACGACGACGAGGCCCGCCTGCGCTTGCCTTCTTCGTTGCACTCTTTCCCGGGTCCATACCAATGGCCTCGAACAATTTCCTTCTCAACCAATTGTTATTGTTTGAAAACGTCTTTGTCCCATACACAGCTTTGAACTTGGCTTGGAGGTCTCTCTGGCTCATCTTCTTAATCGATTTAGCCGCATCGGAGACAGTCTCCACGCCAAAGTGGGAGAGCACAGATGTTCCTCGCTGCTCAGTAGGCAAAGAATGCCTCAACAAATGATGCTGACGGCCCTCTCCACCATCACCTCCTGCCTTTTCTGTAGCATCAGGTGGAGGCGTACTTCCTGTACGTGCCATCACATTCCCTTCCTGAGTGCTCATCGTGTCGCTTGCATAAAAATTCTGTTGATGCACAGCCTTTACTGCAGCAGACTCCCCCTTGGCAACTTCATTCCCAGCATCATCACTGATATGCCCCCCGGCATCATCACCACCAGTAATTTCTGGTGTCTGGACAGACGATCCCATCTGCCTCTGCGGCTGTGCCGTCTTCAATTGGGATGCATACTGCTCCGCCTTGTCCACAGTATTCTCCACCTGCGTGGGTGGAGCAACGCTGGTTGCAACAGCCTCTGCCATGATATTCTCCAGACTAAAAAATGATTCCGAATGAAAGATTAAACAATGAAAGAATCAAAATTGGAATCAAAGAGGGGTGCTATCGACCAACTCCTGCGGCACCTCTCTCTCACTCTCAAACACTCTTTTGAGGTTTCAACACCTGCACATCCGATGAAGCGAGACGTCAGCCAAACTGTCACGACCAACATGATGCTGGTATCGTAGAAAGAATGCATGGGTTTCAACCATACAGACGCCTGGTCAACCCTTCCGCCTATGAGGGCGCCACCGCCGTCGGGCACCCCTTCCCTCATCAGCCTCCACCCGTGTCGGTGCCACCCCGCCACCCCAGACTTCTCCGCCAACCAACCACATTTCCGCAACAATACCCGCAAATTTTACAATAGAAATATAAAACCCATCCAATTATGCCCAAACCCACGCTTCTATCCCACCCACGCCCCTCTACGGTCCCAAAAATACCCGTCGACCAATCTAGATACAGCACAATCGGTTCGGGCTGCCGCGCAGACTCCCGTTTCCCATGGTCCCCTCACCCAACCCACCCCCATACCGGCATAATTTGATAAGAACATACCTTATTGTAATTTCACCAAAGGGTGGTGGATGCAGACCCTGTGTTTTGAGTCGGCAACCGCTGATGGATGTCCACGAGAGACACGCACACACGTTCAACTTTGGGGCGTATACTCGCTCTGAATACACCCTAAACAATCAAAACCTTTCAAATAATACTAAAGTAGGCGATTCCGGATGGAAAATGGAACCACGTAGAATGTTATTTTACACTGTCGAGCCTACGTGGTCGGGTGGCTGGACATGCCACGGTCGACTGGGAGCTGCTGCAAAAGATATGGTGTGTGCGGCTCAGTCGGAACAACCAGGGTCAAAGGTTTGAACATACGGCTTGTACACAATTCTTTACACGAGTCGCCTATTATTTCCTTGTATGTCGTCGACGAGACTGTTGAGTGGAAGAACGATACTCTAGCATATGGGTAAGCGCCTCTGTGGCTATGGTGGCGTCGATGGGCAAGGGGGTGCTGGGGGAGACGAGCCAGGTGACGAGGGAAGCTGGTGTGAGGGCTACGGTGTCCATGGACTCGGCGATGCTTTCATCAGTCGAAATGATCAGATCACACTCGTTGAGGGATTGGAGGTTTGATTTGGCGCATAGCGTGGCACCACCTGCCTGGAGGATTGCTCTGCATGGGAACATATGAAAACACACACATCATATACAAGATAATACATCCCACAGTATCACCATCCACAAGCGCCATGTATATATGATTTCATAATACTTGTACACGTACCGAATATCTTTTCTGGACGGGGTGCTTGATGGTGGGATGCGATACAGTCCACAGACCAGTCCTTGGAAGGGCCTCTGAGGGGATTGTCGCCAGAATCTACAGATATTGTCCTCAATGCCGTTGGAGGGGTTGCCGTCCAAAATTTCATAGTCTTCTTCATTGATCATGCTGTCAGAGGCTCTGAGGTATTCTGGGCTGAGTATCCATGCACCACTGGCGATGGCACATAGGCACTTTTGATTTCTTCGCATCGATGGTGTGATGACATGCGTGAATGCTGGGTCCCAGTCGTGGGTACCGATAGTGTATCTGAATGATGATGCTCGAAGGATGGCTGCGCATTGTTTCTGTTCATGTGTGTGCATTCCACTGAGGGTGATGTGGGCTGGTGGATGATGATTCTTTTGCTCATTGCTCTTCTTCCCACCTCTCTTCTTCTTTTTCTTCTTTTTCTCCTCCTCCTCCTCATCGTCGTCGTCCTTGATTTTATTATTCTTTGATTTGTTCTCTACCGTTTCACTACTAATCTTGCGTTTCAGCGGGGTCCGCTGCTTAGGAATCTCTTCCATCACATGTGGTGCTGCCTCCATTACTGTGGAGGGTGAAGATGGTTCACTTGTTTCCTTGCCCCTCTCTTCACCAATAGTATCATTATTATTATCATCTTCTTTCTGATCTTCTTCCCTGTTTGCGCCCACATGATGATCCTCTCCTCCTGCTTGGTCTTCTTCTTCTTCATCATCATCCTCTCCTTCTTCATTGTCCTCGACCACTGTTCCCAACTGCTGAAAACCGTCATCTTCTGTAGGTGCATGGGATGGAGTACTACTATATGCTTCATCGATCGAATCCGGTATACAGACGGGATCCTCCACCCCTGGTGCATCTTCTCTCACAATACAATCCACTCCTGCACGTCCTCTATATCCATCGCCATCCAGAGGAAGGTACACCCACTCCTGGAAACTATCACACAACCATTGAAAGTTCACAACTGGAATACCAACACCCATCGCAGCAAGAATCTTGTGCGATTCTTCCTCAGTATCCGATGCAATCAAAACATCTGCCTTTTCAGGCCCACTAATAGATAGTGTCCGAAAGGTCCTCATACCCAAAGACTGCATCATCATCTCCACTAATATTCTCTCTCGACCTACAAATCCAGAAAAAGATCCTATATAGCCTTCTTTCGTCTTCTTCTTCTTTGAAAACCCCCGATTTTCAGGGCGTGTTGATGGCAAAGGTGCATAGCAATGATGGCCCAACACACTGTGATGTTGCAAGCATGCAAACAGATATACTAGATTCACATGCGGCGTATCAGGTTCTATCGCATCCATAGATCCAACTATTTCCGTGACAACATGCGTGTATGAAGGATGCTTGGACCCAGAGATGCCAGGAGTATCAGGCAACAACTCTTGTGAATTATAATACACAACGCGCCCACCGCTCGACTCTACCCACTTCATAATCTTTTTGACACATTCCTCTTCATGTATCGATGTCAGTCCAGGCATATCAACGAGAAAAACGCATTCTTTGAAAAGATTTTCGTCAGTGTCATTCATGGTAGCAACCAAATATCAACTTTGTTTGGCTCAATGCGCCATACACATGACCATGTGTGTTATTTACATACAATTAACAATAGTATGTATGTATCGGCCCTGTCCTTGGAGGATTCAAGGTATTCAGTCAGAAGAAAGACATTTGAAATACGAAAACTTGAGAGAGACACAAATGTCCGGTGAAAGGCAAGGATTAACCGGATACTTTGTTTTTGACGCATGATTCTTTTTTTTAGTCCTAGCCGTAGAGAAAGAGACGACAAGCTTGTCGATCTCCATTCGCCTCAAATGGCATTACATCTGATATTGATCTGAAGTAATCCATGCAAATTGAGGCTCAATTGATGCAAAAGAGACTTGTGGCCGGTACTGCTGCTGTGACGCATGGTCGTTTTTTTGTCGGAACAAAAAGAGGAATACGAGTACGACTAGGATTTCATCTCGGCTTTCAAGCTTCCAATAGTCATTTTATACCGATACAGAAAGGGTGGTGTGCCTTTGGGAAGGTGACGAGATTGCAGAAGGGAAGAAACGTTTCAATGGCTGCATCTGAGAATCCCCAAAAGAAAGCAGTGCGTGTGTGGTTGGGATCAGGATCTGTGTCTCGGCATGCTCTCATGAAGGAAATTATGGAGGAATACGGAGAATTAATGACATTTATGGGCAAGGTGTCCGCGGATATCGATGAAAAGGCGATTCGGTATGATGATCCTAGGCAGCTGGTGCTGGCCTTGGCACATGCCAAGGCTGACGCTATTCTTGAAAAAGAGAATGGGTTTGGAGGCGAGGATGGATATTTGATTACGTGTGATCAAGTTGTGTTGCATAAGGGGTGTATTTTGGAGAAACCAGAGGATGAAGGGGAGGCTCGGAGAATGATTGCAGGGTATGCAGAGGCCCCTGCGTCAACAGTTGGGTCTACTGTTGTGACACATGTGCGGACTGGGAAGCGTGTGGAGCGCGTTGATATTGCAACGGTATGAATCATGATAGTAATGAAATGCGTCTGCGACGTGTATATCATCTGTCGTATATGTCGCGTTGTGTGTGTAGATATTATTCTCAAAGGATGGGTTGCCACAGGATACTGTGGATTATTTGATTGATGAAGGAGAGATATTTTGGTGTGCGGGTGGATTGATGGTGGAGCATGACAAAGTGCAGCCCCATGTTGTGTCGATTGAAGGGGGTATTGATGCAGTGATGGGGTTGAGGAAAGAGACTGTGGTGGATTTACTAAGAGCATGTGCAGCAGAGACATGATCATGATTTTACAGCGGTATACTCCTGTTATAAAACTGTTCGTTCGATATATACTTTTATAAAGTGCCAGGTGATGAAGTAGCAAGTTGAATCAATATCAGAATTAGAGAATTATATATTATCTAGATAAATGTATTCTCTGTATAGACACCAATGAGCCCTTGTTGTTACGTGATCTCGTGTCAAGAACTGGAGACGTGAACAGTGACAATAATATATCATTTACACAGTGAATAATGAAATTATGCCAACCGAATTTCGTTTTCGCCAAGGTCAGACAACTTTACCCATTCAAAACTTTCCTCTTGGGTGCCCTTGTTGTAGACAATCTGATGGTTGGACGTATCCTGGTCAAAGTCAACGATTTCAGCCCTCCACCAGCCTCCTTCGTCCGACCAAAATACACTCACGTGAAGGCCGATAGCTCCAGGCCCTTGCGATGTGATTTGTGGCCCTAGAGGCTCTGTGGGGGCGAACTGTTCTGTCACAGGCAGAACTTTCTTCTGTTCTCCTGGTACTGCTGGTGGCTTGAGTTTGATTAATGTGGATTTTGGAGTCGCAATTTTCAGTGATATTTTTTTCAACGACTGTGTGGTCGTATCTGGCTGCTCGAGTGGCTGCTGATCCACCCCTTTTGATGCAGCACATCCCATTGGCTGTGGAGCTTCCGTTGGCACTGTGGATGCCTCTTCCTTCTCAACATGCTCATACGCGCCTGGAATAATAAATCGAGTTGTTGCAGGGTTCATTGCATGTGTATGAACCGGAGCTTTGTTTTGCGCCAAGTCCAATTCATATTGGCCACATGCAAGGTAATTCTCAAAGTCCAAAAGACAGCGTTCATAATTGAGCCTCATGTTGTAGGATGCTGATGTTTGGCCACTGAGATCTAGGTTCAATGATCTACAGATGTCTTTCCATTGCTTTTCTTGTGTGACTCTCTCGTACCCGCATCGTTCCATGACAGACCACCATACCGTGAACAAGTCTAATTCTCTATGAGCAAAGATAGGAATTTTGTACTTTCCCTTCAGGCCAATGTAAAAATTGGTCACAAGCATCATAAATTGGTCTCTGGACAAGGTTCTCAGTGCTTGTAGAATTTTTGGGTCTACTTGCTGACCAGGAGTTAATGGTCCTGATGGAATCAATCCAGAGCCAGCAGATTTCTGAGCATCTTTGGCTCTGGCATTTGAGGCGAGGGCAGCATATGCCGCATATTTCGCAAATACCTCCGATCCAAGATTTTGAAGATAATCTCGATAATTTTGCTTTGCCTCGTCGCTATGATAGTGTGTATTGAGCTCCTGTCCTGGCTCCACAAAAGTTTTGTTGGCATAGATCTGGAGAAGATGCTCTGATCGCTGAGCCTGGGTGAGGACTTCCTCCAGACGCATGTCTTCGAGTTGCCACTCTGTTTCTTGCCTAGAAGCTTCTTCGGCATCCGCGCTTCGAAGAGATGATCTCGCTCGCTGTGCACGAGCAACTGTCTGCTCAAGCTTGTGGGCCTCTTGCAGCATCCTCCGTTCTTCATCTGGGTCGATCTCCATCTTCCAGGGACTGATGTTGCTTGTTTCACCGATTGCAGTACTGTCAAATTCTACGATGATACTTTCCCAAGGATCGTGTTTGCTTTGAGGGTGTGTGTGGCACAGGTTCTCGACAACAGTTCCCTTTTTCCAATATCCAGTTGATTTTGATCGTCTTTGTGAAGGTCTCGGAGGAACAAACATTTTGAAACGATCATTTGCAGTCCAATCAACTCTACTCTGATTGATATATGTGCTCAGCGGCACTAAATAATCAACGAGTTCGGGATCCAGGACTATTGGGGCGCAAATGCACGAGTTAGGCAGTTGGTCCTTTGGGCCGTACTCTATAGGTTTCAAATACATCCATGCAACGGGGCGTCTGAAGATGGCAATTTCTTCATGGGTGAAACCTTCTGTAGAAACGTGGACCAGATCAGCCAGATGTCTCCGGTATGTTATACCACGGACCACATATCGCTGCACTGGCTTCAACTGCTCTATCCTGTTCTTGAGAGATGCCCATTCATTTTTCACGAGATCAATCGATTCTTCCTTCAAGGGTAGAATTGGCGCTTCAACACCCCCAGAAATTCCTTTGTCACTCTTGGCCTGCATGTCAGACGTCTCTGCCTTTGGCACTTCAATGTTCAAAAGGTGCATTGCCTTCTCCACGTGCTGCAACAGCCCAGTTTTGAGAACCACGATATTATCTGATGGGATGGGAACCGTCAAAATACAATTCAAGTCATCTAAAATTTTGAGGTATGTTCCACGAGGAATAACGTCAGCTTGCATGATGACGTGGGACTGTAAAGATGCTACTTGGAGGGGTACCTCTTTTAGATCAATGGAGGAAGCTACCGCAGTTCTCCATTTCGGTGACCAAACATCAATCCACTCTTGCGTCACTTTTTTCTCCTCAATCAAAATGCGATCCGCTTCAAGGAGTGCCCTGGCAGTGTCACGCAGATTGCATGACATAATTATGTCTGAGATACCATAGACTACCTTTGCAATTTCATCGTCCTGCGGCGCATACCGACACAAACATCAACTATATTGATTTTAAATGACTTATAATAATCTCCCAACGTACCTTGAACCAGAATGAAATAGAGCCAAGCATTGATTCAATTGTCTGACTAACTCGAAGCTCTGTACTGAGAGGTGTTGGCCTGCCTTTGCAGAGATTCCACTCTCCACGCAGAAGAGGTTGATTGATGCCTTTATATCCATCTAATCTCCAATTAGATAATTCTATCGTGGAAAGTTTCTTGGCTGGGCCATCTGGGGAAGATGTTGGGCTGGGAGCTGAGGTTAATGCTGCAATCAAGTGACGTTCCAGATGAATATCGGCTTTTTTAAGCCAAAGGATCAATTCATCTAATCGTAAACCTTCATACCAGCCCCATGTATCTCGTTTGGGCTCAAAAGCTGCATCTGAGTCATGGTCAACTTCCTGGCAGTATACCCTGAAGGCCCCAGCACCATCTCCTAGTGCCCAGTACCTCCTCCCACCAAAATCTTCACCTATAAAAGCCTTCGTTCCAACACCGAGAATATCTTTCCAAACCTTCCATTCTGTCAGAGCCCTGTCCCCCGGAGACAAAGAGTCTTCGATGGGTGCCATAATGCTATCAATCTCTGAACGATAGTGCAGGAATAGGTCGTTGCCATGTGGCTGTTCACAGGGAAGAGCCAGTCGCGCCGCTTGCTGTTGGAGAAAGTTGTCTGATCTTTTTGAAATCTCGTTGCTCAAAAAGTTTGATTCGATGGCTTCATAGAGCAATCCTGAGACCACATCTATTCGTTCCTCTACAGACAAGTCAATGAAATCACCATAGGCAAGATGCAAAGCAGCTGCCTTTGCTTCTTTCCAAACCCCATCCCAACTCCATACATTATTTGCGACTTCTTCAGGCCAAGGATTTTTTTGCTCAGTCGTTAAAGTAGCGGTTGCCATTGATGGTCTCTTTCTGTCAGCATTGGTCTTTGGCAGCGTCTCATCAATGACGCCAAGAAGAGCTAGTACAATATCCCTCAATAATACACCTGAAGGAGCATATGACTTGTCCAGTGCAGATCCCTTCTTAATAATGTCGCTAGATACACCATACTTCTCTTTAATGCTCGCCTCATATTCTTCCTGCATCTTTTGGGTTTGTTTCAAAGCCTCTGCAATTGCATTCAGCCCTGCATCGTCGGAAACAACTGGCTGAACAGTATGAGGCTTTAGTTTCTGAGATTTTCGTCGCTTTAAGACCACTTTGTAGTCGTCATCATCATCAACTTCGTCATCAAGCTCCATCATTGATGCGTACTCAGCCATGTGCTTTGACGGGACAGAAATACCTCGTTGCCGGCGAGTTTTAATCGTTGGTTCATATATGATATTTTGAGGGGCTTTATTCACACCTGGTGCTCGAGGTCTTGGAGCTGAACCATCTTTCCTTGGTCTGCCTCTGCCACGCTTCTCTGGGACTGCCTGCACAGCAGCACTCTTCTCTTCTTCAACAGGTATCTCTTCGAGGTGGCCGTCATTGCTGTCGTGTGACGCCCCCTCAATCTTTTCATCTTCTCCTTTAGGCTCCTGCGGAGCAAACTCTGTGCCATTCGGAATATCATCCTTGCTTGGATCCTCTTCTTCCTCAGCAGGCTGAGCATCTGCTGCACTACCTGGACATAGCACATCATTCCCCACAAACGGTTCCTTTCTGTTTTCAGAAGGTTCTGGATTCTCAACGTCTGTAGTAATCTCTTCTGATTTCACATCAAGCTCCGTCTTCATATGACTTGTTTCCTTGATCTCATCACCAGGCTCTTCTTCCCTTGTCTCCTTCATGTCCTCACTACATTCATCAATGGTAATTGATACGCTTGGGCCCGGACAAAACGCTGCTTCTAGAGCATGAAATGAAAACGGAGGCACCTGGAGCAGATCACCAAACTCCTGAAAAAAACTCCATAAGAATAGCACTTCATGCACCTTTTCTTTTGGCACTCTAAAGCTTTTACGCATTGCAGGCGGCTCTCCTCTTTCTCTATGTGCATTACTCTCCTCTTCAAATCGCTTTCTGTCCTTTTCCATTTGTATTTTATCATTCAATGCCTTTTTCCGTTTGTACTTGACAGTTCTCCACGCCTTCTTTCGAACCCTATCAAAATCCTCATCCTCCTCATCAAGAATTTCATCCTCGGGGTCAAAGTCATCTGGCATATCCTCATCACTGATTGCATCAATTTCCATATCAGTATCCCAAACACCTGCCTTTCTCAAACTTAGCTCATACGTATCTTTCCTCCTTCCACAAAATGCCTCCAAGTACGACGTCACAAACTTTTTAATTGAAACAGGGACAGATGATTTTCGACGTGAGTCGCTCAGCCCTTCATTCTTCAAATCTTCCGAGATACTCTCAACAATATCCTTAATGTCTGGGTTGCCATCCACATACAGCACAGCGACAGCTCTCTGCAACACATCAATAGCCAGGGCCACATTCTGATACATGCTGTCATACCGATGTGAGGGAGATAAAAGCTTGTACCAAGCCGTTTTTGTAATAACCCATACAAACCAGACATCTTCACACATGTCAATCGCCCAATCAACGACAGGCTCACCCGACAATTTCCCCAATTTCTTATTCTTCTTTGTATTCTTTCCAGAAGTCCCTGCAGCACACATCTCCCCTGACAGTACAGCGTCTTCATCTAGACACCGCATCTGTCCTAGAGATAGGAGATCAATTGGTTCCCCAGCATCTGATGTGATCTCAAACGCATCAATGGCTTTCATCGGAAGAATCTCTGCACACAACAGATCTGGTTAGACAGCAGGACAACAGAGCAACCTCGAACCACAACATTGACCCACCTGGCTCGTCAGCCACATTTTGAGACAACCGAACATCCTGACCGACGCCCTTCCAGACATTCAAATACCCCGAACGCAACTTGTTCGCCTTGAGACAACTCAGCAGACTCTTCTGAAACAACAATTTGCTCCTCTTGCAGATATCGATGATACTAGCATCTTCTGGGCGATTATTATATAGAAAGCAGTTATCCCAAACCAGTTGAACGTCCTGCAATGCCTCATTCGCGCTTGAATAAGGCCCTTTCTTGCCAATAGACGACTGAATGTCATTTGCAATACTCTTCAAATCCCGAGGATTCTGAACGATTTTAGTATAATCAGGAAGCAATGTAGTATCCACTGGAGCACCAAAGAGCGCATTTGTATCCGCATCTGAAAGAGCTTTTGTAATTGCTTGTTTTAGAGTTTTCAAAGCAAGAATGTCATCGTCGGTGAGGGCATTTGGACCCTCACCTTCTCTCCTCACCATGTTGATGACTAATCTGAGCTAGTTTATTAAATATTTGCTCCGAGAGGGATCCAAGAATGGCCATGTGTACAGTAATTCAATTTCCCATCGCTGGAAAAGTTTCCTAAATAAAACAATACAGTATCATGGTCAAAGCACCCCATGGGAAGGACGAGGCATCCTGGTATCTTGTAAAAAAACCTCAGAATCGTATGTCACGTCACAGAATTCCATTGTGACAGGACTGAGAGGGTGATTGCGTTCAATGTCGTTCGTGGGAAATCAGTTTCAGAACGGATTTGATGCCGCACAGCGTCAAGGGGGCGTTGCCAAGGGGTTTTCTGGATCCCATGACGTGTTAACGTACGAAGATATTCGTTTCAAGGGTGCTCTTGGTCGAAAGGAAGCGGAACTTTTTTCTCAAATTTCTCCCCAAGAGACTTCGTACGAGAATCATGCTCTTGTGTACGTGGAGGAGTCTCCATTGTGCTATGATACACGAGTGTTTGAAGAAAAAGAGGAGGAAGAGGAATATGAGCGGCAGCAACGGCAGCAACAGAGTGGAGGAGCAAAGGAAGAGGAGGAGGTGAAGGAAGCAGCAACACAACAGGTAACTGTCGCGCAAGAAAAGAATACGATGGAAATGGAGCACGGTGATCCTCCTGGCAATGGTACTCATAGTGTTGATGTAGAAAAGGTTCAGAAGCCTGCGGTCAAGGAGATGAGAGAGACGGCAGAGGTTCAGGCTACAGATGCTCCTCCAGGGAAATCTGAGGAGGTGGAGGAGGAGCAGGGTCGATTGGTTATTGGTGAGGAAGATATCTCAGGGAAAGATCGTGATGAAGAGGAGGTTGGGGTTGTACCCGAGCCGACAATAGAGGAGGCAAAGGGAGATGTGTCAGATGGCCGAAAAAGAAAATTGGCACCATTGTCTGCTTCTGTGAAGGAGCAAGTCCCAGAAAAGAAGCGAACGAAATCACGGAAAACATCTTCCGAGGAGAAGGAAAAACAGAAGACTGCTGGTCCACGGGTTACCAGAACGAGTCCGCGAACAGCAGCGGTGAAGTTGCCAAACAAAAAGAAGTTTACTCATGACGAACTCCAATTGCCATCCCCTGAATGGAAAGCATATATTGTATCGATGGGCAAGAAGGAAAAGAATATGGTCTATCACAGTCCAGAAGGTATTATTTGCCACTCCCTAGAGATGGTCAAGGGTGTTGAGAGTAAACGCCTGGAGAGTCTCAAACTTAAAGGAGCACTACATGGATTGATGCGGAGTGTAGGCAAGTTGAAAAGAGATCCAAGCGCGATGGATAGTTTGGATGCAAAGCATTTGTCCAGGGATGCTGTTTTATTATATAGAATATGGCGTGCACGATGCCATGCAGAGGAAAATGAATGACATGTAAGCATTTGTTTTTTTACACAATAAAACTACTCTATTATAGCGACATCTCGTAATACACGTGCAGGACGTGTGTATGTGCGCAGCAATAAACTGCTAGCAACAACACTCACCGAACTAAGGGCCATACAACCTCCAGCAATCCAGGGAGGCAGCTGGAATTGGAACATTGGGTACAGGCATCCAGCAGCAATTGGCACCATGACAAGGTTATATCCTAGAGCCCACACGTAATTCCATTTGATTCTTCTAAACGTTGCACGACAGATGTCAAGAGCCATGATGACATCCTCAATGTCATTTTTCACGAGAATGATATCTGCTGCCTCAACTGCAACATCTGCACCAGACCCAATTGCCATACCAATATCTGCCTTTGCTAGAGCTGGGGAATCATTGACTCCGTCTCCCACCATTGCTACTGTGCACTTTTTTGAGGACTGTAACTCTGACACAACCGCTGCTTTGTCACCAGGCATTACCTCGGCATGGATATTTGTCACACCAAGTTGATGACCAACTGCTCGTGCAGTTCTCCAATTGTCCCCAGTGAGAAGAACACACATAATACCCATTTGATGCAGTGCTGAGACCACACCTCGAGACTCTGGTTTGATAGGATCCATGACACAGAAGATTGTAGCGAGGGCTCCATCAACAGCCATATATATACAAGAGCATCCTCTGGACTCCATCTCTCGAGCATACTCGGCTGCCGCACTGCCAGAATCCAGCCCAGCAATTCCCTTGGATTTTAATAAATTTGCATTTCCCAGAAGTATAGAAATGTTTGATCCAAACCGGGTGTTTCGACGTAGATCTTCTGGCGTTTTGATTGATGCAGCAAGCCCTTGCCCTACGAGAATTTCAACATCATGAGCAATCGTCGTTGAGCTTTTCACTTTCGACGGCTTCTCGGATACTACAAGCCCTGCGGAAGATGAGACGTCATTTGACTTTTGCTGAAACATGGAAGGTCGAGATTGAGAGACCCATTTTCCGCTCCTGTACAAATTCTCAAATGTAATGATAGCAGAGGCAATTGGATGCTCACTGCTCTTTTCTAATGCTGCCGCAACATCTGCTGCTACATGCGCTGGAATGGCCTTGTCCAGCATTAAAAAGTCCACGACAACAGGTTTTCCAAAGGTTAACGTGCCTGTCTTGTCAAACACAACTACGTTCACATCTACAGCTCGCTCCAGTATATCCCCACCTTTGATCAACACTCCATTAGAAGCAGCAACTCCCGTCCCAACCATCACAGCTGTAGGAGTTGCCAACCCCAAGGCACACGGACATGCAATCACCATGACAGCAATGCCAAACAAGAGAGAAAATAGAAATAAGGAGTGACCAGGTGGGATCCACGAATCTGGAACAATACCAGACACACCTGCAAGATACCATATTGCTGTCGTACACAGCGACAAGCTCACAATCACAGGAACAAATACTGCAGATATACGGTCAGCAACTGCTTGTACAGGTGCTTTACTAAGCTGTGCACCTTCAACCAAACGCACAATCTGACTCAATGTCGTATCAGCCCCCACTCTCTCAGCCTGAATATGAATCATACCCCCATTATTCAAAGTTCCTCCGACAACAGGATCACCTACACTCTTTCCGACTGGTATTGATTCCCCAGTGAGCATGGACTCATCGATGAATGTAGACCCATACACAATTTTTCCATCAGCAGGAATCCTCGATCCGGGAAGAACTTTCAAGACATCCTTTGTTTGAATTAAAGACGATGGAATCTCACGCTCAACCACATCACCTCCATTTGAATTTTCCTCGAGCAGAATCGCAGAAGCTGGGGCCATGGAACACAACTTTACAATGGCCTCTGAGGTCTTGCCTTTTGCCTGCATACACGCAATGTATAGAGTTCATTGAAACACAACATACATATCCTCCAGCATGTGCCGATCGACATACCGATGACTCCATATATTTCCCAAGCAGAACAAACGTAATTAGCATCGCTGATGTCTCAAAAAAATCAGTTGGGCTATACTTTCCAGTCATATGATGCTCCATGACATGGTGATGAATGATTGATATCATCGAATACAAATACGATGCATTCGTACCAAACGATACCAGGCAATCCATATTTGCTCTCTTCCCTTTCAATGCTCGATACGCACCAATATGGAAGGGCCATCCAATCACAAATTGCACAGGGGTTGCCAGGGCCCATTTTAATACTTCATCCAAGGGGAAGCCAAACACCATGGTGCTATACACAAAGTCCAAAGCCCCGACATAGGGAAAAACCATCGCTACTAGAAACACAGGTATCGTCAAAACAGTTGACACTGTAGCCAACCGCCGATATCGTGCAGTCTCCTCTTCATTATGGCCTGCACCATGTGATTTTCCACTCTCCAACATAGATGCAATAAATCCTACCTGATCAATCTTTTCTATTATATCTCGAGGTCCGATGAGAGAAGGATCAAACGAAACCTCTGCAGTATTTGCCATGAGACTCACATCAACAGATAAAACACCGTCTTCCCGACGAAGCGCCTCCTCCACAGCAGAAGAGCATGATGCACACGTCATCCCCTGAATACCCAGCAGGATCTTTGAACTACTCGTTTCTTGCACTATAGATGCTTTAAATCCACATGCTTCAATAGACGCGATGATATCGCGGGTCAACAGCGACCCAGGAGCATACTCTACTTCTGCCTGATTCGTAGACAAGGACACAGCTGCCTTCCCCACCCCAGGCAATTTCTTCAACGCCTTCTCCACAGCAGTTGAACACGACGAGCAATGCATTCCTTGAATATCCAACTGTATCTTTGACATCAACCCTGCGTCGTCGCCCTTGACACATGCTTCAAACCCAGCATCTTGCACCGCCTGTATAAGAGCATCCACATCAACCAGACTAGGATCATATCGCACGTCTGCGCTCTCATTCAACAAAGCAACGGAAGCACTCTCAACACCATACGTAGACTGTAGAGCAGATTCAACTGCACTTGAACAGGATGAGCAGTGCATTCCGCTGACAGACAGAACAGTCCGCTCTGTGTGGCCTCGCGTCCCATCCACAAGGGCCACCAACTCTTCCTCTTTCAACCCATCTTTTTTACCATCCCAATAATAATTTGATACGTCGGCCCCTCGCCTCCACAAAGACTCTAAGAATGACGCCATAAAGAGACTTCCGTTTGAACTCTTCTAGCCTGACTACAAAAGATAGCAAGGAATCCTCATTCCTGTGGATTAAAGTTTCCTTAAGGGATCCATAAACTGTGTTATTATTTAAATAATTCTGATTTGGCTGAATCAAAGGCAAACGCGCTTGGAGTACCTGTCACGTGGATTTTGTTCTGCAAATAATGCCCACTCCCGATGAAAACATTTTGAGTCCGATCAAGCATCGTCTTTGATAGGCATATATGGAACCATCACATTCCCATGCTATTGTCCATTGATACACGTTAGAATTGATCATACGGCATTACGTATTTTCATATACATGGTTTGGCATGATTGACAAATCACAGTTTACAGTCATCAAGGTGTGCTGACGAGCATTTTGTGAAGGGATGCATGGGGACCTTTTGTGGGTGGCTAATGTTTTCATTCCCAGAGCATTCGTTTCGTTCATGGATCGCCACGTTACACATAGATTTTTTTTATTATTGCAGTTGTACAGAGACTGTCTTCGTCTGGCTGATTACATCAGCACAAAGGTGTGTCTTTTCTCACCTCCCTTGCAGTATTGTCTTCTGACGAATATCACTCTTCATACTGACGATGCTGTTCGGTCTATCTGTAGGGAGGAAATAGAATTGTGTTGAGAACGCAGGTTCGTGAAGCGTTTAGGAAGAATAAAGACGAGACAGATCCTGAGGAGATTGAGAAGCAGAAAGACGCAGCTGTGAGAGGGTTGTCAAATTACATGTTCTTTGAGGCGCAGCGCATGGCAAAAGAAGAGATTCAGGATGGAAATGACAAGTTTGACGGATAAAATAGCCCATGTTTCTAGGAAACATGTGAGTTGGGGGGCGAGAAGGGTCTTGGATAGGAGACCTAGTGTTGTTGAGTGTCGGCAGTGTGTTGTGGCATCAAAGAAGAAGGATGTTGGTGAAGCGGATAGTAGTTCTTTATTTTTGAATGCTTTGGAAAAGCTCGAATCTAGTGCATTTGAACTGATTCCTGATGAAGAGCTCGTGGAAGAGGAGGAGGAGATTGCAGAAGAAGGGTATGCAGTTGAAGAGGAGGAAGAAGAGGGAGTGCCTAGCGAATCTAGGCAGTATCAGAGCAGGCGGGCTCGAAATAGAGGCCAACCATACGAAAAGGAGATTTCAGACGATATGCTTCCACGCTTGTGTATTGTTGGGAGGCCCAATGTGGGTAAGAGTGCCCTGTTCAATCGCATTGTGGGAAAAAAGGTTGCCATTGTCTATGATTATCCTGGAGTGACGCGAGACAGGTTGTACACCAGGGCGAACTGGGGAGGAAGGGATTTCATGTTAGTGGACACAGGAGGTCTCATGAGTAAAGCGGAAGAGCTTCCTGATGGAGAACGAGAGCAGGCAATCCGATCCATCTCTGAAAAGTTTCTACCTACTGCAATTGAGCGCCAGGCCGCCGCTGCTGTTGAGGAATCGGACTCGGTCATTGTTGTAGTTGATGGTCAGACCGGTCCAACAGCGTCTGATGAAGAGGTACTGTCTTGGTTGCGGCAATCACATCCAGGAAAGCATGTCACTCTTGCTGTAAACAAGTGTGAGAATCTTGCCAAAGCTGATGAGCAAGCTTCCGCATTTTGGGAACTTGGCATTGAACCAATTGCAGTGTCTGCAATCAGTGGGAGTGGAACAGGAGATATATTGGATGCAGCTGTGAAGGGGTTACCTCCTCCTCTAGGATATGATACTATAGAGGAAGCAAAAGTGCCGATAAGTATGGCTATTATTGGACGACCTAATGTTGGGAAAAGCTCCCTGTTAAATTCCTTGGTAGGAAAAGAGAGGTCCATTGTGAGCTCAATGGCTGGAACAACTCGGGACGCCATCGACACAGATATTGAAGCAAGCGATGGAAGACGTTTCAAACTGATTGATACAGCAGGAGTTAGGAAGAGAGCATCAATTGCTTCTGGAAAAGATGGTGCAGAGCCCCTATCTGTGGAAAGAGCATTCCACGCTGTGAGAAGAGCTGAGGTCGCTGTGCTCGTCATTGACGCTTCCGAGGGAGTCACGCAGCAAGACTTTCGCCTTTCAGAGTATATAGCAGCAGAAGGTCGAGCCTGTGTTGTTGTTGTGAACAAATGGGACAAGGTACCAAAGACAGATCATACACTGGCAGATTTTGAGGCAAATGTCAGAGCAGAGCTGCGCCCCATTGAATGGGCCAACATAGTCTTCACATCTGCGCTGACTGGTCAGCGAGTCAAGCGTGTTCTCGATGCTGCAACAGCAGCAGCAGAGGAGCACAGACGGCGCATCACAACTGCAACACTGAACATGGTTATCCAGGATGCCACAGGCTGGAGAGCCCCTCCAAGCACAGGAAGTGGTCGTCGCGGAAGAGTGTATTATGGAACTCAAGCTGGCATAAAACCCCCAACCTTTGTTCTCTTCTGCAACGATCCCAAATTATTTCCAGAGGACTACAAAAAGTTCATGGAACGTCAGTTCAGAGAAAACATTGGATACCCTGGTAGCCCAATACGAATCTTTTGGAGGGGCAAAACGCAGAATACTGATATAGAATAGCAAATATCTTGATCCAGATGTAAAAGAATATCTTGTTTCATACAGCCAATATGAAACTTTTGATGTCTAATGAGACTATTGCTTTGAAGCAATTGCATCATGATGGCAATGATGTTCATTGCAGTACTGCTGTTCACAAGAGATTTAAATAACCATCTCAACAAAAAACAGTCCAAGGCCATTAAGTAAATAGATATTTTTATATTGATATCTGTTGAAATCAAATAAAAGGGAGATCGGATTTCAAATCACGCATATTTGTCGTCATGGGCGACGACAATCATTCTGCAGGGGGAGGAGTTGGTTCCCAAAACACGCAAACCACCGATGGCATGGTGGATAAGCATATACGTTATGATAGAGGTATTCGGATATGGGGAATGCATGGCCAAGCCGCTCTTGAGCAGGCAAAGATTTGTTTGCTGAATTGTTCAGCTACAGGGTCAGAGGCTTTAAAGAATATGGTCCTTGGTGGTATCAACGCTTTCACGATTGTGGACAACTCTTTAGTTATAGATGAGGACTTGGGGACGAATTTCATGGTTCATCCATCATCCTTGGGGCAGCTGAGGGCGAAAGTGGTGACAGGTATGTGTTGACCTCACCAGTGGTGTCCTCTGGCCACTGGATGCATCAGTAGATTCATATGGTCGTCTCATTGTATTGCAGAATGTTTAAGAGAGCTAAATGATCATGTCGATGGGAGCTATGTGGAAGAGAGCCCCAGGAATTTGATTGCAAACAATCCTAGTTTCTTTGATGATTATAGCATTATTATTGGGACTCAGTTGTCTGAGCAGGACTCGATAGCGTTGGATGCGATATGCCGACGATGCAACATTCCTGTGGTGTATGCAAGAACGTATGGCCTGTCAGGAATGCTGAGGGTGCGTGGCACAGTGTGTGATGTGCATGAATTATGGTTGAACTCATCCAAGTACTAACAACAAACTGTCTCTTGGTTGTAGAATTCTGTGATGGAGCACTGTGTGATCGAGTCAAAGCCGGAAAGTACTGTACATGATTATAGGTTTGGGTACCCATGGCCTGAACTGGAAAAAATGGCAACGGATCTGGACCTGGATGAATTGGATGAGGCAGAGCACAGCCACGTGCCATATGGTAGGTCTCTTGTGATGATTTTCAACTGTTCTTCTTGAGCATGTTGTGCTCATATCTAATGATATTGTACTACAGGTGTCTTACTGGTCAGAGCAATGAGTGAATGGAAAAGAAAGCATTCAGATGCAGAGCTGCCAATCAGCTCAGAAGAACGTAGAGAATTCAAGGCCCTTCTGAAATCATGGCAGCGCAAGATCGATGATTGCCCAATTCCTGAGGAGAACTTTGACGAGGCAGTATCGAATATGAATAAAGTATGGGGGCCTAAAAAGATTCGTACGTGGTGCAATGTATATGACAGTTGGTGAAATGGTATATTAATTTGATGGTGCTCTTTTTTGGATGCAGCCTCTGAAATCCTCGCAATTTTCGACGATGAAAAGTGTCAAGAGCTGACAAACCAATCGAGTAATTTTTGGATCATATGCGCTGCCCTGAAAATGTTCACCGAAACTATGGGACAGGGACATTTACCAGTGTGCCCAACCCTCCCAGATATGCATTCAACAACCACCAGGTATCTGGAGCTCCAACAGGTGTACAAGGATCGATTTGCTGAAGAGGTCCAAGCCGTACATCGTCATTGTATTGATATTATGAAAGCATTCGGTATTGATACGTCCCGTATATCATCAGAGCTCGTAAAGACTGTGTGCCTGCATGTCAGAACCTTGAGGGTTGTGAGGACAAAACCATACCTGCAGTTAGACGAACCCAGCACATTATCAGCCATGAAGCGTGTTATATCATGTGAGGGGAAAGGCCCGGCCGCCGCTATTCTACTTCTTCTGCGCTGCGTTGACTCATTCCATGAGCAACACAAGCGGTTTCCTGGGGAAGGAGAAACAGCTGACAGGGAGGAAGATGCAGCTCTCCTCAAGCATATTCTCGCGTCTTCTACAGACAATATGTTTACATCCATCGATAGCAACGAGGATATATTGTTTGAGCTCGTTCGAGCAGGTGGCAAAGAATTGCACTGCGTAGCATCCGTCATGGGTGCATTGGCATCTCAAGAGGTAATCAAACTTTTGACTGGCCAATGCGTTCCCCTCGGGGGCACCCTTATTTATGACGCCATGAACTGCTCCACCACTATATTTGATATTTATTAAATATAAATAAAGCCTCAGATGTCCCAGAAGTAACTTTATGCCTTCCCATTCCGCCGTATCGTGCCAACAACTACTGCGGAAGGAAACACGATACACCCACATCCATACACCCCGATGCCGCCTGATTCCTCGTTTTGTACATCGCTATAGACTAGTTAAAAGAACTCGTGCCAACGCTGTTCGACTGCGGTCAGCAGAGCATGAAGATGCCAAAGATATTGCTGCCTTGGAAGCCGGCCAAGGTGGGTGGACCTTGCAGCAAGTACAGGACGAAATTGCCAGAGAGATATCCAATGCTGTAGTGGCGGTAGATAAGAACTGTATAGTAGGATGGATCACGGCATGGTGTATACCGCCATTCGAGTCGCAGATCATTCAAATAACAGTGTGTCCAGAGAGGCAGAGACAAGGGATTGCAACGCAGTTGCTCACGCACATGATTGAGACGTCAACAGCGCTAGGCATCAGCACCATGGTTCTCGAAGTACGTGAAGATAATGTTGCTGCGAGAAGATTGTATGAAAAACTAGGGTTCAAAGACGTAGGCGTACGAAAAAACTATTACAAGGATGGATCGCATGCAGTCCTGATGGAACGAACATGATCAATGAGATTTCTTCACAAAGGGTGGCATCGATAAAAGTTTCTCTGCATCAGGCCTGTCTTTTGGATCAAATTTGAGCATGGAACGAATCATCTGCATACATGATGTTGTCATTGTCGGGAGCAGAGGTACCTTGCCTCGCCTCAAATCATCATACATTTGGCCTCCAGAAGGAAGTTCATTGCCACTCGCCAACTCGAACAACGTCGCTCCAAGAGCGAATATATCTGCTTTTTCCAGCTGTGTGTAATCTGAATTCATCACTTCAAGTGGAAGGTAGCAGGCATCTCCTTCTTGCACAGTCATGGCTTGCACTGCTGCCCCCCCACGTGGTTGACAGTTTGTTGCCAGACCAAAGTCTCCAATCTTGATCTCGCCGGGTAACAATTCCATGGGATCTGTGTCATCCCCATCCTTTCGAACTATGATGATATTACTCGGTTTAATATCCATGTGCGCAATGCCGTGCGCATGCAAATGCTTGAGAGCACACAGCACTTGCCGCGCCACCTCAACAAGCGTCCTCTCTGGCAACGGATCCCCCAATGAAATACTTTTCAATGTACAACTTCCAGCTTCTAATTGCAGGAAGAGATTCTCCGTATCATGATGACCCACAGTTGCTTCTGCCCATGATGCATAGTACCTAATGATACCCTGATGATATGGGACATTGCTGAGAATCTGAACCTCCTGTAAAAACTGTGCAAACTCTGGAGACTGTCTCCGAACACCTCTCAGCGTCCTTTTAATGGCATATACCTTCCCATCAAGCTTGTGCCTTGCACTATACACTTTACAAAACGATCCCTGACCAAGCATGCCAGTCTCCTTGAATTCATCTCTATACCGTGATCCGCTCGGCACTGGAACCCCAACCTCCCCTCCAGTCCAACTCATCATCGATGCCTCTTCTTCAGCATCTTTCGAAAAGGCATTCCTATAGCACGGTGCCACCTGTGCAGGTCGAGCATAGTGCTGCCCACCCATCTTTGGGGAGATATTCCGCACCCTCTTGATCCTCGTTGGCGATATGACCGCAGGTGATCTCTGCCTCACTAACGTTCCAGCCACTCTCTGACTGGTAAGATCACATTCCACATCAAACTGATCAGCCGGTGTCACAAAGTCCTGACTCATGAGCCCATCTAGTTGAGAGGGGTGAACCGCCTGCATCTGGGACGGAGGTGGCATATTCTCACAATCCTCATGAAACAATGGAACCCTACTTTTATAATTCATAGATTTCTGCTGCGATGCCAAGCACATGTTGCTAAATGGACCACTGAGTTGCCCTTCAGGGCAACCATCGCCAGACACCTGCTCCTGCTGGGAGGCAAACATGTACGTATTTTCTATATACTATCTACACTGGTATTACTTATATATTTAATATGTGTATTCCAACTGGTAGAGTGTTGTATCGACGACGTATCGATTATTATTCCAACCACCGAGCAACGAAAGTAACGACCGATGTTTTTATATAGCCTTATTATGGAATTCCCTTCTGCATGGCCTTGCCCTATTATTCATTCAAGCATATTACATATTAGTATGGAGCGAGCATCTATACAGGTAGATTAGCGATACAGTAGCATGATGCAATCGAGGCGGGTTTCTTTCGCCTTGATATGGCACATGCCAAGAGGAGGCAATCATGCCTTGGAAACAGACACCAGGTACAGTATGCCATACATGATCGCCGAACGGCATTCGTGTCTTCCACTGTCTATCGAATTCAGAGTATCAATATGATGGTGCGCTTGATGATGTCACAGAAGAGTCGTATCATTTAAGAGGTAAGAAAACAATGGAGAACCACCACCACCACCTCCTGGTGGTTCCAGCCTAACACCAAAGCAAAAAAAGATTTCAATTGGAAAGTCGGAATAGAAATTCAAATTTCGAACCCCGCCCATTTTGACATTCGGGCAACTCTCGGGATTCCAAATAGTATCATCACTAGTACTACACGAGTTGTTGCTGTGATAATTTTTTTTGATATTAACAAAAGCATACGATACTGGGTATCAAAGAAGCAGACAGGTTGCCCTGCTCGTGTGACTAGATTTCAAAATTCGTAGACAATGGTGCGTCAGATTGCGAGTCGATATTGACATCTGCACACGTATACTCTATTTAATAAACAAATTGTAATGTTTTTGTGGTGTCTGATCTGCAGGTATCACAGGACGATCCAGTGAGAGACGACGAGATCAATGAGGCGGTGCCTTCCGACGGGGAATACGATGACGATGAGCAGAGTATTCGACACGAGGGTTCGGAAGAAGATGGTGAGGATCTCATGGATAATATGGAGGCTGATTATAGGCCTATGGAGCACTTGGATAGGTATGAGCAGCATGGTATTGATCAGGGATTTGTGGATGATGTGACTGAGGAAGAGCGATTTGCTGCTCGATTGGCGGCAGAGAAGGAGCTTGCTGCGCGGGACAGGTTTGAAGGTATTGGATCTGTTCGTAAAGGAAGACTTCCTGCTGCGTTGGCAGAGGAGCTGGAGGGGGATGACGAGTTCAGGCCACGGAGGCGTCGCAGAGTGGAGGATGTTCAGACTGGGATGGGCGAGGAAGAATTCGAGGATGCTGACGTTGCAATCAACTTGGAAGAGCCGCGAGGACCTGTCAAGGATTTCATCGCAGAGGAAGCCGTTCAGCGTGAGATCAAGCGTCAATTCAAACGATTTCTGTTGCAGTTTACTGATGATCATGGGGATGCCGTCTATGCCCAGCGTTTGAGGGACATGGTGAGAGCAAACAAGTCGACGTTGGAGGTTGACTATGTCGATTTGGCTCATTGGATTCCTCAAGTTGCTATTTGGGTGGCCGATTTGCCCAATGATGTTTTGCCAATTTTGGATGAGACTGGCAAGGATGTTGCATCCAGTGAATTTGAAGGATATGAAGCCATTCAAAACCACGTGTATATCAGAATTGCCAACATTCCATTACAGGAATCCATCAGAGATTTACGTCACTTTCATATTAATCAGTTGGTGAGAGTTGACGGTGTTGTTACACGTCGAACTGGCGTGTTCCCTCAGCTGGACAGGATTATGTTTGACTGCGAAAAGTGCGGTGCTGTGTTGGGTCCACATTTCCAGACAGGTGATAAGGAAATCAAGATCAACTCATGCGCAGCATGTCAATCGAAAGGGCCTTTCTCTGTGAATGCAAAGGAGACTGTGTATCGCAATTACCAAAAATTGACCTTGCAAGAATCTCCAGGTAATGTGCCAGCTGGTAGACTCCCACGCTCCAAGGACGTGCTCTTGTTGAACGATCTCGTCGATTGTGCTCGACCAGGAGAGGAGATTATCGTCACTGGTGTATTTGAACATAGCTTCCAGTCATCTCAGAATGCAAAACATGGCTTCCCTGTCTACTCGACGATGATCAAGGCAAACCACATTGCCAAAAAGGGCAGTGCATATGCAGCTGCGCGTCTTACAGATGAGGATCGTAATGAAATCAGAGAACTTGCACGTGATCCTCGTATCGGTGAGAGAATCATCAAGTCTATTGCTCCATCCATCTATGGACATGAGAATATCAAACGCGCTATTGCGCTGTCACTCTTTGGAGGACAAGAGAAGCATCCATCAAATACACACAGACTCCGTGGAGACATCAATGTACTCTTGTTGGGAGATCCGGGAACAGCGAAATCTCAGTTTTTGAAGTACGTTGAAGGATGTGCACATAGAGCAGTATACACAACAGGTAAAGGAGCATCCGCTGTTGGTCTCACCGCTGCTGTCCACAAGGACCCTATCACTCGAGAGTGGACATTGGAAGGAGGAGCGCTTGTGCTTGCTGACCGTGGTGTCTGCTTGATTGATGAGTTTGACAAGATGAACGATCAGGATAGAGTTTCAATTCACGAGGCTATGGAGCAGCAGTCTATCTCGATTTCTAAGGCTGGTATTGTGACACAATTACAGGCCAGATGCTCTGTGCTTGCAGCAGCCAACCCTGTTGGTGGGCGATATGACTCATCAAGAACATTTGCGGAGAATGTTGAACTGACAGAGCCCATCTTGTCTCGTTTCGATGTTCTCTGTGTTATTCGAGATATCGTTGATCCTGTCAACGATGAAAAATTGGCCGATTTTGTCGTGGGATCCCATGCCTCCTCCCACCCACATGGTGCACAAGATGATCAAGAGAACCAAGCTCCAGAGGAAGACCCAGATATTATTCCACAAGACTTGCTCAAAAAGTACATCACATTCGCCAAGCAAACGTGCAAACCACGCCTCCATACAGGTGACTATGATAAAATTGCCACAGTGTACTCGGAGCTCAGGAGAGAAAGCAGTGTGACTCAGGGCATGCCAATTGCAGTACGACATCTTGAAAGTATGATCCGTATGGCAGAGGCCAGAGCAGCGATGCACTTGCGAGAATACGTGAATGACGACGATATTGATGCTGCCATCAAAACAATGCTCGAGTCGTTCATTTCCACTCAAAAGCTGAGCATCCAAAAGGTGATGAGAAGAAAGTTCTCGCGCTTCATCGTCACCAAGGGAGACTACAACTCGCTCGTCCTCTTCAAACTTAGAGAATGCTTGAGAGATGCACGAAGCATAGAGCAAATCACAGGCCAAATCCAAGACAAAGAGTATTACAATATCCCTCTGAGGCAGCTCGAGGAGCGATGCAGAGAAATGGGCATTGCAGACCTCACCCCATTCCTCCAATCCTCAGAGTTCTCCAAAGCTGGGTTTGAGTACAGCCCTGAAGGCTCACTGATCAAACTATCCCGTTGATCAGCACCCAACAGAACTGATCATTCACCCATTGTTTCTTGCTGTAACACCTGTAAATATATTTCACAATAGCATATTATATGCATACACTGAAACTTGTTGCACCAGGACACAGTCCACAACACCATAGTGAATAGTCACTCTAGGCACCATGCGGCAATTGAGCTCCATGGATGAAAAAGGAAGAACAAATGCTTGACGTAGTGCCATCAATATAGGTAGTCGCGTGTCATACCACACCAATCTGCCCTGCATGTTACCATGCACACAACAGGTTGACGGGTTTCACCTGATCACTCGATTCACATACCTTTCATAGACATTATACTTTTAAATCAAGATTACCATGCATCACATACAGATGAGTTCGTGTGGGGGGAACTTCCTTACATAAACACAATAAAAAACCGGAACCACGCGTGCAATTGTGAGAGGACGCGATTTCGCGTCATGAACCACGCCATTACCATTGGACCTTTTCTTTCGACAAGGACATTTGAGTCTCCGAAACTCCTCTGACGCTTATATCTAAAAATACCTGCAAAACATTGACCTGTGGCTGAGACTCGGTCAACCAGACAACGTCTCTTCTGAACCGAGGGAGGCACGAATTTCTGTTGGATACATGACGAGTAGTAGCTCTTCTTTTTCTTCATATAAATCACCGTACGAGGTGCTAGGACTCCGCCCAGGGGCGAGTCGGAGGGACGTCAAGGAAGCATACAGAAGGCTCTGTTTGCAATACCATCCTGACTTGTGTCCCAAAGATGCTCGGCCGCATTCGGAGACGGCGTTTAAAGAAATTTCAGCAGCATATACTGCACTGACAAAGGGGGCTGGTGGCCATACTGGTACCACGCAGACTGGCCCAGGAGGGGCCTATTACAGATACAGTAGTGCTTACCACACACATGCCAGAAGAGGGGGTAAATTTTCAAACGGTGTCTTGGCTGCTGTGCTAGCAGCACCGTTAGCAATGCTTGGTTTTATGTTGCAAAGAAAGAAGGATGAGGTGATGAGCATCGGGGGTGAGATGAAGATTAGACCCTATGGGTTTTTCCATCCACCTGTGAATCCATACTTGAGGGATGATTTAAAGCCACGCATGGCTGAAAACAAGTGGTTTGGTGGCACCAGTAAGCGCGATACTGCTGCTGAAAGTCGCACATAAATCGGCACCTGGGTGAATATCATAGCATCTCTCTGATTTTTCTTTTTCATCCTTTTCCATCTCCAATCACATCATGATGATGATCATCATGTATATGCTGGCTCCTTCCTTCTGTATGCATAATCATTGTTTTCTACGAATAATACTGCGAGCACTTGTAACATAGTATCACCTTCTTTTCATCGGTATTCGTGGTTTCAGAGAAGATGTCATGTCTATGTATGCAATAGTAGGGAAACAAACGGGCTCTCTGCCGTCTGCAGCAAGGCAACCAACAAGACGAAGAAATACACCACGCCGTGCCTATTATCCGAATACGACGCTTCGTGTCTATGCGGGGAAGAAAAATGATGCAAAGAATCGGCAGCGTGGGTCAAAAAGGCCGGCGAATAAGAAGAAACACGATGGTTGGAAGATGAATTCCATGGCCACAGTCAAGAGCGACGAAACCATGTTGTTTCAGCCAGTACCTGGTAATGCAGATGCATTGACAGTAATATATGCATATCCAAATGAGTATAGTGTCGGTATAACGTCACTGGGGTATCAGCTCGTCTATGCATTCCTTGAAATGTCCAGTCTCGTCAATGTCACGAGAATGTTCACAGATGTCGGGGATCCTATGCCTCGTAACGATGTCGATCTGGTTGGATTTTCATTTTCATGGGAGTTGGACTACTCGAACCTCATCGATATGCTTGAAGGGTTGGATATTCCTATCCTTGCAGCTGATAGGACTGACAAGCACCCTATTGTGTTTGGCGGTGGTCCAGCGTTGACGGCGAATCCAGAGCCATTCGCTGCATTCTTTGATGTTGTACTTCTTGGAGATGGAGAGGAGATGTTGTCAAGCTTTATTCGTACGGTGCACGATGTGACACGAGATGGTGTTGTTGGTACCAGCAGGAGACAGAGGGAGAGCATCCTGTCCGCATTGGCAGCATGTCCTGGTATGTACATTCCTCAGTTCTACGAACCAGTGTACGATGGTATGGCATTGGTGGATATACGGCCGAATCACCCGTCGGCGCAGGCGTATGTAGAGAAACAAACTTATAGAGGTGGAACATTGGCATCGTCCACCATTGTGTCTCCTCGAATGGCATGGGAGAACATCTTCATGGCAGAAGTTGTTCGAAGCTGTCCAGAAATGTGTCGATTCTGTTTGGCGAGCTATCTTACGTTGCCCTTCCGAGCTGCCCCATTGGAAGGATCACTGATACCAACAATTGAAAAGGGATTGCAATACACTGATCGAATAGGGTTGTTGGGTGCGTCTGTCACCCAGCATCCAGAGTTTTCAGCATTATTAGAATGGCTTATGCAGCCAGAGAGAAGCCATGTGCGCCTGTCGATCGCAAGTGTTCGAACAAATACGGTGACTGAAGAGCTTGCCACAGCACTCAGTTCTAGAGGGACTCGGTCGCTGACAATTGCCGTGGAGAGCGGCTCGTCAAAAGTCAGGAGGATTGTGAATAAGAAATTAGAGCAAGAGGATATAGAAAAGGCGGCCGTCAATGCCCAGGCAGGAGGACTCCAGGCACTCAAGCTGTATGGGATGGCTGGGGTCCCAGGTGAAACAGAGCACGACATTGATGAAACCATCCAGATGATGACGTCGTTGAAAAAGGCTGCGCCGAAACTCAAGCTTACTCTTGGATGCAGTACATTTGTACCTAAAGCCCACACGCCCTTCCAGTGGAGAGGTGTTGATCCTGCAGCAGATAAGAGGCTCAAGCGAATGGACAAGGAATTGAAAAGGCATGGCATCCAGTTCAGACCAGAGAGCTACAAATGGAGTGTCGTCCAAGCCCTTCTTTCGAGAGGGGACAGAAGGATGACTGAAATGTTGCTGAGAGCAAAGAGCCTCGGTGATTCTCTGTCAACATTCAAAAGAGCTGCAAAAGAAGTCCCTGACATGCCCCCTCTGTCATACTATGCCCATGATATCTATGACGATGACTGTGTCCTCCCTTGGCAGCATTTACATGGCCCATTGCCGATTGACACGCTACGAAAGCACTATAGAGAGGCAGAGGAAGAGATTGTATCATCGCAGGAGGCCCTCTGATGAGAGAAATTCTAGGATCCATCGACGCGGTCTTGTGCACTGCAGTCTGCACCTGTTTTGACTCAGCACATGGCATGACTGCCAAGGTGATTTCACATGCATTTAAATTTCATATATTCATTTTTATCAGATTAATTAGTTGGAATATGTTTATTTCGAAGAAGATTGAGTCGTATTCGAAGACTTTTGGAAAAGTGGACATGGTTTGGTCGTTCATCCCGTTCAAGGCCAGTATGACGTCATAGCATGGCATTCATTGTCTCTGAATCGCCATAGATTAAACGTAGAGTGATATGAAGAGGTCAATATCGCTCTCCTGCCTTTCGACGACGAAGGTGTCATCACCACAGTCGTTAGGGGATATTGAGGGCGGTAAGACGGCACTCTTGCCTCAAGGAAGTGGCACTCACTCGAAAGGAAAGCCATTTCATCGTCGTCATTCCAGTTCAAGTAGTATAGGGTGGCGGGATCGACAGTACTATGGTCAGGGAAGAACCCGTGGAGAGCAGTGGGCCAGGGTGATTCTCATCTTGTGTATATTAGGAGGATGTTTGATATTTACTGGCGAACAGCCTGAAGCTGATGTGATTCGATCGATACAGATCATGTCCTTGAGTGAGGATGGGTGTGCGGAGGGCCTGGGGTTTCCAAAGATTGCCCTGTTGTTTTTGCTCAAGGGGCCCCTGTATCATGCGCGGACATGGGAACGGTGGTTGGAGGGAGCATCTGGCATGGTGCCTATTGAGCATGCGTGTCCTCAGCAGAAGAAGAATGGTACTGTAGGAGTTCATCTTCTGGATGAATGCGTGGTTGGTCAGCATGTGTACAATGTCCATGTCCATCTCAGTGCAGAGTTGGATATAGTTGATGTGTTGGATGATACCTGGCGGCAATATGCTGAGAATGTGACGAGAGTGGTGACGAAATGGGGGCATCATTCATTGGTGGAGGCCACAAGGAATTTGCTGATGGCAGCCTTTAAGGATCCAGCAAATCAGCGTTTCATGCTGTTGAGTGAATCGCATATTCCAATCTGGGATGCCCTGACGGTGTATAGATTAAATATGAATGAGCAAAGGTCATATATAAATTCGTGGTGGCATGATGATATGAATGAGAATAGATGGACTAGAAAGATGGAGCCGGTTGTGCCTCTGCATCACTGGAGAAAGTCTCAGCAGTGGTTTTCGTTGATACGGAGTCATGTCTCCATCATCCTGCAGGATAAAAAAGTGTATAAAGCGTTCCATGATCACTGTGTGTATGAGTGGGACTTTGATAATATGAAGCATAGAAAATGCTTTAGTGATGAGCATTATTTTGCAACGCTTTTGAGTATACAGGGTTTAGAAGGGGAGACTGTGCCGTTTTATGCAACCAATACTATGGTTGATTGGAGCGAGGGCGGTGCTCACCCACGCTCGTTTCGAGCAGAAGATGTGTCTGCTGACAGAATTAAAGACCGCCTGCGGTCACATCATGATTGCCCTATTACTCGGGAAGAACAAAAAACAACTCAAATCAGGGCAAAGAACTCATTCTTGCTATTTCAGAAGAAACTCAATTTTCAGGATATCTGCCGGCAATCAAGAGATCATAAAGACAATGCGACACACGTCAAATTGCCTGCTGGGTGTGCTTGTTTTGCGAGAAAGTTTGAACAGGACACCACTGACGCTATATTCCGGCTTTTGTCTGACTGTGACCTTAATATATTTCCATGTTGACAGATTTAATTATTCATGTTCCATTCCAATAGCTTCTCCCAACACACGAGTGGCCTCTAAGGCGGTTTCTACACTCAAACTATCCGCTGTGAACTGAGTCTCCTCCAGCTCGCGAGCGAGTTTATTGATCCATCGACATGCAGCATCCATGTTCTCAATCTCGCACTCCTGTTCCGACGTAAAAAATCCATATCGAAGCACAAGCTTTTTTACTTTCTGTATTACTTCAGTCTCCTTGTCGTTTATGGTTCTCGTGTCGTCAAATGGCAATTGCTTGACGTCTGTCACCCTCGATGACATTGGCAATGATTCTCCATAATAGAATGACAGGCTCCTATGTATACTGGATCCATGCCGACCAAAAGACACTGTTCTATCGGCAAGATGCAAAATGACCGAGATTATACCCGCAAATGTGAGTCGCTGAGTAGCATTCCAAGTGTTCATTCCAATGTGCTGTGCAAATGATGAAGAGGACAGGAGACTTGGCTCCATACAAAAACTCATCAGGAGCGGAACAATTAGAAAGGTGAATACATGTAACACTCGAGCTACGAGTTTCCATGTATGAACTAGTACGGCTGATTTGAAAATGTAATATACTGGACAAAATAAGAAGCATTTGAGTATTTTTGCAACACAGTGCTCAGGGCCCTTGCAGAAACCTTGCATGCCACCAGATGCCTTTGCTTTCGTCAAAAGCTTGTGATACTCATCCACTGCTCGAGATAGTCCCATCTGGTGGAGATCCTCATAACTTACAGTGCGGCCATGCGAACGATAGCCCACATTTCGAGAGGCTTTTGCCGCTGAAGATGGGGTTCCTCGCCTAGTCGTGTTTTCAGGCGGTGACCCGCCGTTTAACCTTGAGTTACCTCCGTCCATTATTCATACTCGTTTATTTATAATGGTTCAGTGCGAGCCCAACAATAAGTGTCACAGCGGGGTGCTTTACACGAGGAGGGCAAGTCAACCACGCCAACTGGAACCTAATATTCCTTGCAGCCGGCCCCCACGTATTTTCTACCAAGTCACCACAATTCAAAAACAATTTTATTCTGATTTAATGCGTGATATGGAGATTACAAGGACATTTTGGCCGTGATGAACGCAACATTACTCTTTGTTCTTTTTACGGAATTTTTCGTCGAATGAGGCATGGAGGCGTACTGTCTCACAAATATGGTTGTTCTAATCCATTATTTTCACTTGCATACTTCTATTACTCCCAAAGCCCTGATATTCTGAGACATCTGAGGCTATGGTGGAGCAAAATGGGGCGAAAAAGGCGAAATATTCGTTCACGCCTGTGCCCAAGGAATGGAACCTGGAATTTCCTACTAAAGGAGAAACAACAGAAAAAAGTAACATATCTGGGGGCTGCAGAAGAATAGAGGATGCATACGAGAGGATTTGCCACTTGGGCCAAGGGACTTATGGGGAAGTGTTTAAAGCAAAGGACAAGGAGACTGGGGAAGTTGTCGCTGTCAAAAAGATTAAAATGGAGAACGAAAAGGAAGGATTTCCTATTACAGCAGTGAGGGAGATAAAGATTCTCTCAAAATTGGCAGCAAGTGAGGATAAATTCAATGGTGAATTGATGAAGTCAAATATCATTCGACTGAGAGAGATTGTGAGATCAGATGGTACGTGCGCGCGTGGTTGTCTTTTTTTTCAATACATAGCAATTAATAGTATGTATGTATGTATGTACAGGCTCGGAGGAGAATGATTTCAAAGGCAGTGTGTACATGGTATTCGATTACATGGAACATGATCTTGCAGGACTTTTGGATAGAGCAAACCAGGTTAGGTTGGCTGATGCTACTGCTCGAGGTCTAGCGCCACACAAGGCTAATCCTCCGTTTTTAGCTGGCCAGGTGAAACGGTATATGAAGCAGCTGCTTGCTGGATTGGCACTGTTGAAAAACCATAGGATTCTGCATAGAGATTTGAAGAATGCCAACCTATTAGTGGGTAACAATGGGCAGCTGAAGATTGCTGATTTTGGATTGGCAAGAAGTTTCTATGCTAAAAAAGCAACAGATGATAAAGATGGCCTCAAGCCTGATACATCAAACGCTACATCTATCAATACAATGACAAATCGGGTGATTACGCTGTGGTATAGACCTCCAGAATTGTGTTTAGGAACAGAACACTACGGATATGAGGTTGATATATGGAGTGCAGGATGTATTCTTGTAGAAATGCTGACCGGCAGGCCACTCTTTCCAGGGAAAGATGAAGTGGAGCAGGTGAAATTGATTTGTCATGTTTTGGGCATGCCTGATGAGAATTCAATGCCTGGATGTACCACATGGAAAGAGTGCGTGATTGATTCCTAATGTTGTATGATTTTCACCGCCGGCCATCTAATGTTAGTATATCCTTTCTGCAGTTACGATAAGATTATGATGAGTCTGTCTGGAACTCACTTTAGAAATTCCTCCAATCTCCGCAGTGTGCTGCAAAATAGAGGAATACAAGATCCATACGCATTGGATTTGATCGAAAAATTACTCTATCTGAATCCAAAGAGAAGGATACAAGCAATTGAAGCAGCGAAGCATGAATGGTTCGCAGCAGAGCCCAGAATGCTTCCTCTCGAAGAAATGCCTCGATATGAGGAATCTCATGAGCTTGCCATGAAGACTAAAAGGGCAGAGAAAAAAGCCGCAAGGATCGAACCGCCGGGACACCAATCATATGGACAACAGCCTAAAGTATATGGTACTTTTGGTGGCCACAGCCAGGACAGTCAGTTTTCCCAAGGACGAAGTCAGAGATCAATGCCCAAATGGCATGAAGAGCGTCGGTAACAAAACACACATTGTACATGTGTCATGTTACAATACACAAATACACATATCATGAAACAAATAAAAATTCGTCACTTGTCTGTCTTTTTCAGGCTCAAGTGATTCAAACTCCAAACATAGTCAACAGGCCTCTTGTATCCAGTACTGTTCAACAACACATCTGCCTCTGCTGGACCACGGCTTCCAAACTCATACTCATGGATAGGAACCTTGCCTTCATCAATTGCATTCAATAGTGGTGTGAATATACTCCACGCGGCTCTCAACTCATCTCTCCGGAGAAAATGCTGCTGATCTCCTCGAATGGCCTCCAAGATGAGCCCTGAGTATGCATCAGGAATGACAACACCAGGGAATCGGCGTCTATAATCGAGATCGAGTTCACTCATTTCAGTCCCCATATCCAATCCTGGAGATTTAACCACAATCTTTGCATAAATTGCTTCATCAGGCTGGAGCCGCACCACAATCTCATTGCGGAGGTACTCGGCGTCTCCTGGGAAGATGAATGTTGGAGGCTGCCGCAGCTGGATCCGAATATCTGCCTTTCTCTGACTCAACGCCTTCCCTGCTTTAATAATAAACGGAACTCCAGCCCATCTATCATTGTTAATACCAAGTACCATGGACGCAAACGTTGGCGTCTTGGACCCTTCTGGCACCGTGGGATCATCCAAATATCCCGGCTCTGTCCCTTTCCCAACATACTGTCCAAGAACACAATCTTCCGGCCGGACCGGACGAACACATCGCAACAACTTCAACTTTTCATCCCTAATATCATCAGGATGCAACGTTGCAGGCTTTTCCATGGCAACAAAGGCAAGTATCTGACTTAAATGCGTTGCAATCATATCCCTAATGATTCCAAAGCTATCAAAATACCCACCTCTCCCTTGTGTCCCAAAATCCTCTTTAAACGTAATTTGAACAGACGCTATATTCTCTCGAGACCATAGAGGGCTAAACAGGGTGTTCGAAAACCTCAACACGAACAAATTCTGAAGCATTTCCTTCCCCAAATAGTGATCAATTCTGTACAACTGCTCCTCTGGGTACAATGCCCCCAATTGCTCTGCCAACTCTTCAGCCGAATCAGTATCTCTTCCAAATGGCTTTTCAATAATAATTCGAATCCAATTAGTCTCTACATCAGAGATACTGTCGCAATGCTGTTTCAGCCCCTTGCACACAGTTGGATACACTGTGGGAGGCAGTGCCAGATAATACAACCGCCCCAGAGGTGAGCCAGGATGCTGTGCCTCAATGCCAGCCAACACCGCTTCCAACTTCTGAAACCCCGAATCTTCATCATACGAACCAGCAACATACGAACAAATTCCAAGAAACGCCCGAACATCATCCTCAGAACCCTTCAAGTGGGGAGACACCCTGTCCCTCAACTCTTCATTCGTCAACGAGGATCGAGCATACCCAATAATATGCGTATTTTTTGGAAGAAACTTGTTTTTAAATAGAAAATACAGTGCCGGGTATGTCTTTTTCTTGGCCAAATCACCCGAAGCCCCTGCAAACACGCCATGCGATGATCGAATCCAAGCAAACCGAATGATTTTCTCACATTCAAAGCCACGCCATACCTGCCACAACAATACTAAGACACAGATTATCACGAGAATCTGGTTCCCATGTACATCTATCAGAGGAAGAAACCTTTCTGTGGACTGCTATTTTCTCACTCGCTGCCATTGCTATTCTTATTACATGCGATTCTTATATTTTTTTAACAATCTGGACAATATCTTCGTCCTCTAAAACGTGTTCTTTGCCCACTCTCTGAGGACGATGCTTTGCTGACGTGCCCCAGACAAGAGCATACTTGAACTGCTTGATGATGGCCTTGTGCAATTTATTGCAAAACTGTTCCACAGTGCATTTATCTGATGGCAACACAACTGGATCTGACCAATCTGGTAATTTTCCTTTCGGTTTCGTATAAATACGGGTGAGATTCAAATATCTCCAAATCATCTCCACAAGGCCATCCAAGTTCCATTCATGGAAGGATGAGACGGGGCAGTAATGGGGCAGTTTGGACATGACCTTGAGCTCTTCTAACGTAATCTGATCAATCTTGTTGATGGCATAAATACATGGGATATAAATTCGACTTCCTTCGATGACATCAACGATATCATCCACCTCATAATCGCCCCTCATGTGGATGTCTGCATTGTGAATTCTGTACTCTCCCAAGACTCGTTTGACAGTATCCAGGTCAACCTTGGGATCAGACACCGTCGTGGTGAAATTAATGCCGCCCTTGTCTTTCTTCTTAAACGTAATCTCTGGCGGCTTTTTATTCAATCGGATTCCAAATCCTTCCAACTCGTGCTCGATCAATCGCTTGTGGGTGATGGGCTTGAGGCAGTCCAGGACAATAATAATCAAACTACAGGTCCTGGCAGTGGCAATGACCTGTCTACCTCTACCTTTACCGTCCTTGGCTCCCTCAATAATACCCGGGAGATCTAATAATTGAATTTTTGCGCCTCTATACCGAATCATTCCAGGGACACACGTCAGCGTGGTGAATTCATACGCTGCAGCCTCTGAAAATGTCCCAGTCAGTTTGGTCAGCAGAGTCGACTTTCCAACAGATGGAAACCCAACCATACCCACCCGCGCATCTCCAACCTTATTCACTTCAAATCCCTCTCCTTTTCCACCACCTCCACCTCCACCAGAAGGCTCAATGAGCTCTCTACGCAGTTTGGCAAGCTTCGCCTTGAGCATTCCCAAATGCCCTGCTGTAGCTTTATTCTTCTGTGTTCTGGCCATTTCAGCCTCAATTTCGGCAATTTTCTGCACAATGAAAACACAAATATTGGTAAGAGATTGACCCATTCGTGCGGATGGAAGGCGACTGACATGAATTCAGCACCATGTTTGTGTTGCATAAAAATAATACCTAGACGCACCTGAAGGACACTCATGGCTCACAAATACCTATGTTAGTATGAATGATACCAGTAGTAGTAGCTGTAAACGCAGGTATACTGCGAGCAAAATCTGAAAAAGACACGAATTGCTTGTGTCAAAAAAGACAGCCGTCACTGAACCAGGCTATTCTCCTTTCGTATATGGTATTGGTGAAACAAATATTACAATACAGATATGACATAGAGGGGTATCAATGGCCAGATTGGAGAAAGAAAAGTCGGATGAAGGCAATCCTTACCTACCTGGAAAGGTGATGGAGGTGATGTCCAGCCCCTGGTGGACCATCAGCACATCTGATTATTGTCTTGCCATCTGCTGGCGGTTACAGATTGACTGTCAACAGGAGATGGTGGATCAAGGGCATCCGTGTATAGTAGATGATGGAGTTGAAAAATCCTAGAGTATACTACTTTTGGGTCCTTATTTAATACAGACATTACAGTCATCACACATTGTCATCTCCCATAGATAGATGTGGCTCACTCCTCAAGTGCATGCTACTGTGTATAAATCGATACATAGATAGATAGATATATCGATCATGTAGCAGCTGAAGTGTTGGATTTCGCAAGTATAGTGCGGCCATGCATGCCATGCTGGTAGCAACGCTGCATCTTCTGTGGAATACGGATGAGATACCATGCAAAGAATGCAACTGTATATTACTACATTATTTTTTTATTTGTACACAATTAAGCTTTCTAGTTTATAGTAGAAACTTGTTTCAGAGAGAAGAACTGAATGCTACATGGCAATGTAGCAATGGATTTCCTATTCAAGTGTCTATATATAGAGCATCATTTCTTCTTCATTCATTGGATGCTCTTGTTGACTGATACATGATATGCAGGTAAGTACGTGTGATCTGTGACAATATATATATAGGCAATGAGAGTGATGTGATGATTTCCAACCATAATCAACATGGCTGATTCTGATGCTGAAATAACGGATATTCATGCACCACCACTCTGATCACTCTCATTGGCTATTTGATGTATATTTACATATATATGGGTGTGGGATTTCAATGGAGTATCGTTGCTATGCAGGCCTGCTTTTCTTCATAATGATTTATGATGATGATGATGATGAATTGTTTCTTGTAACAGCTTCACCAAAAGAAAAAACACACACACGGATGTTGGTATTTTATTGTTCATCATGGTGATGATGCATGCTGCGCAGCCTGGGATGAATTCTTCTTTCTGGGTCTCCCAACAGGGGCTTTGGGCACATTGCTCTTCAAAACCTTTTGTTCGTACACATTCCTCACTTGTTGACTTGAAATACTGCCAAGTATAGGACCGTTATACCGAGCACGGAGAGATTGGGCAGCCTTTGAATAGAACGAATTAGGCCAACGCTGTTTTGCCTCCTCAACTGCTTTTCGAACTTGCTCAATTTGCGTGTCTGTCCATTTGTGGTTTTCACCAGACTGCCTGTTCTGTTTGGTCAAATACTTGGTATTGACCTTTCCACCAACTTTTTCCAACGCTTCTGTCAGCTTGGAGAAGAATGAAGCATGAACATCCACACCAGCACTTCTCTTGCTGAAATCACGCAACTTGTCAAACTCGACCAGATTCAGTCTAGCAACATCTCTTTCAACCATCTCTTCAATGATGACTTTCCCTATAATACCTTTCTCTCGTATATATTTCTTCGCGTCTTTCAACATCATGGAATCGACCTGCTCGCTATCGATGAATGCCAGCCGAAGAAACACCTCCATGCCAGGTGTAAAAGCAGATGCCTTCTTCCCGGCACAATCCTCCTCATTCCGTTGTTCTTCAACTCGCTCAGTTGTTGCTTCAACTACAGGAACATCTATTTTTTCTTCTTCTTCGTGTCTTGCCTCATTCCAATCCACATTCTGTGAGACAGGCTTGAAAAAACTTGTCAATGCCTGCTGGCTTTTCTTCTTCCTACTCGCGTTTTCCTCCTCCACATCTTTTGCCGTATGCTCTGCCTTTGACAATTTTCTTCCCTCCTTTTTCTCTCGCTCTTCCCATCGACGTTCAGTTTCTTTCCGTTGCCTCTCTTGCCGTGCCTGCCACTCTTGGTGCTGTGCCTCTCTCCTGGCCTCTCTCTCCGCATCAGATATAGCCGCAGATTGCCTCGCCTTCTGTCTCTCCCTCCTTCTCATTCGCTCAATACTAGACTGTTTCACCTTGGTTCCACCAACGTGAACATACACATCACCAGTAAAATCGCAAGGGTCTCCAGAAACTTCAATATACACACCGTCCGAAGACTGCGTTACAGAAGTAACCTCACATCCCGTAACTGTCAAAGTATTTTTTTCTTTATTTGACAAGGTAATACCAGTTGCATCGGCTTGGTGCCTCGTATCCGCCATACTGCCGGTTGTTGTTACGCAACTGAAATTTGAAATTGTTTCGACTCACTCAATCACTCACTTGTGGTAGTTTTTTCTTCTTCTTTTGTAGCCTACTAACATATATATATATAGGTATTAGAAATATATACTGTATATTCATCATGAATACTGCCAGTATTGGCCATTGTCAAACTCATCAGTAGTAATGAGGCCATTACTAGTAATGGCCCCATGATGTGGGGGAGGACCCCAACTTGAATTTGGGGCTGTGAGGCATGGCATGAGGTGGAACAGAAGAGATTGAACTTATTCTCAGTGAGAAGAGGGGATATGCGAGCAATCATCGATCGACAAGAAGAATCTTCATGAAGTAGAGGGAGATTCCAGTCCGGACAATCTGCTCAGCAGTAGGGAATATCAGCACTGCGGTAACAGTAGCCATGTCATACTGAAAAAACACTGAAAAAATTAAACTAGTACTATTTGAAGCCATATATACTAGTAGTAGTAGTAATATAAACGCATAAAAGTATAATGAGTTTCATGGCCGGACGGGAATTTGGGAGCAAAACTGGCTCTGGTTTTGTCTCCAAAGAGCACGAGGTATGTCATTTTGTTCGCCTCTTCTTTTTTTTTTAATAAGTGAATATTACATGGTGCTGAATGAATGAATGGATGCAGGCGATTGATCGGCGAGAGAGGCTCAGGCGCCTTGCACTCGAAACTATTGATGTATCGAGGGACCCGTATTTTATGAAGAACCATTTGGGTCAATATGAGTGTCGTTTATGTCTTACTCTTCATAAGAATGAAGGGAATTACTTGGCGCATACTCAAGGGAAGAGGCATCAGCAAAACATGGCGAAAAGGGCTGCAATGGAAGCAGCAGAGAAGGAAGCAGCACCGGCACCGCAGCGGCGAGTGGCGATTCGAAAGACTGTCAAAATTGGACGTCCTGGATATAGGGTGACTAAAGAATATGATCAATCTGATAGCACAAAGGCGCTGTTGTTTCAAATAGAGTATCCTGAGATTTCAGATGGAGAACGACCGCGGCATAGATTTATGAGTGCAATAGAGCAGAAGAAGGAGCCAACAGATTGGAGATATCAATATTTATTATTTGCAGCTGAACCGTATGAGACTATTTGCTTCAAGATTCCAAATATGGAGGTGGATAATAGCAAGAAGGATGTGCAGATGTTTCGGCATTGGGATCAAGATGGGAAAGTGTATAGTCTGCAGATTCCGTTTCGAAACAGCGAACACAACCTTGCTATTCCTGCGCCACCTCATGCTATGTAATGTAATTTATACGCGAATTTCTAGTGAGCATCCGAATCCGTTTGATGCGTATGGCATACCATGGGATGGCATGGTAACATTTGCAGGTTTGCGAAAGGGGTTCATGAGCACTGCTGTAGCTTTGACATGGGTGTATAGAAACTCGGAGCATTCTTTAGTCTTTTGAGGATGACCTCCACCAACTGCCATGGCGATGTCGCCCATCCCGAGGAATGGAAGTTTTCCATCATACTCTGGAATGCATGTCTTTCCAAACAGCATGTACAAATTCTTCCGTGCTACTTCTATGGATTCCTGAACATAGTCTGTGAAGAAGAACATGCTGGGGCTGTGCCTCGTTGCCATGAGTGATTTAATGTGACAGACTGTATCCATCCATGACGGATATGCCCCAATACCAGCATTCAATGCACACACAATGTGACACTCTGCCATGAGCTGTATTGATACTGTGGTTGATCTGCACGTGATTTTCAATTCTTTGGATGTTGTAGATGATGTAATATTGATGCATTTCTGATCCATCCAAGATGGGAGTTCTGGGCCCGCCATGGTGATGTCAAAGGAATAGCCAGGCAAGAGGTTGAACAATTCCAACAACAGTGGCCATTGGTCCAACTCCTTCTCGCATCCTGCCAACACGAGTTGTATCACATCCGTGCGCGCGGAAGAATTATTATTATTGTTCCTCAAGAATCTCTTGATTGCCCAAAATATCGTGAGTGGGATATCCATCAGCACCATGAGTTTTTCCTGCTCTGCCGTCCTTGTTCTTCTTCTTTTATACTCCAAGTATGATTGCCAGTCCACAATAGAGTCGTACACCTCCACAGGAGATCCATCCAGAACACAACTACTCCCTTCAGTACCCCACCACGCATCCAGCTGAGGGCGTATACTGTCCGTTGTCACGTCAACGTGTTTCCGCCTCTCAGAGACATGGTGCCCAAACCAGCCATGTAAAAGCGGCCCACTGACGCAAAATGCCGATGCATTCCCGACACCGCAAGAGCATTCCATCCGAAATGGATCCTTTCTATGAACCCCAATCTTCTCTAGCATGTCACAAGGAGATGAGTAGAGATTGTCCGTCACACACCATGAAAACAAGGGTGCAAGAGAGGTATAAAATCCATCCTCCAAAGCACTCGACCGAAACTCGCGCAATCGAATACAGTCCTCTCTACTATGCCCACCCTGATCTATATATCTTTGCTGATGAGATTTACTGCAGAAATACAGGCATCCGCATCCATTGCAGACGATTGGAGAAGAATTCACATTGCTGCCACACGCACTGCAACACTTCATGATGGCATTCAATCTCCATTTTTTTATATAAAGAAATGTAATTACATAAAATCATCTTCAAATTCCTCATACGTTGAGTATTTATTCCTCAAATCCGCATTTGTCTGCATGGCATCCTCTGTCAAGACTCTGTCATACGAATACAGTTCTTTCAACCTCTTTTGCTCTTCTTTTTCACTCTTTTCCAACGCCTTCTGCCTTTGAGCTTCTATTTTAGCCAAACGCCTCTGCTCAGCAAGCCAGGCCTCCTTCTCTGCCTCTAAATCTGGGTACAACTCCTCCTTTGTCTTGTTCAACCTATTCACAATCTCATTCTCACGCTTCTCCACTCTATAATCCCGTATCATCTTTGTATCATGGTATCCAACCTGCCCAGCAACCATATCTCCAGTTTTCTTTAAATTACTTGCGGGCGTGTACACAATATTCAGCTTGTTCACCTTGTTCCCTTGAATAGAGTTTGCCTTGACCAACTGACAGCAGTCCTCCAGAGTTTCATCTGGTATATCGGCAATCGTCTTCCCCTCAGGAAGCCTCAAGTACACGTGAGCCGATGATAAGTTATCCACGTGAAACCAAATATCAATAGGCAACGAATATCGTATCAATTCCTCATTTTCATGCTTGTCTTTCCCCTGAGCACAGTGAAAATGTCACATGAATACGTCATCATAACCGCTAATCTTATATTGTATGCACGTATGACATACCATGTATATCAGATAATCGTCCTTTCCAGGACCATAGTGCCGTGGTTTGAAGTAAAATACCATGCTGTGCCACCCAGACTCTGAGAGAGAGAGAACCTTTTTTTTTTTTCCTTCTTTCCTACCTGGAAATCCCAATGTTCTGATACCAGATAATGGTGATCACGTGTGAATATATTTATATATACTCTACAATGCAAATACTGTCTACCATGCAGCCAGTCACCACTCCATGAATTTTAGTTTATTTTTATTATCTGTATTACGGAACTTGTTCCCGAGTGGATTCACCAGTCCACTCGGGATGCATTCAGAAGAAATCAGAATTAAAGATTTACACATATGGAAGAATCTGATGGTGGATCTACTAGAGGTGGCTTGGGCAACAGGATGGACGCTTGTTGGTAGGACTGCAGAACGTTTGAAATTGAAATTCCCTTCTTGGTGGAGTGATGGGCCAGTATAAAGTAGACATTAATGGAGAGATTATTCAGAATCGTAATAGGGATGCTCATGGCCCTCCAAAGTTGTTGGGTCTTGTGCTGGGCCGGGACAAGGTGACGAGTTTGAGGGAGTTTTTGCTACGTATTGCTCGCACAAGACCCGAGGCGAGTCGCTTGTCTGTGACATTGCAGGGGCCTAATGATCATCCAAGTTATCAAAGGCTTTTGGATACGACGTGGTGTTATCTGACGCCTGGAAGTGCTGATCTGGAGGCTGGATTTAGTCTCAAACAGAGCTGGAGCCAAGCACAGGTATGGCCATGGCTCTTTTTATTACTTGTCTGTATATGTATTCATGCTGCTGCTGCAATGCATGTGTATCCTTATACTGCTGCTGATGATAATGATGATTGATGCGTTTTGTATGTTCAGTTGATTGGTCGAGCCATTGAAACGCTCTTGTATGGGCGAAAGGGAAGGAAGAATGTTTTGATGTTTGGGTATGGAAAGGTGTGTACTGTGATAGATATGGTACTTAAAATGTACACAAAGACTAAGTGGGTACACATTGGTTGTAGAAATCTTCCTCTGCGAGAGGCACGTCAGTGGAAGGTGCTCACAGGACTGAAATGTATTGTATTGATGGGACTGCCAAATCAATGTGTTCTCCTGCGTGGCAGCTGTTGCAAACTAGAATCGGTGATACTCTCATGTTGTATTTATTGCTTCATGTTAGTATGTTTTCGACGCTAGAGAATGAATGTTTTTTCCAGCTGACTGGGTATCCAGTGACACTTGCTGCAAGAGCAGTGAAGAAGACATCACAGGCTCAGCAAGGGAGATTATCGATGAAACAGTATTATGAAAAGTATACTACCAATGATGGTGTAGGGGTGGTATCTAGACATCGGAAACGGATGAAGCTAATGAAGAATGGCGTGGAAACAAATGCACAAGATGCAGGAGGAGTGCATCAAGGTACCAAGGCAGCAAAGCCAGGGCGACCTTCGAGCTGGCAGCGAAAAAAGTATAAGAGAGCAAAGGAGCGTGGGGATGAGAGTACTGTGAGAGAGTTAGAGTTGCAGAGAGAAGTGAAGCATAGAAAACATGATGGTCAGCAATTGAATACTGCAGTATCTTCCTTGCACCAGACACATGAGTCACGTGATTCGAGGAAATCTACTAGGAAAATAGAATATTATCAGCATCCGAAATACGTATTAAGACCTTCGGAGATGATCATTCCACGTCAGTCAATGTTTTACAGCAGGAGATATTCTAGACAAGGTGGCCTTCCTTCTGAGCGTACGTCTGATTGTTTCTCAATGTATTGCTTCCTGTGATGTGATCCATGTGCCGCTCTTTATATGCAGACATAATCATGCGATTGAATCCCGACAATAGGTCGGGTAAGGTTTTGTATCAGTACATTTTCAGGCGAAGGTTGAACCCAGTTGCCCTCCTGGCCAATCGGCGCAAGTCCATGCATTTACAAAACTGCCCATATCGTCCGTTAGTGCCTCCAAAACATCAATATTTGATTCCATGGCTCAATTCAATCGTTAGAAGGGCGCATAAATGCAATTATAATGCTTTACTGAATGTTCACTGCCCTTTACCAGATGCATATCTCAAGTGGATTGCAAAAGGCAGCGTTCGCAAAGCTAGAGGAGGGCCTTCTTTGGCTGGTGTAGGTAGTAAAATTCATTGCAGTTCTTCCATTGATGGCAATGCGCATGCATGTGGTGCTGATGAACCTGCAGATCATGCGCTTGGACATGCCATGTCCACAGGGACAGTGATGAAGGCAGATGTACAAGATGAACTCTTGCCTCAGAAGGCACATAGGAATGGCACTCTGAACAACCAAGATTGCAATCAAGATGACGATGTTGGAAGCACTGGGGAGGAAATCCCCGACCTGAGTGCCTCATTTGTTCCTCACAGCAATGTTGCCAATTTTGTGTGGGCTGTCATTCGTGCTGTGATTCCAAAGCACATGCTGGGAGGCAAAAAGTCCAGAAAGGTGTTGAGGAAATCTGTGCATCGATTCATTGGATTAAAACGATTCGAGGATATGACTGCACATGAAGTCATCAGGGGCATTCCACTGTCAGAGATGCAGTGGCTCAATATTCACAGGACACCGACCAATGGAAAGGGTGCAAAGGGGGTGAAATCAACATTTCCACCTAATATCTTAGCATTCAGAACCCGTATGCTTCTCTTTTGGGTCGGGTGGCTGTTTGGATCCTTTGTAGTCCCCATTCTCAGGTCTCACTTTTACTGCACAGAGAACGAGTCATATCGACAGCAGGTTTTCTACTATCGCAAGCAAGTCTGGTCAACGATGATTGATAAATCATTCAAGGAATCTTTGTCATCAACCTTTATTCCCATCAAGGCGAAGGTCGCACGTGCAAGTCTTGCAAAGAGGAAACTTGGAGTGTCGCGCCTTCGGTTTTTGCCCAAGAGGAATGGACTACGGTTTCTCGTGAATATGAGCAGGAAATCTGAAGCTCGGTTCAAATCATACACCGAAAAGGATCCTCGCTCAGGGAGAAAGTACAAGCATCCTGCTGGTCGTCTACATTTCGAGCCGATCAATCAGACTTTACGGAAGGCTCAAATAGTTCTGAAGAGTGAGGCCATGAGGCATCCAACACTTTTTGGCAGCTCCATGTATGGTGTCAATGACATATTTTGTCATTACAAGCCATTTGTTAATAAGTGGAGATCGGATAGGAAGAAAGAGGCTGCCTTAAAATCTACGACAGTCTCACGGTTGAAGGAAAAGTTTGGCCCCTATGCTGTTTGTGTAGACGTATCCAGAGCTTTTGACAATGTAGATGTCTCCACGTTGCTAGGAATCATATCAGAACTACTCACAGCTGAAGAGTACACCATTGTCAAATTCACTGAAATTGTGACCATCATGGGGGAGATTAAGATACGTTTCAGAAATTTTGCTGTTCCAACACACGAGATGCACGATGGTCACTTCTCCCAAAAAATGGCATCACTGTCAAATGGTCAGAAGAGTAGAATATTTGTCGATGCGATTACAGAAGAGAGAATCTCAAGATACGATCTCATGGCACAATTAAAGGACTATTTGTCTCTGAATCTCGTCAAGCTCAAGAAAAAATGGAGGTATCAGTGCAAAGGCATTGCCCAGGGAGGCACACCCAGCACAATGCTCTGCAGTCTCTATTTAGGATACGTTGAACGAGCATGCTTGGAACCGATGATTGCATCATGCGGAGCAATACCTGTCATTTCCAATGAAGACATCGCATCTAGCTACAATTTTTCTTCGACACAGAACCTGACATCGCTTACAGCACTAGGGCTAGCCTGTGGATCAAGACCGTCTGTGCAGAAACCAGCAGTCAATTTTCAAAGAGACAATTTACCGAGCAGAAGTTGCCCCGATCGATCCCATTCATTACTTCTTCGTCTAGTTGACGACTGGATCATCATATCACGCCATAAGGCTGTCGTAGAGCAATTTGCTTCAAGAATCCTCAGCGGGATACCTGGGTTCAACATCCATGTCAACCCTAGCAAGACACAATTGACATTTGATCTCACAGCGGTCCCAGGATTAGGAATGATGAAGCGAAATGAATTTGTTGAAGCCGATGGGTCTAGGTTCATCAAGTGGTGTGGTTTGCTCATTGACACCAGCACACTGGAGATGAGAGCTGACTACACTCGCTATGCTGGAGAACACATGGGGGCATCACTCAATGTACCAGCACAACGGAATCCAGGATCTGCATTGAGTTCGAAACTATGCCATTATATACGCCCAAAACTCATCCCAGTGCTCCTTGACGAGGAAATCAATTCCCCATTGACTATTCGAATCAATGTGTATCAGACATTCCTCCTGGGAGCAATGAAACTGCATTGTTTCATGCATCGCCTCCCATGCCCACCAGATGATACACGGTCATGCCAATGGATAATCTCAGCCATTGAAACTGGAATCCGTTATGCTATCGAGTCGACAAGAGCCCGGCGAGTTGCACGACAGACAGGACATTCCAGAGCCATCATGTGCAACCCATCACTGCCACATTCACATGTAGAATATCTAGCCTTCTATGCGTTTTATACAATCATGAGAAAGAAGCAGTCACGATACAAGGCTTTATTAGAAGAATTGAAGAACAAACTGAACCAACCTAGGTGCAAACGATGTGCCCCTCATCTGAGAGAAGCAATAGACCCAATACACTCTTCAGTATTTGATTCCATAAACTATTAAAAATCCGCATCATGTAATCCATAGTATTAACTATCGACATGTTGCATACATTGTTGCATCAGTCGTCATCCATGACACCGTGTGGCTTCCAGTCGACTGATCACCCCGAGAACCAAAGACCCTCACCTGCCGAACATGCGTATCTCTCCCATTCTGATGATTGACTAGAATCGTAATCTGGAGAATCCTCCCAGTCACAGGCTTTTCTGGATGCCTGCACAAAGGGGGTATATCTTTACGTTAATATCAAATACAAGACATGCGTATAGTGGCTTCCGTGTATACCGAACGAACGCACTCTTCGCTTGCAATTGGAAGCACAATCCACCCCTGAGGCTCAATCACTTCTTCTGTCCGAATACAACTCATGTCACTCCATCTCGTCCCAACACTAACACTTAAACGCTGAGGAGTATAGGATTCATCCATCCTATAATTAGTCTGAATAGCAACCTTGCTAATGGCAACATACTGCTGAAAATGCAATGTTATTGTATGCGGCTGCATCCCATCCGACTGCCAATACGTATCACTACTCCCATCGACAAGCAAATCAACCCCTATATACCACGGAGACCATGCGTGAGCATGCTTGGAAAAGTCCATTGCATAACAAATACACACACACCGTTTCCAGGCTTGGCACTAGAGACACTCCACACTGCCAACTTTCCCACATCTCGCTCTCCCTTATCCTCCTCCAGTGATTCAAAAATCAATCCAGAACTATTCGGGTTCATTATAGCATGGCAGGTGATCCGTATCGACAGAGAATATGAAAAACTACAGAACGTTGGCTGTTCCGGTGCTATAACTGCTGATGTATTCTATGGATCTATTCCTATTCCATGCATTCATGAGAATATCTTATAATACATATATAACAGCATTAACACAGCCCAATGGAGTGAGATTTGATGGCAGTTTTTTAAGACAGTGGTTGGGGTATGGCGTTAGATATGGGTATTCGGTCAAACAATCTCTTTGATCGGTCATGGGGTATAGGATATTGAGAACCAGACTGTGTGTCTATAACACACAGGACACGCCCTCGAGCCTCGATGAGAAGAATACAAATTGTAAATTTTCAATGATTCTTGAGACGAACCTGTCAACAGGCAAGGAAAGCGTATCGATACCTGAATTGCATAGGTATGTTTGGCTGAGAGAGTGTCCTCTGTGGTTGTGTGGTGGATGACATGGACGATTTGGTCATTCATTCAGTGTCGGAAAACGTATATTTGACGATATTGCCAAGGAAAGAAAGGGTGCGTTTGTGTGGACTGTGTTTCTGTGTGAGTGACCTCCTCGAGGGGTACGAGGAGGACCGAGGTTCTTCTCTTCTGTTTTGACACATTGAGGACATTTTTTAATACGTCTGTGTAGTTTCTGATCTTCATCTGGCAAGGTGCGAGTGCATATCCAATTGAGATTAGACGCAGTGCGTCCAACTGACTGGTAAAGAAGGGTTTGTTGTTTCTTTTTTGATTCAGCCTGAAGCTTTTGTTTGACAAGCACGCTCTGAAAGCAACATCGATTGTCGATTCGGGTGGCGTCTCTTGCTTTGTTGGGCAGAAGACTGGTAGGAAGGTGTATCAGGTGAAGGGACACAAGTCTGGTGATACGTATACAGTGTTTCCAGATCACTATTGCTCTTGCCACTCATTCTTCTATGATATTGCCACGAAATCTGAAGGAACATATGTATGTGTATGATGAATGTCTTGGCTTGGGTGTGGACGGATGGCTGACATCTGGGTATTTGTCATGTGTCTGTAGTGTAAGCATCAGGTTGCTGTCTACCTGTCGAATGCACTGGAGAAAACTAGGATTCAAACAGTGCAAGATTTAGTGATTGCTGAGATTTTGCAGGATATAACGCGTTAGATATAATGGTGTTGGATAGACATGGCAAAGAAGAGGCTGTGCATAGTACTACTCTCAGTGATACTCTGATGGAGTATGAATCCAACTCTATAGATTCGAGTGATTTTACCAATCATCATCAAAAAGAGTTTTCAAATGGGGATACATTAGAATTATCGGGTAGTAATCATCGGAACGATGGAAAGATTGTATCAGAAGGAGGGGCGTCCCTCATGGGACACACTGGAGTGGTGCATGAGCATGATGTGGGATTAGAAGAGCACAGCAGCCCTGCCAAAGCACTTTTATTGTTGCTGCTCGGTCTTCATCTTATAGGAGTGTTAATATGGTTGAGATTCTGGTTGAAGGATCGAAAAATCAAGATTCCTCGAATGAAGAATACACCTCCTCCTCAGAAACAGTCCTGTACATATGATATTGACAGCCGGTACATTTCAAAGATTGAGCTACCTCTGAAGGCCTTAAAAATAGCTAAATAATGATGTAATAATTTATAAATTTCTCGTTGATCCCCGCTGCGTCGGAGCTCCAGTCACAATGTCAACATCAGCAGTTTTCCCAAGTGAGTCAGAGTCTAGGGCCCATCTCATGGATGATGCAGATGATTTGATGGCCTTGAACGCCTTCAGATTGGTGAGGTATAATTTCATCCTCTGCTTCGCGGGCGTTTTCCATTTCTCGAAACGGAGCAGTGCAATGAGAGACGAGGCATATTTGCTCAACAAATGATCCTGCATACTCGATTTCATACCCCCCAAGGTATAGCTTTCAATCCTAGAAGGATCTATGATCGGGCCAACCTCGGTTAGATATATGCAATGGCCATCTCTTTTGTATAGGAAAAGAAACTTTCCATTCTTGATAACGATATCATTAAGATGCATGATGTTCCACGTGTTTGGTACCATTAAATTGTAGCTTCTGACAAACGCACTATTCCCAACCCGTGGGGATCCATATGTATAGCACATGACGCTATGTGCTGCTCCTATGCTTCTATTCCAGTCTGAGAGATCATACGCTGCAATCTTAGCAGCTGCACCTCCAAGACTATGACCACAAACCAGAATTCGCCAAGGGAGTGGTGTTTCATCTGGTGAGCATTTTGTAATCTCCGTCACCATTGACATGCATCTATCCTTCATGCCTGAACCAAACCAAAAGTCACCAAAACCAGCATGAATCATGGGCTTTGTTCCCATGAGATAATTACCCCTCGTTGGAGGATGTGTGGACCTCCACAACTTGAGATCAGTCAGAACATTCTTTGCAGATGCAGTTCCTCTAAAGCATATGACAATCCTTCTTTGTTCTTCACTCCAGGCAATCAAACATTTTGAATCACGTACTTTATTCCATATCAATTTTGAATCGGTAAATGAACATGTCTCCAGCGTACTCTCCAACTCAAACGTTGGCATTTCCACCTCGTCAAGCTCGTAGACCATGAACGAGAACAAAAAGGCTGTCAGCATGGTCTCATAACAAACTTGGACATCAGTTTGATCCACCACATCAGCATTCTCCACCCATTTTATATTTTCGTTTCTCACATGCTGGTTTGACTCGCTTTTCGATGGCAGATATGGCGAGTGCATCCAAAGAGAGATTGTGACTAAAAGTGTCAAGGAAAATAGATATGGAGATAGCCCTACAGCCATCATGAATTTCACTGGACAGGAACCGTGAGATACAAGCCATAAAAGAACTATGCTTAAGACTCCTATAAAGGCAACGATCAATCGAGTCTGCATCTGGAAACCCAACTCAATATGATTCATTTTGTATCTCGAATATGGCAGACATCTCAACCAGCTATCTGCCCAAAGACAGCAAATAATATATAAAGCCATGTAGAACAGAAATATTGATCCAATCACGATCATAAGATTATCATAACCAACGCCATAATTGCTTAATGTGCACGCAGAATTCCAGGGGTCACAGTTCAGCACATCACTCTCAGAGGAGCAATTTGCATCAGCTTGAGAAGAGCACCAATACCCACCAAGCGGACCAACAGTGTATAGTAAAAGCAGCAGTAGAGTAACCTCTGGAATTGCATAAAAAGCCAAGAATACGGCAATATACATAGACACAGAAAGGTCGATGCCGGCAGGAATAGAAATGTTTCTCCTCTGAAGTATGGCCAACAACCTTACTCTGTTGAGCAATCGTTCCAAAGCTTCTCTTGGCAGCAAAACTAATACTTGAAGAAATTGGTTTGCCACGACCATATTCAATAGTGACCAACGAATAAAGGCAAGAATAGCAAATGATGAGTAGAGCCATGAGCACAAAACCTCCAAGAGCCAAATGTCTGATCCAATCAGCAATATCTGAAACAGGACATCTCACTCGGTACATTTCGGAACGCACAAGTAACGAAAGCAAACCGTACCGTATTTATAAAGAGACAGATGAAATCGATCATCGCCAGTCGAGTCAATCTCGCTCGCCGTCGTGATGTTGTCTTTTTTGCTAACCTGAACGAAGTCACGTTCTTCCAATGATATCCACCAAAATAGAGCATGCCCAGACATGCTAAACAGAACAAAACTAAATTCATGATCAAAATCCTCTTGCCACCTGCTGAGGAAGTATAATCTGATTGAACCCAAACGGCCTGAATGATGAGGACAATCAGAGACAGCAACAAGCCAAGTTGCAAACAACGAATGTAGCGCATAGCAACAGAATCCTCCATGTACTCTACCCGAAGCACGAGATCAATATCCCCATGTATCTCAATGAGCCCATCATCCAACTCAATACTGGATAACGTGTCTCTAAGGTCGATTGGACTGGCTAATATATCGTCAGAAACAACCTCTGGTTCCTCCTCCTGTTGTGAACTGCTCGCTGTCGAAGCATTACAATTCTCAACAGGCTCCTTAACGCCCATAGTGTATGAATAAATTTACCACACTAATAAAAGAACGACCTTCGGGGAGATATGCTGTCTCTGCTGAGCAGTACAGCCGGTGGGTGCTACTTCCCACAGCCTGAAGTTGCTACTGCTCGGTGCTACAATTTCCTTTGATTGTGTGGGCACATATTAGTTTATACATTAAATTTATTCAATTAATTAATTATTCAGAAACAGTTCCATAGTCCTTAGAACGCGCATGAAATGCCTTTTTCAACAGACTGATCATGCGAGCAAGTTCGGGTTTGCTAACGAGGTCCCTGACAGCCTCAATCTCTGCATTCTTCTGAATAATGGACAAGAATGATCTACTATACGTCGACAGTAGATGCTCACTCACACTTTTCGTGTGAAATCGATGCAGAGTCGACTTTTCTAAATGGGATGGATTGATAATCAGGTCGCCAAACTTGGACACAAGACAGACTTGTGATTCCCTCTCGTACAGGTAGAAGAATTTGCCGCTCGTCGATACCGCATCGTTTGGGTGAAAGATGTCCCAAGAATTCGGCACATTCTCCCGATATTCTTTTGCAAACGCATGGTTGCCGACGTAGGGGCAACCAAGTGTCATGGTCCAGATGCACACCTTCTTGTCAGCATGGGCTGGCAGCTGAGATGCAATGTCTAATGCCGCCAATTTCGCTGCAGCCCCTCCCAACGAGTGCCCGAAGCAATACAGGTCCCATGCCTCCCCCGAATCTGCAGAGTTGAGGATGATTTCTTTCAGCAATGCCATCACATCTTCTCGCAGCCCAGATTCATACCAAAACTGATTGAACCCGGTGTGGATGAGAGGCATTGTTCTGGTAAAGTATCGACCTCGCCGAGGAGGGTGTGCCATTCTCCACACCTTGGCATCCGTGATGAAATTCTTCTTGCTTGCTGACCCGCGAAAGGACACCACAATTATCCGACGCTCGACGTTCCAAGCACAAAGGCACTTGGCATCTAAGGATCTCTGCCACAAGAGTTTATATTCTGACAAATCATACAATGACATTGCAATGTCAATGTCAAAAAGAGAATTTGCAACCTCCTCAATATCATACACAAGGCGTGAAAAGTAAAGGGCCTTCAAGGCCATCTCGAAACAAAAGACACTATTCTGCGTCGTCGAAGGCCTTGCCTGTTTGTGAGCTGCAATTCTCTCCTCATCCCACACAACTGTCTGATTCCATTGTAAAGCGTCCACGATCTCTTCAGTCAAACAAATTGGCAATCTTAGGGCTATAGTGGTACACACCAAATAGCATGTTGCAAGCTCCAAAGGAAGGTAGCCTATGAATACCATCACATTAGAGTTGCAGGATATTCCATGCACCATCCACAGGACGATGATGGACAATGCATAAAACACTGTCGTGTGCACTCGAGTCTGAAGTTGAAACCCGAGTTCTGTATGATTAGTGCGGTACAATTCAAAAGGCAATACTCTCAAAGAGGCCATAGTAAACAAAACAAGCCCAATATACAAAAGAAGAAGAGCCAGAGCATAGATTGACAACGTTATAGAGAGACCACGTGTCACCGCCGCAAGACTGCAGTCATATGCCCACGTATGACAGTCTGTATCAGGAGTTGCGCTGGGATAACATGCTGTATCATATATACTAGTACAAAAAGATCCATGGATTGGCCCCATCGCTGCCATCGCCGTCACGATGGTCAGTGCTTCAAATGGTAGGTAAATCCCAGCAAATGTCAACACATAAACCCAATGCGGAAGATCAATCCCGTGCACAGTACCCCTCACCTCCTTCGTATCAATCACCCAGTCAAGTCTAAAGAATTTCAGCAGTGAGAAGACAGTCGTCACTGGCATGGCCAGCATTGCCGAGAGAAACTGATTTGCTATGATAACACCCAAGGCACTCACACGAATGAAGGAGAAGATCAACACCCATCCCAAAAACCATCCACATGCTCGATTCCGCGCGATCGCATTAGAAGCCAGGAACGAACCAGCTGCGATAATTCCAGCCACGAGATCAATGACAGCAAGCCTGCAGACGCGCAAGCGACGGTCACTCCAGACGTACTCTTTATTCTTTAGTGACTGCAAAATCCTCATACCAAAGATGCTGCCAGCAATCACATATATAAGCGCCACAAAAGACCCAAGAGTCAGATTCAGAATCAATAATTTGTCTGAGCGAAGCAGAGAGTCCTCTGATTCATACTTCCATGCCGCAACCAGGCACAAAACAGCAAAAGCAAGTATCAGCAGGAAGTTTTTAAAATAATACAAAGGTCTGGTTTGCTTCTCATTCTCGCACTCAATTCTCAAAGCGACCTTCCCAGAACTCAGAGAACCATCCTTGTAAAATCCTTCCTTGGCCAACTCAAAGACATTCGCCATGTAATTCTTCCTACCGCTCCAAGACTGACGTTCTGCAGCCATATAGGACTACTTGCATCTAGCAACTGCAGTACCGAGACGGGCATATTAGCCAACCATATCTATACGGCTACCCTGATTACGTAGACACCACCTCTTGGGGTGGAGGTGTCAACAATGGTCTACCCTGGTTGCTTAGGGGTTCCAACCAACCGAGTTTCGCCATGTGTATGTGCAGTGAATTATCATATAACTTGAATACTACATATATAGTCTTTACCGCATGTATACGCTGCACAATGTAGATGTGCTTACCTAAAGAAAGTGCGTCCTCCACACTCACACAAAATCTTTTTTCGTCGCTCAGACGAGATCATATATTCCCTGTCCGCTTAAATATCAGTAATATGTTATAATTGAGATGAGGAGAAAATTTCAACGATTTTGCTCAGCGCACCATGCATTCTGGGGAATCGGGTGTCGTTACGGTTCCTAGGAATCCGGGTCGCATGCACACACATCAAACGCATGGCACCGATCGGTGGTCTCGTTTGATGGGCCGACTCAGCCGTATGACCGATTTGGGGTCTGATGTCCTCCTTGTCCAGGAATTTTTTTGTTCATTTCTATTTCTGAGCCCTGTTTTCGGCACGCAAAGTTGCTGGTTCACAACCACCTTCAGAGTGTTTATCAAGCAAATGAGTGAGAAAATCTGGTCGACACGAAGTTGTTGCTTGCGTGGTATCACACACAGGTGGGCGTTCTCCGGGCAGAGTCCCCCAGGGTGAATGACGGAGTCTTGGGGTCCCAGAGAGAGCTCACTGTATTGCAAGCGTTCGTTGCTGATGGATTGTGTTTATCAGGAGATAAACGAGGTATGCAGATACTTTTCCGGGTTATATGGGGCATGCACCCAGTAGAAAACTCACTGCCCCCACCAGGGAATCCATTGGTGTTGACTGGTTGACTTGGGCTTTCCAGACCAAACGCCATACTCTCCGAGCCTCTCTGACGCATAGATGACGTGTGAGTGGAGTCTTTCGAGACTCGTGCTCCTGGTCCTTCAAGCAAAGAACTACCTTGCACTAGGCAGTGCATCGGCTCTTGGAGGGACCATCACTGCAGACAGCAATCACCTTGGTACGAATGCTCTGAAAGTGTCTTCCTAGCACCAGATGTATCAGTCTTCAACATTGTCACCATGATCTGTGGCTATCTACCTGAGAGGTGAATACACGTCTTTTGAAACATCTGTAAAGTTTCAGCATGGTTGGTGGGAAGACCACCAAGGCCCAAAGTAACACTTGCCGGTTGTCAGCGCAATCAACGCAGCTCATGGCCCCAAGCAACATATAATGCTTCCCTGCGGCGGGCATCCTGGATCTTCAAGTATAAACTTTGAAACATCGCGTATGGACCCAGTATTAGAGCCTTGAAACCTGAATTCTTAGAATGCTGTATCGAAGAAGATATCTGGTGTCGAGGATGGAATGTGAAGTACAGGTGGTGGGTGCTACTTCCCATAGTCTGAAGTTGCTACTCGGTACTACAAATACAATTGCCTTTCATTATGTGGGCAAATACTACTTTACACAGACAAATTTATTCAGTAATTATTCAGAAATCGTGCCATGGTCCTTAGGGTGTGCAAGGAATTCCTTTTTCAATAGACTGATCATGGGGCCCAGTTCGGGTTTACTGACGAGGTCCTTGACAGCCTCAACCTCTGCATTTTTCCGAATGATGGACACGAATGATCTACCATACGTCGATAGTAGATGCTCACTCACACTTTTTGTGTGAAATCGATGCAGGGTCGACTTTTCTAGATGGGATGGATTGATAATCAGGTCGCCAAACTTGGACACCAGACAGATTTGTGCTTCCCTCTCATACATGTCAAAGAATTTGCCGCTCGTTGATACCGCATCGTTTGGGTGAAAGATATCCCAAGAATTCGGCACATTCTCCCGATATTCTTTCGCAAACGCATGGTTGCCAACGTAGGGGCAACCGAATGTCATGGTCCAGACGCACACCTTCTTGTCAGCATGGGCTGGCAGCTGAGATGCAATATCTAATGCCGCCAATTTCGCTGCAGCCCCTCCCAACGAGTGCCCGAAGCAATACAGGTCCCATGCCTCACCCGAATCTGCAGAATCGACGATGATTTCTTTCAGCAACGCCATCACATCCTCGCGCAGCCCAGATTCATACCAAAACTGATTGAACCCAGTGTGGATGAGAGGCATTGTTCCGGTCCAGTATCGACCTCGCTGAGGAGGGTGTGCCATTCTCCACACTTTCGCATCCGTTAGGAAGTTCTTCTTGCTTGCTGACCCGCGAAAGGACACTACAATTATCCGACGCTCGACGCTCCAAGCACAAAGGCACTTGGCATCTAAGGATCTCTGCCACAAGAGTTTGTATTCTGACAAGTCATACAATGACATTGCCATGTCAATATCAAACGGAGAATTCGCATCTTCTTCAATATCATACACAAGGTATGAAAAATAAAACGCTTTTAAGGCCATCTCGAAACAAAACACACTATTTCGCGTCGCCAAAGGCCTTGCCTGTTCCTGTGCTGCAATTCTCTCCTCATCCCACACAACCGTCTGGTTCCATTGTAAAGCGTCCACATCTTCTTCAGATAAGCAAATCGGCATTCTCAGAACCAAAGTGGTACACACTAAATAGCATGTTGCAAGCTCCAAAGGAAGGTAGCCTAAAAATACCATCACATTAGAGTTGCAGGATATTCCTTGCACCATCCACAGGACAATGATGGACAATGCATAAAACACTGTCGTGTGCACTCGAGTCTGAAGCTGAAAACCCAGCTCCGTATGATTAATGCGGTACAATTCAAAAGGCAATACTTTCAAAGAAGCCATAGTAAACACGACAAGCCCCGTATACAAAATGAGAAGAACGAGCGAATAAATTGACAAGGCTATAGAGAGTCCACGTGTTACCGCCGCAAGACTGCAGTCATATGCCCACGTATGACAGTCTGTATCAGGAGTTGCGCTGGGATAACATGCTGTATCATATATACTGGTACAAAAAGATCCATTGATTGGCCCTGTCGTCGCCATCGCCGTCACGATGGTCAATGCTTCAAATGGTAGGTAAATCCCAGCAAATGTCAACACATAAACCCAATGCGGAAGATCAATCCCGTGCACAGTACCCCTCACCTCCTTCGTATCAATCACCCAGTCAAGTCTAAAGAATTTCAGCATCGAGAAAACAGTCGTCACTGGCATGGCCAGGATTGCCAAGAGAAACTGATTTGCTAGAATAATGCCTAGAAAACTCACACGGATAAATGAAAAGGTCAACACCCATCCCAAAAACCATCCACACGATCTATCCAGCGCAATCGCATTAGAAGCCAAGAACGAACTAGCTGCGATAATTCCAGCCACGAGATCCACGGCAGCAAGCCTGCAGACACGCAAGCGACGGTCATCCCACACATACTCTGTGTTCTTTAATGTTTTCAAAATTCTCCTGCCAAAGATGGTGCCAGCAATCACATATAATAGCACCACCAATGAGCCAAGAGACAGATTCAGAATCAATAATTTGTCTGAGCGAAGCAAAGAGTCCTCTGATTCGTACTTCCATGTGGCAACAAGGCATAGAACAACAAAAGCAACTATCAGGAGAAGGTTTCCAAGATGATACAAAGGACGCGTTCCCTTCTCATTCTCGCACTCAATTCTCAAAGCAACATAGCCAGAACTTAGATATCCGTCTTTATAAAGACCCTTCTTTGCCAATTCCAAGACATTCGCCATATAATACCTCCTATCGCTCCGAGACCGACGTTTTGGGGCCATGGAGAACCCCTGCGAGTAGCAATTGGTCCGATCAACCAACCATATCGATACGTCTACTCATAAAGACACTATTGACAGTACGGATGTCAACTTTGGTCCATCCAGGTATGTGATGGAATTCCAACCACCTGGCGTTGGCCATGTAAACATCGTCCATCGGTCGCACTGCCATGTCGATGGGAGAATTATTATTCCCTTGAATTGAAGGCCTTTTGTAAGGCATTATGGTTATTTAGGATGTAAGCCTTTGAAGAGAAATTTGAACCCTTGTTGTAATACTTTGTGAAAGAGGATATGAGGTGTCAAGGGTGCGACAAGGAAGAGTCAAGTTTCGTGAGTGGAATCAAGAGTTTTGAAAAACTTCTTCTATGCGCTCATTGGTTGGATATAAAAGTGTGATAGATGATTTTATAGATTTATAAACAATGAAGAGAGAGTATCCAATAACGGTGGAGGAGTATTTGGTGGAGGGAGGGGTGAGAGGCTTTGAGAAGGCTGTGGAGAGGTTTTCAACCGAGTACCAGGCATTTCAACGTGGTGAGCTGGAGGATGTGGTTGTGGGTGCAGTGGGTGATTGCTGGAGCTTTCAGGATCGAGAGATACAGGTGCGGCTTGTTGGTACGAATGTGGTGTCTCTGGACAATGAACAACAATTCAGTGTGTGCAGTTGAAGCGGTCATTTCCTGTCACGTCATTGGGACGAGGGAAGACAGTCATGCTCCGTGACAGCTTTTTGGATGCTGAGAAGGAAGATGTGCTTGGAAAGGCGCTGCATGACTGGGAGGTAAAAGGGTGTTTTGGGCTGATTGAGAGTATGATGGGGTTGGAGGTGGCTCTGAAACGGTTGGTCTTTGCTGTGTGTGTTATTACAGGAGTTGAGGGTGTTCCTGATCGATGGAAGAATATTGATCTGGGAGAAGACATAGAATTTGACTGTTTAGAATCGTTTGTGAAAGGATATGGGGCCGCTGAGACGTTGGCTGATGCAGGCATTGTTGGGTTTGATAGAGTCATGCAGGTGTTGGATGCTGTTCAGCGGCGCCTTTTTGTGCACTGTGCCGCGAGATCTTCACACAAAGCAATTGCGTTCTTATGCATGCGAGATATACGTGATAATTTTTTGGTGAGTGAAGAGATTGTGAAATCAACAGAGGATGAATATTCTGTGGTGAAGAGTCTGGTTGCTATGGCAGAGGAGAAAAAGGATGTTTTATATAATGGATCGAGTGTGATGAAGATTTTTGGTCAGCTTGATGGAGATAAAGAGTCTAATAGTAATACTCGCGGCCAAGGGACACAAAGAGGAGACTTTTCTAGGTTGTGTGCTGTACTGGCTGGGTATATATCAATGGCATCACCAGGAGGGGTGGAGGCTGTTTTATTTTTAGAGCAGTATTCTCAGGGCCATCGCGAGTTGTTCCTCAGTTATGTATCGCTCGTTTCTCAGGTTGATAGAGCGAGCTTGAAGGAGGATCTATTGAAGAGATGCGGAAAGAAGAATACATGGGATGCAAAGGACATAATGGAATGGATATGGAGATGTGATATCAGGCAGGGTGACGACTTCGCCACAGATAGTATGTTGCATATTTTGGCAAGTGCAGACATGGCGCGACGCATATGTTCGGATGGGGATGCATTTCAGATTGAATGGCTGATGTTGTACCTTTTGCTTGCTCGAGTTTTGGATGCGGGCGGAATACAAGACGTTTCGGGGAGTTCAACGCTGTCTTTTAGCTCGTCAGAAAATATAACGAAAACCTGCATGACGTGCTGGAATTGCCTTTTGAAGTCGCTGCAGAATGTCAAAATGAGAAAGTTGTGTGTGGATGTATTGCAGGCCACAGAGGTATGTTTCTGAAATGCTCTTGCTCTCTCATTGAAGTTGTATTTCTTACTGGAACACCGTGCTTGTAGCCATCCAATCCAATGCTTGGGCCGATGTCAAGATTTGCTTCGTATCTGATCAAAACTTGCATAGGATCTGCTCTTCTCGTGGTCATGTTGGGAGGCACAAGTTTGGGAGAGATGGGTGATATTGAGTTGCAGGTAGCCAACCTGTTTATTCAGCTAGCAAGTGACGGTCATGCGGCAGAAGCACTCCTGTTTCTCTCCAAGGTTATAGATGCTGACATGAACGATGAAGATTCATGTATCAAAGTATTGGAAAAGTTGAAGGAAGTGTTGGGATTGTGTTTCAGCGTTGGAACTGGAATACTGGAGATTCTAGAAAAGGAAATTGGTGAAAGGCTTTTGAGCGTCGAGCGGCAAATTCTATCTGGGGAAGATGACTCCAAGAATGCAAACGCTTGTCCACATGATTTTCCGTATCTGTGCCGAATGCTTTTACTTGTGGTTTCCACCTCAGACTTTTGGAGCGAGAAGGGACATGTCAGTGCATCAATGTTCAAAATGATCGAGCAGATTGCCCATACTATCGTCTCCTTTGTTAATACGTCTGGTAGACATAGAGATGCTAGTGTTTCCGTTCTCGTGCAAACGTTGAACGCATATCGGCATCTAGTGTCTGTAAGCCAGAGGACCACAGTATTTGAATTGTATCTGAGGGAGTCTTCTCAGCATGAACACTTTTTCCTACTTTGTTTGTGGCTAATATTTGCATCCACAGAGGATAAAATCACAATTATGGATCAAGATCAGGGATCGATCGCTATTTCAGAGAATGATTTGCAGGATGTTGCCAATAGGTTGTTGCTGCTGCAGGAAGGCATTGAGAATATTCAATCCTTGGGAATTATGACCATTGTGGCAGCGATTTACTGCACGTGGAGGCACTCAAATGATATGCTTGTGTCCATTATTGACTCAGAACTGATCGCGAAGCATCTAGAAAGGGTCACTGACAACGCAACATGCGAGAGTTCGTCTGTGCCAAACATTCTGAAGGCCCTGAAATCTGAGGACTTTGCCATAGATCTGCATGCGGAGCAAATCTACTGGTTTTTAATACCAGAATTAAGTGTTCAGTTGAACCCTATGGATATAGTTATTCCCAACATACAAGGATGCAATGATATCTTATCTGATATTGCAGAAGATGGTTGCAGACAGACCAAAATTCTCAGACCTGCAAAGATTTTGCAGACGAATGGGTCTTTTGAGGATGTATTTGAATTCATCCTTGATAACCTCAAATTATGTGAGGAATCACTGGGTAAATGGTCCAAACGACGGGAGAAAGACGATTTATCAGAGTTCTCACAGCATCTGCGGGAAAATAGAGATGAAGATATTCCACCTGTGATTGGCAACATGCAGTCTCACCTGTGGAGCCTATCCAACGACGTTCAACAGGTGATAGACGAGGATATTATTCAAATTCGGCACCTTGTTTGTACCAAGTATGAACCATTTGATGAGAAATCTGTTGCAGAAACCTCTGCCGTGCTTGATCATGGGGAAATACTACAGCCTCAACTTAAAGACCACAACTTTGATGAGAAAATTAAAGGCCTTAGGAAATCAATCATTAAAACCACTATGGAAGCTCTGAGATCAAAATACATAGCATTAGCTGCACTGGATCTGTATCAGTTAGAGTATTTTTCCGCTTCAATTGCAATCTTTAGCCAGGACCAGAGCAATTACCTGCTTGCAGACCTAGTGACCTTGCTGGTGGAGGCTATACTGTTCGGTCGTTCACCGATTCTAGGCTCTTCAAATGTACTAGAACTTTTGGAATCTTTGCTTAGATATAAAAGACTAGAGATGGACAGAAATAGAAGGAATGACATTGTTTCACTTGCTGCAATGAGTCTACAAGGCCTTGGTAGAGGGTCGCCACTGGAGCCCAGCATTGGAGTCAGGCTTCTCGACATTCTACTTGAGCCGGACAGTATGCTTGATACTGATAATTTGGAAGATTTCCGGGAGATATTGTACCATGTTTGTCATTTGGCTGGTGGTAACTTTGATAGCAACCTGTCCATCATCCTGACAAACTTTGACACAAATAGGTTTGGGACGTTAGCTGCCCAAAGAACACTAGAGAGTGATCACAAAACCTTTCGAACTATGGCATCTGGCTCGGAAACAACGCAATTTATCTCTTTAGTGTTTGATTTAGCCCAATGGTGCATGAAGTATCCTGTCACATCATCTGTCGGTGTATCGATCCTTGAAGGGATACTTGGTGCGTCTGTGGAACGGTACTTTTGCGTTTGTCTTCTGATAGTCTCCTCTCGACAAAGCTTCAACGGAGAGCCCGGCATCTACAGTAAATTGAAGGAGGTTGCAGGACTTTGCCAGTCAACAAATGTTGCAGTGGAATCTTTGAGAATTTTGTCATCTACTCATCCTTTCGACTCAAGTGGCGACTCGTTAGGTATTTTGAGCTCTTTGTTAAAGTCTCCTGCGTTCTCAACTAGTGTGGGAAGTAACGCTTCTCAAAATAGCATTGGATGGACCAGCAGCCTTGCACCAGATGGGGAAATTAGTTGTAACCTTGTTCAACTCGGAAATTCTGACAAGTCTGCTCTCGTGGAGGCTCTGAACATCTTTATTGAAGTCTATTTGAATTCTAGCAATGTCAGTGGAGTGGAATATAAGATTGTAGTCGAACAGAAGCTGAACTCCTTGTTGAGTTCTTTGCAACTCCCTCGGCTGGTTGAGGACCACCCAGCATGGGGAGCTCCATGGGTATGGAGACTCTATCGTGATATTATGAGCCCTCATATACGAAACATAGATAAACAGTACGACAATCTTGGCTCGGATGTATTGCAGTCATACTGGGACCGGATCCCATGGCAGTTGTCTTCATTCCACTTGGATGAGCAAGTGGCCAGCCTGCAGGAAATTCGTTCTTTAATCTCTTCCTCTATTTTCCCTCTGTCACTGCTACTACGTGCAGATTGGTCTCCGTTTTTAGAAGTTGTTAGAGACGGTAAAACAAAAACGTTGCACCCCAGTACAGTTTCAGAATGTGGAGTGGTCATTATGCACCTTGCCATATCAGTGCCTGGTTGGCAATTGCCTGGTTGGCTGTTGAATGAAAAAGGAGAGCTAAATACGGATTTTCTGCAAAAAGTCTCAATTTTAATGGACTGGAAGTACATCAAAGATCATATTGCTCCGATGCGGCGCGAAAAGCCTCACTCATGGATACTCAGTCCCATCGTATCCACTATTGCATCTGGCACAAAAGATGAGGTCTCTAGTCGGCTTAAAAGGACATTATTGGCCCTCTCAAGGGCACCTAGTTCTCCTGAAATGAGCCAAGAGTGTTTCGATGTAGTTTTCCAAACGTTAACAGATGTTTTAGGGTTCTCCCTTTGCTCTATTGTGGAGACTTCTTCAGCATCAATTCTGCCAAGTCAAAGTGACAGGATGGTTGTGCCAGATGACATTCCACTCGAATTGCTCGAAGGAACCATGGAAATGGAGCAAATCAAAACCCAAAATGCTAGTGACAAACATCTGCAAGAATCAAATGCGGTTGAGTTGCGCTCTTGCTTCAGGTTATCAGTCTCTGACCATGTTGACATTGTCCACAGCCTTGTATCGATGGTGCAGTCAGCACTGGATGAAGAGTCCATGCTGAAGAACCACAGTGGTCCCATCTGGGAACAGTCACAGTTTAGAGGATCCATCATTACCTGGGATCCTTCAAGCAGTAACTTCACAACTATATATTCAAAGGCTGCAGATCTAACTTGTGGAAACACAGTGGTGGAAGCCTTGCTCCTAGCATTGGCATCAGACCCAATCACACTAATGACAACAAAGCCCGTACCATTTGGCAGCACAGACCCTCCATGGTTTACCGGAGATAGATTGTTTACCAATCTAAGCGACACAGATAAGATGGATCGCAGGTATTCCCTGAAACGATTGTTGAAAGGTATTTCCCACATTGGTGGCAATGACTCTCATTCAGCATCACTGAATACGGTAAACGATATGGAATCCCTCCGCATATGTCTATACAAAATCATTGAAGATGAATGCATCCAAAATGATGCCCCAAACTTTTTGAGCGGACTGGGATATGCATCACTCAGAGAGGTCTTGTTGTGTGATTCACTTGAAGGCATTCCTCATGCACACGAATTTGCAGAAGGCATCATACGTCAAGTGCTTGTCCATACAAACCCACCACCAATATCTGGTAATACGATAGAAGAAGATAATAGCATTCAAATGGATGCATTCTATCCTGACAGTGTGAGCATTGATAGATTTTTGCGTTTGGCTCACACTGCAGCAGTAACAGAGTGTCCTCTCCTGTCCACATTCCTTTTGAAGCAAGCTTTCCATAGATGTGCTACAATAGAGAAATCAGAATGGCAGTTTACGATCACAAAGGTACTTCAAACGGTCAAGGTGGGAAAGAAGCTTACCATGGAAAGCGTGTTGCTATGGCTACATTTGTTGGACTGGCTCAACGACCCACGCTGGAGGAGATTACCACCAGGGTCTCACAATGACTCTTTAAATCTGTTTCTAAAGTATTTGGACGCAGTCGTGTCGCATTTACAGCTAGCTGAATGCTCCAAGGGTGGAATAGGCACAAAGATTGCCAGAAAAGTGAGTCAAAACATTCGTCAGCATCTGTCTTCGTCTCAGCAAGAGGAATCGAGCCCGGCGCATGTGGAATCACGTATACAGAATGAAACACATGAGACGCATACAATTATGGAGAGGGACGGTTCGGGCTCGCTCTACGAAATCCCGCTTGCATCCTCCCATGACATGAGTGAAGATGAGTTTGCCTCATCATCAACCACAGGTACTCGTCGCCAAAAGGTCATGAAAGGATTCAAAGCATTTGGAAGACAGATGTCGAATATTGGCAATAAAATTACCAAAGCAGCGGGCTCGCAAATCAAACAGCCATCCACCACACTTTCAGACCACCATCATGATGCCAGCAGCACACCTGCTGAGAACCCAAGGCCTGCGACCCAGTCTCACGACGATGGCTTCGACATCCACCTCAATGATGTGGTTCCAATAGGTTTGGCTGCGTATGCAATCAGCGCGTATATCCGAACCGTCATGGAGCCAAAGCTAGCCCGCCGAACACGGTCTGCAGATGGTGGATCCATGGGACACCCAACAATTCGGCACATTAAAGGAACGAGCACCCTTTCAGGTTCTCGACAAATGGAAGAAGAACAACTACTGGAACTAGACACAATATTAAGCGCCAGAACCGAGTTGGATGTTTTGAGCCAGCTCAAGAACTGCTCTTGTGTCACCCAGCATGCTCTTCTAACAGAGCCATTCTTTGACAGAATGCCACAGCTCCTTCATGTCCAGGTTGCCGTCGACGACTTCAAAGTAGGATTGATATCCAGTCTCATCACAGATCCTATGAGCAACAGAGTATTCCACCTTGCCTTCCTGTGAGGATTCAAGGAAGAGGCCTCAATTAATTAGTAAAGCAATTGGTAGTGGTGGCCTTATCCAGATTGATGGATGGGAACAATACCTCTGCTCCTCGTGTTTCAATGCCAGCAGCGAATCCACTCTGTATTTAAATATAATTTTGTAATCAAATTACTGCCATACCCGTGTACCTACATTCTGTATTTGGTTTGGAGTCTCGCAGGAATTGAAAGGAGCCATGTTGTCTCAGTGCCGCACAGGTATGGCCACGTATTCAACCCATGGATCCCATAGAAAATCATTATCTATCACCATCGTGAAATAAATATGGCCCATTGTGCCGATGAAGACGATTTCAAGGATGGGTGACATGTTGGAGGATTTCACGACATTGATCCACTCAAACTCCATTTCCCTGATTTCATATGCACTATTGCTCATTCATAGCTCATATTCATGCAGTTCAAGTATCAAAATCCACATTTATGCGTGGTAATGCGCCTGTGGTCTCTGCTCAGCGCAAGTTGGCTGTGAGGGTCTCTCGAAGCCAGGTGATGACCTCCAAGGCCTACCTTCGCGAGTACCCAGATCCAGAGTTCATCGAAGAAGTGAAGGAAAACTTCCCAGAGCAGCCAATTGCCAACGTAGAGGAAGCCAGGGTATGTTGATTTCCTCATCTCATGTCTTTGTGATATGTATATCTGATATATGGCATGGCCATGTCCTGCTGCAGGTGCTCTTCTCCGAGTTGGGATACAAGTATCTCGATGTGAGACCAGAATTGGAATTGGATGCTGTTGGAAAAGTTCGCGATTCTATTAATGTGCCAATCGTCAATGCTAAATGGAGGTATGACCCTGAGGAGCAGAAAAAGGTTGTTGACAAGTCTGATAACCCAGACTTTGTCAAGATGGTGGAGAAGAGGATTCCAGATAAGAGTACTCCAATCATGGTTGGTTGCTCTGACGGAACCACCTACTCTATCGATGCCTTGATTGCCTTGGAAGAGGCTGGGTATGAAACCTTGGTTGGGTTGAAGGGCGGCTTCTATGCTTGGTACAGAGTATTTGACAACAATTTACGCCGCCGAAGGACTGGAGAGTATGCAGAGCAGTACACACACGATGGAGATTCATGTGGAATCCACTCCTCTGGAGCTGGGTTTGCGAGGGTGGATTCAGTCGAGCAGTGGGTTCCACCTAAATTCTAATCAATGCATTTGTGTGGGTTACAGCTACACGAATCATGCTCATGTGTCGCCATGATCATGTATACGTTGCCACCTCTGTAAACCAATATAGAAAAAATAAGATAGTGTATGGGCTTGTGAGATCCCAGATCGTGGCATTCACCATGCCGGTGGTATCTGGGAGCGTTGCCCTAGGACGACATGCAATCCCTAGGGTATCAGCGCGAACTGCGTTCTTGCAGGAGCGTTTGAGATGGAAATCGTTTGGGATGAATCTGAGAGCATTAAGAAAGCATATGGGGGTGTACGAGAGAGATTCTTGTATCGCCAAATGCGAGAGACAGGGTGGCAGAGGTTCGACCCAAGGTAACATGGGAACAGTGAATGTGGGCGACTATGCGACGTTTGTTCAATTTCTGCATTTCGCAAGCCCATATGTGGTTGGGCATAGGAATAAGATTTTTGTGATTCTTATACCGGGGGAAGTGATGATGCATAAGGAACGCTTGCGGAATATTTTGGACGATATTCTTCTGTTACATGGTCTTGGTTGCAAGGTGGTGTTGGTTGCGGGATCAAAGGATCTCATTGATGAGGAATTGAGTGGGTTGGTGGCAGAGAGCTATGATGGACAGTTTGTTGGTGGGTATAGGGTAAGTGGTAGAGAGGTGATGGATGTCGTCATGGCAGAAAATGGGGCTGTGATCAATCAGATTTCTGCCATGCTATCAAAAGGTCCTCCTATTCCAATGATGCGCCGTCATGCCAAGGATGTTAGTAAAACATCGGAAAAGGTTTCAGGGTCAAAGGTGATGCCATCTGTCAAGGTTGTGAGTGGGAATTTTACTGCAGCAAAGCGGCGGGGGGTCTTGAATGGTGTGGATTTCGGATGGTCTGGGTCTGTATCTCATATACATGTGGACGCGATTCATAGTCAATTAAATGATGGTAATATAGTGCTGTTGACATGTTTGGGGATATCGTCTGTTGGAGAGCTGCTTAATTGCAGTGTGTATGATCTTGCTGCAAAGGCTGCTATTGAGCTAGGTGCAGACAAGTTTATTTGCTTCACTGGGAAGGACGTTCGGAAATTAGGACTGCCTCATTATCTTCCTTTGGAGGAAGCAAAGCTGCAGATAGCGTCCCGTACACTTGGATGCTGTTCTAATATCGTTTCGTATGAGAATCGCAATGCGAGTGAGACGGCGGCAATCGCCCAAATTGAACCATTGTTTGGGTCAGGGAGCAACATTGTATTTGATTTAGATACGTGGGCGGACATGGAGATACCCTTTGAAATCATATCTGGGATTGTCGTGTGCCACCATGATATTTCTCGTAGCCATTTGGTTGATTTTGAAGAAGACGGTGCCCTGTTGCTAGAACTCTACAGCAGAGATGGGATTAGTGGTGTGTGTATGATTGCATCGGACATTTATCAAGGGATTCGACAGGCGCGATATGAAGATGTCCCACAAGTGTCTCAGCTCTTACAGTCTTTCGTGTCACTTGGGTACGAGCTGCCGTGTGCCATTGTGAACCTGGGATCCTACATGGACAAGGTCATGGTGTTGGAACGCGATGGAGATGTGTTGGCATGTGCCATGTACAGTGTTCTTGGCACAGGTCTCGACGAAAAGCTCGTTGTCGAGATTAATGCTCTCATCGTAAGCGAATCGCATAGGAACAATGGATTTGGAGACTCGATGTTGGATTACATGGAACAAGATTTGCGGAGAAAGAATGTTGGTCTCGTAGTCATAGTCCCAACAACAGGCAGTTGTGATTGGTTTGTTGATCGTGGCTTTGAATACCAAGGACTTGCAAATCAGAGTATGGTTCTGCCGGAAGAGAGACGACATGGCTACAAAGAATTCGCCAAACTGTATAGCAAGTCTATTGTGGATATCGATTCTTCTCTGGCAGACCTGCCTGCAGGAAGACGGATTGGGTTTTAACACTGAGCAGCAGCATGCTGATTGATATTGAGATACTTGAGTGCACATTGTGGATCATATAAAATACATATTCTGAAATTCGTCCAGTGTAAACTATTTATGAATACATCTTGACCTCTAATTATAAGGTGTCCTCTTCTAGGAGGTCCATTGCTGAAAGAGGCCACAGCAGTTGGAGAGAGTTCTTCTGTATATTGTTTTGTATGTATTACATTCATTTAACTAAAAAGATTAAATTAATTAATGCATGTATGAGGAGGCGACGTGCAATTCTTCGCCACATGGATGACCAGACCGGCATATGACTGATTCCAGCAACTAGTTCACAGTAGTACTGCACATGTACTGTTCAGTGCACATTCCTCATCACGAATGCATTGTTGCATGTACCTCATGGTTTAAGAATTGAGATGCAGCAAAACATGTGACAATGCTGGGCATCTAGCATCTCGGTGAATGTGCTGGCGCACATGGTAATTACACCATGATGGCTCATGGCAATAGCATTCGAATGCGAATTCGCTTACAAGCGAATATTCGCTACCCGTCACAGAACCGGGAGAAGATTCCTGCCTCCTCAAAGCATCATGTACAATGTTATTAATTATCCAAATCAATTATCAAATTCTTTAAAAGGTGTCGATCGGTACAACGTCATTTCGGTATACCATTCCGAGACGCAGTGACGCATAGGTTACGTTACAGTCAAAGCCTTGGCCATGTACAGATACGGGGCAGTTTTGTTGTTGGGTTTGCTCACCCTAGTGCAAAGCAAGGATCGAGGACTACAAATGATAGAATTTCCCACTCCTGGAGTCCCAATCACTGCCTCCCTGCAGCCAGATGAGAACCTGACATTCACTCAGGGCAACGATATACCTATGGCTGAACTTGCCCACTCTGGGCCTGAATTTTCTCCAGATCAAGTACATTTGACAATGTGGTCCGAGACCTCGATGCTTGTGTCTTGGGCGACGGGCTTGGGAAGAGACGGTCCTACCAGCCAGGCACCAGAGCCATACGACCCGGATGCTGTTGCATCTTTTGTCCAGTATGGCACCGATGCTGGCAGCCTCGAGCAAACCAAGGGAGGCAACATCACAGATGGAGTAACTGTAAACCGTGTTGTTTACACGTATGAGTATGGGCCAGGAGATGGGGCTGTCAATGGGGAAGGGACAGTGTATCAGTCACCAATCCTGCATCACGTGTTGCTGGATGGCTTGGAGCCAGGAGTCACCTATTACTACAAGGTGGGAAATATGCAGGATGGTTTCTCCAACATTTTCAACTTTACCATGCCCAAGCAAGGAAATGAATACCCGTTTGTGATTGCGGTGACAGCTGACTTGGGTCAAACATACAATTCAAGTACAACACTGGATCGGATGATTGCAGCCAAGCCAGATGTATCGCTTCTCGTAGGAGACTTGTCATATGCGGACTCCTATTGGGCTAATGGATCATTCTACTTTTGGACATACAGCCCAAATATGACGTACTTTAAAAGCTATCAGCCAAGATGGGATACATGGGCTAGATTGGTTCAGAAACTTGCTGCTTTTGTGCCAATGAATACCATTGCGGGCAACCACGAAATTGAGTCTATTGCACTGCAGAACAACGTCACATATTTGTCATATAATTCTAGATACCCAATGCCTCAGTACACAGACAGAATTAATGCTAATGCTGACATACCCAGTTACTATTGGGATCAGAAGCTGTTACCCTCGGTAGGCAAATTCTTGGAGCCTGGTATCTCTAATGCAGTCACCTCAAACAACTCTTTCTATAGCTACAATGCTGGCCCAGCACATATTATTTTCTTAAACAATTATGCTCCATATGGACCAGGGAGTGTGATGTATAACTGGTTGGAGAGGGATCTACAATCAGTTGATAGAAATGTGACCCCATGGATTATCATGGGGTGGCATGCGCCTTGGTATTCCACGTATACAGGGGCATACAAACAGATTGCTGAGATGCAGAGGGATATGGAGGATCTATTGAAAGAGTACAAAGTTGATCTGGTAGTGAATGGCCATGTCCATGCATACGAAAGATCCACACCAGCGTACAAGTACCTTCCAAATACCTGTGGGCCCAACCATATCACAATTGGAGACGGTGGAAATGCAGAGGGGCTGACATACTACGATGGAGGATATGTTGATAATACCACATCGGTGGATAATCAAAACCTATGCTTGAACCCTGAGAAGTACTATTCTGTGCCAGGGTATACACCAACCTATTCAGGTAATGGGTACATTGACCCAAATGTTCCATTTTGTTACACCTCTCAAGCTCCATATAGTGATTTTCGAGATCCATCATTCGGTCATGGAGAGATAATATTGTTAAATGATACAGCCTTGAGGTGGAGATGGAATAGAAACATGGATGGGATCAATGAGTATTTTGATGATGTCATTATCACGAAACCATTCAGTGATGACTGCACTGATCTTGTGCTTGAAGGGGTATATCCATCAGTCCATTCAACAGCCCAAGCATGGGTTAATAGATCCGAGACAGCATCGGGACCTACAAGTTTGGATAGTGATACCAACAAGGTTCCATTCCCAGCTCCGCCTTCCAGTGCTGATCACAGATGGCTGTGGGGAGTCATGCTGTTCATGGTTGCACCCTTGTGGCCCCATTACTGAACTCCTCCAGGTTACCTTGTTCCTGATTTTTATATTTTCGGAGAATGAGACCTGTTTCATCAAAGTTGGGGAACAAGTTGACTATTCAGTAACGTTGTAACTGTTGAACAGTACTGTTGCTTGCTCGATTCGTACATTGTCGATTCTAGTTTCATATCCAACACCCTGAAAAAAAACCATCCAAAATATATGCAGATGCAGATCTCTATTCTGTTGCAAATCCATGGAGCAGCTGCATCCCCATTAAATACATATATACATAGACATACATAAATTGGTTATTAATTTACTGCGTAGAAGAAGAAGGGCTGTTCATCTCGGTGTGCTGCATGCTGCATTGCTTCTTCGTAGCAAACAAGCCAAAGCAGCTTAAAAAAGTACCAGACCATGCCTAAGAAGAGGGTTTTATCCCCAAAATCTATTTGGGATTATAACCAAGTACAACAAACCTTTGTTGAAGCAGGGATTAAAGAATCGCATCTCCAAAGGCTTTACACGTATGTTGCTGGGATTTCTAATCTGTTTCTAGAGCCCTTATTGGCTCTCAAGCGTATTGTTCGGGAGTGAAATTATTACATCGTCAGATAAGGATGGCTTTCGATTGAAATATGACAGAGATTCGCGTGTTTTCAATGCAGGGCTTTGGTTCAAGACCCATATGTGGACTTGAGCACTATTCCCATGATGCCAAAGAAGGCCAAATCGATACTTGATGAGAATTATGTGCGCTTGACGTCTCGATGTAAGTCTTTCAAACAATCTGCAGATGGTGAGACGACCAAGCTGTTGATTGAATTGCAAGATGGGCTTAAAGTTGAGGCTGTCATTATGACATATGATACCTCAAAGAGGGATGCGTCTGGTCAGACTGGGGGGAAGCGGCATACGCTTTGCGTATCTTCTGAAGTTGGGTGTCAGATGGGATGCACATTCTGTGCCACGGGTGCGTGGACATGTCGATAGATGGGCGTGAGTGCAGTGTATCTGATCTGTGTATTGCTGCTGTTCTTCTTGCAGGGACAATGGGCCTGACTGCTGATTTAACTTCAGGAGAGATTATTGAGCAGCTAGTGCATGCTAGAATGCATTCTCCGATTCCTCGGAACATTGTTTTTATGGGAATGGGGGAGCCAATGAATAATTATGAGCAAGTCAAGACTGCCATCTCACTGATGGTGCACCCAAATGCATTTGCTTTACGACACAAGAGTGTTACACTTTCGACAGTTGGGGTCATTCCTCGAATTATTCAACTAGCGTCTGACCTTCCAAGGATAAGTTTAGCCCTTTCGCTTCATGCACCCAACCAAGAATTACGGCAGCGGATAGTCCCAAGTGCACGTGCCTATAAACTGGAGAAATTAATTGCAGCGATCGACAAATATCAGGAGATTACAAAAAAGAGAGTTCTTATGGAATATGTACTTTTGGGGCCAGATTTTAATTGCAAAAGTGAGCATGCAGAAGAACTTGGACAGCTACTCCATGGGAAAGATGTTGTTCTCAATATTATTCCATGGAATCCCATCTTATCCCCAGGCTTCTCATATGAGGCCCCTCCTCAGGCAACAATACAGAAGTTTATAGAGATACTCGACAAAAAATATCGAATACCTTGTACAACGCGCCAAGAAAAGGGTCAAGATGTTGATGCTGCTTGTGGGCAGCTGGTCCTTAATGATGGAGGCAAGGCCACATGTGCTAGAGATCTTGAAGATCTTGTGGTATGATGATTGCACTCGTTTATAATAATAATATTCATGTAGAACGCCATTCATTTTTTATTCAATCAGACTGGACATCTAGGGTTTCTAGCACAATAGATTTCAGTGTGTCTACTTTGACTTCAGCCGATTCAGTATTCATATAGTATCCCATTTCACCCATTCTCAAATTTGAGGGAATCTGCAATACTCCTCCATCTGTTATACCAATTGAAGCATCTGCCAAGCAAATAGCGACAACAGCATCATGGATTCCAACCTCATGCCTGGCCATTAGTTTGGCATGTGCCTGGGATAGTCGTATCAGCGATTCAAAAAACCTCACTGTAACATGATCTGATCCAAAGGACCTCCTCGCTTGATAATACGAGATTAGAACTCTTTTCGCGTCCTGAGATAGCAATGGATGAAACTTCATTTTGCACCATTGAATATAGTTGCGCAGCATCTCAATATCCCACATATCACCAAGGCTATCATGAAGCTCCTTTCCTTCTCTGCTCTTGGTATCTAGAACAACATCACCTGCATGCCCCCTCATATTCAGAATATGGTCAACAATCACCGCGTCCGCTGCTGGGTTCATGTCATCAAGCAGCAGTAAGATGATATCAAACCGACTCAGAAGTGGGGATGATAAGGCCAACTGCTCCTCCAAGGTTTTCCTGGGGTCAATCCTTCTATTTCCTTTTGGATTGCATGTACCAAACACTGAAACCTTGGTCTGTAGAGTTGACACCATGCCTGCTTTAGCCAAAGAACATGTCTGCTGCTCCATCACCTCATGCAATGCAGAACTTTCTGACTGCTTCAGTCCATCAATTTCATCAATACAGCAGACACCTCCATTCGCCAGTACAAGAGCACCAGCCTCTAACGTCCATTGTCCATTTTCTTTCACCGCAGCGGCAGTCAAACCTGCTGATGATGCAGACGAGCCACTCGTGATCACAGCCTTTGGACACACATGTGTTACAAACTTTTGAATCTGAGATTTCCCAGTCCCAGGATCCCCCACCAAAAGCACGTGAATATCCGCCCTAGAAGCTTTTCTTTTTACAGAACCTGCGTCTGTACCGTCAAACTGGCTTTCCTGATCTGTAATATCATGCTGTGATACCCCTCCAAGCAGCATGAGCAATACTGATAATTTCACACCAAACATGCCAGAAAGCATCGGGCACAGAGAATTCACAATGACATCTCGAGCTGTGAATATCGAGTCTTGTACCCTCGCAGATGTCCAAAATTCTTCAAACTTTGCGTACATGGCATCCTTGTTCAATGCTGAGTGTGTGTCTTGCTCATCCTGTACAACCAAGGACACTGCCTTCACAGCAAGTGTGACAACTGCCTTGGCCCCGACCGGTGTCGTTGATCCATGGCGAATCACAATTCCTGTTATATGAACTTCATCCCCAATCTGACAACAGTCTGCCAAATCGTCTTGCAAAATGACCGTCACAGCTTTTCTGCTGTTACTGCTGGTCCTGTCACCACCCTGATACCCATGGGATGTATACACCTCATCAGAAGAATGAACTTCCTGAACATATATTTCCTGATAATTTGTAAAGGTATTGTCGGAAGGACACTGTCTAAATGTGCCGCCCGTGCACACACTACTTCCCACCCCTCCAGTGGAGCTGGATGATGGACACTGCTGAGGCAAAGACACATCATTCGCGAAATCATCAACCACCACCGCAAACTTGTATCCACACGAGGCACATTCAAATAATTTACGTGATTCTAGAACCTTCACAACCCCTGTCCGTGCCACAGTCCCAGTCAGCGTCACCAAACAATCCACCAACTCTGACCGTGCCACACTCTGCCCGGGCGAGAGTGGTGCCAACCCATTCATCATGCCAGCAGGCCCAAACAACCGCGCATGCACATTTTCCTTCACAGAATACCTATGGCGCTGAGATAATGACACTACTGGCGTCGACACCTTCCCAACATCCTGCTGCTCCCACGCAATACCCTCTTCGTCACCACCCTCCTGTTTGGCCACCAACTCTTGCAGTACAACATTCTGAACCCGTAAAATCCCGGTTTCAATCGCCTCTATCGACTGAATTGGATTATTAAATATATATTCAGCAACTTCCAGGTTCCATACACCCAATTCAGTCAAACTCAGGGGCAATCCTTGGTGATCCTCAGGTTGAGCATTCAGCAACAGTCTGACAATGTCTTGCCTCTTCCTTTTGTACAGATAGTCGCTAATCTCCCTCTCCAACCATTTCAGGGAGTCTGATTGGCTCATTACCATACAATAGAACAGCCCTCTGGTCCTTTCCTGTCTTGTTCGTACATCTCGCTTGGCTACCTTCCCGAAACCTTGTCCATGGAGAACCATCCCGGGATGGGAACAATGTAGGAGCGAACCCATCGACATATTCGGCATATTTCCAATACCATTTATAATTTATAGACATCTAAGGGTGACTAGTATACCCAATCAAGGTATGTCCAGGAATACTGTGGACTCACTTCGTTCCCTTCTCGTCGGATTCGGGTTAGCATGGCCCGAACACGTGACACACAGACATCAAAATAATTGCTCATATCTATTTTCTGAAATATGATTGCTTGCCCCGACGTTCTCAGACCAGGAGACGATGGTTCTCACAAGAGCAAAACCCTGTGCAGATATATATACAGTACTGCTCCTACAATGTCTCAGATTGGACAGGCCCAGAAGTTTTTCCAGGCAGCAAAGGGATATGTTCATGTGAAGACAGGGTATGTGTGATGCGCACATGGTTGATTGGTTTGTGCACCAGTGGGCTGTGTATGATTTACTGCCTGGCGTATCTGTTGCAGGACTGATAAGATCACGAGTGTCGTGATTCCACTTGGCATGACTGCTGTGGCTACATTGGTGTGGGGTCGTGGTATGTGGAATATGTATTGTGGCACTGGCAAGCTTGAGTAGGCTGTGTTATGGTGACTTGATTTTTGTCCCATCCAATTATTGCTGTTTTGTTTCTGTAAGAGTATCATTCATATGAATCCCCATGATGTCAAAGTGTTCTGCGTGTGCGTGAAGAAAGCGTGGCGCATTATCACTGGTATTATCACTGGCCAAGGAAACAATGCAAAGAATTGTTTAAAATCCTATATAGGGAAAGATATTGATAAATAGAAAGTCGGAATACCCTCATTGGATGAGCACCTCCTATGAAAAGTCTCTTTTGATGGGACCCACCTTTGGTCGCCCGTCCTTAGCCATGGGATAAGCAAAGATTGAGATTGATGATAATGGGCATCCCCCAGTCGTCCATGGCATACTTTTATCCATATCTCCTGAATATTCTCGAATACAACGTTAATATTTCATAATGGTTGCTATCGCTGCTATGCGCACCGGTGTCGTGGCTGGAGCCACTAGAGTACGTTTTGCACTGCTTGTCTCGTTCGGAGTCCTTTCCTAGGACCACATCTGTCGCGTTTTGTTGCAATACTCATATCATGTGTGATTATTTGTATTATTTGCAGCGTACTACCACCATGCGTCGTACTGTCAAGGTATGTGTCGAGAGAAATCTACCTGCTCACGGGTTTGCTGCAACGCCCAAGTACCTCGTGCGTCTCGATGAGATCGCGGGATGGGATGGTGAAACCCTTTAGTAATAATATCTGGGAATGACACGGAATGCGGCCGTGTTCTTCTAGGGTATTGAGACTCGCAGGTGAAGCAGTTGGCTGGATACGATTTTGCCTTATCCAGAGCAGATTCGATCTTGATAGCCAAGGCCATCACCAGCAGCTGATGGGCTCGATTGTGTTCCCTCGATCGTGCCACTGACAATGTGTTTGTTTGCTTGTTTGCAGTCCAAGCCAGCTTCTCGCTCTTCCTCTTCCGAGTCTCAGTGGTACGGACCAGAGCGTCCACTTTTCCTCGGCCCATTCTCTGAGGGAGCTGTCCCAAGCTACTTGACCGGAGAATTCCCAGGAGACTACGGATGGGATACCGCTGGATTCTCTGCTGATCCAGAGACCTTCGCAAAGAACCGTGAGCTCGAGCTCATCCACGCCCGTTGGGCTATGTTGGGTGCATTGGGATGCGTTGTCCCAGAGCTCCTCCAGCAGAACGGAGCTGCCGAGTTCGGAGATGCTGCCGTCTGGTTCAAGGCTGGAGCCGCCATCTTCTCCGATGATGGACTCAACTACCTCGGAAACGCCAACTTGATCCACGCTCAGTCCATTGTTGCCACCGTTGCTTGCCAGGTGATCCTCATGGGACAGGCTGAGGCTTTCCGTAACTCTCCAGCTGGACTTGACTGGGCTGAGGGTCTTGACAGACTCCACCCAGGAGGACCATTCGACCCATTGGGATTGGCTGACGACCCAGACACCTTTGCTGAGCTCAAGGTGAAGGAGATCAAGAACGGACGTCTTGCTATGTTCTCCATGTTCGGATTCTTCGTCCAGGCTATTGTGACTGGAGAGGGACCACTCAAGAACTTGAACGACCACTTGGCTGACCCAGGAGCAGTCAACGCTTGGAACTTCGCCACCAAGTTCGTTCCAGGAAACTAAGCTGGAGATGATTTTTTGCATGGATGTGCTGGTGGCATGCCACTGACACAGTGCATTTAATTAAGAAAAAAATACGATGTTTTGGTTCACGCACGTGCTTTTTGTGTAACACATGACCACATCATTGTATTCATATTACATCCTCATGCATTATTATTTGTATGACAAAATTTTGGTGGCCATGATGACCTAGTGTACAAAAATCCAAGCATGCATCCACTGGAGGCTGTCACAGGGCTTCAACGGGTGCTCATATCATACAAGGGTTTCATCCAAACGTATTCTCTCCGCTGTACCTCATGTACAAGAAACCATCTTCATCCTTATGGTCGCTGAACACATCAGATATGAGGGCAGCATTTGGAGGCAGAATATTCCGCACAAATATGAACAATGCCTTCTCAGGATTCACTTGGATCCTCTTCCTGATCACATATGTGAACTGACCAACTGTTAAATCATTAGGGACGAGATATTTCTTCTTATCAATGGTCGGGACATCACTTTTGTCAGCCTTCTCCACAATCACAGGGATTCTGTCTGGATACTTCTCTCGGATCCTCCGTGCCTCTGCTTGTCGTTTCTCTACATAGATATATCATATGTTTGTTATCATGTGCCCAGATAAGTCGCAATTCCGCAATAACCCTTCCACGGTGTCATCTGTCGGAAACAACGTAGGTGACATTGAAACTCCCAAAAAAGCCCAGAAACACGGTGCATTGGCCCTCATATCAATTGTATTCCATCACAATATACCAAATTGAGGCAATACATTAAGAAAAATGGACGATTCGAGATGCTGCAAGTTGGACCTTTTCGAGCACTTCCTCGGAGCAAAAACCAATACAACGTACCTAGAGGATGGTCGTCTTTGAATGTCATAGCAATCTCTTTTATAAGAAAATCCAAATACGTCGAAATGGAACGCAATGTCGCACGGTGCTTAGGAAGTTCAGTGTCCAAGGGTTGCAGGTATCTATCCGAACCCGTGGACAATGGAGACGTTAAATGCCGCGTTACTGTCCCAAATTCAATTCAATTTTTGAATATACACGTATTTGGAGGTTTTTGTGGGTACTTATGGGATGGGTTGCACAAATTGCATCGGGGCTCTCCGGATGGTTACAGTCGTGTCAATCGACTCTGCTCTAGGCAGAGTTGACTGCCTCATGTTGAACGGAGATACCGAGGTATCTTCCTACGGGCTGCCACGAATGTTTATTTCTCAGATCTATAGATGGGTTAGGTGTTGTTTGAAATCGAGACATACCAGCACTGGTTCATATTTGTTATAAAGGTGTACCATGTTTGCTACGGGAAAGACCAGAGTCTGAGTAGATACATCATTATTTGGTGTGGTACGTAGACCCGCTCGTTTGATGTGGCACTACTATTGTGGAAACATTCTCCAACTATGGCAATGGTGGTTGATTCATCGATGTCCTTTTAGGATGGATACATCAAGAGCTGACTGATCTGGATGGCTGTTTCTTGTGTAGGGTAGACATCGTTGCCTAGATCCAGGAATACATCACCAACACAGCATGGATTGTATCAAACGTGCATTACAGCTTGTTCTTTGTGAAGAGGTGAGGCTGTGTGTCATACTGTCATGGAATGGCATCATGTTTGTTCTCATGCAGATTGTCACGTCTTTGCATGCAGGTCTCCCTCCACTTTTCTTCTTGCCATAGAGATACACTGGAGCATAGTATAGAATATTTTTGGGAGGATATTGAGGAAGCCTGTTTTAATGGTGATGATGAACGTAGTAGGTCAATATCCCCCTGCACTTTTGTGTGGATACCAAAGGTGTGTATGGGTGATTCGTCTTCGCAACAATGATTCTCCTACCTATAGAAGCATAGTAATATCATATATTATGTGTAGAGTTTTTTGGGGAGTCCTGTTACGCCAACCATGGCTAGAGCTTCCTGGGAGCATGTTGATGCCTCTGTGGAGCTTTTGCTGATTCAAATTCTTAGAGTCGATGCTGAAGCGATAGAGGAGTATGGTGGGGATGTACATACAATGTGCAATGTATTAAGGGATTATATTCGAATGACAACAATATCCTGCTGCGAGTCTCAGAGTTTTGTGAAGGATAGGATTCCACTTGAGCATTCTGAAGCCATATGGTTTTCAAAGAAATGTGGCAATCCTATTTTCGAGTTGATGAATAAAGTTGTGAGATTTATGAAGGACGATAAAGAACATGAGATGAGCTTCAGAGCATTCCAAGGGGATGTGCTGAGTTCAGTTGCATTGTGCATGATGGAGATTGACCAAATGCCTCTGTGTTCTGATAAAGCTGTCCACGTACCAATTACAACGCTGTTCCAGAACGTTTTGGAAAGATTTATACATGTATCAGACTGCATTGACGTCTGTAGATGGGCTGCTTTGATCGCAAAACAGAGAGATTTGGATGAAACTGATGGGTTCCATCATGGAACTTTTGAGCAAACACAAATTCAGCTTGAGGCGCTGTTGGCAAAGACATCTAATCTTCTAAGTCTATTTGGAGGTTTATGTAAAGCTAGTAAGCACATCTCCACGCAGAATGTTGACGAGTGGGGTGCTTCGTGGAGAAAGTGCCTGGAAGATGCATCATCCATCATGACACTTTATTCACCTTTCGCCTCGGTGGATATCCTTAGATTGGTGCTCTCATCGTTTTCTTACATGATTACCAAACCTCTTCCCCACTTTTTGCCAGAGTGCGTGGACATGATACGTCAAGGTTCGGGCATGGAGGATTATTTAGGTGAGGCAGCACACGTCATGAGACAATTACAATCCCTCCAGGTAAGCCTCGATGATCAGTGTGGGAAAAATATCCGTGAAATTTAATCCCATATTTTTGTTTCTGTAGGGTACAATGAAATGCTTGTTCATTGGAGGGCAGTGCAAAGAAGAAGACGAAGAAGGCCTGCTTCAAGGGTCAATGTCAGTTCTCCATCTCATGCAATTCAGGGCACAAGCAATTCGTGAGATTTTCGGATACGAACAAAATTACGCATTCTTTGAGAACTTTAGAAAATCTGTTGATGGCATGGGAGATACTTTGGATGAATTCGGTGAGATTTTACGACAAGCAAGGAAGCACACTGGCGGTATCTTGGACAATGACTGCACTGTGGATGTTGACATGCACTTGCAAGAGGCAATCATGCTGCTCCATAAAGTGACTCTTAAAGCTCTCAACAATATTCAGGATCATATTTTGTCTCTTTCTAGCAGGAGAAGGGCTGAATTCATTGCGTCTGGTTGCATGCTGGATGAATCAGACTTGAACATTAAGAAGCTGCTCCAGGGCATTCGTGTGGCAATATCTCGAAAGGCCGAGGCTGAATTCGATATTGTGCAATCTGGGTTCGAAAAATGTCATCATACAATCTTTCAGATCAAGGGATTGTCGAGATATACTGGTGCTCTTACTTGGCTAGGATTCCTTCATAAGAAAGTAGCAGACCTTGATTCTTATGCATGCGTGTTGGAGAGAAAAGAAATCCACGAGAATTGTCGACATAATATTGCTTCTCAAGTACAGGAATTGTTACAAAGGGGCCTTGAGAAGTTTCAGGATGATCTGAGTTATTTGCAGACACCAGTCCTGCCCATCCAGCAAGATTCTGTGGCAGTACAATTCCATAAAGGTTTGAGGAGTGGCCTCATCGAGCTATTTTTTCTGCACAAGATGGGTCTTGTGCAATATAATGAATGCTTGATGGATGTCTCGAAGGTCTATTATGATGCAATGGCCACGTTTCATACATTGAAGTATCTTACGTACCAATCAATGAACATGGTTGACGACATTCATGCATTTTTTCCTCCCATTGCAATGCACGCGAAGTCACAAATATCTGAGTTTACAAATACTGGATTAAAGTCTGTTTCATGGATTTCTGCCTCTCTTTCGGACTTCATGCAGCGCTTTGAGTTGCAGGTAGGAGAGCTGAAATCAATCAAAGCAATTCTGCAAGAGAACCACTGGTCTCTGGCCTCACTCAGAAATGATGTAGATCAATCGCTTCGATTCGAATATTTGATGAACCAAAATGATGGCTGCACATTGGATGGTGCGATGAAATTAGTAGTCGGCATCATGAATGAGTCACTGTGCACATACTACCCTGCAAGGTTAGACTGTGTCTTCATGGCCTTGGATTTGACGGAATTCATATATTTAATGCTTATCCATATCTAATGCAGTGATAACATTCTTCAATCGTGTGTGAAGAAGTTGGCTGACGTAGTCGGGAGTTGTAATAGTCAGTTTTGTGAATCAGTCATTGATGCATACCAGCAAGACTTGAGAGCGCAAGTATCACTGATTTTTCTCGAGAGCTTTGGAAAATGTATCGAAAACTACGCAAAACGTGTTTTAGAAGTTGATCAGGATAGTTTGGTGGATACTGTGACCAGAGAATGGCGCATTTTTGTGAAAACTGACAGCAGTGAGGGCAGCAGACCGGAGCAAGTCTTTCAGCTTATTGATGCAGCGATGAAGAACATGATCCGAAACTCTATGACGTTATTAGAACCTACAGTGAGTGATCATGAGCTGAACATTACTTGTCAAAAGTTGGAGAATAGTATCAAAGATGAAATGAATCGTGTTCAACTGAAGTTTAGGTTGAACAGCCTCAAATCGAGGTACAGCAGCAAATTTTCTCCAGGCATTAGTCATCCTTCTATTCCCGACTCTTCGGATGATTACAAAACCGAAGAAAGATATGGTCCCATTGAAATAGATCACAAGACCTCTTTTGCCGCGATGGGTGAGATTTTTACCCATCCTCAAACGACCCCTTTGGCAGTAGACTCTGAGATAAGCATCGCAGTGACAAAGCGGCTGCACGTGGTACAAAGTATGGCTGCTTCATCCAATCAAGCACATAGCATGGGTAAGACACATAAAGAGCTGCATGGCAGGAAGAGCTCCCTTGAAATGCTCTTGTCGCGTTCCAAAAGCCTATGCAACTGCCTGTCAAAGTCTGTGGAGGAATCGCTTGGCTGCCCAATAGAGCACCTTTGTCTCCAAAAAGGTTTTCACCATCTCATCTCAGATCTCCAAGAGCAGTTGTGGATTCTAGAAGCGTGGACTGATCACCTCAGACAAGAGCTCTTGGGAGTAGAAAGGTAATCCTTGTTGAGGATCTGAATCCAATATCTCACTGCTGTTGGGTCTAATTCAAATCTCCAAATGATTGCAGGGCAGGGCTGGATGTTCACCATCTTTTGTTGGAGTCAAATATATTGATTGATAAAAGCGAAGCGATATCAAAATCAATTGGTTTGTTGCAAAGCCGTATCATCTCATCGGAGGATGAGATTTTGAGAAAGATTGAATCTCTGCGGAGAGAGCTGCATGAGATACAACACGATGTCCGATGGGTTTTTGATGTTCACAGAATGTCAGAGGCAGAAATATTGAATATCATTGGCAATGGAGATCTGGAAGAAATTAGGATGAAGGTCGCTGAAGGGACAGAGCTCCTGGCAAGCCTCAAATGTCTCTCACACCTTTTCAACTTTCCAGATTACAGTGCTGAACCAATAGAAAATGCCCCTGACTTGCTAAATGCTTTGATTGAAATAATCAAACCAATGACCCAATGGAAACAGAAGGTCCTGGAGATTAGATCCTTGCCCTGGTGCCAGTACAAAATGAGGATTTCACGTGATTTGGAAAACATATCAAGTGCTGAACACCATGTCAAAAATCTGCTCAAGTCGGCGGGGCACTGGACTTTATACCAGGAGTGCAATTCTTTCATGCAGTCAATTAGCGCGACCCTTAATCTATTGTCGTCTATCATGTCAAATACTCTTGAGAGCCGACACTGGGCTAAGCTTGGTGGTATTCTTGATCGAGAGATTCTGAGTGAGCACTCTCTCAAGGTATCGCAAATTTGGACTGAGCACGTGCTGGACAAAAGGTACGCTACCCATGTGCTATTCGGTTTCGATTCATGGCTGACAATCAGTTTGTACACAGATCTCAAATTGAAGATTTGATCTCCCTAGTGTCAAGGGAGAGCACGATAAGGACAAAACTGGATTCAATGAAGGAGCAATGGCAGGTAGCTGAGCTTGATCTTGTTGAATACAAAAGCAAAGGATTCATATATCTTCACGTGCGTATCTATTTATTTGTGCCCTCTTTTCCTCCTGTGTTGTCCAAGAATCACTATTGGTGAGTGGGATATGCAGCCTTCTGGGACCTCTGACATGATGGAGAAATTGGAAGACTCTATCATGACCTTGTCGAACATGTACACAAATCGTGCATCCCTTCAGTTTCGGGATGAAATCAAGTCTTTCAATAAATTACTTTCAAATATTGAAGAAAGCATGCAGCTGTGGCTCTCTACGCAGTCAGTTTGGGCGTACATGGAGGCTGTCTTTGAAGAGGGAGATATTGCTTGCCAGCTCCCCCACGAAGCTGCTAGATTTTCCAGAATCAACTCAGCATATCTTGAATTGATTCGTAATTCCTCAAATGATCTGTTGATCATGCATTTGTTTGAGGGAGATGGGATCAGGGAGCAATTAGTAACCCTGCTAAGCGAACTGGAAGTCTGCCAGAATAGTCTATCGGCCTACCTCGGTATGTCCTCTAATTCTTTTGATACAGTCATTTTCAGCTAACCAACAGATATTTGCTTGCAGAAACAAAGAGAAAAGCTTTTCCGAGGTTTTATTTTGTGTCTGACTCAACATTGTTGGAAATTTTGTCCAAAGGATCCGATCCAAGAGAAGTTCAAAAGCATTTTCAATCTGGCATATTTGAAGGAGTTGACCGTGTCAAATTTGAATCGGATGATAGCAATATCATAACACATCTAGTAAGCAAAGAAGGTGAAGAAGTCAAGCTGACAAGGAATGTTAATGTCGGTGGCCCTGCAGAAGAGTGGCTGACTGATTTGGTCGATGCCATGAAAGAGACCCTGCGATATGAGGCAAGAAGGGCAGCCAAAGAAATCAGCAAGCAACCTATTCAGGAGTTTTTGTTCAATAGACCTGCTCAAATGGCCCTTCTTGGTCTGCAAGTCAAATGGACAGCCGATGTTCAACAGGCATTGATCCAGGCTTCGATGGGTAGGAAGGGAACCTTGAAGAGGCTTCTCACGACGTATGAATCCATTCTATCAGATCTTGTCAACCTCACTATGTCCGAAGAATTATCTAAAAGGGATCGGACGTCTCTGGAGACATGTATCACTGTTTTCATTCATCAGAAAGACACGATTGAAGAATTGCACAATAAGAGGGTAACTGATCCCAAATCGTTTGATTGGTTGAAACATGGAAGATTCAGGTGGAGAGAAGACAAAAATACTCTAATTGTGTATATTTGTGATAATGAATTTGAATATGGATATGAATACTTGGGGGTCAGGGAGAGACTGGTGATGACGCCACTAACAGATGTTTGCTACGTGGCTTTGACCCAGGCCATCGGCTTGAACTTTGGTGGGGCCCCTGCTGGACCAGCTGGCACGGGAAAGACAGAGACCACGAAAGACCTTGGTGCAACTCTAGGCCGATACGTTGTAGTTTTCAATTGCAGCGACCAGATGGATCATCACATGATGGGCCGAATTTTCAAGGGATTGGCTCAAGCAGGATTCTGGGGATGCTTCGATGAATTCAACAGAATTAATTTAGATGTCTTGTCAGTCTGTGCGCAACAACTGAATTGCGTCATGACAGCCTTAAGGGAGAGGAAACGCACATTCACGTTTACTGATGGAGACACTGTTCCACTAAACCCCGACGTAGGTTATTTCATTACCATGAATCCCGGCTATGCAGGAAGGCAGGAACTTCCCGAAAACTTGAAAGCATTGTTCAGAGGAGTTACGATGATGGCTCCAGACCGCCGAACAATTATGAAAGTGAAGCTAGCCGCTGCAGGTTTCCAAGAAAGCGATACCATATCTACTAAATTCGATATGTTATATAAATTGTGCGAGCAGCAGCTGACGAAACAGCCACACTACGACTTTGGGTTGCGAAATATTCTTAGTGTTCTGCGATCAGCCGGCTCTGCAAAGAGGGCAAATCCACATATGTACGTGATCAAGGCTGTTGTGTTCTGCAATTTTTTTTTTCAACTTATGCTTCGGATCACACACTGCAGGACTGAAACAACATTAATCATGAAGACTTTACATGACATGAACGTCAGCAAATTCGTTCCTGAGGACGTTGAAACATTCTCTGGACTCCTGCATGATGTTTTCCCTGCGAACGAAGCGAATGCCCATTCTGGTACACTATTTTTGGAAACTCTACAACGTTTATGCAGAGAAGAAGGCAAAATATCCCATGCCAGCTGGATTGACAAATGTGTCCAGCTGTACGAAACTTCTCTTGTAAGGCATGGAATCATGGTCGTTGGGCCCCCGCGCACTGGTAAGTCTTCAGCGATTGATATGGTCGCTAAGACTTTGACAGCATTGGGATCAAAAACAAGCATTTGGAGGATGAATCCTAAAGCAATTACCTCTCCACAGATGTTTGGGAAGTTAGACGAAAGCACGGGCGACTGGACTGATGGCATTTTTTCGGCTCTCTGGAAGAAGGCGTCGAGCGCATCACATTCGGTTTGGATTGTCCTTGATGGGCCGATTGATGCAGTCTGGATAGAGAATCTCAATACCGTCTTGGATGACAACAAACTCTTGACTTTGGCCAACGGCGATCGTATTCGCATGCTGCCTTCCATGAGGCTTATTTTTGAAGTAGAAAATCTGAAAAATGCTTCTCCCGCAACAGTCTCGCGTGCTGGGGTAATATACATGTCTCATACAGTGCTTGGATGGGCGCCAATACTCCAGTCATACGTTCATAATTCTGAGCTTCCGCTCGGCAAAGCAAAGTCATTGATTGATAAAGTTATCGATTCAGCAATCAGACATTTTCAAACATGCAATGTGAAATCTGATGTGGGGTTGGCTAGGCTGGTAGAGGCTTTCGTAACCTATCTTAGGGGCTATTCTGCCTCGAGCACAAAGTTTCAAGAAACCGTGCGACTGTGTGAACAAGAGGAGCTTGGGCAAACTTTGGTCGAAAATGTTATTTTATTCTGCGCTATATGGGGCATTGGGGGGATTCTCGACGGCGAGAACAGGATCGTATTCTCTCAGAGTCTGAAATCCGAATGGGACCATCTCAAGTTTCTGCCTCAGGGAGAGCCAATACACGACTACTATTACTGTTTGGAGTCCGAGTGCTGGATAAAGTGGCAAGACCAGGTAGATAAACTTGATTTCCTCGCGTTACCTCGATCCAATGACGACAAAATTGATATTTTGAAAGTCACTGTCCCGACTGCACAAGGTCTTAGATGCAAGTTGCTGTTTGATTTGATAGTCTCTGCTGGACGAACACCACATGTGCGTAAATTTGTTGACTCTAGATTATTAGCAAATTTGTTTGATGATAAAGAATATCATATTGTGGTGCAGATAATGGGGCCTCGTTCTTGCGGCAAGACAACAGCGATTCAACAGTACTGTAAGATAGATGGATGCCACAATACTCCCGCGACCTTTGTGACGTTCTCTGCCCTGACTTCGCCACAGATTTGTCAAAACGCTCTTGAAAGTTATTTAGAGAGGCGCCAGGGAAGAACATATGGGCCGATCGGAGGGAAACCTTCCATCTTTGTCTTGGATGACATCTCCATGCCAGACACCAATCAGTGGGGCGATCAACCTACAAATGAACTTGTGCGGCAATTATTTGAGCTGGGAGGATTTTATAGGCTTGAGAAACCCATAGGAGAATTTAAGATAGTGACAGATGTGACCTACATCACCTCGAGTTCTGTTGAAGGGGGACTAGAGCTTCCAAACAGGCTTTCAGGCAAATTGTGCTCAATCTATCTCAGCCAGCCAACTCGAGAGGAATTGATAGCTATGTTGCATTCTCTTGTCGACGTCGCCGTGATGACGGATAAATGGGATCGCTCAACTGAACTTCTGATGAAGAGCCTGGTTGACAAAACAGTGTCATTGTGTCATGAAACTACATCCAAACTGAAAAAGTCGTCTGAGAAATTCCACTACACTTTTGGAATGCACGAGGCATGCACAATAATTAGGCATGTGCTCTTTTGGGCAATTGGGCGAGAGACGTTAAATGACCTGGTGGCCTTGTGGAATCATGAATGTCGCAGAGAATTGATGGACAAACTCATGTGTAAAGAGCACTGGACTATACTGAGTCCAATCCTGCAACGAGTAACTAGCGAGGTATGTGTTGAACTGCAATAAGACGCGATTGCAACAAATTTATGTTACAGAGTTTGATCAACTTGTTGCTGTAGTTAAACTGCTCCCAATGTCACAATTCGTTGTTTTCGAATTTGCTCTCTAACGAGGACTTATCCCAGCAACAGTACATGGAAATACCTGGAGGTATACTAGAGGCAAGGAAAAATATAGAGAAAGTTCTTGCGAAGAGGACGAGAAATGGTCCTTCGCTCGTTCTATTCGATGACGCGGTCGAGCATGTCGTCAAGATTTCTCGTGTGTTATCGCTCGAAAAGCGATCGACGATGCTTGTTGGCGTGGGAGGGAGTGGCCGAAAAAGCCTCACTGCTATCGCAGCTGAAATCGCGGACTCCAAATGCTGTTTTCCCTCGAAAGGGCATGAGAAGTCCTTGACAAAATTCTTGGAGGATCTCAGGACAGTTTTCAGGGACAGCGGAATCAAAGGCCAAAATATAGCTTTCGTTCTATGTGATACAGACATCAAGAACGAAAATGTTTTGGATTATATTAATCAGCAGCTTGTCACGGGTAGAATTGCAGGCTTGTTTGAAAAAGAGGATGCAGATATAATAGTCTCAGACCTTAGGTCAGCTTTCAAAGAAACCATGCCATCTGAACAGGACACACCTGAGCGGATTCTATCATTCTTTTGGGAGCGGGTCACACGGAATCTACATTTTGTATTCTGTTTCTCCCCAACCGGCGACCAGCTACTAAAGTGGACAAAAAAGTTCCCTGGCCTCCTTTCTGGCTGTACAGTGAATTGGTTTCATTCTTGGCCCATACAAGCTCTGGAATCCGTCTCTAATAAACTCCTATCGTTGAGAAATGAATATTGTGATGCTAAAGAGATATCTTCTGTCGACATTTCTGTACTGGTTAGTAAAATCCATTTTCTAATGTCTGACTTGTCTGAGACATACCGTACAGAGACTGGGCGCGTCGTCCATATCACTCCCAAATCATATCTCTCGTTCATTGAGTCTGTGAATGATCTCTTTCACAAAAAATATAAAGTTCTGAAAGATTCATACGGTGCTTTATGTTTAGGCCTCGAGAAGATGAACTCCGCAAAGGAGCAGGTAGACAAAATGAAAGATGAATTGAAAGTGAAGCAGGCCAATATAGCCGAATCGCAGAAACAAATGACAGCATTGATCAGCGAAATCGATAGCAGCACTAAAGATGCTACAAAAGAAAGAGAAAAAGTCCAAAACATCGTATCCAGTGTTACCAAGCAGGCTGAGGAGATCTATGAGACCAAGATGGAGGCTGAGAAAGACTTGGAAGCCGCTAAGCCAGCTCTAGATGCTGCATTACAAGCCCTGAACTCAATCACTCCTAAGGACATGAATGCACTGAAAGCTTTGAAGAAGCCGCCTGACGTTATCAAAAGGATCATGGACTGTGTTCTGCTCCTTAGACATTTGCCCATTTCGCGCCCAAGCTGGCATGAGGTTAAAAACGTCATGGTGCTTGAAGCAACCTATGAGGAGTCTCTGAAAATGATGAGCGACATGGGCTTCTTACAGACGCTTCTCAGCTTTCCAAAAGATGAAATGAACGATGAGACAGTCGAGCTTCTGCAGCCATATTTCAGGTCTCCTGATTTCAATTATTCCTCAGCGAAGAAGGCCAGTGGTAACGTCGCCGGCCTCTGCAATTGGGCAGAGTCGATGTGCAAGTACCATATTGTAGCTAGGGAAGTGGAGCCAAAAATTATAAGGCTGAAAGAATCTCAGAAAGAATTGAACTTTGCCAAGAAGGAAGAGGAGCGGGCAACTGCGGATTTAAAAATTGTCGAATCGGCATTGAATTCTCTCCAACAGAAGTTCCAAGATGCTCAACGGAAGATGAACGATTTGAAAGAAGATGCCGAGAAGACAACAATGAAGATGACTAACGCGATGACTCTGATAGAATCCTTGGGGAGTGAGGAAACAAGATGGCGCATTTTGCATAAGGAAAAGCAGGTGCAAATGAAATACCTGCTGGGCGACTGCCTTCTCGCTTGTTCATTCACCTCGTATCTAGCACCAATAGGAGTTTCACATAGAAACACTTTCGTGCAAAGGGTGAAGGAACTCTGCGAAGGTATGGGGGCTGAGTCAAATCCTGACTTTTGCCCGGTTGACTTTCTGAACGAGTCTAGTTGGGTACTCGAGTGGATTGAAGAGGGTCTCCCATCTGACGATTTCTCCATACAGAACGGAACTCTTTTCACTTTAAGCCATAGAGTACCGTACATTATCGACCCACAAGGTCAGGCACTACGTTGGCTGCAGCGAAAGTACAAAAATGCTGTCTGTATCCCACTATCAAGCAGCGCCTTTCCCAAGAGCTTAGAGGATTGCATAACCCAGGGGAGGCCATTAGTTATTCAAAATGTCGATAGTCACTTTGGATCGTCCCTTGACGACGTGCTGGAGCCCTCATCAAACGGATATGTAAGATTGGCCGACAAAGAAGTTGAAGTGGCTCAAGGCTTTCGAGTAATCCTGATAACCAGTCTCCCCAACCCAACTATATATCCTGAAATTTTTGCCAAATGCACAGTAATTAATTTTACTGTCAGTTTTAATGGTCTAGAAGATCAATTTTTGGGTTTCCTCATATCTAGAGATGAGGCATCCTTGGAAAACAAAAGGCAAAACTTGGACGAGGATGTGCGAAAATGCAAGTCGAAAATGCAGCAGCTCGAGTCAGACCTCCTTAGCCGATTATCTTCATATCAGGGAGATATTTTAGAGGACTCTGATTTGATTGGTGTGCTTAGAGACACAAAGGAGACAACAAACCGTGTCTCTGTTAGACTGGAGGAGGCCTCTCGAACAAAGGCACAGATTAGTGAAACATGTGACATGTACAAACCCTGTGCAAAAAGAGCGACACTTTTATACTTCACTTTGTGTGATTTTTCGGTTCTCAATCATATGTACAACACATCCCTCGAGCAATTCAAAGTATGGCTCGACGAGGCCATCAAATCTGCACCTGCCTCTGATGAAACAGAGCTTCGAGTTCAAAGTGTCACAGATGAGCTCACTCGAATTATCTATGAAAAGGTCCAGTATGGAATTTTTGAACATGATAAGGATCCCTTCAGATTTTTGATGGCTACTAGAGTTTGTGAGAGTGAGAATCGGATGGAAGAGACAGCGCTTCAATTGAACTCGCTTCTTTCCATGGGGAAAGCCACAGCATCCAGTAAACGAAAGCCAAAGGAATGGTTATCAAACGCTCAATGGAGAAATGCTGTACATCTCCAGCGGACTGTACCTGCAATATTTGGAGACTTAGTAGCATGTCTACAGACAAATGATGCGAAGTGGAAGGCTTGGCTTAAGTCGGACGCCCCTGAGAAGAGTCCTAGCCCATTTGCTGCCAAAAGGAAACTTGATGATATGTCGCAAATGTGCATGACGAGAGCTTTCCGACCCGATAGGGCGGGTAAAATGGTATCCATTTTTGTTGAAAATGTATTAGGCGAACATTTCTTATCATCTAGATCAGCCGACTTGCATGTCGTAGCGTCTACAACGGCGTGGAACTGTCCTATAATTTGTGTCATCTCGCCAGGGGTGGATCCTACATCAAAAATAAATGAAATCTCAAGAAAACTGAAGACAGTTTGCCATAACGTTTCCATGGGCCAGGGTCAGGAGCCAATTGCCAGGGAATGCATTAACATCGCAAAGCAAAGGGGCGAATGGGTCTGCATCCAAAATGCTCATTTAGCGGAATCGTATCTGAAAGAACTAGAGGAGGAGTTGTATTCCCTCAAACATGCGGACTCTAATTTTCGTTTGTGGATCACAACCGAGCCCTCAACGTCATTTCCTATCGGTCTTTTGCACATGGGACTTCGGATCACATGTGAACCTCCTTCGGGTTTGCGCGATGGCCTGACTTCTCTTCTCAGTGGCCTGGACGCCGACATATTGGATGAGGTCAAAATGCCGCAGTGGAGGTGCTTACTTGTATCTCTCAATATAATGCATGTGGTCGCACAGGAAAGGAAAAAGTTTGGCCCTTTCGGATGGAACGTGCCTTACGAATTCAGCAATGCAGATTTGGTGTCGAGCATGAATGTTATCGCCAACCATTTGCAAGAATTGAGGGGCAAAAGATCGGCTTGCATTAACTGGGATTCTTTACACTATTTGATTGGGATCATTCAATATGGTGGGCGTATCATTGATGAAAGGGATCAGAAACTGATGCTGAGCTATTGCAAAAGATTCATTTCAGATGAAGTCCTGTCCGGGTCTATAATGCTTCTCAATGCAAAGAGATTCCCCAAGTTAGCGCCCACGTATCGCTTTGACGGTGTGTTTCACTATTTGAATAGACTCAAATATAGTTGTTAATTTCATTGGAGTTTGTGCAACTGCAGTGTCTGAGGATTCAACCCTGGAGAAGCTCGTCGAAGCTGCTAAACAGATTCCACCCTATGATATTCCGCAGATATTCGGCCTAGACATGTCGGCAGAAGTGCGTTCGAAAGTTTTGAAGGCCACATCCATGTTTCATTCAATAAATCTAGCAGCTAATCCACCAGCCGTTGCGTCAAAAACGTCGAGCGACGATACTTCTCTCATAGAAACCATTTCAAGCATCATGCTCAAGATACAACCCACTTCCCCAGATATATTGAACACTAGTGAGAATACATGCAAGCTTTCAGCTCCTTTGAAAACATTTTTCAAAATTGAAATCATGTTCCTCAATTCCGTGTGGGAGCGGGCAACCCGAGATCTCCATCGCCTCCAAAGTATCATTGATGGCAGTACTACCGCCTCTGCTGACGACGTTGCGCTCCTTGAGAGGATCAAAATGAAGGAAGCAAACACGGCATGGTCACCCGAGTATTGGTGGCGATGCGATTCTCTAGACGCCTGGGTACAAAGTTACACCCTGTGCAGAGAACACATCTGCTCTCTAGATCAGAAATGCAAGGGCAGATGCATTTGGTTACCAGGTCTGTGCAATCCAAACGCACTATTGAATGCAATACTGCAAGAGGAGGCACGGTCGTCGAAAGTGAAAGGTACCACAGTTGATACTCTCCAGATATCATATACAATCACAAAGTATTCTGATCCCAAATCAATACGAGACGCCCCCAAAGAGGGCATATACATTTACGGCTGTGTCTTGGAGGGAGCCTCTTGGGACAGTCAGTCATCAAAATTGGTCCATAAGGAAGATTCGGTGCCTCAAACCTTTCCTGTGATACATGTCACAGCTATACCACGAACATCAGCAGTAAGCAAGAGAAAAGTACTCTTGGCGCCGCTGTACACTGCGGAGAGAAGGACAGCCAAGGCTTTTGTTGATTACATTCCCTTGCCCATCGATGGCAGTGAGCTGGAGTGGGCTCAAGGGGGAGTCGCTCTCATATGCAATGAATAGATTCCTTTATTTTTACACTGTGATGCAAATATATTCAGCGGCGGCGGCCGCGAACTTTTCCTTGTTTTATCTCCAAGAAATCTGACAGCCGCACAGGTTGAACAAACTTGACTTCACCTTCATCTGCTGCAACTCGTCTTGGGTCTGACTCCTCCAACCTACCATCAGCATACTGATGTCGGTACATACATGATGTACCAAAAGGACATGTTCCTTGGCCATAATTAAAGTTTCTACAGGGAATAGATGCCAGCTTGGCCTTGTACCCAGCAATGATTTCCTCCTTCTCCTCTTGAGTTTGAGGCCAGGTGACTGAGGGTGTAATGTAATGCGTTGTTATCCGGCACACGGGGCACGTCCGTAAAGCCTGTATACCAAACGTTAAACATGTGACAAAATATCCATTACGAAATCAAACAAAGAACACGTACAGAATCCACATCAGCTCCCCCCATGACATTACTTCTCCAGTTTCTAATGCAACTTAAGCAGAATGGATGATCACAATTCAACAGTCCGAATTTATGATCACCGCCAACTTTTTCAAGGACTTTTTCAAGACAAATGCAGCACTCAACGTGTGCACTCTGGATCCTTTTGAGCAACCTGTCATGACGAGCTTTACATTCAACCACATGCTTTTGTGCTTCACTCTCATCGCTCGGATGCAGAGCATAATTCTCGCAAATCTACACACATGATACCACGGTGAATACACAAATATTCTCCGCATGGGCAATACACAAATCTCCACGAACCTCACACCACAACCCATGTGCAAGCCTGCAATGCCCGTTAGAACAAGAACCAGTCTGGTAATACTCATAACACAGAGATACCCCGCCCGACCATGCCTGCACACCCTGATCCATATCTTCCCACGCCCCGTCCCCATCCAAGCCCCACGCATTAAAATGGGGAGACGTGCTCAGACTGCTATGAGGATTCCCATCCGATGAGCAACCACCAGTCGTATTAGCATTGCTCCCTGCATATCCCCCTTGAAAAGAATTCACAGCACACATTCCTTCAAGTTTATGGCCACTAGACTCATCATATGCATCATCCGCCCCCTCATACACTCCACTATCCAACACTGTGACTGTTGTTTTACACTCATCAGATCCAAAAGGATCAGCTGGCAGCGTGACAACAGGCACCGTATCCTCCTCTACAGATTCATTTCCTACGCCCTGATCAACCCCCCGATGCCGAGATATACGCAGCTTTGAGATTGGCAGCACATCCTCCAAGCTATCAGTGTCTGGCCTTGGTACCCCGAGAGGAGCCTCATATCCCTGCGATGCCACCCCATTGCCCCTCGCAGGCGCCCATTCAGGCCTAACATGGTCATATCTACATTTATCTCCAAACGCACAGTGCCCTCGTAACCAATGCGTGCAGACCTGCGCCATTGAAAAACAGTCAGTCAGTCTGTTCCCACTCAAAGGAATTCAATCTTGTCTCAACCAAATGTGCCAAGCATAGCAATCCAGTGTCAATGTAAACACAAAAAATCACGATAGCGCTGCTGTATCCTCCAATGGATGAAGAAAACCTACCGTATTGGGTGCAATTGCAAGGTCGTGAGAAAAAGAGCACGCTTCTCCTCGAGAACAGGCCCCATTCATGTAATATTTACATAGAATAGATGATTTACTCCTGCATTATCGTAGTAAAGTGTCAATTGAGCCCTAACGGAGTCGTGCTGTACCCATCCCTGAACGCCCAGTGAAGTGGACAGTGACCACGTACGCTGTTCCTTCTTCTTGACGACCATGACCGGCGATAGTCGCCATTGTATACTCTTAAATATCTTATCTTAGAAATTAAATAATGGCGACAGGCATTGTCAATCGTTTTTGGCATTGTCCCTGATGATGCCACCTCTCCTTCCTTTGATCCCATTGATTATGCTCATCACATGATTCTTCGTTTCTTCCATTGGTACATCAGTCCTGACGATGAAATCTGCTCTCTTTCTTCTCTCTTCCTCGTTCATCTGTCTCTGGACGATGAGTGCAAATCTGTCTTCGGTCATTCCAGGCCTAGAGAGCACTCTGGATTTTTGAACAGAGGCAGGGGCAGATACAACCATGACTGCGTCGCACATGTCTTCGCTCTTGGTCTCAAACAATAATGGGATGTCGAGAACTACTATAGACTCTCCTCGTTGAGCTGCAGCATCGATCTGGCGCAATTTCTCTTGTTTCACCAGTGGGTGTACAATGGCTTCAAGGATGGCAAATTTCTCTGGACTTTCGGACAGATGGGCGCTCAGAGCCCTTCTATCTACTGATTTTGTCTGTTCGTTCGACGAATCAGCAGATGGGCTGTCGCTTCCGAGCTTAATAGCATTCGGAAACTCCTTCTCAATCTCACCAACAGCTGCACCTCCTGGTGCATACAGTGTGTGGACAATCTGCAGGGGCAGGTTTGACAGTATGTCATGCTTTGATGAATACATGAGTTTGTCCCCCATTATGAGGCACAGTATTACTGACGACACGGAATGAAATAGAGCATACCTGGTCACTGTCAATAACGGTCACTCCTATACTGCTCAGCATGTGGCTAACGGTTGATTTTCCCATGCCAACACCCCCCGTGAGGCCTGTATAGTGTATTAGTATCTGACAAATACCTGAGAGATGGGTGAAATAGACGGGATCGTACCTAGAATGAAGGGCTGTTGGCCCATGCCAATGCTCGCGTTGAATACCCGAGGGAGCCAATAGGAATCGTTCAAAACCCATTAATAATATGCTTTGAAGGATTCATTTGACTGCTCTGCATTCGGTATTCGTGGTAGATCACGCATCGATCTCGCATTCATGACGATTGGACTGATAGATACATGTTCTACGGTCAAATATTTCTTTCATAGGATAGCGCCGTGTCCGTCGTTTTGAATTTGAAAATACAATCCAAGTGGATGCTAAAATCAGCGTCAATAGTATTCGAAATACAAGGTAACATGAAATCATGGGGAAGCAGAAGAGTATAACGAGCTTTTTTGGGCGTGGGGCGAAGAAAGAGGTGGTTGAGGCCACGACGGATGGGGACGTTGTTCACATCATCGATAGCGCTGATGATGACGAGATTGTGCTCGTTTCGGATCAGATTAATGGATCTAGACAACCATCCAAGACTGCAAAGATGACGGAGGAGGAGCGGAGGGCTTTGCACATTCGTTGGCAAAAGAAGGTTTTGGGGGAAGAGGGTGCTGGCTTTACGAAGAGATGGATCAAGACGCAAGAAGAGGTGAGCCAAAATGTGTCCCATAGCCAAGGGAGGCCGAAGAAGCAAAATTACACGCCGCTGGAGAAGCAGGTGCTTGATCTTCAGAAGCAGTATCCTGGTTGTGTGTTGGCCATTGAATGTGGATACAAATACAGATTCTTTGGGAAGGACGCTGAGATAGCTTCAAAAGTTCTCAAGATATTTAGTTATCCGGACAGAAATTTCCTGACGGCATCTGTTCCGACTGGGAGAATTGATTTTCATGTGCGGAGGTTAGTGTCTACGGGATACAGAGTTGGCATCGTCTCACAGGTTGAGACCGCGGCTATAAAAGCACATGATGCGTCTTCAAAGTATCAGCCCTTCAAGAGAGAATTGACGAGGTTATTCACTCCTGCAACTATTGATGCGATACAGCCTGCTGGGAATATGGAAGGAGGGGGTGGACATGATGTGAGCAAATCATCATACTTGGTGTGTGTTGTCGAAGGAGACGAGACACTTCGACAGCATGAAAAGATTCCCATCGGTGTTGTTGCCGTTGAATGCAGTACTGGACAGATATTGCAGGCTGTATTTGATGATAATGACATGAGAATGGAATTGGAGAGCAAGATTTTGCTTGCAAGGCCTTCTGATCTAATATATATGGATACTGTTTCATTGAACACCCGTAGACTTTTGGATAGTTATTGTGAGGGAAGGAAGGGGGTGCGTATGACACAGGTTGATGGACAAAAGTTTGGCAGAGGGGGTGCTGCATCTTCCATCAAGAAGTATTTGGGGGAAGGAGTCAAGAATGGCGATTCACAATTTTTCATTGACTGGATACTGGACTTGGATGACTTGGTATTGCAAGCCATAGCTCATATTCTAGACTATCTTGAACCGTTTGGTCTGCATACAAATTTGTTTCAGTGCAAAGGCCAGTTGACAGAATTTTCACGCATTGACGAGATCTCGTTGTCCCCAAATGCCATACAGCAGCTCGAAGTATTGAGAAATTCGAACGATGGAACTGAGTTTGGATCATTGGTGTGGCTGTTGGATCAAACAAAGACTATATTTGGAGCCCGGCTCCTACGAAAGTATGCAACATCCCCCTTGAGGCGATCTGAAAGTATTCGACAAAGGCAGAGTGCTGTAGGAGATATCATCAAACTCATGGATTCGTCATCAGAGACGATGGCGAAAGTTTTGGAGATATTATCAGGACTGGGTGACCTTGAAAGGTCACTAGGAAGGATAGTTCATGGAACAATCTCCCAAGCAGAGCTCTTGTCATTTTTGAACGCTTTCAAAGATTTAGGATTACGAATGGGGCTTGAAACAGATGTACAGCATGAGATTAAAGACAAGCTGAACATTGAGTCGGACTTGTTGAGCACCTTGTTGAGTGAGGCCGCAGACCATGAATGTGCAAAGCAGGCACAAGATCTGTTGCATACATTGAACCCAAAGGCATGCGAGAAAAATGACCTCCTCCATGTCTTCAAGGATGATGACACCTACCATGAGGTGGCATTGAAGAGAAAGATTGTGCAGCAGCACCTTGATGCTTTGGAGAATCTCAGGCCCAATCTAGCAGCAGAATTAGGTGTTGCCTCGGTTGACTATGTCACAAAACAGAATCAGGGAGAATATTTGATAGAAATTGCAGTGAAAAAGGAAAAAACAGTGCCTTCTGATTGGATCAGAGTGAGCTCCACAAAGACTGTGCTTCGGTTCTTGGCCCCCAGGGTGAAAGAGCAGCTTGATCAGTTGGGATTAGCCAGAGAATACCTTGAACTTGCAGCAAAGTCTGCATGGAAGACGCTATTGAAAAAATTCAGCCTACATTTCTCCATGTATAGAAGAGCAGTTCATTCCTTGGCAGCCCTGGACTGCCTCATCAGCTTTGCATCGCTCTCAGTGAGGCAAGGGTACGTGAAGCCAAAAATATTGGATGATGATGGGTCATACGGATTCTACGAGGTGAAAGAGGGGAGGCACCCCATATTGGAAGCCATCAGTCAAGATGTATTTGTCCCAAATGATATCAGCCTGCAGCCTGAGACTGAAACATGCAGGGTGATTACAGGCCCGAATATGGGTGGAAAGAGCGTGTACATAAAACAAGCAGCTCTGATTGCCTATTTAGCTCAAATTGGATGCTTTGTGCCTGCATCATCCTGTGTACTGCGACCGTTTGATGCAATATTCACTCGCATGGGAGCAGCTGACTCTATTGCCCTTGGTAGATCCACCTTTTTGGAAGAGCTGTCAGAAGCATCAGAGATTCTTGAAAAAGCCTCACCTCGCTCTCTGGTCATCGTAGACGAACTTGGACGTGGAACATCCACAGTGGATGGCCAGGCCATTGCCATGGCAGCCCTCAATTACCTTGTGGACGAGGTAGAATGCTCCACTCTCTTCGTGACACACTACCCAGAGATTGCGTTGGAGACCTCTTCCCCTGAGAGGACCAAGACCTCTCCCCACTACATGGGATATATTGCCGACCCAGAGGACTCTGTTGTCCACTTTACATACAAACTGGAAAGAGGCGTTGCGCAGTCATCATACGGGCTAAATGTGGCAAATATGGCTGGTATACCATCTCAAACCATCACCAAAGCGTCTCAGATAGCAAAGAGAGTGAAGAAGCAATTCGAAAGGCACAACATGTTGCAGTATTTTGATCAGGCAAACAGAATTGCACAGCAGCTCAAATCCCATGAGAGCGATGCTACGACCTCAGAAAATGATTCTTTCAAAACATCTATATCGAGTTTACAGCAGAGAATCAAGTCGTGCGTGACATGAGTGGAAAACACAGGCATGGACACTCCAACAGAATCAGCGACAGATGTGAAGATTTTGAATTTGTCACATGAATTGTCCCCGGACATTGATGAAGGTCATTGCTGCTCCACGACGCTCATGAGACAAGGCCACCACAAAACTTGGAAGAACTATTAAAATCATTCATAAAACCTTTGGTATTTTACTGTACGTTTTACATTTATTCATTATGGACGTTATACGACCCTGAGGGAATGTTTAGAGCCCCCAGCGCTTGGGTCGAGAATCCATCGAATCGCGTTTTCCGATTCGTTCCGGTAGTTCTCTCCCTCTGGCTCGTATGTAGCCTTGGCATGTGCCGAAATGTCTTGATATATTTATAATAATTACAAAGCATTGATTCTCCGTCCCTTGCACCGCAGGAAACAGCACAAACAACAGTCACAATGTCTGGAAAAGGAGCAAAGGGTCTTTCCGGAAAGGGAGCCAAGGGAACCATTGGCATGAAGGGAGCTGGAGATAAGAAGAAGCCAATCTCTAGATCTGCTCGTGCAGGACTTCAGTTCCCAGTCGGACGTATCCACCGTCTTTTGAAGCAGCGCTCAACTGCCAATGGTCGTGTGGGAGCAACCGCCGCTGTGTACTCTGCCGCCATCCTCGAGTATCTCACTGCTGGTACGTATTTCTAGTTTATATGCAAAGAATATGGGGGTTTTGAATGCCTGGGACGCCCGTGGTGAGCCCGTCCGAGGCGGACGATTGTTGGTTGTTGTTACTGGCACGGGTGGCGCCCTGACTGGGAATCCGACCGACGTGCCTTGTGGCGACGTGACAAGCGATTGAATCATTCATATTATTTGTGTGCAGAGGTTCTTGAGTTGGCTGGTAACGCCTCCAAGGATTTGAAGGTGAAGAGAATTACACCAAGGCATTTGCAGCTTGCCATCAGAGGAGATGAAGAGTTGGATACATTGATCAAGGCTACAATTGCTGGAGGAGGTGTTATTCCACACATTCACAAGAGTTTGATCAACAAGGCTGGAAAGAAGGAAGGAATGCACCCAATGATGTAAGCAATTGTTGTCGCACTCACCCCTGAGACATGGGAACTGGATCCAAGTATTGCAATCATCTTGCAATCTTCTCGTTTGTTTGCATCGATCCAAACAACCCTCTGGCCATGTATATGACATATTTTGCCAGGGTGGATTGATTGAACAATCGCACATGACTTTTTTTTTTATGACAAAACAGTGTAATAAACTCACAGCAAATCACGACTCTGTAGTTGTCTTTGGTACCAGCACAAAGCCCTCATCGGACATGCAGTCATCCGGAACCTGCTTGAGCATGTCCTGCGTGTGTTCATACTGCGATGGTTGGTCACTGCGAAGACTGCTGATTCCATCCCGTCCCTGCTGCTCTGACTCCACAGTGGCCTTGAGGGCAGGGTCGACGCCAGAGACATCAATCTCCTGCAATGCTCCAAACCAATCGACAATACGCTCGATTTGACCCCCAATCTCTTGCTCTTCTTCCTTTGTCAGCGCAATCTGAGCAAGTTTGCTCAGTTTGTCGACGTCAGGCTTTTCTAAACTAGCAGTGTGAACCCTTCTTTCTCTACATGAAATTCTTCTAAACGATATACATCGACTATCTATGAATGACGTAGCCCGTGCAACGACTGTGCGCTCAACGCTTGGAGAACAAAGGGCAGTCATGCCTGTCAGTCGACCCAGTTCTCTTTTATGGCGGGTAATCAAGCGTAACCCTTGCATACAGGCACACAATGTAATTCTATAGGGATCCAGGGTGCACTGCCTGGGATAAAGAGTTCCTGTCATCGAGGAGGGTGGAGGTACTCTGTATTTAGACTTTTAAAACCAAATTTGGTCGCGATGCCCCTGTGCAGTTGTTAACCGACCGTACCGTTGACCACAGCCACAACAGTATGTATTCCAAATGAATACTGATCTGGTAGGAAGTTTTACCTGAATTCTTGAGTTTGTTGGATACGGCGAGTTGCGTGGGGGTAGCACAGTTGACAAACTTTGAAAAAACATGGACAGTACCGTGGACGGGATATTTTTCGGATTGAACCCTCCTCCGACGGAACGGTTCTCTAAAGGACTGAACGTTCATTCTGATGAGAGTATGAAGCGCGCTGTTGAAGTGCTTCGAGGGTACAGGGAGGCAGCGTACACTGGAAGGCAGCCTCTCAAGGAGAGGGGAGGCAATGGTGTGTCAGGCCAATCTATGGTGCCTTCTGTTGAGCCAAAGAAAACAATGCATGATATGCCCCAGAAGACCTTTACTGTAGAGAATAATAATGGCGACAGTCGTCATCATGAGAAGAGTACTATCGGGGAAAAGCCTGTCCCATCTTCTGTTGGGTTTGGGACACATGTGTATGCATCGCATGGCTCTCATGCTCGGAAATATGCGTCACCTGTGATTCAAGAAGTGGAAAAGGCAAGCTCTAGTTCCCGGATACCGCATCACGTATGCTGTCATCAAGTTCCGTATGATTTGTGCTTGCATAGGAAGACGCACCTCCATGGTATATCTGCTGAACTGGATGCCATCTGTGAGGTGATGGTTGAATCGAATGGCTCAGAATTGAGAGAGCTGCAGAAAGAATGCAAAAGGCTGTTAGAGATTAAGAATGCCCTCAAGGAAACGTGTGCTGTATCTCAGCAGAAGTTATCAGTCACTCCCCAGCAGGTGGAGGCAGAAAGGCATGCCCAAGCATGGCAAACGCCTCATGACCAGTATCAGCAGCAGCATCCATCAAGGGAGGACATGTATGCATTGAGCAATGCTCAGCCAGAAAATGTGTGCACGCATTACGGGCCGGTGGATGTGAGAGAAGAGGCCCCTGTGCAGGAGCCTTTGCAGATTGATCGACAGGCGTTGCACAAGGTAGAGGCTGATAGAATTGATGCCAGTGATGACCCGTCGTGGAAGCAGAGTAATTTTCCATGGAGTGAGAGCATGCAGCGAGAAAACGTCGAACTGTTCGGTAATACATCATTCAGGCTGCACCAGCATGCTGTTATTAATGCAACAATGGCTGGCAGGGATGTCTTTGTTCTGATGCCAACAGGAGGTGGCAAGAGTCTGTGCTACCAGTTACCAGCAGTGCTATCCCAGGGGGTAACAGTCGTCATTACGCCACTAGTATCACTCATTCAAGACCAAGTGTTCCACCTGACAAACCTGGGAATCTCTGCAAAGCTTTTGGCTTCGTATGAGAGAGGGCATGATGCTGGTGATACCATGCGTGAGGTTCTTCGTGGGGCTGTCAAGGTATTATTTTTGACACCAGAAAAGCTCGAACAATCAGCTGGAACACGTTCCATGCTCGAAAAGCTCCATAGTGAACAGCGTCTGGCTCGAGTGGTTGTTGATGAGGCGCATTGTGTTTCACAGTGGGGACACGGTATGTTTTCAAACATGTATTTTTCTACAGTGGTGCTCTTAGACTGACTTGGTATATATGTTTCTCATGCAGACTTTAGACCAAGCTATACCAAGCTTTCATATTTTAAAACCAACTTTCCAAATATTCCCATCCTTGCTCTTACTGCAACAGCAACAGCTCGGGTGCAGCATGATGTGGTCGCTCAGCTTGGTCTTCGTTCGTGTCTTCTCTTCCGTTCATCATTCAATAGATCTAATTTGAGGTATGAAGTTCGGAAGAAACCAAAAGGTGTCAAAACTGTGGAGGAAATGGGAGACATGCTCTTGTCTAAATTCTCCACAAAGCTGGGTACCAAGAGAAAGCTGCAGTGTGGAATTATTTATTGTGCCACCATTAAAAAATGCGAGGATGTAGCAGAACAACTGGAAAATTTTCTTCAAAGTAGGCTCGGCAGAGGTGATGGCAGGAGAAGGGTGAAGCACTATCATGGAAAATTGTCATCAGAGGAGCGCGAGCAGGTACAGAGTGAATGGACTAATGGTGACGTGCCAGTGATTGTTGCGACTCTAGCGTTTGGAATGGGTATTAACAAAGCTGATGTTAGGTTTGTGATTCATTTCTGTGTTCCTAAATCCCTCGAGGGCTACCTTCAGGAGAGTGGCAGAGCTGGTAGAGATGGATTGACAGCTCATTGCATTGTTTACTATTCAAGGGCTGATGTGCTCACGCACAAGTTCATGATTGATAAGAGTAGAGAGGAGGCAAAGTCTAATTTTGGTGGGAGCTCGTCGTATGAGACGCAGTATATGAATAACATCGAGTCCCTCAATGCCATGTCTGCATATTGTGAGGAGATGTGCACCTGTCGCAGAAGCATGTTACTGCAACATTTCGGTGAGGATTTTGATGTGAAAGAATGCAGAGGTTCATGTGACAATTGCAGGATGAATCAAAAAAGTCAAGTTGTCCAGCAGGATGTCACGAAGGCAGCTCTCTTGCTGATTGAGGTGGTGAGATCAAGCAGCAACTCTCTGTCAATGTCACTACTGACAGCAGTGTTCAGGGGTGCCTCAACAGCGGCCGTGAAAAGCAGAGGACTTCATCAGAATCCGAACTTCGGTGTCGGCAAATCATTGAAAATTCCCATTGCGAAGGTAGAGTCAATAGTGAGGAAGCTGATCAACATGGTATGTGATATAGTTTTGAGCATTGAGTTAGTTTTGATTCCATCACATACTTACGATTCACTTGATTTTCCAGGGAATTTTATTTGAAAAAACTATTAAACCAGCGGATTATATGGCAATTACTGCTGTTTTGACGGTGAATGAAACTAAAGCTGCATCACTGCGGTCTGGTGCTGCCAAGGTTCATCTCTCTGAGAGGCTGACACATAAATCCAGTGCTACAGGCGAACCGAAGCAACTCCATAATCAAATCAAAGATACAGAAGATTTAAATGCTGAGAGTTCTAGGCCCAAGAAGAGAAAAATTGCAAAAGAGCAAGCAGCTCAGAAGAAAAATGCTGGATGCGTCAACCTTGTCAGCGATGACGAGATTGAGGATCCAAAGGTGCAAGTGGATGAAGAAGATGGTGAGCCTGGTCCACGTGAGCAATTGATGCTCATTATGCTACCGCAATTAAATAACGCGATCCGTGAAAGACTGGATGCCAAAAGGGCAGTTTTCAATACATTGGTGCAGAGCAAGTTGTCCAAACAGGCCCCCAGTTCTATGGAGGAGCTTGAAAAACTCAGAGTGTCAGGTGTAAGCGCGCATATGAAACAAAAGTATGGCAAGTATTTGGTGGAGGCGGTCCTTCAAGTGGACGCATATCTAAGCAAGATTGACCAGGACGCTTGCCCTCTGGACTCCTTCAAGCTGGATATTGATGCACTATTTGGGCCTCGGATTATGACTGCCAATCAAATCCCACTAACACAATCGACTCCGGCTCAAATGAATGAATTAGACTGGGGAGACAGCGACGATGATTGGGAGATAATGCCTTCAGAGAATCAGGATGTGCCGGAGCAAGGCCAAGACTTAGCTGAGCATAGTGACTATGGGTGGAGGCACGTTGTTAGATAATTTTCGTATAAATTTAACTGACATTGCATTACAATGTGTATATAAATTATTTAAGATAATGTTGATCATTTCTGAGCGCTTGATGAACGCATGTATTATCGGTTTCTCCTTTTGACTTTGACCCTTCTTCTGCCCTCTGATTGAGAATTTCCAGATGATCCCACACTGAATCCCCCAGCAGTAGGAGCGCTGCCCCCAAAAGGATTGTCGCCGTTTGGAATCATTTGACTTGGTCCGGATGGTGGAGGAAATGGCCTTGGTGCGGCAAAGCCCTCACCGAATCCTGTAGCCTGTTGTGGGGCCCCAAATTGGGCTGCACCCTGCCCAAAAGCACCAAAAGCACCTGCTCCAGGTCCTGCATTCGATTGCTGAGCAGCAGGAGCGCCAAATGCTGCTGCTGAGCTATTTGCACCAAATGGAGCATTGCTAGATTGTGGAGCACCAAAGCCCCCGGAGTTGCCAAAACCTCCAGAGCTGCCGAAACCTCCAGAGCTGCCGAAACCTCCAGTGTTGCCAAAACCTCCAGAGCTGCCAAAGCCCCCGGAGCTGCCAAAGCCCCCGGAGTTGCCAAAACCTCCAGTGTTACCAAATCCACCGCTTGTTTGCTGCGAGCTGTCCATGGTCATTGCAGCTCCAGTGGAGCCTCCAAATGCTGTGCCAGTACTGGGCTGGTTGGGATTTGCTGGTCCTCCAAAAGAGAATCCAGTCGTAGCTGCTTCAGATTGAGGGTTTTGTCCCTTGGCTACCGAGGCGTCTGCAGCCTGAGAAGCTGCTGACCCAAACATAGCTTGGCCAGATGAAGGTTGGGTGACAGTTGCTCCGAAAGCAAATGGAGCTGCTGAGGGAGCACTGTTAGCAGATCCAAAGGTGAATTTACTTGGCGAGGAGAAGCCTTGGCCTCCAGTAGGTGCTTCCTCTGGTTTCTTGTCATTTGATGCTCCAAAGGCAAACTTGTTGGTCTCACCTGCTGATCCACTCCCAGATGCTGATTTGCCAAATTGAAAGGCGGGTGCAGGAACAACCCCTGTATCGACCGATTCCCCTTGTTTAAGCGAAGGGGCGCCACTTGGGGCTACACCAACAACATCACCAGAAGGCTTTGCTTCCTCCACTTTAGGGGCACCAAATGTGAATGCAGGGGTAGGTGGCTTTGCAGCCTGCTCTCCATCTGCTTTCTTGGTCTCTTCTTCTACAGCAGCAGTCGCCTTGGCTGCAGTTGCAGCATTCTTCTGCAAAAAGTCAGAGCCCCAGCCACTCGCTGGTGCCGTGGTCGCTGCAGTACCGGCATCACCAGAAGGCTTTGCCTCCTCCACTTTAGGAGCACCAAACGAGAAGGCAGGGGTAGGTGGCTTTGCAGCCTGCTCTCCATCTGTTTTCTTGGTCTCTTCTTCTACAGCAGCAGTCACCTTGGCTGCAGTCGCAGCATTCTTCTGCAAAAAGTCAGAGCCCCAGCCACTCGCTGGTGCTGTGGTCGCTGCAGTACCGGCATCACCAGAAGGCTTTGCTTCCTCCACTTTAGGAGTACCAAACGTGAATGCAGGGGTAGGTGGCTTTGCAGCCTGCACTCCATCTGCTTTCTTGGTCTCTTCTTCTACAGCAGCAGTCACCTTGGCTGCAGTTGCAGCATTCTTCTGCAAAAAGTCAGAGCCCCAGCCACTCGCTGGTGCCGTGGTCGCTGCAGTGCCGGCATCACCAGAAGGCTTTGCTTCCTCCACTTTAGGGGCACCAAACGTGAAGGCAGAGGTAGGTGGCTTTGCAGCCTGCTCTCCATCTGCTTTCTTGGTCTCTTCTTCTACAGCAGCAGTCGCCTTGGCTGCAGTTGCAGCATTCTTCTGCAAAAAGTCAGAGCCCCAGCCACTCACTGGTGCCGTGGTCGCTGCAGTGCCGGCATCACCAGAAGGCTTTGCTTCCTCCACTTTAGGGGCACCAAACGTGAAGGCAGGGGTAGGTGGCTTTGCAGCCTGCTCTCCATCTGCTTTCTTGGTCTCTTCTTCTACAGCAGCAGTCGCCTTGGCTGCAGTTGCAGCATTCTTCTGCAAAAAGTCAGAGCCCCAGCCACTCGCTGGTGCTGTGGTCGCTGCAGTGCCGGCATCACCAGAAAGCTTTGCTTCCTCCACTTTAGGAGCACCAAACGTGAAGACAGGAGTGGATGGCTTCCCTACATCTGGAGTCTGTGTTTTAGTGAACGAAGATCCAAACGCACCAGGCTTCACGGAAGGGGCGCTTGCCTCAGTGCCTGGTGTAGGCGCACTGAAATCAAACAAGGGTTTCGGCTCTGGTTTAAGGGAGGCCTTTTCCGAACCGTCGCCACCTTTCGCCTGCAAAAGCGCATCACATCGATAGTGAGTAGATTCAGTAATAAAGTAAATTGTGAAAGGCTGTTCACAGAAACATACCTTGACTCTGTCCTGTCCAAATTTGAATTGCGATCCATCAGTTGAAGATGGCAGTACATCCTTGACTACCTCTGATACCTTCTCCCTCAATACACTTTTTTGCTTGCCAAACGTATATACATCTGATGCACCTTCAGCTACCTTGGATGATGCATTGAATAATGGATTATTTGAGGTTGTGTTGATGTTTGCTTGGCCAAAACCATATGATGCAACAGGTACCTCCTTCACAGGAGCCTCCGTCTCCATTGAAGGCACAGTCGATCCTTCTCCTCCAAATGTGACCTTTCCTATATCCCCTACTTTCCGCTTCACTTTCTTCCTCTGTACCTCTTCCTTGCCAGATGGTGGACTCGATCTTCCCAATGGAGACTGTTTGACCTCCGGAGTTTTCTTTGCCTGTTGCCCAAAATCTGCAGGCTTTGATGTATCCTTTTCAGCCGTCGAAGGCTTCACTGTGTCTGGTTGAGGCATCAATCCACCAAGGGATGAACCAGGAGGTGGAGATGGTGCAACACCCATTGTATATTTCTGGGCATCAACAGGTGACACAGATTCCCTCGATTTACGTATAGTTTCTTCCATAGAATCAAGTGTTTCTAAAATTCTCCTAGCAGTTTCTGAGGTGGGTTTTGGTGATTCACTATCTGACACTCTCTTTGCTGGAACACCTGGCGTCAGTGCCGACGGAGTTGTTTGACTATCCACACGCCTCTTGTAATGTGACATATGCTGGTATGGAGTCCTCCCTGCCCTCCAGCTTCTTCTTCCAGCAGTAGAAGGGTCTTCATTTGGTTTAAACCTCCGCCGCCGTTGCACATCCAGCACACTCACACTTCCATCATCATAACTAGGTGTCATTCCATGGACATCGTCAGCCCTTCGCTTCCGCGACTCTGGTGCAAATCGTGTGCTACTTCCAACCTGAAACCGTCTTGCTGCTGAATTCGGTATGACTGGAGTAGACCTGAGCGGGGTCCATGCCAATGGCGACTCCTTTGCCACAGAGGATTCCTTCACCATGGAACCTCGCATGGCACCGAATACCATTGGTTTTTGACGCTCATTTTTTCCTGCAGGCGTACTCTTTTGCAACTGACTCTGAGTAGCATGAAATGTAAATTCCTTCTTCACTTGACTAGGAGGCAATGGCGGGATCCCATTCCCAAACAACTGTTTCCCTTGCCCACGCCCAGCCAAGCGGCTTACTCCCGGTGTTCCATTCATATCAACTAATCCCTTTTTCTGCGTAAGACGGCTACTCATAGGAGTTGAAGACGTGTCGCCTCTCATTGCCTTTTGCCTAGATTTTGGCGATGGAAATCTCAGCGGAGTACCCCCTCTTGCAAGAGGCCCCTCCTTCAACATACCCAGCACGCCATCGTACGGAGTATTCCCAACATGAGGACTACTATTCTTCCCATCCTCCCTATCTAGCTGTTGAACCACAGGTGTTTTCGCATCCTCACCCATCTCTCCTTGTGCCCCTGGCGTTCTCTTCTCCTCCTCCTCCTCCTCCAACACCACCGCAGCAGCAGCAGCAGCTTCCTCTTCTTCATGCTCTTCGTCATCATAAACATTCATAGCATCGTCTTGATCATCCCCAGCGCCCTGATCCACCGCCTGCTGTGAATCATGACTCTGCCCCAACTTCCCGCCAACAATGCTCCACGCAGCCCGCAGAGGCGTCGTCGCAACAGCCAGCATACTCCCCAAAAATCCACTCGATTCACTCATCCGTCGACCCACACCTGCTCCGTCCCGCGTCGTCTGACCTGCCATGTTCCTTTGCACCCCATCCATTCCCCGCCGACGCGCACCGTACGGGGCTCCCTCCGCCCGTGCTTTAATTGCATCCAATTTATTCCGCCTCTCCTCATCCATACCGACCACGCGAGGCGCCTTCCCGTCCTCCATGGTATTCAAGTGTCTCCTTTCTTCCCCAGGCAGTCCTTCCTCCTCTTCCTGCTCACGCACAGATATTCTCATCCTCTGAGCGGCGTATAGTATACATATGAAATACACGGCTCAACAGCCGTTGTGAGACACTCTACCAATCACGGACGCAGTCGACAGTGAAACAGACATGGGCATTCCCACACAAGCACCCCTTCGATGGGATAATAACGACTGTCCCACCCAAGCCTGCCTACAATCGGACCAAAGAAACTCCCCAGCAAACGCAAGATAGCGGATAAAGACGATATATATAAACATCCACCCAGGCCAACAGATTCACGAGTAATTCTCACTTTTCATTGATAAAGTGAATAGTACATACAAAACAAGAACGAAGTACAACTGCATTGTACACGTTGCTAGACGATTGCAATGCACGGCGTGCGAACAGTGGTCGTCGGAGGCCAGGCTTGGTCTCAACAGCAGAGGCAAACAAAGGCCACAAGGTCTTCCTCTTCAAACAGTAAACAATATGTGCTGACAACGTATGCTGGTTTTGTGTCTCGTGGGGGTCAGGCTCTGATGGCTCTCGGGAAGCAGCAGCAGAGGGCATCAGCAGTGCTTTCTGGCCGCAGAGGTAGTAGAAGGGCAGGAGCAAGCAACGGAAGACGTGTCATGGGAACCAAGATGATGTTTGAGAGGTTTACTGAGAAGGCTATCAAGGTAGTGATGCTTGCCCAGGAAGAGGCCAGAAGACTGGGTCATAACTTTGTGGGCACGGAACAGATTCTTCTTGGACTTATTGGGGAGTCTACAGGTATGTTGAGTTAAGGAATTCGTGGTGGGAGTGCGGATTCTGCCGAGACTGTGTTTGACCTATTGTTGTTGGAGGATTCGTCTTGGACATATGCGTGGTGGGAATGCGTAGTAGACATGTTCCCATTGGTTGTGGGTGTTGACCGGGGATGGTGGCCTGGAAGAGACTGATGCGTTGTATGTGGTGTGTAGGTATTGCTGCCAAGGTGTTGAAGTCCATGGGGGTGACTCTGAAGGATGCGCGTGTGGAAGTAGAGAAGGTGATTGGAAGAGGAAGCGGATTTGTTGCCGTGGAGATTCCATTTACACCTCGTGCCAAGCGTGTGTTGGAGCTGTCGCTGGAGGAGGCCCGTCAGTTGGGACACAACTACATTGGTACCGAGCATATTCTGTTGGGATTGCTCCGTGAGGGTGAGGGAGTGGCGAGTAGAGTGTTGGAGACGCTCGGGGCCGACCCACAGAAGATTAGGACTCAGGTGATTCGCATGGTTGGAGAGTCTCAGGACCCAGTTGGTGCTGCTGCTGGAGGAGGAACGTCTGGATCGAACAAGACACCTACATTGGAGGAGTATGGAACAAACCTTACCAAGAGGGCCGAGGAGGGAAGCTTGGATCCAGTGGTGGGGCGAGCAGAGCAGATTGAGCGTGTGACCCAGATTCTTGGCCGTCGTACCAAGAACAACCCATGCTTGATCGGTGAGCCTGGAGTCGGAAAAACTGCTGTTGCCGAAGGACTTGCTCAGCGCATCGCAAGTGGGGATGTGCCAGAGACTATCGAAGGCAAGCAGGTGGTCACATTGGATATGGGTCTGCTTGTAGCAGGAACCAAGTACAGAGGAGAGTTTGAGGAAAGATTGAAGAAATTGATGGATGAGATCAAGCAGAATGATGATATTATTCTTATGATTGATGAGGTTCACACTCTCATTGGAGCGGGAGCCGCTGAAGGAGCTATTGATGCCGCCAATATTCTCAAGCCAGCTCTGGCCAGAGGTGAGCTGCAGTGCATTGGAGCCACCACATTGGATGAGTATCGCAAGCATATTGAGAAGGATCCTGCTCTTGAGCGTCGTTTCCAGCCAGTTGTTGTTCCAGAACCAACAGTGGACGAGACCTTCCAGATCATGTTGGGACTCAGAGAGCGCTATGAGACCCACCACAAGCTCCGTTACACTGATGAAGCCCTCATGGCTGCAGCCAAGTACTCCTCTCAGTACATTTCTGACCGTTTCTTGCCAGATAAGGCTATTGATTTGATGGATGAGGCTGGATCGAGGGTTAGACTCAGACATGCTCAGCTCCCAGAGGAAGCCAGAGAGTTGGACAAGGAGCTCAGAGCGTTGCTCAAGGAGAAGGACTCTGCTGTTCGTGCCCAGGACTTTGAAAAGGCTGGATCTCTTCGCGACAGGGAGATGGAATTGAAGGCCCAGATTCAAGCCATCATGTCCTCTGCCAAGGACTCTGCCAAGGCTGAACTCGAGAGCGGAGAGGCTGGAGGACCTGTGGTCGATGAGGCAGATATTGCAAACATTGTTGCCCAATGGACTGGTATTCCAATCGAGAAGGTCTCTTCTGATGAGACTGAGCGTTTAGTGAAGATGGAAGAGGTGCTCCATGGCCGTGTTATTGGACAGGAAGAAGCTGTCACAGCCATCTCTAGAGCCATTCGTAGAGCACGTGTTGGTTTGAAGAATCCAAACCGTCCAATCGCATCCTTCATCTTCTCTGGACCAACAGGAGTTGGAAAGTCCGAATTGGCCAAGACGTTAGCATCATACTACTTCGGATCCGAGGAAGCCATGGTTCGCCTCGATATGTCTGAATTCATGGAGCGCCACACTGTGTCCAAGTTGATTGGTTCCCCACCTGGATATGTCGGATACAACGAAGGAGGACAGCTCACAGAAGCTGTTCGCAGACGTCCATACACAGTTGTCTTGTTTGATGAGATCGAGAAGGCTCATCCAGATGTCTTCAACATGATGCTTCAAATTCTTGAGGATGGAAGATTGACAGACTCCAAGGGCCGCGTGGTTGACTTTAAAAACACCCTCATCATCCTGACCTCTAATGTCGGTTCCTCCGTCATTGAAAAGGGAGGAGGAGGCATTGGTTTCCAACTCGACGCCAATGAGGAGGACTCTTCTTACAACAGGATCAAGTCGCTGGTGAATGAAGAGCTCAAGCAGTACTTCAGACCAGAATTCCTCAATCGTCTTGATGAGATTATTGTCTTCCGCCAGCTCACCAAGCAAGAAGTCAAGGAGATTGCCGATATCATGCTGAAGAGCGTCTTTGAGCGTGCCGAAGAGAAGGGTATCCGCATCGAAGTCACCGAAAGATTCAAGGACCGCCTTGTAGACGAGGGTTACAACCCAGCCTATGGTGCCAGACCATTGCGCAGAGCAATCATGAGGTTGATGGAGGATAGCATGGCCGAGGGAATGTTGGCCGGCGAGATCAAGGAAGGAGACTCCGTGATCATGGATGTCGACGCTGATGGACAAATATCCGTCTTGAATGGAGACAAGAAGATCACCACTGCCATTGACACCATGCCAGCAGGAATCTCATAAACGCCATGGCAGCCACTGCTCATTTCATGAATACATGTACAAACGTTCGTAGAGATAGATGCTGCTATGTATTATAGTTTCTGAGCTCTCTACAACATTTTTTTCATTACATACACCAACTGATGTAACACCCAAACCAAAGATCTTCACAGAAGAAGAAGAAGTCTTTTTTTTTTCAAAATGCCGAATCAAGGAATCGTGTCGTGTGCATTCCTAGACCCAACCACTTCTCCGCACCCTATATCCATTTTATTCTTGTCAAGATATAAGCCAAGTATTATTATTCTTATTGCGAGTGTAGTCAGAGAACTGAAGAAGATTGCCGGATAGCATTTGAAGAATCTCGAGACGACTACGGACACGTGCCCGAACCATGACTGGGTTTGGACACAGCCAATGCACACAGTTGGCAAAAACACAACCATATCATTACCATGGTCAATCTAGGATATCTTTACGGACCCGTCCGAGACAGAACAACGCCATTGTTGTTCCGAGAAGAAGGCGTCACGTTCACGTGACTCAAGCTGTGGTTATTCAGTCCACAGCAGTCGCTGCTCGATTAGCACATAGATTTGCCATTCAGTATGCTTTGCCAGGGAGGTTACTCCTGACTTCGGCATCGAGGATGGCGGGACTGCGGGTTGCTGTCTTGGGCTTGTCTGTGTATGGGGCTTTGTTGACAACCTGGGCGATACTAGGCAACAAATTCGGTTGGACAGACCGTGTCTCCCGAGCCATGGAAGACAGGAATAAAGTAGAGGAGAAAATTCATGATTTAGAGTCTGGACAAGAGAAGGAGAGGATGCTCCGCTTGGTCTTGGCACATACAAAACAGGCACTGAGCAGCATTGACGATGACGATAGTGACATGTCGAGTGATGTCGGACAGGTTCTTGTATCAACAGATGATAGCAGGAAACCGTGCCCAATATGTGGAGGGACGGGGAAGATCAGTTACGAAGCAAAGTTTGTCCACAAGGATGATCCCTGCCCTCGATGTCTCGGCAGGGGTACTTTGGAATGAGGTGGGACCAGAATTGTTGTATTATTTATCATATCATTCTTTCATGTAAGATTTGTTTCATTTCTGGAACAGCAGTAATCAATGATCAGTACGAGAGTCGCAACAAGACGCGTATTTCGCCTCTGCTCGTACAAGTCCAGTGCTCAACTCTATACGTTTGCTACAAAGACACGTCCGTCGGTCCCAAGGGTACTTTCTAAAAGAATATTTGATTCATCCAAGAGTAGTCGTGTGGTAATATCCAGAGCTGCGAGTAGTAGTGTTCGATCTGAGGTCAATATGGACGCAAGCACAAATCCTTTGCTGACGGTACGATGTGTGCTTATTCTGATTTCTTTATGGATCAATAGTAACTATAGTAATACATGGTTGCGTAGACATCTCCATTTCCACTCTGGGATCAGGTGAAAGCGGAACATGTGGTTCCAGCCATTCGTCAACTCTTGGAGGAAACGAACAGCGCCATCGATTCTCTGGAAGAGAATGTTGAGCCAACTTGGGCTGGTTTGGTGGAGCCGCTTGAGAAGATTGTGGATCGTATTGGGCGAGCGTGGGGTACTGTGAGTCACCTCAAGGCAGTCAAGGATACTGAGGCCCTGCGTAAAGCTGTGGAGGAGGTTCAGCCTGAAAAGGTCAAGGTGATGTTGCGATTGTCGCAGTCAAAGCCGATTTATGAGGCGTTCAAGTCTATCAAAGAGGGTGATCTCTGGAACAGTTTGACAGAGGCGCAGAAGAGGATTGTCGATGGGGAGTTGAGGGATTTTGTCTTGGGAGGTGTGGCTCTGGAAGGGGAGGCCAAGGAGAGGTTTAATGAGATCCAACAAGAGCTTAGTAAACTGAGCACTGATTTCAGTAATAATCTTCTTGATGCAACGAAAGCATATAAGAAATTGTTGACGGAGAAGAGCGAGGTGGAGGGCCTGCCAGATAGTGCGCTTGCATTGGCTGCTCAGCAGGCAAAGGGAGAAGGGCATGAGGATGCCACGGCGGAGAATGGACCATGGTTGTTCACCCTTGATTTCCCATCATTCTTCCCAGTGATGACTCACGCAGCGAATAGATCTCTTCGGGAAGAGATGTATAAAGCAAACATCACAAGGGCTTCGTCAGGAGAGTCTGACAATACTCCCATCATCAACAAGATTCTCACCCTTCGTCAAGAGAAGGCCAAGATTCTTGGTTTCGATAATTTTGCCGAGGTATCCATGGCCTCCAAGATGGCTGATCTAGCATCGGCAGAGGAATTGCTGGAGAAACTCCGTGCGGCATCCTATGATGCAGCAGTCAAAGACTTGGATGATGTCAAGAAATTTGCTGCTGAACAGGGTTTCTCGGAGGAACTCGCCCTCTGGGATGTGACATATTGGGCAGAGAGACTGAAAGAGGCCAAGTATGCTATCAGTGATGAGGAGCTGCGCCCCTACTTTGCCCTTCCAAATGTCTTGGATGGTCTGTTCAAGCTTGCCAAGCGCCTCTATGATGTGGACATTGTACCAGCAGATGGCAAGGTGCCAGTATGGGATAAGGACGTTCGGTTCTTCGAGGTTCAGAAGAATGGAAAGGCAAAAGCATATTTCTACTTGGATCCATACTCACGACCAGCAGAGAAGAGGGGAGGCGCCTGGATGGATGAGGTCTGCAGTCAGTCAAAGCTCTTTGCAGAGGGAGAAGATGCTGTTCGTCTTCCAGTAGCTCACATGGTCTGCAATCAGACACCTCCTGTTGGTGATGATCCATCTCTCATGACATTTAGGGAAGTAGAAACTCTTTTCCATGAGTTTGGACACGCATCTCAGCACATGTTGACTGAGCAAGGTGAGGGACTGGTGGCAGGCATCCGTGGTGTCGAATGGGACGCTGTAGAGCTTCCTTCTCAATTCATGGAAAACTTCTGCTATGATAGAGCAACATTGGACGGATTCGCCAAGCACTACCAAACAGGGGAGCCTCTCCCAGAAGATCTTTTCCAAAAGCTGCTTGCTGCCAGAACCTACAGATCCGGATCCATGACACTGCGACAGATCCACTTTGCCTGCACTGACTTGGAGCTGCATGCCCGTTTCACCGCAGGAGGAGACGAGACCATCTTTGACAGAGAGAGAAAGGTGGCTGAGAAGACCGCAGTCATGAAACCTCTCCCAGAGGATCGATTCCTCTGTGGCTTTGCTCACATCTTTGCAGGCGGATACAGTGCCGGCTATTACAGTTACAAATGGGCAGAGGTACTCTCCGCTGATGCATTTTCGGCCTTTGAAGAAGTGGGTCTCGAGAATGAGGACAAAGTGGCAGAGACTGGCCGCCGATTCAGGGATACTGTCCTTGCGCTTGGAGGTGGAAAAGCCCCTGGAGATGTCTTTAGAGAATTCAGAGGCAGAGACCCTTCAACAGAGCCGCTCTTGAGACACAACAACCTGTTGCCAGCTGCTGCATCATAAACATGTATTATTTGACAATGTAAAGACATAGTAGTCATTATGAAGTAGACAGAGAGGTGTGTACAATACCAAGGCCATTAAAAAAATGGGGCAATGCTCAACCATCCGATCCATCGATGCCAAAGCCTGTTGGTATGCAAAATTGCATAATAAATAAATAAATACAGTGTATTAAAAAGTAGAAGATGCCATGGCGACCACACAGCAGGATAGATTCAATGTCAACACGCAGAGCGACCATGTCGCAGCAAAATACGTAGGAACTGGCCATGCCGATACCAATAGATTCGAATGGGCATTAAATATCAAAAGAGATACCTATGCATCAATTGTAGCCAACCATTCACTCGCAGCCCACCAAGCAATAGGAGAACATGAAAGCATTGGAAGAATCAAGTATCAGATGAAACAGTCCATGCTCTTGCCCTGTGGGATTGCTCCTAGGGCTCTTCATGGGGAAGAAGAAGAAGAGGAGGAGGGAGAGCAAGAAGAAGAGCGTGCGAATGCGTAGGTGACTGAACTGCAATATTGGGATTATTATGATTATTGGGTCAACAACACATGATGAATATACACTGCGTCTACTGTAATATATAAAGATGATTGTTGATCCAATTACAGAGGTGCTGGCACCTCCTCTTCTGCCTCAAGGGTTGCCAGCTTTGCCTTGAGCATGGCAAAATGCTTTGCCAATCGCTTCCTTCCAGCCTGTACCAGCTGATAGTCTGCCTCTGGATCAAACGTACCAAAATACTGCTCTACCGATGACTCTGGAGCCCTACCGAGACCGCCCTGCAGGGCATTGTGCAGGGCTACGGTGGGCTCCCAAAACACAACCTCCTCGTATTTTTCATACGTGTGTGGGCGTCGCTGCGGGTTCCCATGGATATCCAACCCTAACCGAAGACTATGAAGCAGTTCCAAAGGAGGCTCGTTGGCGTCGTCTCGAAAGTGGATTTCGATGAGGATGTCAAACTCTCCCCACCCAGTCTCTCTGAGTTCAAAAGGGGGCATTGTCACCTCTCTATTTGGATTTTCGAAACTATCATGCAATTTAAAGACAACCTTTTTGATAATAGATCCCAGATTCTCATTGGTGGGGGATCGCACGAACACAGTCCAGCTATGTGTGGCGTAATCTGTCGCCTTTTTTCCCAGACTGATCGCAACAGTCCCCGTAACGATGGGCACGGATAGTTCCACCCCTTTGAGCCTCTTCTCCCCGTTCTGGATGACATATATAGTAGTTAGAGAGTGGGATGGTGTGATTCATCGCGGCAATTCAATTCATGTCGTAAATTACATTGACGTACTGGCCCTGTGGTGTACTTGTCTGATGCCACCATGCTCCTGTTTATTCTTCTTAATGTTTTAATCCTATATAGAGCATCGACAGGGGTGACTAGCAATGATGATGCTTTTTTTTATTCTTCTTTTTTAATGTCATAGTGCTATGCAATTGCTTTCCCATCCAAGGGTGGTGTTGATGGGAGGCATGTCGATCGAGGTGCGCTCTCGAATTGCACCAAAAAAAAAGCAAGATTCTCGAATGAATGTAGCTGTTTGAGAGAGGAGAGGGTATATTCTTTATGATACAGTGTCATGGTGGTGGTTAAAGGACCGTCATCTTCTGCACAGTTGTCTAGAGACGTGTGTGTGTTGTTGGGTTGTCCTAGGAAGAAGAAGAAGAAGAGGGACAAGGCAAAGGGGTTGGTTGCTATGAATGCACACACGACACGGGTATGTCACGGATTAGAGGAGATTTTTGATGGGGATGGTGGCAGGAAAACCATCATGGACCACGACATGAAGAGGAAGAAGAAGAAGAAGGCTGTGCTATTGGATCAGTTTGGGGTGCTTCATGATGGGGTGGATGCCTATCCTGGGGCTGTTGAGGCGGTTCGGTATCTGCGGGAGGATTGTGGGTTGCGTATATTGATTCTTTCGAATTCATCGAGGCGTTCTGATGGTGCTTTGAAGAATTTGGAGAAGAAGGGATTTGATATAGGCTGTTTTGATGGGGTAGTGACATCTGGAGAGGTGACACATCAGAGATTGAAGGAGAGGCCTGATGGGTTTTGGAAGAGTCGAAAGGCGTGCGTTCATTTTACGTGGGGGGAGCGAGGGGCCATTTCTCTTGATGATCTGGGCGTGGATGTTGTTGGCAGGCGGATGGAGGAGGCTGATTTTCTCTTGGCACATGGAACACAAGCTATAGGGAAGCCAGGCGGGGTTGGCGTTGAAGAATGCAGTGTTGATGACATGGTGGGGATGCTGGATGAATGTGTTTATGTTGATGGATCTTCCAAGCCAATGGTGGTGGCGAATCCTGATATCGTGACGGTGCATGGTGGAGATTTGATCAAAATGCCTGGGTACATAGCAAAGGAATATGAGGAGCGGGGCGGGGAGGTTTGTAGAATGGGAAAGCCTGCACGTGTTATTTATGAAGAGGCTCTCCGTATGCTCGGTGTCGGGGTAGAAGAAGTGATTGCTATAGGCGACTCTCTAGAGCATGATATCAAAGGTGCTGAATCCATGGGCATTGACTCTATTTTTGTGGGCGGTGGAATTCACAAGGACAGTGTAATGACACAAGGTGACCGTATTGATGAGGACTCTTTGGATCGGATATGCCACGAGTATTCGTGTGCCCCGACATTTGTAATACCATATTTTTGTATGTAACATGTAGTAATAGTAAGGAATGCATTCGTCCATCTACTCTTCTACTGGGCATGGCTCCACATCCCAGATGTCCTTGGCGTACTCTCGAATAGTGCGATCGCTGGAGAAGAATCCGGATCCCGCAGTTGACAGAATGCTTGATCTTGTCCAAGCAGCTTTGTCTTTGTACTTTTGATCAACAGCATCCTGGGCTCTGAGATAGTCTGGGAAATCATTTGCTAGCAAATAATAGTCAGAGTATGTGATAGCATCAACAAGAGGCCCAAAGTAATCCTCCCATCCAAATACTCCAGTGCGAATCATGTTGACGACATGGTTGAAGCGAGGGTCCGGTTGGTAGGTACTCCTGTTTGCACGCAAATCAGCAACCGCATCAGCTCTAGCTCCAAAGATGAACATATTCTCCTCACCAATTTCCTGGGCGATTTCAATATTTGCACCATCCATGGTTCCAATAATGAGAGCACCATTCATTGCGAATTTCATGTTTCCTGTTCCGGATGCTTCTGTTCCGGCTGTGGAGATTTGTTGAGACAGCTCGGTTCCAGGTATGATGACCTCCGCAACAGACACATTGTAATCCGGAACAAATGCCACTTTGAGAAGGTCTCCTACGGCAGGATCGTTATTCACCTTTTCTGCCACTGCAGATACAAGCTTGATGATTCGTTTAGCCATTTCATACCCTGGAGCTGCCTTTCCTCCCACAACCACAACCCTTGGGACAATATCATCTGCTTTTCCTTCCTTCTTCAGCTTCAGAATGGTGTCATATCTGTGGATGACGGAAAGAATATTCAAAAGTTGGCGCTTGTACTCGTGGATTCTTTTCACCTGAACATCAACGAGAGCCGCCTTGTTTGGAAGGGACACTCCAGACACCTTCTCGATCAGCTCTGCATGTGGACATATCAAACAGTTTAGCAAGTTCAAATAGACTTTTCATATAAAGACTTATTCAAACATACCTAATGCAGCTTTTTTGTTCATTGCTTTCACTTCTTGCCATTTTTTCTGGAATTCCGGATCATCAGCATAGTCTCGTAAATTGGTCAAGTCATCAAGATGACTGATCCAGTTGTCAGACCCAAGCGTCTCCGTGATCAATTCACGCAATGGCGGATTGCAGAAGGCAAGCCATCGTCGCGGAGTCACACCATTTGTCTTGTTCTGGAATTTCTCTGGGAAAATTTCATAGAATGCATTGAAGACATCGTGCTTGAGGATGTCAGAGTGGATTGCTGCAACACCATTGATATTCTTTGAGGCCACGACTGCCAAATATGCCATTCTTACGAATTTTTGACCATCGTCGGTCTCTTCGATGATTGACAGCTTGCTAATTCTTTCCCAATCATCGCCAAACTTAGTTCTGATTTGCTGCAAGAACCTCCAGTTGATGTCATATATGATCTGTGTGTGCCTTGGAAGGAGCTTTTCAAGCATAACAATGGGCCACTTCTCCAAAGCTTCTGGAAGGACTGTGTGGTTTGTAAAATTACAGGTTTTTGTAACCAGCTCCCAAGCTTTAGTCCACCCCAATCCTTCGAGATCCATAAGGACACGCATGAGTTCAGGAACTGCATGGCAATCAATAATACGTTGATTAACTATGTAACAACAACAGGCGATGTTTTTTTCTTATACTCGTACCTAAAAGGGTTGGATGGGTGTCATTCATTTGGAATGAGACTTTGTCAGGGAATTCGTCCCATCCATCATGGCGCTCTTTGTATCGTCTCACCACATCTTGAACAGTTGATGACACGAAGAAATGCTGTTGCTTGAGTCTCAGTTCTTTCCCCTCATATGTTCTATCATCAGGATACAACACCGAAGAAAGAGTCTCGGCTCTCTGTTTTGACAAAATCGCTTGGACATAATCACCAGTGTTGAAAGCCTGGAGATCAAACTCCCTGTCTGGCTTGGCGGCCCACAATCTCAGGTTGATCGTGTTCTTCGTCTTAAATCCTGGAATAGGAGTATCATAGGCCACCGAAGTGACCGTTTCTCCAGGATTCCATCTGAACATCTGTTTACCACCCTCATCATGAACAGACACATGTCCATAGAATGAAATTGGGTACGCCACAGAGGCTGACCTCTCAAGCTCCCATGGATTCCCGAAATTCAACCAGTAATCTGGCTGCTCGTGTTGGAACCCATCGACCAGCACTTGTCTGAACATTCCATACTGATAACGGATACCGTATCCCCATGCTGGCAGATTCAGTGACGCCATGGAATCCAAGAAACATGCAGCAAGCCTTCCAAGACCACCATTCCCAAGCGCTGCGTCTCTCTCCTTCTCTACTAAAGTTTCCAAATTATAGCCCAATTCATCCAGTGCCTCCCTGTATCTGTCTTTAATATCAAGGTTGTACAAAGCATTTAACAAGGACCTGCCCATCAGAAACTCCATGGACATGTAATACACCCTCTTTGGATCTTTCTCCCTGAAAAATGTCTGTGTATCATTCCAAGACTCGATCAGTCTATCTCTCACAGAGTATGATGTTGCCATATACGCCTCCAGGTCGTCAAACTTGTATCTGGATCTTGCAAGAGTGTACTCGACGTGATTGATAATCGACTGTTCAATAGAGAGTACAGAATCCGTGCTATAGGTATCCATAAGTTCGTGCAATAACTCTGCTCTGTTCCCTTCAGGAGCACCCCGAACCCTCAGCTTTGGCCTCACACGCTTTGACAAGGACCCTTGGTTTGCACAAGCCACAATCGAGGCCAAGCCACTCTTCACAGCTGGAAGGTCTCCATCCTCGATCCTATTCCCGTCTGCCTTGACCACCCAGAAAACATCATGCATAAAACCCTCTTTCTCTTTGATATCTGCCTTGCGAACGTCCAGGCCGAGAGAACTGAAAGTCGATGTCAGAGTTGCCAACAGCCCAGGCTGACTTGGACCCTGGAAAACAATCTCAGTCATACCATCATCCCTCGCATTATCCACATCAAACGTCATCAAAGAATTTCCTTCTTCTGCAGCAACAGACGCAGAGGATGAAGACGAAGCCGGACGCCCCACGGCAAGTGACCTAGTGCTCCTGCTTGCTCCTCCTGAAATCCACCCTCCACCTCCACGAGCCATGCTACCTGAGCATCTCAATACAGCACCATGTGATTTTTTAATGGAATATCTCGCCCCTTGTTTCGCTAAAACCCCTCGTTGAGCGACAACCAAACCCATTGTAGTTCAGATGCAGATGCAGATCAACCGGTTGGTCTTTCCTTGGCAGTCTTCGAGAGTATCAGTTGCTCGGGTGACTATTTTCACGATTGAATTGACGATTTGTCGGTCGCTATCGCTCGATTGAACAAAGGAGCAATGAGGGCGATCGATCAGCCTACAAGGGTCACTCACCCAAACCAAAACAAGAATTTTTCAATGCTACCGTAACCCAAATTAACTTTACATGAATATCTCTTGCAGAGTTCCGTTGGATGAAATCCCCTTGGATTGTCTTTAATTCCGTACCCCCTCACTAAAGTACTAGATTCGCCATGGCTAAACCTATAAGCGAAGAAGATGGATTTGGACAGAACTGCATCCAAAAGACTTTCTTTTATTCCTTGAAATACTGTACACTATTCGAACAGTGGTGGCATGGCAATGTATCGGAGAAACCTAAGCATTTCCAGAATCACCCTGGCTCCTGTCGCTCCACAGCATTGTCATCAGCACAGATCCCTATATGCGGGTGGTTTTTCGCTCAAAAATTCTTCTGCAGCAGTATCGAGGACGAGGGGATTCAGGTACAGCTCCAGGGTTCGTGCGAGTTCGTCCTCAGGGCCTGAGAATACCAAATTCTCGGTGGATTTGACAGATGCAGAGGATCCAGATGATGTCCTGGATGTTCCCAATCTGAGGGATAAGCTCAAGCCTCGCCCTTCTCCTTTTATCACGAACAACCATTTTGGTGGAGGCTTTGTCTCGAATGATGACAGAGTGGCTCTGAGCGCTTTGAGGTATGCTTCTGCAGAGAGTATGGGGGCAGAATGTTTGTCAGGGCATGACGACCCGGATGCAAATTGCGTCTTGTTGCCAAATTTCGCAATTCGCGCTGGAGCGCGAGAGACTATTTTCATGAACCCTAATGAGACCAAGGTTGCCATTGTGACCTGTGGAGGACTCTGCCCTGGGTTGAATGATGTAGTACAGGGCCTGGTGTACAAATGTGCAGATTACGGCGTACCAGATGGCAATATTATTGGGATACAGTATGGTTTCCGGGGATTCTATGACAAGAAGAAAAGGCCTGTGGTGCTGACACGGCAGAATGTTGAAGGGATTCATCTGGAGGGAGGAACTATTCTTGGTACTTCTCGAGGGGGTGCTGACATGGATAAAATTGTGAGGCAGATCGACATTATGGGGATTGATGTCGTGTTTGTTGTGGGTGGGAATGGAGGTAATGCTGGAGCAGCAGCAATCCAGAAGGCCTGTGAAGAGAATAATGTGCTCTGCTCTATTGTGGGGGTGCCAAAATCTATTGATAATGATATTCTTTTGATTGATAAGTGTTTTGGGTTTGATACAGCTGTAGAAGAAGCTCAAAGGGCCATTATTTGTGCTAAAACGGAAGCATCGAGTGCCTATAATGGGATAGGGATGGTCAAGGTGATGGGAAGACAATCTGGTTTTATTGCTTTGGATGCGTCCATGTCGTCTGGTGTCGTGGATATTTGCTTGATTCCAGAAGTTCCTTTCAAACTTCAAGGAAGAAAAGGGTTGTTCTGCTATATAGAGAAGGTTTTGGCCAAAAAGGGGCACTGTGTCATTTGTGTCGCTGAGGGGGCTGGGCAAGATATCCTTGCTACCAGAGAGAATGAGACAGATGCCAGCGGAAATCCAATTTTGAAAGATGCTGGCAAATGGTTACGAAGTGAAATAAAGAAGAATATTCACGACGTAGACATGAAATACATCGACCCAAGTACGCTTTGTTTGAATTTGCCCTTTCAGATGCTAGTTGGTAGTGGCTGACCTGGGATGTGAATGCTTTGCAGGCTATATCATCAGGTCCATTCCGACCACATCCGTGGATAGAATCTACTGCAAAATATTGGCCCATAACGCAGTGCACGCAGCTTTCGCTGGATTTACAGGAGTTGTTGTTGGATTGGTCAACACTCATTATGTGTACCTTCCAATCCCGACGGTTATCCAAGCACCAAGAAAAGTTGATCCGAAAGGAAAAAAGTGGAATCAATTATTGGCATCGATTGGTCAACCTACTTTCGTGTAAACTTGTCAATGACTATTTTGCCTGAGCTATATATCTTTGTGTACTTTTTTACATGTTACATGGAAGATGAAAGAATAAAGATGAATCACGATGGGCTCAGCCCACATGAAGTCATGTTTAGTTCTTTCCAAAGCTGTGTTCCATCTTGTTGGCCTGGATCTCGTTACGGATGCTCTTCATCTCATCGGCCATCTGCTGCATGGTGGAGGCAATGTGCTCAAGCCCACGCATCAACAATTTTGGGTGAGACTTTCCAGACACTCCTGACACGCCAGACACCCCAGACACTCCAGAAACACCAGACACGCCAGAGACCGCTGGGGCATCCATGCTCTTATGGCCTCCCAGTCCAGCGGCTGAAGCAAACTTGAATGATCCTGCAAACAGCATGATAGCCAGAAGAAGGAGAGAAGTGAAGCTCTTCATTGTGCTTTGGCTTTGTTTGTTTGTTGTTGTGTGCCTGGAAAATGACGGAGAATATTTTGAATACTGATTTGATTCTGCTAGAGTCAGAGATGATCCATCGCATAAATACATTTTTGGCATGGGCCCGCCATGGGACCACGGATCAGGTTTTCCCAGGGACCTGGGACCATGGGTGTGGCGCCCCCATGTCCTGGGACAACGTTGCCGTTAACGGCTGCCATGGGGCTCCAGACGTACTGATTCCACAACACAAGTTCCCAACTGATGTGTTGCTTCAAATCGATCACCCAGAACCACTCTGAATGGGCTACACGGTCCCACGAGTTGAGCCCACGCTGAGTTTGCAGTGGGAATGCCCCATTGACAATCATAATAGGAGTCAGCGCACGGCATTCCACGGTGAGATATCTGCTCGGGCTACTTTTGCTCTTTGAAAGCAACTATTGGGCTAGAATGTGTTGAAAATATTTTAAGTGACATCGAAGGGTCTTGATTTACACACTGTTCTCTTGGCAACAGAAGTCACGGGAGGTTATCATATATCATCAGAATTCATAACAGGTTTGATTTTCTTAGTTCTTTCCAAAGCTGTGTTCCATCTTGTTGGCCTGGATCTCATTACGGATGCTCTTCATCTCATCGGCCATCTGCTGCATGGTGGAGGCAATGTGCTCAAGCCCACGCATCAACAATTTTGGGTGAGACTTTCCAGACACTCCTGACACGCCAGACACCCCAGACACTCCAGAAACACCAGACACGCCAGAGACCGCTGGGGCATCCATACTCTTATGGCCTCCCAGTCCAGCGGCTGAAGCAAACTTGAATGATCCTGCAAACAGCATGATAGCAAGGAGAAGGAGAGAAGTGAAGCTCTTCATTGTGCTTTGGCTTTGTTTGTTTGTTGTTGTGTGCCTGGAAAACGACGGAGAATATTTTGAATACTGATTTGATTCTGCTAGAGTCAGAGATGATCCATCGCATAAATACATTTTTGGCATGGGCCCGCCATGGGACCACGGATCAGGTTTTCCCAGGGACCTGGGACCATGGGTCACACTTCCCAGGTAATCCCATCGGATATTACACAATGACCAACCTCTCTCTAGAAACAATGCAGATCGCGCCACAAAAAGATTTTGGGAGCACAAAAACTTTTTTCAGCGCCAGTTTCAGTATGTTGCATAGAATACATTCTGTGTTTGAGCTGCTCGAGAGCTTGCGAGGGTTGGGGCATCCAAGGTCATGGTTTGGTTACATTCAGTCTGATGGTTGATATATAAATCAGAAGACAGAGCAGGCATACAAAGAACCAGAAATATGCTCAAATTACATATCACCGTGTTTGGTAGCAATGTTAGCATTCATTTGGTCTCTAATTGATTGCATCTCCTCTGACAATCTTTGCATTTTAGCAGCAAGATGTTCAAGACCCCTCATGAAATACTTTGGATGCTTCTTGGCAACCTTCACAGCCTCGGCAGCTGGAGCCTCAGATGCCACTGCAGAGACCCCAGAGACGGCGGCAGACACTGCAGAGACCCCAGAGACGGCAGACACGCCAGAAACATCTGCTCCAGAGACTGCGCCGGACACAGCACCAGACACATCAGCACAATACGCTGCAGTAGCAGTTCAATTTGTTCAATTTATTATGTAAGATGTACAGAACGCAACATTCCCAAACAATCACCTACCAGGGTTGAACGCTACGGCCAAAAGCATGGCAAGGACAGCCAAAGATTTCACAAACACCTGCATGATTCAAAAGGCGAATCTCTCGACTTGAGGGAAGCGAAACGAGTCTGTCGAACAAAGAATGTATGTTTTCTAAGTGAGCACGTCTTTGCGAATGCTTCGAGTTTATAGATATGATGTTGGTGATTCTAGAAGATGTTTCCACCATCCAAGAACACAGTATTCATGCAACCTTCTTGGATGGTAAAGAAGCTTGAGAAGATGTTCTTCGACCGTGGATAGAATCCCTTGAGAAGCGAGAAGCGATCATACTTTATCCACCTGGCAGCGGACCGTCCAAGAAAATATCCGATACGATGTCGTCCCACCAGAAACTTGGAATGTGAATTTGCTGAAACCAAATATGAAGGCACATGCTATTGAACAAAACCTAGACCTCTTCCATGTATCATTATCGGAGTTGTATGATACTGAAATTATAGAATTATCGTAAAAAGTGAGAATCTTTGTTGGATGAGTGGCGTAACAGAAGAACCTGGCAGAGGTGACCGCAACTACTGATTCAGTCCCACACGGAAATATTGGTTCGCGAACCCTTCATCTTCAAATGTGAGCATGGCTGAAACACATATTTCTAATATAATGTTTGTTTGTGCACCCATGTCTCTGAAACGGTGTTTCATGAATGCCATTTTGGTGCTGCTGACGGTTCAGACTGTTCTTGGAAACAGCGCTTTAACGGACCTCCGGCGAAGCTTGCAAGAGGAGGCTGCAATAATTAATGTTTGTGTACCATTTGAAGTAGACAATGCGTTCGACAAGTGTGACAAGGCACTCGATGCTCTGGATAGCCCGGCTGGGAACCTAACGTTTCGATGTGTGGCAGGGGGCACGCCCAGAGGTTGCCTGAAGATGCTGGAGGATGGGAGTGCGGCGTTAGCCAAGGTACCTGCTAGTGCAGCAGTGTTGGGACAGAGCTATGGGGTTGAGCCTGTGGTGGCAGAATATTTTGATGATGGATTGGGTGACAATACAGAGGGGTATTCTGTAGCTCTTGTGAATTCAGATTGGTGCTACAATCAGCATGATGGCAACCCTGGTGCAGAGGACCTGAAGGATTTGAAAGCCTGTTTCTCAGGATATTCTTCCGACGGAGGTTGGTTTGCTCCCGTGGGATATCTGATGAACAAGGGAAATATGACCATTTCAAATGAGAAGGATACAATTGGTGATGATGCCGAATCTGTCTTGGCGTACTTTGATAAGATTTGCGCCCCAGGGAATTATCAGATGGCTCCAAAGATCAATGGAAAAACTCTGAAAGATATGTGCAAATTGTGTGAAGATCAGGAGAATTGCAGAGTGTCGAATGAGTGGCATGGCCTCCAGGGCTCATTGATGTGTGGAACGGTTGCTGGCGATGTTGTCTTCACTCGATACCCTGCTTTGGATGAAGCTAATGGTGCGGGAACCTTGCAAGCTACAAATGAAACTCCAGAAGAACCATCACCACCGGCTGATGAATACGCTGTCGACTATAATCCCACTGAATACGCTAATGAGGAAGAGATCTATGAAGTGCCGCCAGGCCCTGATGATGCATATAATGCTGAGGAGGCGTATGAGGCACCACCTATAATCACCGATGAAGATGAGGATGGTGGAAAGAAGAATGATGATGAAAAAAGAGATGACGACAAGAAGGAAGAAAATGATAATAACAAGGACAGGAGACTCCTTCAAACTCCAATTTCCACGGATGCTCTGTTTGCAAGCAAGTTGCTCTTTTGTCCTCAGAAGTCTCCTTCCTGTCAGCCATTGAGCAACTATAAAGAGTGCAATTTTGGGAGGATTCCAAGTCAGTCCTTTTTGGCAAAGAAGGGGTTTATCGACAGTGAGGAGGGCTCCCAAGTCATTGATAGACTGATAGCGGGAGGGTCAAATCCAGAATTTATGAATAAGGCCTCAGAGTCTGGAGAGTCCCCGTATTGGTTAATCAGCCCGGGCACTACTCAATTGAAAAAGGTGGAATCATATGACTCGTACATGGACGGTGATTTCTCTGATTCCACCAGGAAATCGATCATGTTTGCAAATAACATGGGGGCTGGAAGCACAGCAGGCGGGAGTTCCGGTGGCCTCAGTACTGGAGCAATTATCGGCATCGTTGTTGCATCAGTTGTTGTGGCAGCACTACTGGTAGGGTTGATAGTTTACTGGGCAAAGAAAGACAGGTCAAATCAAGGATGGAAACAATATCAAGATGCTGTCAGAAATTTAGAAAGGCGTTAAAGACATGTAATTCTATTTAATGTAAGTTCATCAAAAGAAAACAAGTACAATCAAAATCGAGGCGAAAACAGAATATGCCGAGAGGGAGAACATTGGAGTTCCCAAGCTTGAGGCCTGCAGAGGAGCCGAGGGAGAGAGCGATACGCTTTCCTCAGATGGTTGTGAACCTGCTGAAGTTGCTGCATCTAAAATCTCTTGGCTCTCAGGAACAACAGCTGTGGTCAAAGTAGAGGCAGTAGGAACAACTGCGGTAGTTTCTGCCACCGGAACGACAGCAGCAGCAACTGGCTCTGGAACAACGGCAGCAACAACTGGCTCTGGAACTGCTGCTTGGACGACTGGCTCTGGAATGGCTGCTGCAAGAGCGACAGCCGGATCGGCAACAGACACGGGGGCCTGAGCTATTTGAGATGCATCAGACTTACGATTGATAGCTCCTGCAGCATTACCACCGGTCGTGCACCCAAGCCATTCATTCATCTTGCTGATAGGGACTGGGTTTTGCATCCACTGAACCAACTGATGCATTGTCACGAAATACGTATCGTTTGGATGATTTTCCCGTACCCAGGAGATAAACTTCTGGACATCTTTCATATTGCCGTTCTGTTGAAGCCATGGAGAATGCACATAGAGAGGCACAGGTGCCCTGTTCCCATTGTATGCCAATTCAAAGTTGGATTTCAGTAATTCGTATGGATCACATTTGATCTTCGCGGCATCACAGGGATCCAATGCATATGCATTTTCAGGGTACTTGTCAGTCTGAATGTTCCACACAGGTACTTCCCACAGGCCCTTGTATGACTCATCTTCAGTGCAGAAGTTTCCTGTCCAGGCGCAGTTCTGTGGAATCCCATTGTCCATAGTATAGGGCCAAAGCCTGGATTTGCCGTTCGGTGATACCGTGTTTGGCTCAGGATTAGTCAAAGTTTGGTCAGGCCAGTGCTCGTTGATTGTTGAATCATACAGGAAACCACCCTTCTCGAGAGCTTGTCTGTGTTTTGGGTTATTGACGAGAAATGGAGACCTGTGACCAACGACATCCTCAGCTGGAATTCCACATTCATTAATTAACCAATTTCTTAGCCCGACAATTTCTTCCTCGGTAAATTTGTATTTCATATCCATGGGTTCGTGACTGATGGTATGCCCAGCAATTTCATCGCCGGCATTCCAGGCTTCTTGTATCTTTTCACAAGTAGAGTATGCCTGCATGGTGAAGTATGTCACTGGAATCTTGCATCCATTAGGGTTGGTATTCTTTCCAATAGCTTGATTCATTAAACTTGTCGAGAGATCGCCAGTCGAATCATCATGAGTGAAGAGGATAAATTGAGGAGTCTGTTCAACTGGTAAAGGAGAACTTTGCGTTGGACAGTGGCATTCCGGAGCTTTGCAGACATTGGGATCACAAGAATATGCTGCACATATATAGGATCAAATTAGTCGCAACCTGGTTTGCGTCCCACACACGTTGTCTGTCTCAAACGCGGTGTGCCCCCGACCACCACAAGAAATAATCGCCCATATACCCAAAAGTGCCGAAAGGCTCTGCCTTTTGTTCTCCAAAGATAATAGGAGATGCCAAGGAATGCACAAAACAGTTGTTGGTGCTCCAAGTTGGAAGCGCAGCTCCAGCAAACAACTAGATCTTCCTAGTCAGCACGTACCTGCTTTTGCCGGCAAAGCATTAAAGATGCACAATACTGTGCATAAAAGTAATATATACCCTTTCATTTTAATTTAATGCCCCTATCGTATGCGGAATGGTCGAAATGCTGTTAGTTAGCTCGGGAAGGCCCCAACACTCTCGCCGGTGTAGCGTAGGCTCTTTTTCCCAGGAAACGGACCCACGCAATTTAATTCACAAGACAATCGCTTTTGAATTTAGAGAAGAGGTATACACGGCGAACTATGGCTACATATATCTGCAAGTGCCAATGCAGAAACTGCCGCGTGCTGATCTCAGCATATGCTCGAAGCCCCCGCCGCGGGATGCCGAGCGCAACCGCTGTCCCGAGCGTCCGAGTCCGACTTGAGCCGTCAACACGGGATCTGGGTGATGTTACATTCATTGCGTGGAATAATCATTCAAGTACATTCTTCATGAAGACACCGACTTTGTCTCCCACAGTTTGCTTAATTTCAAACTCATTTTCTGCATACACTTCGTCAGCCTCCAACGTCTGGTCAGCATCCTTAGACCTACCTCTACCACAAGGGAAACATCCAGAAGAATCCGCATCTCCATCACCAGCTGGTTTCTTCTTTTTCACTCGTGGGGCCTCTGCCAATTCAATTGGCTGGACGTTGAGATTTTGATCGGACAGGCACTTGCCATCCAAAGATTGGACTAGTATAGTCCTTTCCAAGTCCATCGCCTTTGCAAGTTTCTCAACTCCTTGTGATGCACCTGATAGAGACAGGCTTGGCACAAATTGGGCTTTCAAAAATTGGCCCACTCGCCGACCATACACCGCCAGCATATGGTCGGAAACCTTTCCTCCCACTGACCCAAAAAGACTCGCTTCAAAGTGTGTGGGATGGATATCCACATTTCCTAGTGACCCAAGAATAACTCTTTGCCCAGACCTTTTATACGATCCTTTAGGAATTCTGGCTACTGGATCATTCGTACCAACAATGTGCCAGTTGTCAGGGATCAATGCATTGCAATATGTTCCAAAGGCTACGTTGCCTACCCTGGGGGCACCAAAGGTGTACACCTCCACATGCTGGGATGGCAGCGCAATTTTGACCTCGACAGAAGCCAAACCAGCCAGAGCCCCTCCTAGAGAGTGTCCTGTGACATAAATTTTTATTTTCGAGGGCTCCGAACCATTCTCAATCATATTGTTGACTCTCTCGACGACAGAATCAATCACCCTTGTATTGAACCCTTCCGCAGTCCATGCCTGGTAAAATCCCTTATGCACTCTCACGGGGGCCTTGAACACTTTTGAGGATAACGCATTCTCAGATCCTCCCAACGTATCTGAGGACGTCAAGTACGGGTGGGGTTCATACCGGACACTCCAAGCCTTCAAATCAGTCATTATGTTTGCATTTGACGCTGTGCCTCTGAAGGAAATCACAACAGTGTCGTTTCCAGATCCCATGATGGCATATGTATCAGTTTTCTCCTCATAAAAGTATTCGAATTTTTCCAAACCGAACGTTTGCAGACATGCGTCGATTGTGTAGGGGTATTTATCTCGACTTTCCTCTGTGACATAGTCAGGGAGTCCCTTCTCCATTCCCCTGTATGCTGCCCGCGACCAGAGGAACAGTTTGCACATGTACTCCACACAGAATATGGACTCCATCGGCTTTTCAAAAAGTGCAAATGTATCCGGAACACCAATTTGCTTCGCAAGAAACTTGGCGGGCGAGGCTGTGAGATTCAATAGACTTTGATGCGTTTGCATCAGTTCAATCTTTTCAAGACGCTCCCTCTTCTTCTCCTCAATGTCATCTTCTGTCCAAGCAATGCTTTTGAAAATCATATGACTATAGGTATCATTTGCCCTTGCGGGTGCAAAGAGAAGCAGTACAGTGCAAGCATACACGGCGAGGGCCAGATGAGATGATGGAGATCCAAGAACTCCCTGCACAACACCCCGACACGTCCCCAGCGTCGCCAGGTTCGTGATCACATCACCAAAGAAGATTGACACGAACAGTAATCTTCCATATCGCATTTGTATTCTTAAAAAGATTTTCGACAGCCTGAAATGTGAATTGGGCAGATCCCTCTGGGCCCGCCACGATCTTCTCACCCCTATAGAGTAACAAACCAGAAAGAAGATGATGGCCACGCTATTGATCACATATCCGATGATATCCGGTGTCGTTGTTTTGCACGAAAACTTTCCATTTTGCTCAAAAAGCTCAGGCGGGCAGGTTGAAGGATCAAGTGGCGGCACAAATGTCTTTCCTGCTGCAGTTTCCAGAACCGCCGCAACAACCAATACTGCAATCACGATGCCGTACACCGTCAGGAACACCGCCTGTTCTCTCAGTATTACTTTAATTGGCTGATCAACGAGCAAAATTCGATCCGGATCATCCGGCGCCTCGTCAGCCATTGAATCTTTTTCCCCACGGTCCTTTCCAGAAGTAGACCCAATACGAGAGCGATGCTTCCTGTACACTTGCATCAAACGGGCTGCAATCGTCATCCAGGCCAGCACACCAAGGTCTCCAATAGATCGAAACAATCCCAAGATACTCAGCACAGTCGCATTCGGTATGCATGTCGAGTCTAGGTAATATGCATAGGCCGTTGTCACCATGGCAAGATCCACCAACGTCAACGTGCCAATAATCCTTGCATCCCACACCAAAAACCTCTGCCTGGATTTGTATGATTTCTTATGGCGCCACACATTCGCCATGCGATAGGAGAAGAACACGACCATGTACAACAAGATCCCCAGGAGGACTCCCAGCACAATTGTATTCCCCAAGTAGTAATTTGTATTGGTCGACGTATCCCCCGAGCTGTCATCCAGCGGCGACACTGTGGCCGATATGACAATGATGGCAATCCCATACACAACGAACAAGGTCATGAGGAGGAAGAAGAGCAATTCAAGCGCCTTTGCTTCCTTATTCCCAGTCTGCTCCACCCGCAACACTGCCATGTCGCCCAGGTCTTCCTCTTGTTCCGCAGTCAACCGAACTTCATTAAATTTGCTTTTTACTTGAGAAAGATCCTTTTCATCGCTGTATTCTCCCCTCGGACCCCCACTCTCCTCCTCTTGGGTCGTCGTGGGCATGTGGAGTAGCGTAATCCTTTAGGTGGGTGGACGCCCCGTTCTTATACACAGTCGGATGCGTGTAACATTTATTCGATGCACTATAATTTGCATTACAGGGGATCTCCGGCGTTGAGCATCGTTCATGGACTCCACAGACTGACATGTGAACTGTACTGTTCTCTCACTTGCCTTGGATCGAGGGTCGCGATCGGACCCACTGATTCATCAATGATAATCAGAATGGCCGGTCAACCGAGACTGTGCAAGGCTGCCTGTTGCGCTCAACGGATTTGTAACAGAATGTAGTTTTTTGGGCTTGATTCGTGCATCTCGGCACAGAATAATAAATAAGAGATGCGTAGAAGAACCAGGATGACTGTACTGTCAGAGTATGAGCAAGCTCGTCAGGTGCGAAGCCTCATCGTTCTCGTGGCACGATTCAACAACAATCATTCCTTTGGGTTGGCCTAGTCCCCGATCATCGTTTTATATGCTTTACAGAGGAGAATAGAGGAAAACAAGGCTAGAATGGGTAGTTTGGGTCTGGTAGAGGCTGTACAAGACACGCTGAAAAGTGCCCAGCCAACCAAGAAGAGGAGGCAAAACAGGCCGAGTTCGACAAAAAGCAAGCAGGACAAGGGCGAGCCGGTGAGGAGGCGTTCCAAGCGAGTTGCAGGAGAGTCGGCGCCAGAATTGTACGAGCCTGGTGTTCAGGATAGGCCGGTGGAGGAGGTGGAGGAGTATGGTATTGAGCATGTGAGGGCTCTCGGGCGGTCCACAGGACCATGGGAGCTCTTTGTGGATGGGTACGACGCGCACGGAAATAGAGTCTATGACAAAGCTGCAGGAATGACGTGCCATCAGTGCAGACAGAAGACACTGGGGAAGAGGACATCGTGCAGTAGTTGTGCATCCCTTCAGGGGGTTTTCTGTGGAGACTGTCTGTACATGAGGTATGGAGAAAACATTGATGAACTGCCCAAAGAGGGGTGGGTATGTCCCCCATGTAGAGACTTGTGCAACTGCTCTTTTCATAGATCTCGCCGAGGATGGTGCCCAACTGGCTCGCTGTATCGAAAGGCGCAAGCTGAGGGATACCCTAGTGTGGCCCACTACCTGGTGTTGCAGAATTTGAAGGATTGTGAAGAGACACGAACATGTGCTAGGGAGATGTGGGGAAGTCTAGTCAACTGTAGTGATACGAGTACAACAACTGAAATGCGAAATGCGGTGTAAATTGTCAAAAACTCTTGATAACTTTTGTAGATCTTGTGGTATCGTATCAGAACCTGTACGTGCTCCTATTTCTTACGCTGTGTCCAACACGAGATAATCCCTTTGTCCTTGGAGAACAAACAGAAAAAAAAGAGTCTCATGCGTTTGTATGTTGTTATGAAACCGACGCTCTAACCAAGACTAAGCTAGGATGGCAACATATCAATTTGTGACGGAAGATGCCATCCGCCAGATTCGAACTGGCGACCTCCGGCTGATTCAGTTTTGAGACATTTTGTACAAATTGAATTTTCTGTCTTATAGTAACTCATATTTTGATTTTGTTATTGTCTTTTTAAGGAGAGGGACTTTTGATGACTTCTGAAAACAGCGATACGAGCCTGCCAGCCATCTTGGAGAGGCTCAAACATTGTGGAGAAAACATTCTCGAGTTTGAGGTGGGATGGGGAACAACTGTCGACCTGGGCGAGGTTAAGAGGACGCCGTCCGTCCCTGAACAGGTGAAAATTTCAATATACCCAAGCGAGAGTACGTTCGGCGTGACAGACTTTATTTTGCTTGCATTAAAAAGTAATATTGCCAATTCTCAGTTAATGACCAAACCCCTGCTGAACTTTGGCTGGTGCAGGGTTTGTTGCTTTCAAAGAAAACGGCCAGGAGCTTGTTGACTTTGGGTTTCAAAGAGGGCAAATTACACGAGATTCCAAGCGCTTGCTGGATGATTTTACTGTGGGTGCTTTCTCTACAAATCTGCAGGTTATAACTGCTGCTGAGAACATTAGGAGATCTGCAAGCACCAGAGATTATGCCTTCGCATCTGCAAACATGAAATCCGTCAAATTGGTGTTCATGCCAGAAGAGCACTCTCTCGACATCTCTCACGGGGAAAGTATTCCTGGGAAGATGGAGTGGGAATGGTGCTCCCCTATTTCGTCCAATAAGGAACAGGTCGACAGAGTCCAGACGTGGACATTAACGATTGGTCATTATTTCAGATAGAAAGATGGCCATTTTACGTGGGACCATCATGGAACGACAGCATCTCTTTTCTCTGAGCTGAAAGGCCTCCTTGATGTCTGGAACGTTTTTCTTCGGGATTTAAACATAGAAAATGGGGTCTTGTACAACCGTAGCTTGTTGGCTGAGAGTTTGTCGGAATTTCGACAACTCTTGATGCAGGCTTTCAAACCGTCGGGGATGAGGAAAGGGAGGGGGTCCAATGCAAAGGGATTTGATTGCGTGATGGGTGAACAGCCGATCCAGCTCTGTCACATTCATAAAAAGGGTTTACCATTTCAGGTTTTTACAGTATACTGTCGCCTTCGTGCTGTGTCCACACAGCCACAAGTAAAGAGAACCAGGGTCACCAGACCTTTACAGCAATGTTACACCAGTGTAGCATCAATTTGATCTTTTTAAACTGCGCAATCCGTATTAAACACGTTCATCAATATATTAGATACATTCGAATCTGTAATATTTTTTTATCAGCCGGTTCAGAGCGTCGGTTTCATAACAATCAAATGACATGTGAGACTCCTTTTTTGTCTGTTTGCCTGTTTCAGAGTACGCAAGCTTCTTTTGGACCAAGGTCTACAAAGTAACAAGCGTCTGATGTGCTCACCATGGATGGGCCGCATTCAACCACGTTGAATGACTAGGAATATGTTCGAAATGTATTTCGAAATGTACATATGTACTACATTCTTGATCGAAACTTTGGGTAGAGCATGGGTTTCATGACAGACATGAAATGTGATACAGGGCCCTGGACGGTATTTCATTTCATGCATTGTACCATCACACATACTTTATTTGTTACATACATCTATATGTCATGACACCCGTCGTCTGCACCACAGAAGGATCCTTTGTTGTACAAATACGAGGAAAGAAAGGACATATCGCAATCCCATTGAGATGGAGGAAAGCAGGGCACAGCATGCGTCCCACCAAACCCAAGGCCATTCTTGGGCGAACAAGAATCGGAAGCCGAAATTAATCATTCGCCTGGTTCTCTTGCCGTGTGGAAACAAGATGTCCAGCACCGAAAATGCCAACTTGTTCACCTTCCTGGATGCATACCGAGGTCCCCCAGGTTGCGTGAGTGAGTAGATGGTTCCCTGTAAACGAATCCTAGTCGAGGTCCGGAGCGTACCTATGAACTTTCCCACCAATTTCAGCCTGTATAGGTATTGCATACAAGCTTGATCTGCCCTGATGTCTTTGGCAAGGGCATCAACAATTCTAGCAATCACGAAATCAATCAAATCTTCTCCTCCTTTTTCATTCAACTCGTCCAAAATTCTACTAAATTCGACATCTTCCTGGACGTAATAAGGCATGAAGGACACCGAGAGACCTGTGAGGTTCTCCTCTACATGCTCATGTGTCAAAACCATTCGCAGAATAAAAGTATACAAGGGCTCAAATGCCATGGATGACGTCTCCACATCTCCCAGAAAGAGCTGTCGAGCGCCGGATATTAGAATATTCAAGTGTTTCAGTCGTTCATCAGCCCCCCCTGCATCTGGATGAACCAGTAACCATTGATGAAGGAGCAGGGCAAATATTGGAGCTGTGAATGGCTGCCCCCACAGTTTCTTGCATACCGATAATAATTCGTCCCCAGTCGATGGATGGCTCGAGAAGAATGGTGCCAATACCTCGTACCACCTCGTGTTGGCATCAGAATGGCCGGTGCTCTCGCGAGCAGCTGCATTCAACGTCCCAGTGATATCTGCAAAGACCTCACTGCATACGATATCCCTATCCTCTTTCTGCTCTGCCTGTGTGGCCAGTCCTAGTTTGCGTATAATTTCTTTAGATAAAACTGTTTTTATTTTACAATCTGCAGTGCTGTCATCGTTCTTGATTTCCCTCTGTTTCCTCTTCGCTGAGGAAGACGGAGAAAACAGGCGTCGCATCTATATCGTCGACTGTCGTGCCATCCTGTCTGCATTAGTTACATTGAATAAATAAATACAACTATCGACTTAATACGTACTCCAACACCTCTTCTCGAATGGCGTAGCACATGTCCAGATGCCCTGCATTGAATTCTTTGTATGACACTTCCACCCCAGCATCCTTCATGGCCTTGTAGTGCCGCATGACGTCGGCTTTGTTGATGACACCGTCACGAGATCCTGCTACCAAATCGATAGAAATGCCTTGCAAGGCGCCATAATGCTCTGCGACATTCGGTGGTTTGGGCACCCCATACTTTTTCATGTTGACGCTTTTTGATCCATAATCGTACATTTCAAACTCTCCAGTTCGAATCAGCTGTATCAGGTGCGCCCCAGTGTGAACCGAAAGTGCTGGCATCGACGCTACGGCATAGTGAGGCATCTGCAGAGCTCTGTCCCATTCGCTGGAATCTCCGTTGAACAGCAGGCGCAGCGCTGCCCTTGTCAGCTCATTCAATGCTGGAATCTGGTGAAGGTCTGTCGACAATTTGAATGTGATATAGCGCAGTAATGATGATGGAATATACGCAGGTGCCCCAACCCCAGGCCTATAAGCATTCAAAAACCTCATGATGATTGGCAAGACATGATAGAAAGGCAGTGCTATGGTTGGGTAATTCTTGTGAAACCCCGCTGGTGTGAGCAAAACCATTTTCGAAATTCGGTGCGGTTGACCCAAGATGCCACACATGACGGCGTACATCAGTACAGAGGCGGCTCCTAGAGAATGCGCAACAACCTTCAACCTGTATGGCTGAGAGGAGTCATTCTGAAGAGGCATGGTTCGTTCATAATACGATGAGGAGGATCCCTTTGTTGCTCGTGTCGGCGTGGTCGTTATTATATTCTTTTTGGGCTTCTCTCTGTCTTTCGAGCTCGAAAGCCGACGAAAGTCCACCTTCCCTTCCAACGAGGTGGGGACGGACGTTATTTCTGTGTTCTCTGCACTGAAAAGCTCTGGGTTGCTATTACTCCGACCATGATTTGCATATTGGGTTCTCCTCCGAGACGCCGTGAGCTCAGATCTCTTTACGGAATCAATCCGCGATATGAGAGCGGTGATATCTTCCATGGCTAATTCATTTATGCTGTATGCCCAATACGAGGCTGCCGTCTTCCCTGGCTGTACGTGAGCCCTGGGCGGATTTGCCCGGCAGTTTCCAAGCCACACGTCAGCGCCAGCATCATACGCTGCAAAAGCTTGGGATCCTTGAGGCCCATTGCATACCCACCCTAGAGATGTGTCCAGCACGCCATGTTGGAAAAAGACCACCTCCTTTGAGTTTTTCCTGGGAATCCGCTGCATGGTCAGAATATAGCCATCCCGTGTTTGAACAACGTGCTCTTCCAACGGATACCCAGATTGCAAAATGACATCACTCGGTGTCCACACATTTAAATCTTCCCATTGACCGGCTATTCCGAATCTTCGCGAAGACACGTTTTTCGCATCCACTTTGCCAATAAGAACAAACTGAATGAGGCCTCTCAATGCCGCAAATACAATTTCCACACCGAGCTCCAACCACACCTTGATAGACTCAAGAAGACCTCGTCGCTCCATTCTCTCCGAGACTCCAAATCCGTAAGGTCTCTCGAACAAGTCACTCCCGCTGCGCCTCATCCCATGTTTTTCTGGCCCTTTCCTTCTCCCCTTCAAGACATCCAAGTCCCACCACCATGAAGAAGGGTCGCGACTCTGATAGAGAGCCTGCTCTGGCATTGAGGCGCTTTTAATCATTCCCCTCTGTTCTATTACAGCATTCAAGGTGCTGTTTGTTCCATTCTGCGCCCAGAAACTGCTCCATGCCTCAGACCTCCTCTTCCTCCTTGGGGACGTCTTTTTCTTCCCATAAAAACCTCTGTCGATGAACAAGGCCACAAAGACCAGAGCCATACCGTTGATAACCCTACCGAAAAAGGAGAATGTCTCACGAATCGCTGCCTTGGTACTCTCCTCTGCTGTCGTCATGATGTTATCGACAACCCACTGGGCAAAGGGGGAAATGAACACTGCGTGAACCCAGTGGAAGAGTATCAAAGCGGCCCATACTGGCACCCCTGCAGCTCTTTGAATGGACTGTAAACCCATTCACCTTTCTATTCAACGTCCTGCGCCGTATGAAGCCAACCAAAGTCCTGTAGCATTGTTGTTGGAGGGATGGCACGAAAGCTGTGCCTGTCCTTGTACGAGCTGCGAGTCGTCTTTCCTTTACTTGATCAACATTATAGTATTTATAGAGGGATAAAGCGGTATGTTGTGCCACAAATGGATTTCCAGAGGCGCCTCTCCTAATTTCGAATATTGCAATCAAGAATTGAACCTTTTTCAGCCAGATATCTGGCAACAGGGGCAGATCGAGGCATTTCAATCACCAAGTACCATGCTGAATTCTCATTGTGGGCTATCTACGACACGTTACGCTTGGCCATTGTCGGCTGATACTCTGGCAGTGTGCCGAAGCGCCAGACAAAGTCGCCTCGCAAGGGAACGAATAGTCGCCATATATGCCAGCAACAACGGATCTGAGGACACGGAAGACGAAGATAATGATTTGATTGCTCGATTGAAAGCTGCTGAAGAGGAGGCGAAGGCTCTCAAGCAGGAGTTGAACAGGGTTCAGGCTGCAACCACAAAAGCTGAGGAGGGAGCACCTGGCACGAAGTCCCCACCATCCGCTGTTTCTCGAATTGATGGAGCTGATCTTCGCCGTGAGACTTTATCTTTTGTGGAGAACAAACCAAGAAATTGGCTAAGTGAGAGTGACATAGAGTTTTTTACCGGAGGAGGGCCAAGTGAGGCAGGCACTCAGACTGGTCCTGGCCAGGGGGCGGATGCGTCCGAATCCAGCGAGGATGCGGTCGTTCAGAGACGACTAGCGATCGGCATAGGACTCTCTGTGGTGTTGGGCGCATTCGCATTGGTTCCAACAGAGAAGCTGCAACCCCCTCCATCCAAGCCTCTTTTTTTCTACTTGGTTCCATTGATCCGGACACAGGAGATTTTAAAAGAGGTGATAGATATTCTACCAGATGGGGATTATGACAAGCTTCGTACTTTGCTGTCTCGGATCGAAGGTGCTCCAAATAACGTTCAGGAGAATTTGAAATCTGCCGTTGCTTCCATCTCTGATGCTCGCATTGCAGGAAAGGCAGACCTGATCGCCAGGGATGCATATGAATACTTAAAAGGCATCGATTACCAGACATACTACGAGTCGAGATCAATGGAAGGCCAACAATTAAAAGAAATGTTTGATTTTTCCAGCAATAGTGCACAAGCAGCTCAAAGAAAGCTGGAAGAGTTCTTGAGCCTGATGCCAGAGGATGAGGTGATGGCTGCAAGGCAGCAAGTGTCTCAGTCGTATTATTAAATAATAAATATATATATAGAATTTAATGTCAAACTCAGTGCGTCTTCCATCCATACGGCAGCTCATTGTGGGTCAAATCTTTGATTGCCCCCAATCCCTGTGGATGGTCTCCAGGATTTGCAAGCCGTAAGCTGAGACTCCGCACTGTCTCCACAGACGACGACAAACGCTCTAAAAGGTTCACGAGCGCTATGACTTCGTTTCTTTCCAGGATCAGGTTATTCGTTCCTGGAGACCCCGAGCATGTTTCTGACGAAAACAGGATTTTTAAAGATGTTGCAATTCCCAGAAACTGTAATTTGCCCCACATCTTGCACTTCTCGCACCCAACACAGTCCATAGCGCGAGTGATATTCTGGAATGACGCTTGCAAATCTTGTTTCAACTCGTCAGCTCCTTTCCCTTTCCAGAGACGGCCTTCATCAAAGGGAACAGGACACGAATGCCGAAGATCCTTGTTGTCCACCAACATTGTCATCAGCTTTTGTGTGTGCTGATCTTCTTTCGGGTACCCAGTATCATAGCTGACATTTTTTAGGATTGGACTAGCTTTGACTACGGCACGCAAGACGAACAAGTACGTGAAGTACAAGTTCTCAACTCGCTCCTTGACATCTGGATTTCCTAATCTGGCTTCAAACATTTCCAGGTTGGGGCCCCATGTCTGTGTTGCCTCATCAATCAGATAGTCACCCACAATATGTGCGGTAATTGAGGAGTGGATGCCAGATATCAGCCGATAAAACACTTTTTTCTCGTCCGGTACATCTTCATCATGGATTCCCTCAAAGCACTTTTGCTCGTATATAGCCTTCCATACCCTGTTTGCGTGCTCGCCCTTGTATCCAGTATATCTTTCTCCATTTCGAAGAAGATTCACGTATGTGTATTCATAACCGTTCTCCTCAGGCATCCAGGGATTCTTGTACCCCTTCCAGTCTTTCACTTCGAGCAATTTCATCTTAATATCCGGCAAAATCGTCCTATCAACATGCGACTCCTGCTCAACTTCATCACACGATTCTCCTTCCTTCCATGGCTTTGGAACCTCATCTGACTCGCATTCGCATACCGAGCAGTCTTTCAGAGAGCACATGCCATCATCTGGCCACAGTGGACATTCACAATACAAGTGAGTTTTAAAATACCTGAAAAACGGTGTCTGGACCAACTCCTGCAAGATCGACTTCATACTGTTTAAATTCATCCTCTCCACCGCAGCATATGAGCAGCAGCAGTGAGGGACGAATCCTTCCAACTGACAAGCAGCCTTCTGCTCCCACATGGAGGGGTCCACGACGTTGCCCCCGCACGTGCAAGAATCTGCGTTCACCGCAGTATCCTGTCGACGAGGAATTGGAATCTTTTCTGAAATTTTCTTAAGAAATTCATTGTGTTTCAAGACATCCGCCACAGCATGCTGCGCCTTTTCGAACAAGAAAATGTTGTTCAACGACAAAAATATGGCTGCGAGAGCCACAAGAGCATGCAGATAGCCATTAAATTTTATCATTCCGGAAAATGATGAGGCTTCTAGGCCGATTCACCGCAGTCACGAGAGTTGAAGAGCACCGAACGATTGATCTCGGTCAACAGTTACAACTCCTGGACGTTTTCCTTCCAGTAGAACCTTCAAAGGAGGTATACGCCTGAAAACGAAAAAATTCACAATTAAAATGTATTTGGACTAGCATTCGCTCACGGAATTCACGAAAGCGAGCATCTATGCGGCACCTGACGATGAAAAAGAAAGACGGAAAAGGACACGTATCCTATTCATGAGAACTCTCAGGAATGAGGTTGCGAAAACTGGCAACGAGATGTGAATGCAGCCATCAACCTTGCCAAGGTTTCCCTGTGGGATTGAGAAGTCAATGATGACTGATGGAGAAAGCAGAGGTCTTTCAAAGACCTCAGAAACTAAAAAAACAGGAGTTTTTCATACGTGATGAAACGAAATAAAGTCACATTGCTACATGCATATGATTTCCAGATGTCGTGACATTGCCGAGGTTATAGAAGAGGCGAAAAGTATGTCACTTTTTTTGGAAGAATTTTGCAATGCTGTTGGCACGCTTCTTCTTTGCGCCATCATATGCTTTCAATACCTTTTTGACACCGCTCGACAGGCCTTTCTGGGATAATTCCTCGTAGGTCAACCATTGCATTTCTACATTCTCCGGGGACGAGTCCGGAATTGACCCTACAAGGCACAATTCTTCAATCACCATGGTCATTCGAATGTGAGAGAAAACATGCACAGCCTCTCCAAGCTGATTTCTCTCCATCACTCGAATGGTCTCCGATGAAAGATATGGAAGCTGTATAGTTTCCGTCAAATATGAATCAAGAACGCTTTGAATTTCCTTCGTGGAAGCCGAGGCATCCACATGCTGCAGAGGAAACTCCCATAGACCTGCAAGCAGCCCACCAGCAGGCCTCTTGATCAAGAGAAACTTCCCAGATGTCTTTTTTGTCTTTTCTTTTTTTGGATCCGGGATGATGCGCAGCACTGTGATGCCCACTCTTTCCTCTCTTTTCTGAGGTTTCACGCTCTTCGATGGGTAGTCTGTGACAGGCACTCCCGACAACCGTGCCTTGCACAAGTCTGACACAGGGCATGCTTTGCAGGCTGGCTTCCCATTTGGTATACAGACTGTGGCACCCAATTCCATGAGGGCTTGGTTGAAGTCTCCTGGGCGCTCACGGTCCAGGGTCTTTTGAGCCAAATCAGCAAACAGCTTTACCATACCAGTATTTTTCGGATCCCCTGCAATTTTCCTCAACCGAGACAACACTCTGACAACATTGCCATCTACAACAGCCACCTCTTCTCCACACGCTGTGGATGCAATGGCACAGCTTGTATAGGCACCGATTCCCGGTATCTTTTGCAAATCTTTAGCACATCTCGGAAATTTTCCATCGAGATCGTCCATCACATACTTGGCCCCTTCTAATAGATACCTTGCTCTCCTGTAGTATCCAAGGCCTGCCCACATCTCGTTCACCTCGTCCTGAGTCGCCTTCGCTAGGTCACCCACCGTGGGCCACTTTTTTATCCATTTCGTAAAGTACTCACAGACACGAGAAACCTGGGTCTGTTGTGACATAATCTCACAAACCCACACATAGTATATAAAGTCGTCATCTGGGAGATCAAGGGGAGCAGCCACCAGCCCCTGCTTCCTGTATTCCTCTATCGTATCCTTCTCAAGCTTTGAATGTGCATTTCGCCTCCAAGGAAGAACTCTGTGGTTCGCGTCGTACCACTCCAATAACGCCTTTCGAAGCCTTGGGAGCTCTGTCTCGGCATCAAAGAGACAGTCCTCCAAATCCGGCACCACCAGAGGCTCTGCAGCATCCAGCGACGCACCTCCCCGGCTTTTCAGCAACAAACGCCTCTTTTTTGGCTTGCCCCGCCCCCCCAGCACCACCGAGTCCTCACTTTCCTCAGAAGACTCTGGAGGAGGAGGAGACGACGAACCTTCAGGCTCAAGATCAACCTCATCCTCCCGTGAAGCCTCCTCCTCCTCCTCCTCGCTGGACCCAATCACAAAATCAGGGTCTTCTTCCCCCTTCTTACTCGCCATCGATCTGTAAATCCAGCGACTTCCTTCAACTCGAGGACAATTCAAATTCAAATCATGAAAGCGTGCTCTGATTCCTCTGAAACAAAGCAACGCGTTTGAAACTCGTGTTACAACTAATGAAGAAATTTTCAACGAAGTTTTGGGAATGAAATGAAAAAATACACCACCCATCAGCTCCCCAGGGTCTGTTCAGAGGATGCCACACTCCGTAAATAGATACATAAATGTCCGGATGCTGGCCACTCGGCATTCGAGTATATGGTCTCTTGTTGCACACGCCCCTCCACACAATGTATATGATATAAAATTTAGAGAGAGATATTGCCAAAGTTTGCTGGTTTTGAGTGAGTACAGAGAAACACTAACGACGCGTCTCGTGTCGGAGAGAGAGAATATTCTTCTGTAAAGCTTCTTGTCGGGCAATTGATACGCATTTTTTGCAATAAAATACTACATTATTATTGGAGTATATCGTCTGTGAGCACGAATAGTGATACCGCCGAAGGATGATTGGAACATCGACGACCACGTCTCTGGAAGGACAGGTTCGAGGTGGAAAAGGAGTGCTTGGGCTGCTGAAGAACTTGGTTGGGAATGGAAATTACCAGCCTCAGCAGAATAGAAAGGAGGGCATCTCGGCTGCAGTTGGAGTCCCCGTCGAGGCGGTTGAGAGCGGCCGAGGAGGCGGAGGAGGAGCCGTGGGGGTGTCGACCCTGGCTCGAGACTCGGTGAAAAGCACGAAAGATACCGTGGAGGCTGGAGAAGATGCGATTGATTTTGGGTACCAGAGAGGTCTGGAAGAGAGATTTGTCATCAAGGATGAGATTGCCAGAGGTGGGAATGGCGTGGTTACGCTTGTGACAGACTCGAGAACTGGACAAGAGTGGGCAATGAAGAGCATCCCCAAGGTTTTGCGTGAAGACGGTGATAAGAATATTTCAGAGAGAAAGAAGATGGACCACGCGGACGCGATCAAGCGCGAGGTGGAGGTTTTGAAGAGATTGAGAGGGTGTCTGAACGTTGCCTCTCTTGAGAGTGTGTATGAGGATGATACACATGTGCATATTATCATGGAATATTGCTCTGGAGGAGAACTTGTCCATCGTATCGGGAAAGCTCATTATTCGGAGCGTACTGTGGCCTCATTCATGCGGGCTACTCTGAGGACCTTGGCCCAGTGCCATGGGAATGGAATTCTGCACAGGGACATCAAGCCTGGAAATTTCCTGTTGGCTTCCGACAAAGAGGATGCTCCGTTGAAGGCTGTGGATTTTGGTCTGGCAGTGTTCAATCCAGATATGAAGAAGCCTCGTGGGGACCTCGGCTTGGAAGGGACACCATGGTTTATGGCTCCAGAGACTCTGCAGTCGGAGGTGTACCCAGAATCTGATATATGGGCGGCAGGGGTGATGGCATATCAGTTATTGACGGGGAAATTCCCTTATAATGACAAGTCAAACCCTTATAACCCATCCCTGACAAAGGTGTGGAAGTCTATACTCATGGATCAGCTCAATATGAGTGGGTCTCGATGGGATGGTATCAGTGAGGAAGCGAAAGACTTTGTCAAAATGCTTTTGAACAAAGACCCGATGAAGCGTCCGTCAGCGAAGGAAGCTCTCAAGCACCCGTGGCTCAAGGGAACAATCGAGGAGCGCTCAAAGGGAAGCCCATTGTCTTTGGCAGTTGTGCAGAGGATTCAAAGATACTCACAAGCATCTGTCTTCAAAAGAACCGTGTTGGAAATGATTGCTGATGAGTTGCTTGATGCCAGCGAGCACGGCGGACTCGATTGCCCGCTCGGGGAAGATAGTCGAGCATTGATCATGCATCCAGCTTCCTCACCCCTGGAATATTTGTATGAGAGGCTCAGGTTGGTTGACAGGGCATCCGTGGACCGCTCGGTTTTGGCTCAAGGCCTTCGAGACATGGGGTACAAGCTCTCCAATGAGGAGGTTGAACGCTTGCTGGACCAATTGGACGTCGGATTCACAGGTCAGGTCGGCAAGACACAATTTGCTGCATCTCAGATGGATTGGAGAGCTATCCAGAGTAACACGGAGCAGTGGCTCAGCTATGCCAGAAAGGTTTTTGCTGACCTTGACAAAGACAAGGATGGCATTCTCAGTGCTGAAGACATGGCTGCACTTTTGCGCCACAAATTGCCTCCATCAGAGGTGGAAGGTGCACTGCGTCATGCTATTGCAGAGGCAGCCAAGCGCCGCAGCGAGCCACATGAGGAGCATGGACCAGCAGATCCAGAGGGTTCCGTAGGAAAGGATTCGAGCGCCCACGGCAGTGCATACGACAAATCAATCAGAGATGGAATGAATTTCAGACAATTCCTTCGAATGCTTAGTCCAGGATCCTACGATTCCTTGGACTTGTTTGAAGAGCGCATGGGTTCTCCAGGGAGCAGAATGTCTGGTTCTTTGCATGCAATTGGCTCATTTAATGAGGTCGATAAATTGCTGGAGAAGAGCGTTAAAGGGGGCACAATGTTTGCAGTAAGCCCAGGAAATGGTGTGTGATGGACCATTTCGAGCCAATTTTGAAATCGAGTATTTTGAGCGGAGAGTTTCATTTCTTTTTTGAGCGTTTATTAAATGTTGAGAGTCTATGAATACAACAGTAGTAGTGTAAAGTGTCTATTTTTTCTTTTTGAGGCCAAGCGTTATTGTATTGATTCCCCACCTGGGATTGTTGCTGCTCAAAGCTGCCATTATTGTGTCGTACTGCTTGCCTCTACAATCAAAGTACACAGTCTCCCAATTATCATACGGCCTTTGACCGTACCCTTCCTTTTCAAAACTTCCCGACAACTTGGCCTCTTTCAGCACAACCCCGGAACAGCCGACAAGAATGTCTCCGACGCTAACCTGCCCGTTCTTGTCCGCATTGGACCCTGGCTCTATGCTCTCCACAAAGACGAGCTTGTCGGTCACGTTCTCGGCCAATGTGATTCCCAGAGGCTGTTTGATGGTGACTTTCACAACGTCAGGGTCCTCATCCGCGGAGGAATCCACGCTCTGTGCTCTCGTGCGAGAAATCCAACGGCGTGACAGCAGTATGTGCCCTGTCGGTTTCTTCAACTTGGTCGGTACTGCCGCTCTGCGCACTCGTGCATGCATCATGATGGCTTTCTCTGGTTTTATCAGAACAAATAAGTCCTCGATCAAGAATCGATGCGCCCAATGTATCTCAGAATGTGAAATTTGAAATTTTTTTAAAGTGTGGCCAGGATGATGATTTCATACAATATGAGGGAAATTTCCGCCCCCTGGACAGAGGAATTCTAGATGCAAACCATATTTAATGATCAGAAGTGTATTCTTATTATTCTGCTGAAGAACGTATCGTCAAATGTCCACAAATCCTTTGGAAGACCCAGAAACTGCGAAAAAATTTGTAAAGACATCTGCTCTTCTCTCTAGCAGCGGCACATTCAAATCTAGCGAAGGATGTCCAGTCATCAGCAATAATTCGACACCACAGATTCAAGGGGGAGGATGTCCAGTTGTCGGAGTGAACCCCGGCAACCAAATGGCTCCTTCCCCAAACCAGCCTGCATTCTCTGACCAGACGAAGCCGTTGCAGAAAGACAGACAAGTTTCGTCGATCCCAATGGCAGAAAACAAGCAAGGTGAAGAGGAGAACTGGGTATATCCCTCTGAACAGATGTTTTATAATGCAATGAAGAGGAAGGGGTGGGCACCAACAGAGGAGGACATGCCTGCTGTTGTAGCGATCCATAATGCAGTAAATGAGAGAGCATGGGCTGAGATTCTGAATTGGGAAGCTCATCAAGGCATTTCTTCTTCGTGTGGCGGTCCAAAGCTAGTGAAGTTTCGGGGCAGGCCCCGGGATTTTTCTCCAAAGGCAAGGCTGTTGAATATGCTGGGGTACAAACTTCCCTTTGACAGACATGATTGGATCGTAGACCGATGTGGTATCGAGGTTAGATATGTGATAGACTTTTACAATGGAGCATCGTCAGCAAACATGCCTGCCGCTCTACATCTGGATGTTCGGCCAGCTCTTGACAGCCCGTGGTTGCTGTTTGAGAGGCTTTCCATGCAGGTCAAATGGATGCTCTCTGGACGATGGTATAAGGAATGAATGGTGAAGTTACATGTTTTAATTTGTAAAATGTTACAAGACTCGTTTGATTTCTTGGAAGAATCCCTCCCGTTCCTTATTTGCAGCCTCAACCCGCTCAGAAGATGTGACTGCAACCACCTCTCCCTTCATGCGCACTGCATCCAACGCTTCTGCGAATTCTTTGAAGTCTCTCAATGTTGTTCCAAGCACCTCGTCTCTCCTGATCTGGCGCTGCTCTTCCGTGACACCCAGGATGTGTCGCATGAATGCTGTCCTACCCTTGGAATCAGGGAGCTGATAGGAGTCAATATCACCAATTGTTCCGATGATTGACTTGTTCAGCTCTTCAGATGTCAAATCGAGATTTCTCAGGAAATCAGGAGTGCCATCATATACATCGACAGTGGAGAGGAGGTTTGGATCTCTGTATGAGAGGTATGAGAACATACCAGAATGGGTGTCAAAGTCACAGAAACCTCCATAGGCTCCCCCAGATACTCTGACTCTATCCCAAATCCAAGTCGTTCCCAGAAGCTTGTTGATGACATATGATGATCCAGAGAGCTCATATCCAGCGTCTTCGTACAGGTTTGCTCCCTTGCAGACATAGTTTACCTGGGTAGGAACAACCAAGGCGGTGTTCTGTCGTGGCAAGATTGCATTCCAGTCATTCTCTCCCGAATGTGACAAAGCTGGAATGGATGACCAGAAGTCTTTCAAGGCCTTATCTGCAGCAGAAAGAGCTCCTTCATCACCCGTGATGTTCACCAAGGCTCCTTTCTGCTGCAAAATTGCTGAACGGATGGTTTCAAGGTCCTTCTTTACACCATCCCAGTCTGATTCCACTCTCGACACTAGCTTTCTGATCTTATCCAGATACATCACTCCACCCATCTCTTCTCCAACCCACCCAGCTGTGCTTCTTTGCGCATCCAGTCTTGTTCCTGCAAAACTATGACCACTGCCAATGATGCCACCCTCAAGAGAGCTCTTCGTTTCCAAGACCATCTGCTTGAACCTTTCCTTATCGTCTAGTTTGGCTGAGACAAGAATATCCCGTGTAATATCCAGCATGTCCTGAGTTTTGCCTGCCATTGTTTTTCCCCGCACCATGATGTAGCCCACAGGGTCAGAGGAGCCCCTGACTGCTGATACGAATGGGGATACGCCGATTCCACCAGTTTTTCTGCCAATACGCTCTGTCAATTCAATGAAGCTCTCCTTTTCGGTTCCCATCTGTGTGAGGGATCGACAGAAAAGAGGAACCAAATGCAAGAGATTGCTTGGGACCGACTTCAAGTCAAATGCAATGTCCATGTATAAAACGTCATTCGTGAAAAGATCGTGTGCAAGAGTTGTGACTCCAGACTCGGATGAAGTGATGGCTGTTGGGACTGGCGTGACATCTTTTGGAATATCAGCAACACTCAAGCTGGGCACACACGAGAGGGCCTCTGGTGGATCTGGTGTTTCCTGCTTCTCTTTCAGAACTTTGGTCGCCTCAACGACCTGATCAAGACTTGCCTCAAGCCTCTGTCTCTCTTGCTCCAACCGCTCTTTTTCCATGGTCTCCATCTCCTTGCTCAACTGATCATCTGGATTCAATTCAACAGTCACCCTGTGAGCATTGTCCAGCAAGTATTTGCGAATCAAGGGGCTGAAGACATCCTCTCCTGCATCCAGACGGGCCTTGAACGCTGAAAGATCATCTTGCCACTTCATTGGTCTGAATGGATCCCTATCGTAAATCCAATTAGACATTGCTCTCAACATGAGAGACAGACCCCTTGGGAACCGGCCTGTGTTGTTCTCCCTAAGGCTGAATTCAATCGTATTGATGGCTGCTTCAACAGCGCTTGATGCAAATCCTTCCTTTTCCAACCGCTCTAAAGTTTCAATGATCAGTTTTTCAACCTTGCTAGCATCCTCTTGCTTCACACCTTTCAGACCAATCGAAAATATTGGCTGGCACAATTCATCCTCAACACCCCCTCCAATAATACTTTCTCCCAGGCCACTGTCCGTCAAGGCTTTTCTGAGCGGTGACGCAGATGTTCCCAACATCAAATAATTAAGGAATCCTAAACCAAGCTCGGTCTCCAGGTCCAATGGCTCCTCGGAAAGCAACCAGTTGACAGACAGGAATGACTTGGGCTCCTCTTCCGACCCATCTGCTTCCCCGACCGCATATTTTTCCACAACTCTCCTTGGTTGATCAAAAAGCTTCTGCAACTGGACAGAGGAGTTCACCTGTCTCTCCTCAAACTCATCCAAGTACCCACTGAGAATCCTGAGTCTCTCCTCTGCTGGATCATCTCCATAGAACCAGAATCGAGCATTGCTTGGGTGATAGTATGATTCATAGAATCCTTTGAATTCCTCAAAAGTCAAATCAGGAATGTTCCTTGGATCACCTCCAGAGTCCTTTGCATAGGATGTGTCTGGGAAGAGAACATTCTGAGTCACCCTCCCATTCACCGAGTCTGGAGACGAGTACACGCCCTTCATCTCATTGTATACGACGCCTTTATACGCCAAAGGGTCGGAGGGGTTGTCAAGTTCCAAATGCCATCCCTCCTGAGCAAAAATTTGAGGATCTCTGATACAATTTGGATGCAGCACAGCATCAAGATATACATCAACCAGGTTGTAAAAATCCTGAAGATTGGCAGACGCAACTGGATAACAGGTTCTATCAGGATACGTGAACGCATTCAAAAACGTATTCAGAGACCCTTTGAGCAACTCCACAAACGGCTCTTTAATGGGGTACTTTCTGGATCCACAGAGAACACTGTGCTCCAAGATATGGGGAGTTCCCTTTGAATTGTCCACGGGAGTCCTCAAAGTGACACCAAATGTCTTATTTTCATCCGAATTCACGACAGACATCACCTGTGCCCCTGTCTTGTCATGTCTATACAACCCAACCCGAGATCCATACTCGGCAATGTACTGCTCTTCCACCAAGGTAAACCCATGAGCCTGTTTCGCCATCGGAGCCTGTGATGGCACATTCTCGGTCTCTGCTGCAGTAGAAGCAGCCGGCACAGACACCATCCTCCTGGCATGGTGCCCGGAAGCCACAGTGTGTGGCCCCAGACTTCGAGAAACACTGTTGCTGTACATTCTCCTCTGCACGACATGAAGACCCAACATCGTATTATTATCTCCACGCAAAACACCCATGACTGTAAGAAAAACGCACCGCACACAGCCCAGACACCTTTGTCAGACAAGACACAGTGGAAAAAGAAGAAGGCACAGACGTGCTCCTTGACATGGTTCCAAAACGCATACTCTCAATATTCCTCGCAAGCTTGGACAGCAATGCCACAGATGATTCAAATACTTTTTTTCCAGCCAGTGTTGTCAACAATCCACGGTACGTTGTGATTCCTTCGCGAGTGCCCACTACCACAGACGATCCGATGTTTCAAAGCAATGCGCGTACAGGTGTTTATGACCCAATAATTCAAAGTTTACTATGTATTCTTTTTGAATTGGAAGAAACGAGGACATCCTGTGGTATAAGAGGCATTCACAAACGTTGTTCTCAATCTCTTTAATTAGGACCATCTGGTGGAGACTCTGGTCATGTAGTTAGTCTGAGACCCGGTAGATGTTCTGGCTGACATATATAGCCATATATCTGTTGAATCATGGAGGAACTAAGCACTCACCTCAGATCACTCCAGGTGCGTTGATATTCTTGGCCCCTCGTGGAACGACGATTCCCCTCTTACGCGTAGTACCCATATCCACAGAGTGCATTAAAGGAAGCAGTGAGCCATGGGCCTTTGTCAGATGATATCAAACGAACGGCAAAGGAGGTTCAGACGGCTCTCGGATCGCTAGTTGAGAAGAATGGCAATGTCGCTGCCCCACGGGAGAAGACAGAAAAAATGAGTGATCAGGTCGTGGATACAAACCCATATAGTCGCCTTATGGCTCTGCAGAGGATGGGGATTGTGGAGAATTACGAAAAGATTCGATCCTGCACGGTGGCAGTTGTTGGGATTGGTGGTGTTGGGAGCGTTGCTGCTGAAATGTTGACACGGTGTGGGATCGGCCGGCTGTTGTTGTATGATTATGACAAGGTGGAACTGGCGAACATGAATAGGTTATTTTTCAGGCCAGAGCAATGCGGATTGACCAAGACAGAAGCAGCGGCAGACACATTGACTGACATCAACCCTGATGTTGAGATTGAGCCATATACCATGAATATTACCACGATCCAAGGATTTGATGCGTTTAAGAATTCTATAACTGATGAAAACGATGCGTCGCGGGTGGACTTGGTGCTGTCCTGTGTGGATAATTATGAGGCTCGGATGACCATAAATCAGGTGTGCTTGGAGCTGGGACAGACGTGGATGGAGTCGGGGGTGTCTGAGGATGCGGTGTCCGGTCACATTCAGGTTGTACAGCCTGGAAAAACTGCATGTTTTGCTTGCGTCCCCCCTTTGGTGGTTGCCTCTGGGATTGATGAGAAGACGCTCAAAAGAGAGGGTGTCTGTGCAGCATCCCTACCCACGACAATGGGCATCGTTGCTGGCATGCTGGTTCAAAATTCACTAAAATACTTGCTTGGATTTGGACAGGTGACGCAGTATTTGGGATACTCTTCACTGACAGACTATTTCCCCACGATGGAAATAAAGCCCAATCCAACATGTGATAACACAGAATGCGTCAAACGCCAAGAGGAATGGAATGCCGATGCCGAAGAAAGACAGGCACTAGAAGAAAAGGAACAAGAAGCTAGCAGGATTGCCGAATTAGATGACGACGTGGTCCATGAAACAAACGAGTGGGGTATAGAGGTGGTTGATGATACAGATGGGCCATCTGCACCAAACGCGTCCACAGCATCCACACAACTTCCCGTTGGTGTACAATACGCGCATGATGTAGGACATACACAGCCCGTCAGTACCAAGCCAGAGGGCAGGAGTGCAGCTGAGGACATGATGATGGAAGAACTTTTAGCTAAATTAGAATCTATACAGTAACACAATGCTATTTCCACGATTCATTTCTTCTTCTATATAATCGGCTGATTGATTGCATCAGCCAGTCTCTCCATACCAGGCCATAATAGAATGTCCAGCGAAATCCCTGGATGCAAGATTGCCGGCATGCCATGCTAATCTCTCTACATATTCTCCTCGAGTCGCCACCGTCTCCCCGCCAAAAATTCTTGAGAGAATACGCAATAGGCTTTTTCCCTCGATATCTGCACTCCGACGCAGACGCCCTGCTCGCTGCATGCACCATAATGACCACCACAGACACCATCATGGCAAGAAGCAGTATTGGCATACATTTTGAGTACACCATCGCCAACCACGTCAACGCTGCTATCAAAATCGTCTTATTACTACTTCCACCGCCGAGGTCCGCTGAGCCAATCTCTTGCTGCTGCTGCGTTCCGCGCGATGCTTGCAACGCTCTCTCATAATTGCTGTACATGTTGAACCCCAACACAGCAATCCCTACAATCGACCGCGGCCTCAGATACGTCATTAATACAAGTATGCATAGGAAAACTCTCATATAATTGCCAAAATAGTACACGAGATTCTCCTGCAGCCAGGAAAAATGCGTCAGTAATTCAACCCATGCAGCATACATACTCTTGATCCCAACGTACATCCACCCTCTCCGCTAAAAGATCCAAACTGGCAGGAATACTGAACGATCCTCCACCACGTGGAACTTTATTACCCCCTTGACCTCCAAATTCACTCCACGACTTGGCTTCCCGCTTCACATCTTCCAATCCCAGAAATTCTACAAATGGCCCCTTATACCTCTGATATCGCTGACGAACCCCAGCATGCTCCTTTTTTGGTTTATCTTTATGATTTCTATCTGAAACAATCAGTTCTGCTGTCCGCATTCTCTCAAGAGTTGAAAGGCCTCGGACTGTGTCTGTGCCCTCCAGAGGAACGCTTGGAACCAGGGGATTCCTCTGCAGATTCCATGATGACGGTCTCTTCAACCACCCAAAATCCATGGTAATACCATAGCAGTAATAGGCTATTCGAATGTGGATTCATACGAACTAGATCAGTGAGATCTCTGAATTAAGAGATCGGATCTCGTAGGACATCCCTCGATCAATTTCACCCCACGTTTCTGTGATTAATTTTCATTCCGATAGTCGACCAGTCACAATAAAAATAAGCGATTCGAATAGTAGTAGTCATACGAACACGCCCGCATTACAATCTCTGCGGAAGGGAGGGAGGAAAAATTCAAGAAGAGGAAGAAGAAGGCAACACGAATAATTCTGGTCTGCGTTCAACAGAGACTGCAGGTGAGACTGCCCGGCAGTGCCACGCATAGAGTTCATAGGCGTGAATCACCGATATGCAATGCCAGGAGGAGGGTGGATGGACTTTCCACATCAGAGGGGAAGGGGAAGATGAGCACGAGAGAGGAGGAGGCCATGGTGTCCTCTGACAGGGAGAGGGAAGAGGAGGAGACAGAAAAGAAGAAGACGCCACGGCAAAAGAGAAAGCCCATGAGTGAAGAGACCAAGAGGAAAATTGCTGCGGCAAAGAGAGGGAAGCAGCAGACGGAGGAGACAAGGCAAAAGATTTCAGATGCCATGAAGCGCCGCACCTTGTCTATTGGCCATCGGTTCCACATTGCGGAATCCAAGAGGGGGAAATGCCATTCCCCGGAGACGAGAGAAAAGATTTCGAGGGCAGTGTCATCCACAAAGACAATGCTGAAGAAACAGAGGCTGGCAGAAAGGGCTGCCTCTGTTGCAGCAGCAGCCACTGCAGATCTGAGACCAGCATTCAAGGACTCGACCATGCAAGAGGACGAGGATGAGCTCATCCTGGACATGATTGAGCTGGAAAAGGCAGTGATTGAGGTCACAATGCTACGAGATCAGTTGACGATGTGGATGGAGGCGTATGAGAACAAGTATGGTAGAAAGCCAGATCTGACAGAGACATCAGAATCTCATCCCCATGTCTATGGAAGATTTGTAAGGTACGTAGCCCTCCGGGAGATTGTTCGGCGGTCATCTATGAGGATTGGTTCATCCCCTGCTGTATGGAATTGATTTTGAAATCAATTCCGTACAATACTTGTTTGTAAACGACGTGGTCATGGGTACGAGTGTATCGGATTGGAGTCAGGCTGAGGTTGCTTCGTTTCTTGAGGATATTGGGCTCGGACACTTGGCACCCAAATTTAAAGACAATGGGGTGAATGGAAAGGATTTATTAGAACTCGAAGATGAAGATTACAGAGAGAGTTTGGGTTGCTCGAATCTGCAGGTACGATTGTCGAATTGATTTTATGATTGATTACATGTCGCCTGGAATACCAGATCGTATTGATACATTTATTTTCCACAACATAGATTAAGAAGATTAAGAGGGAACTTGAATCTCGTTCCTCTGGGGCAGTGACCAAGCCTAGTGCTCCGGTAGAGCAGGAGACGAAGACTCCACCGACCGACGATCTTTCGGCGTTGCGAGAGAAGCTTGCGACAGCGGAATCTGCTGCTGAAAAGTATTCGGGAGCATCGGCGCTCCTTGAATCTGCCTGCAAGAAGATGCAGTCTGCTGCAGGTGCCCTGACAATCACCCAAGCATCTGGGGGGCTTGAGATGATGCAGGACATACGCCGTCCCGGGCGAGGACGAGGGTTTCGTGGAAGAAGAGGAGATTTTGGACATACGATGATTGAAATGGGAACTGTCAGGAAAGCTCAAGGAGCCCTCAAAGAAGCTGGAGCAGATATCCAGGCAGCCATGCAGCTTGTACCAACAATTCCACATATCAAGCCTGCGACAGTGCAGGGAGCCATGTCGGGAGTGGTATTGAATGCTCTACTCATGCCTGGGATTGCAGGGGATATGATGCAACAGGCCAAAGTCAAACGGGCCAAGGATGAGATCGCAACGATGGCCAATGAATGCCGTCAAGCACAGGAATGGTGTAAAAAATCGCACATGGCTGCCCATACTGAAGCTACCGAGGCCAAAACCACCCTTCATCTGAAAGAAATGAATGTTTAGTTGTACTATGTAAAGGGTTCAGATGGACTGAGACGGATGAATTCGTTGCGTGCCACAGTCCTTTGCTCGATTTTCTTGTTCCAATACGGGGCATCTCTGCGGCCTCCAGATCGCCAAGAAGGACTATCGTCAATAGATATTCAAGGGATTCAAGGTCCGACATGCTTGAAGGTTCCTGCGGGGGCAAACCTGACGGAAGACGAAAAGGCAGTGGTTGCTCGGCACCTGTGTTTGCCAGTAGACGTGTCGGTTCCGGGGCCGAGCCATGGGAATACTCGAGACACAAGGAGGGGGATTCCGTCCAATGTGCAGTGTGAGGAAGAAGAGTGGTGTGATGACACGGCATGCTCTACGGTTTGTAAGAGAGGCTCTGTTCAGGTGCCTGAGTGGCTGAGGGAGGCCCACAGGTTGCAGCATAGGCTGTCTGCCTCTCTTCCATTGTGCTATTCATCTTGGTTTGGAACTCATAACAGTGCCATTACATTGGCGGATGGATACGGGAACCTAGACCCTTTGTATGAATCTATGTTTGATTACGTGAAATGGCTGGCTCCCATTGGGTCATCCTCTGTGCTGAGGACCAATGACCAATATTTTAGCATTACAGATCAATTAAACATGGGAGTTCGGATGATAGAAATAGACACACATTGGGTGGAAGGCTGTCTCCGAGTGGCTCATTGTGGAGGACTGCATGTGGAGGCACTGAACAAGCTTGTCAAAGTTTTGAACGTGGCAGCAAAAGTGCTGGGGTACGATATACGATGGGATACAGAGACGGTGGGGTGCGATCCTTCACTGTCATCGATTCCTGCTCAGGATCAGAGACCCCTTGTGGAGGCTCTGAAGGAGATTCGAGAGTGGATGGAATTGGAATCAAACAAGGATCAATTTCTCATTGTATATTTTGATGATGAGCCGGACCTGAAAGCATGGGTATGTGTTTGGTCTTGAACATTGCATTTACTTTGATTGATATTGACGTGTATGATCCGGTTGCAGGGTGTGGTGCCAAGGCTCTTGCAAGATATTTTGGATGTCTTCCCCAGCCAGGACATATTTACTCCCGGCGACTTTGCTGAATACAACGAGTGGCCATCCGTTGCTACCTTACTTGAGCAAGGTTTTCGGATATTCTTTGTATCCTCAACAAACTATGGGGAAGCCATGAAATCTTTAATCTTTCCAAGGGGGCGCGATGTCTGCAATTGGTTCGAGCCAAGCCTGAAAAGGATTCATGGGCCCCCAGAATGCATAGTGCACAGCCGTAAAGGTGATATAGCCTTTCAAACGGGGTCTTTGGTCCGCTCACCATCATGTGAGATTCAATACGGTCCATTGAATTGTGACTTTGTATGGAAAAATAGAAATTCCCCTATTTTGGATGAAGTCATATTGCCGCAGGTTGTGGAATGCGGTTTGAATATACCATGCCCTGATTTACTCACTCCTGAACGTGCTGCATCAGCAGTGTGGACATGGGCTCCAGGGCAGCCAGGTGATGGTGCGTGTACATATGTTGCATCATCAGATGGGAGGTGGCGCTCAATCAGTTGCGAGGAGGCGGGAAGCGTGCCCCTCGCATGCCGTGCAGGCTTCACACGTGGTAATAATGAGACTGTCTGGATCTTAGGAACTGGTGATGCCAATGCATGTCCAAGTGGGACCACATTTGACCTCCCCAGGCACCCAAAAGAAAATTTTGACCTGAAAAGGTTGCTGGAAGAATCTTCCTGGCACCGAGCGCTGATAAACTTAAAAGCAATTTGAACACTCTATGTATATGATATATATTATGAAAAGTCCATCTCTCCTGTCAGTTTTTTGAATAAATAGTCACGTCCATTAATACTGGCCACGCAGCCCTTCAGATTAACCTTCCACTTATTCTTGCTTCGATGAACCCTCTCGAATTGACCAAAAACCATATTCTTTACTTTTGATTCGTCAACCTTGTTTAGACTATCTGCATCTGCCAAATCGTCCTGCACACCAAGCGCTTCAATCTCGCTGTCGTCTAGGTCAGAGCCAAGTGCCTCTTCGTCATCATCCTCGTCTTCCTCGGGACCGTCCCTCTGAGGAATCACATGTGTCATCTGCTGCTTCTCTGGACGCCCTTCAGTTGGTCCTTCTTCCATCACACGCTTGTTTCCTGCCAAGGAAGGACCAGACTCTCCCTGGCTAGAAGCGCCATTCGCTGCGCTCGGAGCTGGTAGCGACACCTTGCCAACAGGCTCCCCCAAACCACCAGGAATTGATTCTCTGCGTTATAAGTGGGTAAACAGGTGAGATCCTCGTCACAAAAAGCAATAGCAACACGAGATTTGTTCGAACGATACGCTTAGTGCAAAAGTCACACCTTTGATTGGCTGCCTGCTCTTTTTCTCCTCCCTCTTCGACCTTAACTTCTGTATTTTTGCTAGGATCCCCAAAAGCCCCAGATTTCGCAACGTTGAGTTCCCATAAAGCTCTCAGTTGAATCAGGACATCTCTGGAATGAAAAAACGCGCCGTGAAAGGCATTCCAAGGCGCTGCATAAGACATGACTCATTAAATATGTATTTCACGTACTCAGATATACCCCGTTCCACGAACTCTGACTTCATCCTGGCGCAGGTGTTGTCAATGACCTTCTGGTACAGGTCCTTTGTTTTGGAGTATACCTTTCGTTTTGCTTTAGCTTCTGACATTGTAAATATGACAGAAATTACAAATAAATAAACATCTCAGTCTGCGAAAGGGTTTTGTGACTTTGGCGGCATGGGATTGGTGGAGGACACGGACGCAGTACTCTCCTTTCTGCTGACCGGCATGGTAAAAGCCTTACCGTACATTTCGCCCGCAGCACCCAAGACGAACGCATCTGGGATAGGATTTGTTGATGAGTGTTGGCTGAGTACTCGTTCTTCAACAGGTTGTGGGTCTTTGTTCTCTACATCCGATACGTGCAATGAGGAGAAGTCCAATTCACTCAAGAGATCCAGGGGTGACGATTCCTTTGCTGCTTCCTCTTGATGAGGAATATGATCATCCACAATTTTCTCCCCTTCAGGCTCGAATTCCCCTATATCTAACAAATCGATGGGCTTTTCCGGTTTCGCTTCGCCCTCGTCCCTCACAGGAGGCAATGCTTCAGCCGTCTCCTGTGCCTCGCTGACAGCAGATATCTGCCTTGACACCGGAGCAATAATCATCCCTGGATCCATCGATCCTATTGCTGTACCAATATCAGGAGGGCTAAAGTTTAGCTTCCACTCTTTACCACGTCTGAGAGGCTGATTTGCCTGCAAAAATCAGATTCAACATGAAAAAAATACTCTCCCAGCCATAGACAGTCACCCACACCCACACACCTGCTTGTTCTGAATACCACTTTCTTTTTTCAACTGCTCCAAATGCTCGCTCATTGAATCCAGAAAATCTGTCGGAGGGACCTCAATTTTCGGAAATTCAATGACCCTTTTCACGGCATCCAACTGCTGCAAAGAGGCATAGTATTTTTGCAAATCATCACCCTCCTGCAGAGCTTTGCTGTACACTTCTCTCGCTTGCGCTCCACAGTAATATTCCATTTGAAAGAATTTGTCTGCCAGGTTAATGACGCCTTCACTGATTGCCTTGTAGATCTTGAAGGAGTCCCGCACAACCAAGGAAAGGGCAAACAGTGTATTGTCATTCTGACAGGCACTCCCAGTTGGCTTGCAGTCCACCAATCTCCTCTGCAGTCGTTGAATTCGTGGAAGATATTCCAAGAGTTTGTCGCTCGGCAAACTTCTAAAAGTTGACTCTTTCCCAGACTTTTCCACATCAGCGTACCACCCACTCTGGTAGTATGCATCCAAACTTTCATCAATAAATTTGCAGTATGCTCGAACCCATTCAGAGAAGTCGTACTTGCCCTCGACCGCTTTTGTGTCTAAAAATCCATCCATATTTAATGGATGCACCCGCCGTCTCTTCTGTTTCCCTGATGATGCCGAGCCCTGCTGCTGCTGGGGCTGCCTCTCCCCTCCATTCACCATACATAATTCGTCCATAAACTGCGTGCCCTCCGTCTCTTTCATCAAGCGATGGATCACCAAGGAGGCTTTCAATGCAGTCTGCATGCATGACATTCATTGTCGCGTCGAAGAAAGACCTATTTCAATGAGAGAGAAGAAACAACATACCACCCAGTCCTTGGCCCCATGAAGGCGCTTCAACAAAGAGAAAACAACATACCCACCCTGGGAGGGGACTGCCATTTTCAACGCTGCATGAACCATCCAGTAGTCAGGAAATGACATGCACCAACAAATAATACTGACAGGGACGTACCAACAACATGCTTTTCTTTGGGTGGGTCTTCTGGCAAATGCCCACGTGTTGCCTTCTGTACAGCGACATCAATATCCTGCAAACACAGTCAGTACATTTCAGCCAGTATGGCCATATCTGATGAGAGGATTGGCATCCCTGCCAGCATCGGAACAAAGAGATGACGCACTTTTGTAGTTATACCCATCCCCACTGAAGCCTTGCCCTTCTTCCCGAGAAGACCCATCTTGCCGATGCTCCTCTGGAATTAAACAGAATTAATACTAGTTACAGAGTACTTGTCATGGTGCCTGGGACCTTGTATGGAAACAGAACCGTGTCTTCAGAACAATCAAGTCTGTCCTCCTATTGGAATCCACGTTTGATGGGAAACGCCCAACCAATATCATTGTCCGATCGTAAGAGTCCCATTCTTTGTGTTTTCTGATACCTACGTCCGTAACAGTATTTTAATCTCATCAAAAACATTGCAAAGATGAGTAGGATTGCAGCTGATGAGGGTCGCCTTGTTTACGTGGGTAATTTGCCAGAAGACGTAAGAGAGCGAGATTTGGGGGACCTGTTCGAGAAGTATGGGAAGATTGTCCATATTGAGATCAAAATTCCTGCTAGACCACCGAATTTTGCCTTTATTGAGTACGACGATTGGAGGTACGTGCTTACGAGCCCTGATGATTGGTGCTGATGAGCAGCCGCACAGAGATGACCCCCAGCACGCTATTGATTGGATGAAAAGGTACTGAAACGATCCTAAATTAATTTATTCCATTTTTCAGGGATGCTGAGGATGCCGTTCGGGGCAGGGATGGACGCGAGCTTTTGGGTGCACGCATGAGGGTCGAAATTGCCCGTGGTCGCGACAGGAGGGAACGGGATAGGTTCCAGGACAGGAGAGCTCCACCTCCTACGACAGGATTTAGAGTGGTTGTTCGTGGTCTTCCTGCGAATGTGTCTTGGCAAGACCTGAAGGATTACTTTAGAAAGGCAGCACCACCTGTGTACACTGATGTGAAGAGGTCCAGAGACGGACCGCTTGGCATTGTTGAGTTTGAGACTGGTGGAGACATGGACAGGGCGATCCGGGACCTGGATGGATCTGAATTTAGAAATCCGTTTGGGTCTGGAGTTATCAAGGTGATGGAGGATAAGCTTGGCCCACCTCAGCGGGGCAGAGGTCCACCTCCCAGGGGACGCTTTAGATCACGCTCTCCCCCACGGAGAAGACCACGTTCATACTCGCCAAGAGGAAGGCGTGGGGACTCGAGGTCGCCTTCGCCGCGGGGAAGACCTGACTCGAGATCAGTCTCACCAAGGAGATCCCCTTCACCAAGGAGGTCACGATCACCAAGGAGGTCGCGATCTCCAAGAGGAAGATCAAGGAGTGTGAGCAGAAGTCCACCCCGAGACTATAGTCCTCGGGCTGATGACAGGTACGAGGGACGGGAGGATTAGGCTGCGAGCAGCCTGATACATCGTTTCCTCAGAGGGGGGTGGACTGACACTTGACAATGGCCCGAGATATTGGGCTTGACCGGGGCCACATGTTGCTATTGATTGTTTGCTGTAATAGTGTTTGATCTTGAGCTGTTGCTGCTGGAGCATCCTACCAAGCTTGACTTTGGATGGCGGAGCATGCAGTTTTCCTTTGTAACGATGAATTTCTGATCAGTGCTTCATGAACTGAGTATTCTAGGAATAAAGAATAAATATGCGATGAATGAATCATGAAGAATGATGGCGCTATTTTTGCCGATTGTCTTGTGTGATGTCGACAGACCATTGCCAAAGCCAGGAGACGAGAGCATCATCATGGATGGATGGGTGTGGGGTCCCTGGTTCACAATTGGAGTCGATATAGCATACGTGAGCGTATTCTTTTGTATCAAAATTTGAGCTGGTAGCGCAGTACACAGTCGATCTTGCACCTGCGTGATGAAACAAATCAATGAATGAATCCTGAACATATGTAGTATACTGAACCTGATCACCTACCTTGGGCTGGTGTTAGTAAAAATAAACGCATAACCATTCTATATAAATGTTGCATAAAAAGCGGCAAGCTGCGAACGACATCGGTGAGCACCTCCCCTGGATGAACACTCACACAATGCACAATCCCTGCATGCTTCCTGTTGCACTCCTTTGAGAACATAACTTGCGCCAGTTTACTCTGAGAATAGGCCACTAGAGAGTTATAACTACCCTTTAATTTCAAATTTGGATCATCTCTGTGGATTTTACCCATTCGATGCAACTTTGAGGACACGTTGATTATCCTCGCAGGCGCACCAGACTGTTGCTGGGCCTTTGCCATCCACGGCATCATCAACTCAGTCAGCAGGAAATGCCCCACAAAATTCGTCCCCATATGAGATTCCAATCCATCTTTTGTCTCTGTTCGCGGAGCTGACATTGCGAACACTCCTGCATTGTTGATCAAAACATGCACAGGCATCTTGATCTTGCGTCCCCATGTCCCTGCAAATTCTCTCACCGACTGCAACGATGAAACATCGAGCTGCATTACCTGCACCTCCCCTCTATGAGTACTTTCAAACCTTGCCCTCATTTCTTCGGCCAACTGCCTGCCTTTGTTCTCATTTCTGCATGCCAGAACCACATGCCAGCCTCTGCGATACATTTCTTGAGCAGTCTCCCTGCCAATGCCACTTGTTGGGCCTGTTACAATACAATAGCGATCCTCTGATATCTCATCATTGTTTCCTTCCTGTCCAATATGCTCGAGAGACGGCAGACCCATCATCCACACCTTTTGAAAAAGCACTTCGACTGCAACCACCACCGTCTCCCACAACACCAGCCACCAGGTGCCATGGCACCGATGCTCCTCACTCATAATACCTTACTGTTGATCTGTAATGCGTCGAAGAGACCATCCACCGCAAATGTGGTGACATCGCTGCGTCGCCACCGGGTAATTCGTCACACACTGTCGAAGCATCCGTACGACCGGTAATCGCTCATCCACGAGAGGAATCCTATCGAGATGGCTCAATTCCCTAATACGGAGAGAATCTCTCGACATCCGGCATAAAACTTTCTCTTCAACACCATTGTATTCAATTGGTAAAGATCAACATTTACACATAGTTAAGATGCAGACTGCTTTGACTCAGAAATCCTGCGTATCTGGTGTGGCTGTGTCCACCAAGGCGAGAAACGCACCATCAGCCCGCAGAGCGGCAGTGATGGTCCGTGCCTCTGCCGATGAGGTATGTACCATATCATAGCAACATTCATTTTTATGTTTGAATCCACACTTTTCAGTGGGCCTTGCGGGAGACTGGGGGATCACGCAGCAACATCTTTCCAAGTCTAGTGATGGATAAGGTGGATTGCAACGGAGATTGGAGGAGGCGCCTTTTCTCTGTCGGAACTGAACTGCGTCTTCCTGCCGCCCATGAGCCCAGTAGTACCTCATTTAGGCTTCTACTGACGGAAGGATTCGATGAAAACCTGTTCTTGGATGCTGACATGTTGATGTGTTGTCCAGGTTGACCGTCGTGCCACCCTCGGAATGATGGCTGCCGCTGCCACTCTTGCTGGAGCAGCCCCATCCAAGGCCGAGTATGGTGACGCTGCAAGAGTTTTCGCATCCAAGATCACCAATAAGTCTGGTTTCATTCCATATGCCGGTGAGGGATTCGCCTTGTTGCTCCCATCCAAGTGGAACCCATCCACTGAGAACGATTTCCCAGGAACCGTCCTCAGATACGAAGACAATGGTGATGCCGTGAACAACGTCGTCGTCCTTCAGCAGAAGGTCGGAAAGGGCTCCATTGAGGATCTGGGTTCCCCAGACAAGTTCCTCCAGGACAATGCATATCTTTTGGGACAGAGTGCTGCCTTCACTGGAGACACAGTTTCTGAGGGAGGATTCAGGAGGGGATCCGTTGCAGCTGCCTCTGTTCTCGATGTTGAGGAGGCTACTGACAAGAATGGAAAGAAATACTACAAATACTACGTCCTCTGCAGAACTGCAGATGGTGATGAGGGAGGTCGCCACCAGTTGATTGCTGCCACCGTGTCCAAGGGAGACTTGTGGTTGTGCAAGGTTCAGGTTGGAGACAAGCGTTGGTTCAAGGGAGCCAAGAACGACGCCCTCGGATGCTTCAACTCTTTCACCGTCGCCTAAGCACAGTGAAAGCCATAGACTGGTCCCGGGATGGGTCTGGTACACTGCCTGAATCTCGAATCATGAATACAATTTACAATGGTGTAAAATGATGTTAGTTCTCGCATGTGTTTCACTTTTGACCAGATGAATCAGTAGCTGCGCGGATCACAACCATGCTGGGTCGTGCTGTGTACAGAGCCTCCACAGCATCTGCAACCTTGTGCCCTTCAACATCCGGGTTGGCTGCAATCACGAGGGTTTGGAGGCAAGAAAATACTGATATTCCATGAGGACTCGCCAATTGAGAGAGGAGTGTGACCATACAATCCTCTGGAATATTATTGCCAGAGATGTCCAAATCCCTGAGGGGGTGAGCACCCCCTGCATGCACCTCCAGGGCACGTATCAAGGATTCTATGCCACGTGTCCCTAAATTACATCCATGAAGCCTCAGAGAGAGTACACGATGACAGGTGAGAACGTATGAGAAAAATTCATCGTGCCCCAACCCTATATTCTCACCAGCATCCAACTCCAAACCTTTTCCATCTGGCAGATGTGAGGCAGCTTCTAACAATGTAGACATGCTCCGTGCCGTCAAGCCGCAACCCGAAATATTCATATATCGTATATTGGGTAACTTTTGGGACCTCAAGCATGCAGCCAAAGAACAAATCCCAGCATCTTGGGCATCTGTATGGCTAATATCAATACTCTGTATTCCTGCTGGTAGGGCCTCAACGAGAGATGAAACCCCCTCTGGACCAAGAGGATTTGAGCTTAGTGATATTTTCTCCAGACAAGTGCAGTGAGAAAGCCCCTCAGCAAGCAATACTGCGCTGCTGGCATCCAACATGTTGTGATCTAGCTCCACTCTCTTCAACGCAGATGCATTCCTCATGGCGACAGACAACGCAGTCGATGATCTTGCACATCCTATACCACACGAATGAGACACAAAACTCTCCAAACCTGACACACACGGAAGAACATCCTCCAGCCCTCCTTGCAAATCATTATGGGAAAGCATCAGGTGCTTGACAGATGTACTCTTCTCCACAGCCCTACATACAGCAGCAGCAGAACTGCGAGTCAACCCTTTCCTCTCTAAATCTATTGTCGTGATACTCGTATTCTCCTCGAAACACCCGCATAATTCAACCATGGCCTGCAACACATCATTGCAAGGAGTCCATTGTGTGAGACAGCACCTCCAGGAAGCAGTCCTTCAATCCTCCACCAAAATACCACGCACCTCGTCTCCAAATGTCGAATTCCCTATTGAAATGAACCTGATGCTCTGGTTTGACTTCAACCCCGCCCCGAGGATACCAGCGACCCGCGGACTAATAGCATGACTGCTCAGGTTGAGTTCAACAAGCGTCTCTGACCGCGACAGGGCATCAGCCAGCCTTCCCGCATCCTCCTCATTGAAACTACGGTGCCTCATCAGGTACAAGGATGTCAAACTAGCATCGTTCTGAGATATTCGTCTGACAATATCGTCAATCCCCTGAGACTGGGCCCCCCACATGCTTCCCACCAAACACCGGATGGTATGACTCGATGAATAAATAAATGCAAATGTAGTACATCAACCATGCATGCAGATCAGAAAAGGTACCATTCCAGATCGACCAGGTGGTGAATTCCCTTGGTTGATGAAGGCAATCATCCATCCTGGGAGGACGAGACCTTCATCAGAAGATACAAGCCACTGGCATGACCAATCCCATTCGCAATTCCCATATAAAACTTTACTAGCACCATGCCCCAGCCTCAGCCACCTATTGGTGGTAAACAAATGCTTCTGGACAAGAATACGAAACTGAGTGCTCAAGTGGCAACGCAGCGAAAGGAAATCAATGATTTGAAGGATAGACTGCATAATTTAGAAAACGAAGAAATAAAATGGAAGGATACAGCTGCTTGTCTGACGTCTGTATGGGACGAGTTGAACTCATCGCTTGGCTTTTTGCAATTCAAGTACGTGGCCGTCTGTTATGGTGTCTTCTTGCTGATTCTTCCTTCATTGTTTACATATGTTATTCAGAGTCAATGAGAGTGCCGAGGTTGCACCCGCTGGGTTGGATGCGTCTTCTGCGAAAGCTCTTCTGGAGGAGACGAATCCTTTCCTGGCCCATCTCCTTTCTAGGTACTTGCCAGACGATCCTGTGGCGGCAAAGTCGGCCAAGAACCTGGCAGATGATTTATCTGAGACGGAGAAGGCGCTTCGAAATAAAATGAAGGACACAATGGCCGTGGCTTCGTCCATTTTGAATGCTATAGAGGAAATGAAAGGAGCAGGGAATGGTGGAGGCAGCCTTCCTGGCTTTGAAGAGTCCAAGCTGGCAGCTCTTGTGAATATATTAAAGTCTGAGAATGGAAAATTGGTGAAGGAGTCCCTGTCGGACTCGATAGCGATCAGGCAGCTAGAGGCAGATATTGCTGACAAGGAAGCAGAGATACAAGTGCTGCATCGCAAGCTCATGATGGAGAAGAGTGTCGACAGGGGTGGAGGGGATGTGGGCGTGTCTCGGTCGGAAGAGGCCCCAGAGGTGAGCAAAGGGGTGTCTCGGAATGGGTCTGAGCAGAAATTAGTATTGGACCAAAAGGATGAGGCTGCACCTCAGGTGGAGGCTCTCAAGAAAGAGGTGGAGAAGAGGGATGGGGACATTGCTCGTTTGGAGAGGTATGTGTTTCTTGCAAAATGTCTAAAAAGTAGTGCCGAAGTCTGGCGCGCTAATCCACTGCGCTAAGGCGACAGAACGGGACGAACTCGTTCTCGCATAGTACCTCTATGAAAGAGGTCAGACTATATGACCCTCCCTGTCACGGGAGTCTAGAAACCGGAATCCAGGACGATTTTACTGTCCTAAATACGGAATTTCGCCATCGCCTGCGGGGATCGAACCCGCGACCTCCAGATGACATCTGGGCGCCTTGGCGGCATAGTGCCGGTGAAGAATTTTTGCTTGGTTGGATCCATGGGTGGTTGTGCGGCGCGTCGTCTCATCATGTCGTTCGTCTTGTTCTTGCAGTGAATTATACACGCTGAGGCGTGAGATGGACGCAGTGTCCGAGAATACAAAGATAGAGGTCGCGCAGCGCCAAGAAAAACTGGACCTGCTGACTGAAGATGTGGAAAGGGTGAAGCAAAAATTGAAAGATTCCTATCGAGAGCAAGATCGCCTGAATTCCAAGTTGAGGGATGCAGTGCGGGATCTTGAGAAAGGTCAAAGAGCTCTCAGACGTGAATCCAGGCTGGAACATGCAATATCGGAGCTGGAGGCACAGGTGAAGCGCCTTAGAACAGAGCGGAATGAGGCTGAAAGACAGTTGCAGGAATGCAAGCACAATGATTCCTCTCAGACTCGAGATGAGTTGCTTCAACAAATGCAGGGAATGGAAACAGAGATGAAGATGCTGAAAGATGCGGTTTCAAAGCACCAAAAGGCTGCCGAGGTTGTGGAGGAAGCAGACAAGCTCAAGTCTGCCCATGAGGTGGAGATTGCAGAGTATAGATCCCGGGTTGCTGACATGAATCAGCAGGTGAGCGTTTCGATGGTGAAACTCAACGATTGGATTCAAAAGTATGTGGATCAAACAAAGGTCAATGAAGAGCTCCGCTGCTTCCTGGAATTGTCCCAGGAGTATCTGGGAAAACATGAGACAATGGAGGTTAGCATCAGGGATGCCATACACGAGTACCTGAAAACGCAGATGTCGTCTTTGGAAAATCGGGTCACAGCAGCGATGAAAGAGTCGCGTTCAGAGAGAGAAAGACAGATGACTCAAGAGATCAATGAACTTCGGAATGAGCTCGAGGGCATCAAGGGAAAGCAGGCAGGCTTGCTTGCAGAGGTTGAAAAGGTCCGTTCTGAGAAGGCAAATTTGATGATCGAGGCAGATACGTTTTGGAAGGAAATGGATAGTGTCAGTGAGGCTTATGAAGCTTCGCGAGATCAAAATACAAAACTGCTGTCTGCCATGTCCAAGAGAGATGAGGACAATGCCAGACTTCTGAGTGAAGCAGCTGCTGCAGCTAGAGACAAAACAATCATGGAGGAGGACAGGGATATGGCGCAAAGAATGATGAAGTCTATGGAACAAAAAGCACAAGATGCGGAAAAAAGAGCGAAAGAAATAGAAGAAAGGTTTGATCGATTATCTAAAGAGCGAGATGTCTACAAGACGGATGTGCAGCACTCGAAGGAGCAAATAGAGTCTTTACAGAGCGAGGCCAAAGCTTTGAGAATTTCTATGGATGCATTAAGATCCGAATTATCGAACGCAAAGAAAGATATCGAGATGATAGAAGCTGACAAAGCAAAGCATTTGGCAGCATTGAAGTCTGAGAAAACAAGAGCTGATAGGGCAGAGAGGATTCTGTCAGGTAGAAAAGACCTGAAACAACAAGCGGGCGAAGAAGCGGAAAGGGAGGTACTGAGAAAGATGGTTAATTGCAGTGTCTGCTCGACACGTTTGAAAGATCGTATCATCACCAAATGCAATCATTTGTTCTGTTCTGCATGCATTGATGTCAACTTGTCCAGCAGGCACAGAAAGTGCCCTGGCTGTGGAGAAAAATTTGGCGTGGGCGATGTGAAACCATTTTATTTTACATAACTGTAACTTTTATAACCTCATGGTGTTGATTTGCCGGAATCTCGTTCCCTCAACGGGGTTTGCTGTACAGCAGTCTTTGACTTTGATTTGACCCCACTACTGGCAGTATTCATCTTGGTCAGGACACGGTTCGCATACTTGAGAATCGTCGAATTTTTTGTCGTGCTTTCAACTTCCAGCATTACATCAGCCACTCTCAATTCCTCGAACTTGGGCAAGCACTCATGATGAGCTGCTAGATTGCCGAGGGAGAACAAGGCTATCTGAAATGCAGTTGATTTTCCTTCGACAGCAGAAAGTGCCTCGCGAATTATCCTGAGAAGAGATTCCACTGCTCCACATGAAAGCATCTTGGGAACCAATAGAGATGAATTTCTCACCAAGTTTCCAAGAGCGCCGGCCGCATTTGCCCTCGTTCTGTCCTCCTCGTCTTCTAGCAAGCGGACTAGGATGGGCACTGCCCGCTGCAGGTCTTCGTACAGGTAATCGCTATGAAAGCCAGCATTTCCAATGGCGAAACATGCAAACTTTCTAGTTGAGCGATCGTCGTCCTGACACAGCTCGATCAGCGGAGGCAAAATCCCCAACTCCTGAATACTTGGATACACGGCATCGCTATACCTACAAAGATTGCCCAACAAATTGCATGCCCTTGCCCGAACGCCAGAGGACGTTGACTCACTCAGCAAAGGGGGAATCAAGTTCATGATACCAGAGTCAACAAACTTTTCGATTTGATGCTTGGACGTCGCGGTCCTTGCCAGTTGAGACACAACCAGCAGCGCACTGGCAAGCATGGAATCAGAATTGCCGGCATTTAGCAAGCTGCAAAATATGATAGGTCGTATCAAGATGAATACATGTCATACATTAAATTCAAGTATAATTCAACGTACGTTTCTAATACAGCACTATCCAGACCTCCAGATCTGGCAAATATAACAACTGCTTCGTCCCCATGGATGAGCACCAGCCTAGCAAGCATTGCTGCTGAGGACGGCAACAATATCTTTCCACAAGGATCATCAAAATTCACAGAATGCAAGATTCCTACCAAATACGGAATTATATTGGACTCTAGGCTCAGGTGGCTTTTTATAGGGTCGAGGACTTTGTCAACGTCACTGGTGAAGATTGATGCATGTGTCCATGGAGCCTGGAGGATTGAAAGCGCTGCAGCTAATATGTTATTTGCCAACGACATGGATCCTGAGGATTTTCCATTGATATACTCGTGCAGTAAATTTCTTTCCACTGCTCCCGCACCAGCATAGAATTTCTTCGTGGCAGCAAGGAAGTTTGGGGACATGATCGAGATGAGTGTCTTCACCAGAGATTCGTTCTCCACAAGACCTTCCAGAGCATCCAAGCTATTTTCCACTCCTATTTGAATGCATTGCAAGGCATTGAGCAATCCTACTGGCGTCATTTCCATTGCATATGAATTTGAACTGGAACCAAGGCCGCCAATAATGTGCATTACACATGAGACCAGTCCTGCATCAATAGCACCTTTGTGATCAAAGAGAGCAAAACCGTGCACAAACCTCATAGGCCCGTCAACGAGGCCCCTAGGACATGGTGCACCTTCTATTGACGAGAAAGCAGGGGCGCCTGGGGTAAATGTCCACGTATCCAAAATATCCCTGATCACAGGCATACAGCCTTTCAACGCGGTCACATGGGAATAGCGGGATCCTATGGACCAATATCTGAAAAAAAGGAGCATAAAAGATCCTATTGCATCACAGAAAGCAGCAGTAAGCACCGTGTCGGCTTTTTTATTCATAATCATGGGAATCCATTGGCCCTTCATTGCATCAAAAATCGAGGATGCAAATTGCTGTTCAAAAAAGGCAACATCCTTTGGGGCGCAGGTCTTTGAAATTCCCTCACAGATATTTGATAGTAATAAAGCTGAAGATATCATCCGAGTCCTGCTTGAATTTCTCAGCAAGCCATCCGTAACCTTGCTGAGACATACTGATTTTGATATTCTGGGCTCGAGGCGAATCAATCTGCCAAGCATGCAGGTCAACATACTGGATGAGACTGGTTGAGAATTTTCTCTCACGTGTCTCACTAGACTTTTGAATGCGTCGTTCGACTCATAAATGGATTGTGTCGTTAGAATCCAGAGAGACAACAAGTGACTCGAGTCGCTAATTTTTAATGTGTTCATCACAGCTTGAACGTCCTCACATAAGAGCAAACATGGTGACCAGTCAGCTCTACTTTCCAACTCGCTCACAGATCCGTGAGAACAAGGCAAAAGAGTTGCCAGACACGTCAAAGCAGCAATATCTAGAGACTCGCTTTGTGATTGGGATGACCTAGCATTATCCTCTATGCACCTGCAGATTCTTCCGGCTACCCTCTTCTTGCACAATGTGTCGATGACTTTTTCAGACATGACCTTGAACCTTGAAGCCTTATCGAGGACTGTATACTGAGATTTGAGGGCCCAATGGCGTATTCCACAACATCCTTCCTCTACCACAGCCCAGGATGTCCGGGAACTCACCAGTTCACAGCAAAGGGATACTGTTTCCAACGAGATGACCCAGTCGTTGCACTTCCTAAGAACTCCTGCAGCTCCAGCAGAAAATTGAGGATTCGCACCAACACAGAGATGAGCTGATTTCGCTAGCAAGACGAGAACAGACACCATCTGGCCGGTTGGATCAATCTCCTGCAAACTAGCGTTCACAGGTAACTTTGCCAGGATTTGATCCAAGAGAGTCAGGACATGCTGCGTCTCTTGTAATTTGCACCACTTGGTCAATGCCAAACCGCTTGAAGGAGGGTTGAGGGCCCCTTTTATTGCCTCTAGAATCGACGGATTGAGCAGAATATTCACAGCATCACTGTATTCGCCTTTCTTAACTTTCCTCTCTGCATCCACAAGCACCGCCAGTATAGGGGGACTTTGATGCTGCGGATATGATAACGGTGAAGCTGATCCAGCTGCCTTCGATAGAGATGACGCAGCAATCGCAGACCCCATGGGCCCATCCCCTGGGGAGCCTTGCGGCGAGAACTGGGGTGGATCTAGAAACATTGGCTCGTGGCCTTGATTCGTCGATCCACCATTAGGCTTCCTCAATGCTGGAGATGGGCTAGGAACATTAATGCCACTCTTGGATGGAGACGAGCGCTTCTGGGATGGTGCACTTTTGTGATGTGGGGCCGTGCTTGGCGTAGGCACCTCAGTGCTCTCTACCTTCTGGCCAGACACAACCCTGCACTCTTCCTCAGTTCGCCTGTCCTGGACAGATTTTGCCACAAAAGGATGATTCATTATTTCTGGCCAGTCAAGCCTTCTGTTAGGATCCTTTTCCAGCAAACCCTTTAGGAAAGACTTGAACGGTCCAGACATGCTGGACGGATATTCTGGTGGATCGTGAACAATCTGCTTGATCAACGCATAAATTGACGACGTATAAAATGGAGGCTTCCCAACGAAGAGCTCATACAGGATGACACCCAATGACCACAAATCGACGGCATGGGTGTATGGCTTTTCCTGGACCAACTCTGGGGCCATGTACAGGGGAGTCCCTTTAATGGAGGTCAGCACGACTGTATTCTGTGACATGGCTCTTGCAAAACCAAAGTCACACAGCTTCACCGTTCCATCCGCCGCTATAAGGATATTCTGTGGCTTCATGTCTCTATGGATGATTCTATTTGAATGTAGATAGTGCAATGCATCCACCAACTGCCCAGCCAATGTCTGGACCACCTCCTCAGACAGACTGGTATCCGTCTCCAAAATCTCAAAGAGCTCACCTGCAATCAAATCATGGTCATGATATTCTTCCATGACGCCAACCAGGCATGGCATACGTACCTTGAGCAAATTCTGTCACCACACAGAAATCACTGCCAGTCTCAAACGCGTCAATCATCTCAATGATATTCCGATGCCGTAATTTTCGCAGTATATCAATCTCCTGTCGAAGCCCTCGTATATCCTTGTCCTTTTTCCCCCTCTTGGGAATGAGTTTGATCGCCACCGTCCGTAAGTCGCCCACCTTCCGGGCCTTCCACACCTTGCCAAAAGAGCCCTCACCAACAAGCTCCAAGAGCTTGTACTCCCCGACCAGAGCCTTTTCGCCAGACATCTATCAGGTATTGTGTAATTCTATGTTGACATAAATCGCCCCTATCTATCGGGAAAAAAGCCACAACGTCACCACCCGAGTTGCAGTTAGAGTAACCGCGTCTTATTGTTTCTCTCTCCCAAGCCTATGGACCTTCTCCAGTATACAAAATCATTTATTCATTCATTACATCATTACATATAGATGTTTGTGACCTGTGGGTCATTCTTCCGGCTGGATACAAGCATAAAAAGACACAGCCATGTGCTGAGTCGAACATCTCCCATCCAGTACATCTGTTGATAGGCACAAAGACAGCATCTCAAAATAGTCTCGGCAAGACGCATGCCCTTTTTCCGATTGGTGACACAACGCACTGCCCATAATGGCATGAAAAATAATTGGATAGCGGCAAGGGCATCTCTCCTCGGAAGATATCTCGATGGGGACCAGCCATGCAGATGCAACGTCGTCATCCTCAGAGGATGACGAAGAATACGCCAAATTTGCATCCGTTGCTGTGAATGCAGAAGATGTAAGACGAGAGAGCGTATCAATTCGGGGCAAGGGGGTTTCGGATGGTGCTGCGGTTCCAGAAGGGGTTGCTACAACCGTCTCAGAGGCCCTGTGGAAAAAGTTGGATGCGGGAATAGAATTCGGAACCATCAACGAGGACTCTAATCCTTCATGCTCGACACATCATGATACACAGGGCCCTAGTAGAGTGGAGAGCAGCCCAGGGCTGCGTTTGTTTCGAAGGGGACCCACCGTCAAAGGTGACTGTACTCCTCGGAAGGAAACCACGAGACACACTGCGCGGACGGAGAGCATACTTCCAAGAAGGAGGCAAATAGACCATGAAGGAATATCAATCAGTGATATAGAGCCTCTTATTGTGCTCGGGCAGGATATCATGGTGGGCAGGCAGAGACAAAACCCACCTCCCAGTGTGGACATCCCCAAGGCCAAGAAACGGCGGATGCTCCGTAATTTTGAACTCTATAACACTCCTATTGACGTAGAGGAATATTCATAAATACCATGATGCTTTTTTTATTCTGCCTTGTATGATACCAGGGCTTCTACATTGTGAACAGATGTTTTGAAAGACCTGAGCTGAACATTGGCTCCGCCCTCGATGATGCGAGGATCGCTCTCTTCCCTACAGACATGAGCACATTTTGACCCAAAATGCACGATCATAACAGGCATAGATACAATCATCTAATTCGTATGAGACTACGCACCATTCACTTGGAACAGCCAAATCTTTATCAGTGTACGCTAGTAAATCTATCGAGCACGTCTCCTGTAGGAGCGGCAAAAATGTAACGCTTGCAGTTATCTGGCGAATGATTGCCTGGACTTCTTGCATCACCTGGCCCTCGTCCTTTTCCGTGGCCTCTGTCTCCCCCCTCACCACCCCCTTGTCCGTCTGAATATCAAACGACCACCTCTCCAACACCTGTCCACTCGCTGCCCCCAAGATTACCAAGACAGCCTTCTGCAGAGTGCCAGTCTCCAACCACTTTGTAAAGTACTCTAGAACCTCTTTGAGGTACACCTGCAGTTTCATGTCCCTGACAGTCATAACGGTTATCCCATACTTCTTCGTTGGCTCGAAGTTGTCCGCTGGATACACTCCACGCTGGTATAAAACTGAACTTAAAGCATATTGAAAGAATTCTGACACCGTATTCGTCGACCCCTTGAGCAGAATGCTGTTCCGCTCAGAACCACCACCGAGTCGTTGTTGATCCGCAACCATTCTCTTTCCCCCGATTCCAGGACTCTACACCGCTTGATTAGATTATTACAAAACAAATGGCATGAGACAGAGACAGGCGGGTCTCCATCAAAGCGGTTGTTGTTCCTTATTTAGTTGGCCACGTGACAAACGTTGCCATTGCAATCAATTCACGTCCATCCACATGCCCGCACGGGATACGACGTCATTATTTATTTCCACAGAGTTGATATAGCAATGGAGAAGGCTCACCCACGGCCATCGTGGCACTCCTCCGTCCACCACCACCTGGAACAGGCTGGTGAGAACGTCAAAGTAGCCTTTGTTGGGGTCCAAAATATCGTACAGCGTGCTACAGAGTCGTTGCATACCTTTGGCAAGCATCTGATGCCAGGAGATGAGGGCATGACTGTTCCTGCATTTGCATCCCTGTCTGCGAACCTGGGGAGGAAGAGAAGCCCTGCGGTGGATAACCCAGTTGTTGGTGATATTTCAGCAAGTCCAGCAGAGATTCGTGCGAGGTTGGCAGGTGTTCCCGTGTACGCTGTGGTGAACAGTAAGAAGGAGTTCATTTTGGTCAGCGGTGACGACGACTCTGGTCGTCAGATGAGCTTCCTTTTCTTTAGCAAAGAAGATGCTGAAGGGTTTCAAGCGACGATAAAGCAGGAGAATCCTAAATTGGGCAAGACCGCGCAGGTCTTGGCCACGTCCCTGGAGGCAGTGTATGAGCTCACCACTGCCAAGAATAAGAAATTCTCCGTGGGCGGGGCGGAAAATGTGTCATTTAGGTTCATGCCGGACAGCAAGCAGGTGATGAAGGCCTTGGATCTATATAAATCTGCCGGTATCCCCAAAGAAGGCTTTGTTGGAGTCCCGCTCTTCCAGGCTGAGGGGCTGACTGTCAAGGGGGATGCCTCCCGATACACTCCTCTCTTCTTCTCGAAAGACGACCTGGATGTGGCTCTCAAAGAGACATACTCGCATCAGTTGTCGAGTTCCTTGAAAAACTTGATGCAAAAGGTGGACAGAGCAAGGACAGAGATGAGCGAGCTAGAGGAGCAGGTGCGCCAAGAGAAGGATGCCAAGGCAAAGAGCAAGGCAGAGAAATCACTGGCAGAGGCAAAGAAACGGGTGGATGAATACACAAGAAAGCTTCGTAAGGAGCAGTCGGAAGAAGAGAAAAAGACGTACCCGAGGGTAGATGTGGGTAGCTTTGAGGAAGTCCTGGTCAAAATGCAGCAGGATTCCAAAGGGGATTGGTCTGATGTCATCTTTGTCCCTCTGAACTCGTTGGCAAATAAAAATTAGTAATTTTGTAATGCAAATATGTCGTATTAATACTGCGAGGAGAGATATCCTAGCCGTACCTCTGCGAGAGTGCAGTGAACCAATGCAACTCATTTTCAGGGCGATCGGGCATGGAATTTGTGATTGAAGATACCTTGTATAGAATCGATGAGTCTTTCGTTCATCCAGGGGGGGATGAGGTACGGCCCATGTGCTTGACTGGTTGCATAGTATTCTGTGGCGTTTGAGTGCTGAGGTGCGCTTTGTGTAGATATTGAGGGCTCATTCTGGCCAAGATATTACCTCATTGTTCAATGGAACAGATGCTTCTGGCCACAAGCACGGTGCTGCAGCCAAGGACTTGCTCAAGAAATGGGAGGTGGTTGAGGGGGTGAGGAGTGATGGCCCCATTGACCTGGAGCAGCCCATTATGGATCAGCTGCCATTGGTGAAGGATAGATACATGGATTGGATCAATCGACCTGCTGCTGTGCAGCCAATATTTTTTAGAAGCAAATCAGCGGAGCAGTTGACCAAGGTGAAATGGTGGCTCGTGCCTTTGCTATGGATTCCAATTGCATGCACCTGCCTAGTGACATCGTGTGGGTCCATCATAATGTCACGCGCTGCGATGCTATCATGCATGGGAATTCTACTGTGGCAAGGAATTGAGTACGGTTTGCACCGCTTTGTGTTTCATTGGGAGCCTCACTGCATGCCTGCAGTATACATGCACTTTCTTTTCCATGGTTGCCATCACAAGTTCCCGACCGACGTGGACCGCCTTGTGTTCCCCCCAGTCCCGGCTTCAATCATAGCCGGATTCATTTTTTCAGTAATTAGGATATTTTACAATTATGCAGAGTCACTCTCTGTGTTTTCTGGAGTTCTTTTTGGATATATCGCATATGATTGCTCTCATTATTTCATTCATTCAGGCTGGTACAACAATAGGTTATCAAGAAGCCATATGCACCATCACTATGTGGATCACACCAAGAACTTTGGGATAACATCTCCTCTATTGGATATTGTCTTCAACACGATGTACTCCAAAGCAAGCTCGGATTGAACCAGGCCACTCGCGTGACTTGCTCTAGGAGATGAATCAATGCTTGGCCTTCCTGGGTTTCTTCTTCATGCGCGGATTGTCCGTTTTCCGACCTCGAGGCTTTCGGGACCAGTATCCTGCATCATCCTGGATGCGGTTGTACCTCTTCTTCCTAACGCTGGAGAGGTATGGATCATGCATGATTTCCTCCGCCATGGTACTCTTTCTCTGCTTGTTTGTAAGCCTGGATGAATAAAAGTCTGCTGCTGGTTCAACAACAGTACCAACGTGGAACTGAGTAGGAAATTTTGTTTCGTCAAACTTTTTGTAAAATTGCTTTGGATCAAATGCTGATCGAAGCCTCAACACCCTCAAATCTGTTTTCAATTGGCCTGTTATCTCTTGCGTAGGTAGCTGGAACCAATCCTTCGAGGCATTTTTAGGTGGCAATCTCCTCCGACTCGATGCTTCAATCGCCTTGTACGAGTTGCCATGCTTTGTGTCGATACCTGCCGAAGCCTTCTCCTGGCCTGAGCTCCTCCTCTCAGGCACAATGCTCACATCTGGTTTCCACGATAAGCCTGCAATCGACACTGGCGCACCAGATGTACTTTTTCCAGTGCTTTTCTGAGATTGGAAAACATCTGCAATGGAATTGATCAGCGCATTGTCTATTGACTTTGAATCCGGTAAAGTTGCATGCCGCTCATCTCCTGCAGTCGCGCTACTCGGCGTTGGTGTTCCTTCTGAAGTCATATGCTGAGGTGTTATGTTCGTATGATTCCTATTCTTCACGTATGCGGCATCAGCAGGATGGGATTTCGACCTCCTTGTTGACACCATGGCTGCAACGTATAAAGCTGCCGTTTCTTTATCTGTCACAATTCATACAATAATTAATTAATTATATCAGTTCTGCGTATCTTCCGCTTCTCTCATGGCTGCCATGATGGCCTCAGCAGCGATGCCACCTCCAAATACAGGTGCAGTCTCATTCTCTGTACTCTGCATCCTCTGGCAAACATCCTCTGCAGAGGATTCGCCAGCTGGTGAAGTATTCCCAGGAGGGACGGTGGGGGATGATTCTTTGGCATGATCTTTATCCTCTGTGATTTCAACGTCTTTGTGTTCCTCTTGATGCACGTCTTGCTCCTGAACGGGCTGGTCTGTGTCCAGCTCAGTTCCTCTGCTCTCTTCTTGAGGGGACAAGCCCAGGAAATCCTTGGATTCTTGGATACTTATCTGAAAGCTAGCATCTCCGAGTTCCTTTCGTTTCCGAGCCTGTACAACTTGCTGAATTAAATTGTCTACTAGAGGCATGGTGCTGCACAGAGCCTCCTGTAGCTGCTTTGAGAAATCGTCACCCATGTTCTGAGAGGCATACCCCATGACATTTCTCGCGTACAATGATATCATGTCACACGTTGAGGTCAGTCCAGACATTTCACTGATCCCTGAAGTCCCCAAATCGTTTGCAGGAGCAGGAATGTGCGCGGTGGGCTCTGTGCCATACACCTGTATGTCCTTTTGAATAAGATCCCTCAATACTGGCCATACATTCATACACAGAATCATGCCTAGATGTTCGCCGGGATTTTTGGGCGATGTGTTTCCTTGAAGTCTGAAGAATTCTTGATATACATCAACAAGTGTCTCTGCTTCTGACAGATCCACGAGGCGCCTTATGTATAGGCATGCATACTGCCCCAAAACCCTGGTGCCTTTCTTTTTTGTGATGAAAAACTTCCCAAACATCTCGTCAGACGTATCATCTTGTCGAACTTTCCACAGCAAATACTTGCTTACAGGATGCACGACGGTCGATAGCCATTCTTCCCCCTCTGAGAAGAGATACTTGAGAAACACATTGTACATGGATTTTAGGGAGCTCAATTGGTGCTCAACGGGGGCGTTGCATTCGGAGAACATTGGCAGGGGCTCGCGGTTGTAAATGAACACAGTTGGATTCTTTAATTCCAGGAGCTCCAAGGCAGGGAACATTGAGTCCAACTTGGAGATGTTCAAGACGAGTTTACAGCCCTGGCACACTGCAGAAATGTCTCGAAATTCCTCTGTGTTGAAGATTCCTTGGCCACCGTTTCCCAAATACATGATGATTTTATCCAATACGTCAGATGCTCCTAAAATTCTGATGATTGAAATGTATTCCAAGAGAGCTCTTCTCAGTTTTCCACGAAAGATGCGCGGAAACTGGGCATCTTCGTCCAGGCCAATGCCAACCATTCTTTGGCTGGGCTTTGCACAGACACCCTCAAAATTGATATCTGCGTACAGAGCACCGTTTAAAACCCGCGTCACAGCATCATGATGACTGCAGTATGGTGTATCAACCAAAACATCTTCCCTTCGAAGGGCTCGTTTCTTTTTATCCTTGGACTTTTGCACATTTTGACCTTTTGTGACAATGCGCCACATGTTAAAAACAAATTCGCTTTTGCCTCTGCTAAACAGACTGTTTAGAAAATCAAAGCGTTTCTCAGGGCTGTAATGTTCTGATTTCCCAAGCCTACAAAATGGAGTGCACGAAGCTCAAGTCAACCTGAGTCAGTCAAATGAATACCAGCATAGGACCAAGAACGTACCGCAGTGATGCCTTGTAGTAATGCGAATCTATTTCCAGACACCATCCCATGGCTTCGATCGCGTCTGTATATAATTCTGTGACTCTTTCTTGCATATTATCGGCCGAGATTCCGGGCTTCTCGCGAAAAGAGTACAAGGCACATTGATGCAGAATTTCCTCTCTTGTTTCATCATCCAACCCTGCTGTGAGAGAATTGCTGCGAAAGTCCCAAAGAGATTCCAGTAAATCGAGTCTGCATGCATGTATCTCATAAATTGGATCAATTATAGCCCCAAATTCTTCGTTCGCTAGCTGGCATGCGTGTGCAAGGGGAGGCATATACACTGAAGGTTTGTGACCTAGACGCTTTAGGCACATGCCAATGAACAAATGGGACGACCAATTATTCGGACAAACTCGAGACACTCCTATAAAAGCATCCAAAGCATTCTTTAAAATATTTAGAATGCCTGGATCTTCCTCTTTAGGTTTTTTGAAGCATTGATCAAACTCTGGTGGAGCATCTGCGATATGATTCAGCAAGGAGAAGCCATAGAACTCAAATATGTTGCTCATCAGCCGTTGGCGATATTGGGTCATACCCTGGGAATTCCATTCGAGCTCCGAGTATTTAATAGCGAAATACGAACACCAATAACCAATATTACGATGCCTAGAGACGCGCAGAGACTCTGTGTGGGTCAACTGTCGACCCTCCATCATGCATTCATCTAGGATCCACTCCGCCAGACCTTGATGAAATTCTGCAAGCTCCTGCCAATTCTCAAAGCGCGTTCTGTTGAAGGTCAAGTCCCAGATACATGCATCCATCTTACTCTCAAAATCTCTGTCAGACTTATCAAGCAATCTTCCTTCTTGCCGTTGAAGTGCAGATAAATCAGGGGCATAAACGCGTGAATAGTAGTGGAAGACTGTACTGTATACAGCAAGAGCATCACTTTGTATTTCGCATTTCAGATCGATGTCCATTCGCTCCTGATCAGTGCAATCTGATCTGGGGGCAACATCAGCTGTGACATTGGAATCTCCAATTTTTGGCGGCATCAGCAATCCAAATTTGTCCAAAGCAGTAATCATCTGATGCCTCATGGCCATGGGTAAACTTTCGGCAGCTACAAGATAGCATTTCTCCAAAAATTCCCCTCCTCTCTTTTTCAACATTTGCTTGCTCAGAGATGAAAAGTGCTCATTACAGAAGGGCCACAGAACAATCAGTTCCTCTATGCACCTCGGGTTCCGGTGGTCATAACTACCGAATGATGTCACATAACGAATGGCTTCAGGCTTCTCTGCTGCCGGCAATATGACTCCAAAGGCAAATCTTAATAGATGCTGAAGTAGCTCACTCAAGAGACCAAAGCGATGGTCTTCCACATCATGCTTGCTTTGGCAATTGTTAATCCTGACAAGAAATGGGATGGCGCAATATGGCACAAGAGACTTTCTGAATAGGAGGGCATCTACTTGCCCGAGGGCTCTAAAAGAATCATCTAATACCCCAACAACATCCAAACCCTGATCCGAGTCCCATTCTAGTGGCAAGAGGGCCATGAAAAATGCACAACAATGCGATAAAAGCACCTTGAGATTTTTTTTCTTCCCTACATGATCCGCTTCAGCGCTCAGCAATTGGTACGATGCATGCATGACCAGAAGAAGTCGTCTTAAAACATCCCTAAACATCTCCATTTCAAAGTCCTCGAAAACACTTGAGATGTCTGTGTGATACACAATATTCTCTATCTTGATGGAATTCATGATGATATTCATGAATGATGTGCTCAAAAGAGGCTGCACATATTCTTCTGGTCGCTCTCTCGCTGTCTTCATGTCATTAGATGTGGCTGAGGGCAAGTTGGCATTCAACAACCGTATCTGGCACTTGATGCACACGCGTACATTTTGTACCCGATGAGCCGCATCATGCAGCTCTCTGAGAATGTTAGACCAGCCTCCCCGATCTATGGACAGCATGAAGGCCTCTCTCTCTGGGCCGGATAATATAGTGCTGGCAAGAGAGTCCACTCTCGTCTGAGAATCCCGAGTGGCTGGAAGATCCCTTACCTTGTGAATTTCGCTGTGCACATCGAGAGTATCATACTTGAACTTCACCCTAGAGTAACTGACTATGTTATCTTCAGTCACATGGCCGAGGCGTAAGCCTTCTTCAGAGCATCCAATGGCATCCAAGCATTCCAAGAAGTACTGCTTTGCTGTTTCCATCCGCTCTAAAATCTCAAAATACTTGGCCTTTGCGAATAGGTACCTAGCTCTCCACATACCTTGATCATTTCCATCAGACATATTCTCCATTAATTGAGGCTCCATGGTGGCCGCGCAGGTCCTCAAAAAGTTTTCAGCCAATGTCTGGAGCGATTCGAACTTCCCCTGCGCCATGCTCGAATCCCCAAGATCTGTGGATGCTTTGATGCTAGCGAGGCCATCAATGAGCCATTCGGTCAACCTTAGAGCATACTCTAGTGGAAGTTTACGCTTCATAGACCGACATATATCGATCAGGCTGTCCTTGCCCTGGTCCTCTAAATTATTCAGCTCCTCAGACTGCAAAAAATACAAAAGAAGCAGCTCACACAGTGAGTCTAGCGTCCAATCACAGCCAGTACAGTGCAATAAAAGAGCAGGGTTTGATTCCATCACTGGGCAATCTTTTATGCGTTCTGCTAATGCTGGCGTAGAGCAGCTTCCCACAGGGGAGCCAGACGGCTCCTGGATTTTGTCCATCCACCCGTCAATAAAACTGAATGGATTTGGTGTCGAATCTAGCTGCGGGCTTGCACGCTCAGGAGTCGAATTACCCCTTAACCTCCTGTAATAAGAAAATAAAGTTTCATCCGCTGTCCTAGAAAAGACTGTGCGCATGTGCAACTTCGTACCTTGTTTTCCGAGGTGAATTTTGCGCTACTTTCAGTTTTTTGTCCTGGTGTGTCTCTTCTACTCCTCCTGACCCACTCTGATCCATTCCTTTCTCCTCTAATTCTATCACTTCCACGCCATTTTCCTCCAAATCGGCGTCTGTGGTCCCATCCAGCTCAAGGACAATATCGTCACAGTTAGTCACAAGAATATTGATGAGGGGTGTAGGTCTCTCTTCGGAAGACATCCGTGCTCCCACCTCATTCAATAACTCCATCCAATTAGATACCGTGATACAACATTTGTTTGTTTCTTTGTCATCATCCATTGCCTCATCATACTTGATGGCCTGTGGGATGTCCCCAAGCAGATTCCTCCATCCTTGACTGCTCCGAGTGCCACGTGGAAGAAATTGGGAAATCCTATACAGAGTTTGATAATCCTGCAAGTGTCTCAAAACCTCGTACAGTTTCATTTTCATCGTTATATGTTCATTGTCTAGGCTTAAACCGGTCAGGAAAGCGTCCTTTGAGGCATTCCATTCTCCAAGTCTGGCAGCAAGAGTCCCATACCGGTCTATAAGCCCTGAATCCTCTGGATTCTTCTCGATTGCCTCACGAAAAAGTTTGATCGCTTCTTCAATACGGTCGCTTTGTTTCCCGACCGTTATTGCCAAATTTTTCGCCGACAGAACTTCCAAACGCTGCAACTGTTCAGTTGCTCCTCTCACAACCAGCTCGCTCGACAGGACCGCGCGAAAACATTCCTACGAGTCAAAGCCACCATTGATTATTTCACGCTTGAGATAGACTTTATTTCACAACAATCGTACCTCAGCTTCCTGCACATGGCCGTCCAGAGCAGCTTGAATTCCCTGTTCATACGATTCGATCACAGCCGCTTCCTCGGCTTCCAATGTTGGCGAAAGACCTTCCTCATCCTTCTCAGTCGGATTCACCGACGTGAATCCAGACAGTTTCACCATACTTTACTCCACTGGAAAAAGGTGCGAATTTCAAACCTGTCTACTTGTCGAAAGTAACGTTCCGTTGTACAATTCTTACACGCCATTGCAGATTAAGATTCATTATTTTTGTTGTGTCTAAGACGCCATGGCGAAATACTCTGGAGTGAATACAAAACCATGTAGGCCTGGCAATTCCGCACGACGTCCTCAGGCACCTCGATGACAAAGGCATCATCACACAGGTACCATTTGTTGTCATCACACCGCACATATGTCACGTAGTGACCACCTTGGAAGGTACCCCGATGGCAAATGACCGCAAAAGCATCGTACACGAAATTGGCATTGCTAACAAAGCCCTGGCTCTTCCTCACTCGGTGCCGGTCCAGTGATATTCTGGATGTCAGGTAGGGCGACATGTCCAAATCATTCAGTGGAAAGGCCACGAAAGTTTCTAATTTGCGACCCCGAGCCTGCGTGCCTCCAATATGCTCAAATCTCTTGAAGTGCAAAGTCAGGATCGGGGGCAATCTGAGGATAGAAATTTGCTTTGCTGCTCCAGATTTTGCATTGCAGTCTGTACACGTCCAGCTGTGAGTCCGCGAGTCCAAGATCTCAGGCGTGGTGAAACGCCTCAAGCATCCCAATAACGAGTCTCCAGGCCAATGAAGATATCCTGCTAGGGATGGATGATTCCAATGAACCTTCTCCTGGCATGGAGCCCCATTTTGGTCATCCTCATCTCGAAGATGTTTTCTGCCTGGGGAGGACAATGTATCATGAATATCGTCTACACCGGTCTCTGAAACTGTCCTTACCGACGGAATATCCGATACATTCTGCAGAGCACTCTGTGATGCCGAAACAGAAACTTGAGATGACCCAGACTTTGCCTGCTTGCTCCCCTTGCTTCTCTTTGCACGTCGGATGGGCTTTGCCTTGGACTTTGGGACAATGGGCTGAGGAAGGAGGCCGGCCGGAGGCAAGACATCTAGCGACAAATGCGAAAACTCGTCGTTTTGCACTGATGTTCTCCCACACGCCTGACAGAATATGTGCGACTCCATCTGCCCAATGAAGAGGGTTGTGGCTATGCTGCTGGGGCCTGTCAACATTTGCAGGATGAAGAGGAAAAATTCGTGGGCATCCTGCTGCTTATAACCACTCAAAATCCCACCTGCCATCATCCACCAGGTATGTAAAAAGTTCACTGGCGAATATGGAGTCCGCTCTCCACTGAAGACCTTGGAGATGACGGCATCCAACTCGCACTCTACACAGCGTCCTCCTTCCCCTGACACTCTACAATTCCCTTTAAAATGCCTTCCTTGTAAATAATAGTCTCTAATCTTGGGAGTTCGGATAAATGCTTGGAGTATGGAATTCATGAAACACGTGTTGCCCATATTATTCATTCCTCGAAGGCCCAGAGGCCATGTGTCCTTGTTTGACACATTCACAAACTCTTCACTCTTTACGTCAAGTGACTCGGACAGAATCACTTCATCATCTCCAGAATCTGACTTCCAATCTTCCGTCTGATGCGCACCACCGCTAACGCTGCCCTCTCCCTGGGCAGCCTTTGGCCCTCCACTGCTCGAGGTGACCAGAGGTGCCAAAGCTTGACCTGTGTCTTTGTTCTTCAATGCGTACATGACGACATCAAAATCATCTAGGTATACGTAATCATCGCATTTAGTGCAATAGAGCTCCCTAAGCTTCCTATCAAGAAAAATACCGTGAGCTTTTGACCTTTTATTGCCGTGTTTCCTTGTGAGCTCCTTTGGTGTTTCAGCTACTAGCTGACAGTCCACACACGCCATGGTGCTTCCAGGTATCACAGTCGCCGACAGCTCGCGTTTTGAAGCACTGTTTCGGACAGAGTACGCGTCAGAACATGGCTCATTGCACTGGCACAGAAGCGTTGCAAGCAACTGTGTCAGTCTCTCGCCCTTTTCCTCCTTCCACGCCTGCACGTGAGGACAATGGGTGGGACCCACTAGCGGTGAGTTGACATTATTATTGTGTGAATCTTGTGTTTGAATTTCGCCTCCTATTCTCTTCGGGACAGTTGTTACGCCATTGGCCTTCGAACGGCCCCTCACAGCCATTGCCGTCCAAAGCACCTATCGAGACGAATGCAGCATGTGAAGTAATCTTTACATACGGAAATAAACTTTAGATCTTAATCGATATGGCAATGAGGGATCCCACCCTCATGATCCTAGGGCCTTCATCAGGGCCTCCTGCTGTTTGGGCTTCAAGGCCCCGACGCAAGATTCGAAATGATCCGGGAAGGCGCCCCGCAATTGGTTGATTAAAGTAGCCATCTCAGGTACATCGTTAGCCTGTACCAGTTTCTCACCCGATCCAACAACTCTGATTAAGACTTCCATGATTTTGGGGAGATTTGAGTTGCCTTGACCGAGAATTCTAGAATCGTTGGCAGAAACGAGCCTCACCAGCTGCGGGTGCACAATCCGTGCTTCCTCCTCGTCTTCCACCAATGGCAGATTCTGCACAAATACTGTGCCCAACGATGGATCAGCAAGATTGGGATGAAATTCCAAAATTTTTCCAAGCGCCCCTACGGCATTTTCTGTCGCCATTGCATTATCAACTGAGCGGGCTGCTGGATCATTCAGCATTGCAAGAACTACTCGAATAGCATCTTGGACGTGGGGTTCGAAGTCGAACTTTCTGTGCTCGGCCGCTCTTCCAAGCCCATATACACAACATTGTCGTATTCCAGCATCTGGATCACCTGCTCCGCTCAAAAGATATGGCAAGACTTGTTGCACATACTTGGCAGCACCCGCTGGGGAGTACTGAATGATATCATCCAGGACAATGAGAGCCACTCTTCTTTCTTCCGTGTATCTAGACTCTTTCATGAGCTCATAGAATGCAGGGAGCAGAGACTCGACAAAAGGAAGCGTGGCATCTCCATACAGCCTCAGAATTGTGGACAGGCAATTCCCCAGGGCATCCAAAAGTTCGCTTTCAGCCTCATGCTCCTCCTCAAGGGCCTCCTCTTCCTCTGCATCAAAATCTTCTCCTTCAGTCCTTTCCATCCTAATCATCCTCCTTTCTTCGTAATCATTTAAAACAGTCTTGAACGCGTCAAATACTGGAGCCATGAGATCCAAGGGCATCAAAGCTGGGCCTTTGGCCACATCAACTAACTCGTCCACACTTGTCAACATTACTTGCACTACGTCTGGGTCTACTTCTTTCGCAAGAGAGTCCACTAGTTGCGGCCACATTCGGCCTAGCAGCTGTCTACAAGAATCTTCTGTTGGTCCCATGCCCTTTCCAGCACCCTCAACATAGGACCTTAACAATTCTGACAACGTCTGTGCAGATGCTATCCGAATTTCCTCATTGAAGTAGAACTTCAAAAGCGGTATCATTATTTCGGCGACTTGTTCAACGTAAGGACAAAATCCTTCTTTCAACTCATAGGCAAAGCAACACAGCATACTGCATGCAGTTGCCTTTTCTTCCAACGCAGATGTATGCAAACTGACCCTCTTTCCTGCAACAAAGAAGGTCTCCAGGTCTTCGTCACCATTGTCTGCCTCATCGTCTGCGTCATCCACTTTAAAATCGGGTTTCGCTGCCGCTATTTCTAGCATCTTCGGCATCATCACAGGCAAGTATGGTATGAAGTCCTGGCCGAGGGCAGTACAGATTCTGGCACCAGCCTGCAGCATATATGAGCCGAAAGGATCATCGTTTTCGATGCCCATATTCAAGACGTTTTGAATATATTGCATAATTCTACCGGCATCAGCAGCAAATCTTTCTTTTCCAACCGCCATCCCAACCAGGGAGATGCACTCCAATGCTTTAGCCCTCATCATCTGGTAGGATTTGTCGTTGGCATTCTCCAAAATATGCCTCAAAAGTGGAACGCAAGTATCGTAATATTTGATGAAATAGTCGCCCGAGCAGTCCGCAATGGAGGCCATTGCTGTAAGTGCACCCTCTTGAACATTCTTACGCCCCTTCTGCAATAGCACAAGAATCTTAGTGATGAGGTCGTCCAAATACGGTGCCATCACATCCTGATCGCAGCTTTCCGCGAAATTGACGATCGCCGCACATGAGTGGGCCTGTACCCGTGGGTTGTCAAAGTCGTCCATCAGCCCAATCAATCCCCTCAGGACTGTCTCATGATGAGACTCCTGCAACTCTGGGCCTAAATCGGTGCAAAGCTGACCTAACGCCTGGCAAGAAGCCCATCGAACTTTTGGATGAGGATCACTGGTACCCTTGATGCACATAGCGACGAGCTCTGACATGACTGGCTCTTGTTTCATGACCCTCTCGCAGCCCTCTGCAATCTGAGCGAGGCCAACAAGAGCGGCATGTCGCTTTCTCCAGTCTCCATCCGCCATCAATAATGAAAAAGACTGTCCAGCCACTGGAAGCATTGATTTTCCCCCGATGGAGATCGATATCCGGTCAAGACATTCCTGCCCAAATTCAAAGAGTTCTGTTTCGCCAGCATCTTCAAACTTCTCATCCTCGGCTGAGTGCCACTCTGGATCGTCCTCTACCTCTAGCAAAAATGCTACGCAACAATTGAAGAGTTGCTGCACAAGCTGAGGAAGCTTTCGCATCATTCCTGGGGCTTTATCTCGAGCCTCGCACAATGTGACCAAAAATTCAGCCGCCAGACGCCTAGTGCCATCATCTAAGGAGTCCGCCTCCGCTATCTTGATCATCGCACCAGCAACCTCATTAATTTGCTTCCTCAAGAATCGCGGGTGCTCATCTGCCACCTCAATCAACCTCTCAACCGCAGTATTTGCAGCAATCTCATCCCCAGAATTGAGTGCATCCCCAAGAACCCCCAACAGGGCAGGAACCAAAGACTGGAATTTTTCTCTATCAGATTGCTTTTCCAGACATCCTATAAAAGTTGTGGTCGCACTGAATGCAGCTATTTTCACATCCAGGGACGGATTCGAGAGACCAGCAGACAGTGCTCCATGGATGGTTCCCAGATATTGTGCCAGTTGGTCGATAGAAAACCGGGCCAACTGATCAAAAACTAAAAATGCGCTCTCAGCATGACCTGTATTTCCCGATTGAACGCATTGAAAAATGAAAGGAAGCAATTCTGGCCAACCCTGACTTTCCTTTTGAAAAATCTCTGCTGCATGCTGCGTCACTTGGTCAGTCTCCTTGTCTACATTCAGTCTCTTCATAACTTCGATTTTGACTTCGTCAAATATTTCAGCAGCTATTTCACTCACGCTGTCGCAAACCTTTTTCGTGATGCTCCGCTCTGGCTCGTGCTGCAGACACGCCAGCAGTTCGCCCTTGATCGTCTGCTTCACAGGCGCAGAGATTTTCGGCCACAACGGTTCATCTCGCGTTAGCACCTACAGCAACAAGAAGAATCATACTGCCATCAGGACAAATTCGAATGAACAGGACCACTAGGCAGTATTCAGAGCATACCCGTCGCAACAAGACAGCAGACAAACTTCGCAACTCGGCCCTATCAGCAGACCTCAGACCACGAATTAAATGGTTAGCACAGACATCTGGGCTGTTCTGAAGCTCTTGAAATGCTTTTTCTCCCTGTGATCTCTGCTCGTTGTCAGTCGCCATGAGCATTTGCAGCAGCGTTTCGAACGCAACAGCGTCTCCGCCGTGTAGGGCGGTCATTATGTCCGCCATGATTCCAGTCAAAATTATAAATGGGTTATGAATGCTGAGTCTCGAGGTTCTTCGGACCGGTATCAGATACCATCGGCGACAACAGAAAATTGAAATATGCGTAAGCAGCCCGGTCACATGATTCGCCTGATGGGCCCATCAGGATGGGGATGACCCACCTGTATTTTCCGAGGCGCCCACCAGCAAACGGACGAAAAAGGAGACACAGGACACACGTTCATTGCCGATGCATATGCCTGGATAACGGCACTGTTCGCATGTTGGGGATCAACCACTTTTTGGCGCACCCAACCAACCTACAGGATCTGTTGGATCAGATCCAACGTGCCCCTGCCGAATGTGATGGCCAGGACCTGGTCAGGAAATTGCCAGTAGCAGGCGCATCAGTCTCTTCCTCCGTTCAACTCAACAATGTGGGCAATTCATTATCATTATTATATTTTATCTGGAATTCATGTACATTTGAGAGTGTCTAGTGCACGATCTTGGCGAATAGATTTGAATATACCATAGGAGAGGCTGAAAGTTGTCAGCCAGATCGAAACCTGCGCTGACTCCTTGATACGATCTCAAAGCGAACGATGATGCGCGCCTTGTTCAAGCTCTCATCTTTAATCTTATTGCTGGCAATCTCTGTCACAGCTCAAGAGGTAGGTGAAGGCATACCATGTTGCCTCCTGGTAGGGAGGGGTTCGAAGATCGAATCTGGGGTGGCCTTGAATTTCTCCCTCCATCGCTAGCGGGGCAAAGTTCTAATCTTCGTGTCTATATTTTGTTTACAGACGAATGAGCAGAAGAAATTGAGAGAGATTGCCGTCAAAGAGGCGATGCGAACCCTGTCGTCTGGGCGTGTGGTACGTGTGGTCAACTTGAATTTGAGCGTACTGGCCCCATCATAGGGCCTCTTGGATGGGTAGAGGCTGTATACCTGCCATCGCCGCAGTGCCCCTCCTGTAGGGAACACGTGTGCCACTCGTCACCATTGCGTCTCTGAGAATTCATTACATGAAATGTTTCTGTGTGCAGGTTGCCATGAATGCAACGGAACATCCAATGTTCGAGTACGTGGTCAGCAAGATTGAGTTTATCCTGAACAAAGAAGCAGCTATTGAGGAGTGGAAGGGCATAGATCCTCCGGAGGAGGAGGAGGAGAGATTCTCCAGTAGGAGAAGGCTTCAGGCAGATGATAGCTGCAGGAAACCAGCACGAGCACTCAAGTCCAGGAAAACGTGCAGGCAGTTCAAAAACAAGGCATACCTTGGCAAGCTCATCAAGGTTGTGAAAAGCATTTCATCACCAGATAAATGCTGCGCTGCCTGCGGCAGGAGGAGAGATTGTGCCGCATGGACACTCAAGCCAAAGTCTACTGGTAAGATTAGAGGATGCTACTTGCGAAGAGCGGGCTACAAGAGGAGTATCACCAAGAAAGGATACTGGTCAGGATATATTGGAGATGCCAGGCAACCGTCGTCTCCCCCACCCTCGGGTAATGACGCGTATGAAGCACCACCCCTTCCATCCACAGGCAATGATGCTTATGAAGCACCACCACTTCCATCTACCGGTGATGTGCCCTCGTGGATAGATGACTTCTGGACTGCCTCGCCACCACCTCCACCACCACCCAACGACATCTACGAGTTTGGACCCACAGATTCCCCAAATTTACCATCTGGGACACAAAAGTACAAAGAAATTCTCGATTTGACATGGATGTTTTACGAGGCACAGAGAAGTGGACAGGAACCATCCTGGAATCGAATTGATTGGAGAGGTACATCCCATACCACTGACAAGGTACCAGGTGGATGGCATGATGCAGGAGATACCCTCAAGCTCTCCTTCCCATTGGCCTCGAGCTTGGTCTTCATTGGACAGGGACTTATCGAATTTCCAAAGTCATACTCCGGAAGCACAAAGACCCACGCCCTCAGGAATTACAGGATAGCTGTGCAGTACTTGTATGACTGCTTAGACAAAAATGCTGGGACATTCGTGGGCCAAATTGGCGATCCTAAGATTGATCACAATTATTGGGGTCGACCAGAGGAACAAAGAATCCCTAGACCTGCATACATTTATAAAAAGGACTCCATGCCGGCTGCAGACTTGTATGGAGCTGCCTCAGCAGCATTGGCAGCGGCATCCATTGTGTTCAAAAAGGAAGGAGAAACTAGATTTGCTTCAGACCTGCTCGATGCTTCAAAGACATTGTACTCCTGGGGAGATGGCAGGCCGGGGCGCTACAGCAATTACTATAAAGACCAAACCAAAATATACAGATCAGGGGATTCTGATGACAGTATGGCAGCAGCTGCAGGGTGGTTGTTCAGAGCAACCGAAGACTACGACTGGCTGAGGAAAGCAGAGTCGTACTGGGATTACAGTGCGGCAGATGTGTATCCATGCTGGGACTCTTTGTGGGCTCCTCATGCAGTCCACATGGTTTCCTTGGCAGACAAGGGTATTGGCATCCCAGGCATCACAGAATACAGACGTTACTTGGATAACAAGTTCTACCGCGCCTGGCTGAAAGCTGATGGCTATCAGTCTATTATCAAGACGCCTAAAGGAATGCACTATCCGAAGTGGAACGTATGGGCAAATCTTCAATTCTCCACAACCTCTGCATCCTTAGCCTTGATCACCGCAAAGTACACCAAGGACACCGCCAAGAGATCGTCATTGATAAATTTTGCTAGGAGCCAAGTTGATTATGCCATTGGAGGGAATGGAATCCGCAGTTATGTCATTGGATATGGGTATAACTACCCAAAGAGCCCTCACCATGCCCCTGCATCCTGCCCAGATCTTCCTGCTCCATGTGGAAAGGCAGCATTCAGGTCCCCAGATCCAAACCCACAAATTTTGTACGGTGCAATGGTTGCAGGGCCAGGCGGAGTGAGAAAAGATCCGAATAATCCTGATGAAACATATTGGGACAAGCGTGATGACTACGTCACGAATGAGGTTGCTGTAGACTACAATGCCGGCCTTAGCGCTGCTCTTGCTGGTTTGCGTGAGCTTTTGTAGGCCTCCTGCCCATGAATAACGTAAGCTGAAGGAATCATAATCAATCGTGACATTGTGCATTCAGGATTGACCTACTATCAACTATCAATATTTTACTATTTTACTTATCATTCAAACTATAACTATTGTTATCAAGTTAAACTGTAATAATATTATTATTATATAATATCTCTTTATAATATCTCGGAGGCAATCCTCAACAGTTCTGCTTTGAATCTTTCGACATCATTTGCCATAATCTCCATGACGCTTGTGTCAAAGAGATCATGCCACGACTGTGCTCCAACATCTTCTGCTGCTTGAACAAAAGCGGATCCCAGCTTGTTTCCCTCTCCAGGAGCACATACTTGATACCCAACCACCAAGCAGCGACCACTCTCATCTTTTGGTGCGACAAGCACAACAGGCTTCCTTTTGCTTGTTTGGCTCTGATGATAATACTGTTCCTGCAAGAATTCTGCCATTCTTTGCAACGCTACTGGGTGCACCAGGAGATTTTGATTCGTGAGCTTATGTTCCGAAAGGTCGAACACTCTAAATGATCGGAAGTTGTGATACAGCCTTTGAGCAATCACTGCCCCGCCATCCGTGACCAATGCAGTCTGCAACTTTTTTGCCAACTCCAGTCCCTTTCTAAGTTCTTTCGAGTCATTGCTCCAGCTAAGAGCGTTCCAGCATCTCCAAAACCTATCAATGTGTGACGATCCGTCTGTTTCCGACTTTCTCGAGCCACACTCTAACAGTGCCGACAGGGCATGCACAATATCTACGGCCATGACACATCTATTAAACCCATCCTGGAGCTGGAAGGAGTGAAACATGCAATCGCCCAGATTGTACGACATTCCATGCAGAGCCAGCTGTTCCTGTAATCTTCGGTGATATAGAGGTTTCATATCGAATTGGAAAGAGCTTTTCGCTTCACGCAGAGGTATTCCAATCTTGGCAAGGAGGAACTCTAGCCTCTCCCTGCCCTTCTCCGAATATGTTTGGAGTCGTGCTGCTACGTAGGGCGAATTCATCATTGCATCCCACAACGTCCATTCCCTGACGAGACCAAACCTATAGTCATCCTCGCGTGCGATTCGACAGATAGGCTTTGATGTTGTGGCACCTTCCTCCAATCCATCTTCTCTCTGGATTTCCCCGGGATCATCCAGGTGACCAGCAGATGCAACGTGATTTTCGTATTGTACGTAGTATGACTCATACTTGGAAGCAGGCATCTTATTATGAATCAAATAGTCGGTCAATCCAACGATAGCGAGCCACAAGAAATATGATGATTCCTGCCGTAAATGGTATGCCAAGTCATACAAGACACAAGAAGTAGGCTTCCCGTAATGCATACCCGCCTGATAGTACGCTGCCCGCCTCACTGCCGCCGACTGTGCATGAGAAGACTTTTCACCCCTCCTTCCTGAAGCGTCACCCTCTACTACATTCATCCCATCCGTATTCTCTGGATATGACGGACTGTGTCCATCCTCATCCATGCCCTCACCAAACGCAAAGGGGATATCCTCCAGCGAGATCCCTTCCGACTCGGCGTCCATAATAACATACACCTGACTCTGTGGATCGTTATCGTTAGCCACATGCATCACCGGGCGGTGAGAATCGAAGATGATGACACACACGTTGGGTCTTCTCCCCAGATCTAGAATCTTGCCCACATCCTCTGAGGCTCCACAATTCAACAAAATGATATACCGCACAACCTCGTCCTCGTCGTCATACGCCCGCATGAAGTCATCCACAATCTCCTGATAGCGACTCACAGGAAGCCACCCGTGAGGAATCATTTCGTTCTGGAACATGGACTCCAAAATCCTCAGCGCACACGTGGAGTCCGCATCCGACGCTGACACGTATATATGCACATGCTTCTCCGCACTTTTCCTGGTCTCTAGCCGTAAGGCCTCGAATAACTTGACCCACTGGTCGGAATCCGTCAAAATCATAAAGAACCCGCGGAACAAAATTCAAACCTTGCGACCAAGAGGCTGTTCTCAACTCGTACCACTGCCCCGGATAACGTGCGCTAATAAACCATATATAAATGAAAAATGAATCGAGACCGGATGGTGACAAATACACCACGTGCAACCCTGATACACCCTGCGCCTGCCCCTCACAGTAACAACCTCTGGTTTTCACGCGACAGCGCGGTACATGAACAATAGATGCTGTAAAACAGTATTGTAGTCACTAATATGTATTATATAGTCGCAGCTGTGCAGTCTTGTGGCTGTATATCGCAGGCTGCAATTTGAATTACGTGGTCGATCGACCTATATAGACAGGCCTGTCCTGTCAAACCAACCCCTCAACCGACGGTATCAACACATCTTTTATTTCATTCACGGGAGAGCATCACGTCTCTGTTTGGTGGAACATAAACTCAAACATCCATCAGCGTAACGTATATAAACGTGATTAATACCTTGCGTACATGCAGCTCTTGGGAAGAGATTCCATCACCGTTGAACGCGGCATGTCCGTTGCAGACGCGATGCACGACAACTGACAGTACGGGATTCCTTGAGGGCTTGCTTTTTCCTAAGATACTTTTTAATTTGTTTCGTGAGTTTCATTTTGTGGCGGGGAGGTGTTTGGCTCGCGTGGAATGAACCAAGAAGGACAGCACGATCTCGTGGGCAGCGAAGACTCTTCCCCGGCCAGGGTTCCCTGGATAGAAAGGAAGATGCTATCTAGGAATAGTAGGAACAAGGAGAGCAAGCCGCAGAAATTGATTGGAGAGAGGTACAAGTTGGGGGAAGAAATCGGTCGAGGAGCTTCTGGTGTCGTGTATCGGGGTTTGGATACAAAGACGGGTAAGCATGTGGCCGTGAAAGAGGTGTCGTTGGAGAGAATGCAGCCGAGCGATATTTCTGCCATCATGGGGGAGGTGGAGCTGTTGAAGTCTCTCAACCATGTGAACGTGGTGCAGTACCTTGGTTCGTTCCAAACTCGGCATTACTTGTACATTGTCATGGAGTTGGTGGAAGCTGGTTCTCTCGCGATGATCATCAAGAAGAATCATTTCGGTCCATTTCCTGAAAGCCTCGTAGCTGTGTACATTGACCAGGTATTGCAGGGGCTTGCCTATCTCCATTCTCAGGGTGTAGTGCATAGAGATATCAAAGGGGCCAACATTCTGACGAATAAGGAGGGATTGGTCAAATTAGCCGATTTTGGGGTGGCAGCCAGGTTGGAGGAGGCTCCCCAGTACGATAGAGGTCAATCAGAGGAAGAGTACATGCAGCCAGCGGGGACTCCGTACTGGATGGCACCAGAAATTGTAGAACTGAAGACTGTTACAGCATCATCAGACATATGGAGCGTTGGCTGCGTAGCAATAGAACTTTTGACGGGATTTCCGCCGTACTTTGATCTGCAACCCTTGAGCGCATTGTACAATATTGTTCAGGAACCCCATCCACCACTGCCAAATGGAGCATCTGAGACCTTTAAAGATTTCTTGCTGTCTTGTTTTGACAAGGTACGAATATATTGTTTTCGTGTGCCTGTATTATTTCACTGAAAAATTTTTTAAACGCAAAACCTGCAGGACCCTATGAAGAGGCCATCAGCTCAAGCCCTGACAATGCACCCGTGGATTGTCCAAAACAGAAAGTCGATCAAGTCTCTGTGGGGCCAGACAATCAAGGCCGATTCGAATGATCAATATGATGCCGGCGTCGCATCTGTGGTTCAGCGCCTGATTGCCGCAGATCTGACGTCTTCCGTCTCAGACGCCTCCAATGCTGGGGCTAGCACAGAATCTTTTGAGACGGCCAATGAAACCCGGCCCAGCTCGTCGCGGCCTAGCGATGTTATCGACACAGTTGAAGGATATCGGATAGACAGCGTCAATCAGGCGGAATTTGACGAAGAAAATCAAATTGATACAGCTGGCCAGATCGCTCTGAGTCGTATTGTGGAGTCTGGTGCTTTTCATCAGGATCCTTTCTCAGTCGGACAACCTACCAATCCTCACGCCACTGTCCAAGATGCCGCAGATGTTATTCGGCAAATAAGCTCCCTAAAAATATCTTCAAACTCTAAAGAAAGAAGTTTAGTCGAGGAAGCGGCGGCAGCGGCCTCAGCGAGGACGATTGATGGCTACATTGCAAAACACCACCAACTAGCAAAGGTTTTTGTCAAAGCAGATGGATTGTCATCCCTGCGGGAATTGTTTGATTCTTCCTCTGAAAGAGTATTGATGCCTTGTCTAGACTTGCTAATGACCGTCATCACAGCAAATTTAGAGGCTTTGGAAGAAGTTTGTTGCCTTGGGATCATCCCATCAGCTCTCAGGTTTGCTGCAAAGCAGCACCCTGTCTCACTGCGGATCCGGGCCGGGCAGTTTGGGCATATCTTAGCAACCAGTTCCTCTTTTTCGTCTCGCTTACTTATATCATGCCAAGGGATTCCATTTTTAATGGCGCTGGTCGATGAGCAGCCTCAGCGTGTGGAAGACTTTCAGTTGGCAAGTCTAGCAATCTCGACGTTTTGGGCCATCCTCAGACGTACCACACTTCCGGGTGCGAATGTTTGGCCAAACCAATATCTGAGGCTGATGGCCCACCATGGAGTGCCTCATAGGGTCGTGCAGATCCTGCCACACGTTCTGAGGCGCGCCTCTGAGATGGGCTCCAGACAACGAGCTCCAAGGCCACAGAGTGGGCAGCAGGCAGAGAGTGCGATGTGCGAACCTGAGGCCTCTGTGAACACGGACATAGACAGTCACTTGGAAAATTTTTCGCAACCAGGTGCCATGAGAGAATTGGATGATATGTTGCGAATTTCAGAGGGCGCTCTCAATCTTTTTGTCGCTCTGTCGTTTGGCGACAAGGTGGTCAAAGCAAGATGTGCCAGAAAGGATACAATTACTCTGCTGTTATCATTGACCTTAAGAATGCCAACAGACATGCAGGAGAAGGTGCTGCTGGCCATAAAGTCCTTGTCAGGTGAGGAGACGGTCATTGGCAGCTTGGAGGAGGCAAATGGTGTTGCTTATGCCTCGGCACAGCTGGCACGAGAAGACTCTCCACGGCTTCAGGCTGATGGGCTGAAGACTCTGAAGAATATGTGTCAACTTAGTCGAACAAGGCAAGAAAAGGCGGCGAGAGCTGGATCCGTGCCTTGGCTATGCAGGCTTGCCATTCACCCACCAAAGCTCAATGCTCGTTCCGCAGAAAGGGAGGATGCTGGTGAGGATGAAGCGATTGCCTTGCTTTGCGCCATGGTCCACTCGAGCTCGAAAACTCGCGATCTCCTATGGAAATCCAACGCTCTGGACGTCTTTCTTCAGCTTCTAAAAGATGAAGCATGTCAAGCATCCGTCTTGGAGGCTATCACTTTCTGGCTGGACTGTGATGCTGCCAGGATTGAACCCAAACTGCTAGAAGATGCTGCAATCACCCGAATAGTGCTCCTGATGCCTTGCGGCAACGACATCTCTGAGACGAAGCTTGACAACCTTCCGAATATAACTTCTCCAATTTCCAAGCTCGTATCAAAGTCAAGAAAGATTGGGCTGGCGCTCTCAAGTTCGGGGCTGGCATCTAGGATCACAGAGCTGATGGCAAAATCCAACCCTTCGACAATCCTGTCATTGATGGATCTGCTGAAGCTTCTTTACGAGATACAGCCGCATCCACAACAATTTCTCAGTGAAAATAAGATTGCCGGGATTCTGCAGACATTGGTGAGGAATTGGACGGCGGAGGACCAAGTTTTAGTGTCAATTCAAGCCAACAAGCTTCTCTCAGTCTTCTCCATTGATGAAAGCCTTTGAAAGACCAACTATTTATTTTTTACGTCTATTACATTTTTCATACGATACATGTAACCAGTTGTTAGGAATATTCGCCGAGCAAATTTGCTATATCCGCAGGTGGACTGTAGGGATTTTTCGGGGACCACCATGACGGTGTGTCCTCATTCCTCACTCCATTCTGAGTACTAGTCTCGCCCTTCTTATCTGGGCAAATAAGTTCCCCATTCTCACTCCAAGAGAATCCACTCACATATGGAGCGTCGAATTTGGTAGGATTGCATGATTCTATAACTTCTGCAACTTGTTCTCCCGTCAACGTCTCCTCCTCATACAGGACCTTGGAGAGTTTCTCAAGGGCTTCATAATTCGTGACCAAGGCCCAGTAACTTTTCGCCTCAGCCCCCTCAAGCAATTCTACAACATCCTGATACGCTACCTTGGCCATATCTGTGGATATGTCCGATATTTTTTTAGTCTTGCTCTTGTTGAGGTAGACCTCTTCGTTATCCATCAAAGCCACTGGGCCAGTGCGCCTCCCAAACCCACACCTGTACACCATCTCTCTTGCAATCGAATTTGCCATCTCCAAATCAGTCGCTCCAGCAGTGCTCAGGTTTGCCTCTCCCAGAACAAGCTGCTCGGCGCAACGACCTGCCAGAGCAACCACCATTCGACTCTCCAAATACGCTCGTGTTGTTATTCTGCTCTCAAGCCTCTCTTCCATCGGCAAAAAATACGTATATCCAGTCGCCAGTCCCCCTGGACACACGCTCACGCGCTGAATCTCATCAAATTTGGGTGTGATGTACCCTACCAGCGCCCGTGCTGCTTCATAAATTGCTATTGTTCTTCTCATCCTCTCAGGGATTGTATCCTGTTCCACTTCTGTTGCCGTGATAGAACCGCCCATCTTCTCTCTGTGGATCTTTTCCAGAGCTTCGAAGGCCTCATCATTTCCTATGAATGGCTGCTTCTGACGCGCAGCAATAATAGCGGCCTGATTCATCAGGTTCATGAGCTCGGCACCTGTGAAACCAGCCGTAGCTCGAGCCAGTTTCGAAAAGTCAATGTCGGGGTCCACCTTCTTGTCCCGTGCGTGAACTTTCAAGATACCCACTCTGCCTTCAACGTTGGGGAGAGGCAAGTGCACAATTCTATCGAAGCGCCCAGGCCTGGTCAAAGCCTGGTCCAAAGCGGCTGGTCTATTGGTAGCTGCCATCACCACTACCCCTGTGTTATCCTCAAACCCATCCATCTCCGCCAATAACTGATTGATTGTGTGGACAGACTCGTCATTCCCGGCCCCTCCATACTCTCTAGCTTTGCCTAATCCATCGAACTCGTCGATGAATAGGATACATGGCGAATTATCCCTAGCTTGCTGGAACATGTCACGAACCCTCGAGGCCCCTACCCCGACGAACATTTCCATGAACTCGGTCCCAGCAATGGAAAAAAACGGGACCCCTGCTTCCCCAGCGATTGCTTTCGCTAAGAGGGTCTTACCAGTCCCGGGAGGACCCACGAGCAACACGCCAGCCGGAGATCTGGCCCCTAATTTGAGAAACTTCTGAGGGTCCTTGAGGAAAGAGACCACCTCTGTAATTTCTGATTTGACTTGATCGATCCCAGCGATATCGTCGAACGTTATGGTGGCATCTTTAGAAGACACGGATTCCAATTTCGCACCTCCAAAGATTTTGTCCCGCTTCTTCTTCCTGCCAATCCGAAAGGCAAACTTGATCAGCAAGAATGAGAACCACACTGGAAATACTAGTCTGACCAGCGCATGCACCACAGGAAGCGCAGGATTTGGATCTGAAGGAGTTATATACGTTCCATGATTGACCATGTGATCGAACAGTTCAGGATCATATGGCAGGCCGACTTTTTCCACTCGAGCACCTCCAGGAGCAGAGTTCCTCGTCCTCACGACAACAGATCTCCTGTCAGACGTGTACTTGACACTCTCGACATGCCCTTCCTCCACCAAGTTCCAGAATTGAGTATACGTCATATCCTTCAACTTATCTGGTCTCCACGCCGACTGCAGAGCCATCTTCTCGATTTCTTTGTTCGACGGGATTGATGTCGGATCAGGAACCCTGGATTTCCAGGGGTCTTTGACAAGCTTTCCACCTTTGGAACGATGATTAGCTCGCTTCATTTGCTTTTGCAATCTTTCATCACCTGAACGAGCGATGGCCGCCCTTGTCTCCGCATCAATCTCCTCCGGACTCATGGGCTGGCCTCGCCTACCAGCATCAGCAACGTCTGCCAGCCATGTCGGAGTCCGCAACGTCTCCGCCGTTTCTGGCTTTGTAGGCGAGGCGTGTGATGTCTTTGGAACCATCAATGGATAAAATGCACCAAGCAATGCCGCTCCAACGATGCTGCCCCTGAGCAGCCCAGACCAAGGCGATTTGGGGTCAGCCACGGCCCCATCCGAAGCCTGGCATGGTTGGCTGGCCACCCTTATTACTAAACTGCGAGACCCACGCTGGAATCCTGGTGCATCTATTTTCTTTCCTGAGCAATGCCCATGAAAATCTCTACTGGAAAGCCTTTGGACTTTCCTATTTGCAAGAAGCTGCACTGCCCCTGGCCCATGAACCCCCTTTCCGCAAGGAAGGGCCATATTTGCCCCGAGGCACTTCATAAAAGCCTGCACAAATCTAAACACCGCTCGTCCAGTCAAAATTGGAACCCAAACTCGAACTTGGAAGCAGCCTCCCGCCACACAAATATACACTCTAAAAAAAGGAATGCCACCAAGGACGTGGAGATGCCAAATACACACCCCAGATACCCCGTACTCCCGACCCATTTATCATGTATAACATTATCATAGAAGCGCTGCCGCCTGACTCGCCCGAGGGACTCACCTTTTGGCCGTCAGAGAAAGAACACTCCTCCAAGCGAACGTCGCGAGATGCTGCTCCTATCGCAACACAATGCACCAGGTTAATCTGATACAAAACCGCTTCGATAGTAATATAACTGCCCGTTGTACTCTGAGCGCTCGAATCGTATGAGACGCCTGCGTCAAGGGGCCAAGAAACGGATGGCCCCATCAAAGAGGGTGATCAACGGTGGCTCATGAGCCATCGCGCTTGGTTGTCGCTGTCTGGAGTTTCGGCAACTCTAGAGTCTCATGGGGCGACTCCAACAATGTGGCAACTTCGTCCAGACATTGTTTATTCGATTCAACTGTATACATTTTTTAGTTACAAGATGATTGCTGCAACTCACACAGTAGGCTCACGCTCCTTCCTGCGTGGTCCACAAGTCAGGGCCACTGGCCCCCAGCAGGCCCAGCGTGCCAGAACAGTCTCAAGAATAGTGTGCGAAGATGCTCCAGAGAAAAAATCTGCTGCCAAGGCCAAGGCTGCGACCTTAAGGTACGTAAAATGCTCGGCATTGTGTCGGACAACCACATCTGGAGGACGGCGCGGTGCCACTGGGTCCATGCGGACCTTGTGCAAGCACATTGCCCCGTATCTCACTTTTATATGCCCAATATGCACATTTCATGAACATCTGAGCCCCGTATACGCGCGAAGGTGCACTAGAGAGTTGCGGTGGTAGTATTGCTGCTTGGCACCGCACCTTGGTACACAGCTGAAGAAACTGTGCGCAACGAGCGCTCGGGAAACATCATGGCCTGTTTACATGTCTTTAACCCTAAATTCAATGCCCAATACTGTAGGACCGAGTTCCCAACCGCCGAAGCAGTCCAGGGAGAGGTTGATAGGCTCAGAAGTGAGATGTTCACCATGCGCATTAAATTCGCCAAGCGTGAGGAATACCAGCCAGCACAGTACAAAGCTCTGAGAAAACGCGTTGCCCAGCTGTTGACGATTCAGCGAGAGCGCACGTTAGAGCAGGGTGTCACCAGGAGAGAAGCCCGTGCCTTAGAGAGACGCACACTGGTAGAGGCTGGCCTGAGACAATTTTAATGCATTCATGTTTGACAATAATAATGTAACATATTAGTTCTCTTTAAAAGCTCTTTGTGCTCGTTGCACGTAGGAAGACACTTTGCTTGGATCTTTTGCCAATTTTGTGTCATCGCAGACTCCGCTGGAAACATCCACGCCGTCAGGCCGGGCGATTTCTATGGCGCTTGCTACATTGTCATGCGTCAGGCCACCCGCAAGTAACCACCCATGTTGTGAAAAGGTCGGGGGCCGAAGAGATTCCCAGTCAAACCTCATTCCACTGCCTCCTTTCAAAGAGTCCACGAGAAACCAATCCGGCCTTCTCTCAAGTCCCGACACGTCCGTTTGCACCTCGCCATTGCTATCTGCATGAACAACATATATCACCTGCAAATCTAGCGGCAGGGACGCAAATGCTGAGCGTGCCACATCTCCATGAAGCTGAGCAATATCAATTCCTACTTCCTCACAGGTTTCCACTATGGCCTCGGCAGTCTCTTCCACAAAGACTCCAACAGCGCGCGATCCGTGCTTCTTTGCTGCTGCTGCGATATTCCTGGCCGTCTCCAGCGAGACGCTTCGCCCAGCCTTGGGCCACAGTATCATGCCAATCAGGTCAGCTCCTTCTGAGGCTGCAAAGGCCGCATCCTCTGGGGACACAACCCCGCACACTTTGACTAAATGATCACTTTTCTGGGATGCAGAGCAACGCATCGTCCTGTGCGTAACTCTTTTGAAGAGTGTCGTCCGCTGCTGCTGGACATGTGGAGAACAAGCCACAAGGCTCCCCTCCGTGCCACACACTTTCGGGGCGATGAGCGAAACAATTGACATCTCTCAATACCTATGAGAGCTCCACAACTGTGCCATTGCCAATATGTTGCTCCGATACGCCGAGACTCCATCCGGATCCTAGTGACAGACTACAAAAAGAGATTGGCGACCCACTAAAGATAAAGACAGGATGGCATAGAATTTCCGAGGCTTTTAAACATTGAAATACAATTTATACTTTGATTCTTAGCAAAAGCCTCCCACGCTGAAGGTGCCTACGGTCTCTGCATGCAATTACTCGTTTCGTGAAGCATTCAGCAAAGCACGATGGGAAAAAGGAAGGGGAAGAAGGATGAGACCAATAAAGATCCAGTAATTGCCGAAGGAAGGGTGCAGAAGAGGAATGGATCGTTCAAAAACAAGGAAAAGGTTCTTGTTGTGTCTTCTCGTGGCATTACGTTTAGGTGTGTGTTTACGCCCCGTCCTGGCCGGTGCCTCTGATCATGTCATATTGAAAATACGATTCTTGTACAGGTCGAGGCATTTGCTTTTAGATATCCTGCAGCTTTTGCCGCATTCGAAAAAGGATGCCAAGCTGGACACCAAGTCAGACAGAGGGGTCATCAACGAGGTTGCCGATCTCAAGAACTGTTCGTCAACGCTCTTTTTCGAGACTCGAAAGCATCAGGACTTGTACTTGTGGGCTGCAAAGACACCCAATGGCCCTTCCATCAAGTTCCATGTCACAAATGGTGAGTGGTGCACCCTATCGTAAATAATGTAATCTAGTGGTATTTATCTCATGACATGTGACCAATGTATTTTGCAGTTCACACCATGGCTGAACTCAAACTGAGTGGAAATCATCTCAAGGGTTCCAGACCTGTATTGACTTTCGATGCTGCTTTTGAGAGATCGCCTCACCTGCAGTTGATCAGGGAAGTCCTGAGCCAGATATTTGCCACGCCGCCGTTAGCCCCCAAACGAAAGCCATTTTTCGACCATGTACTTAATTTTAGTGTGGCAGATGATCGGGTGTGGATTAGAAACTATCAGGTGTCGCCAGAGAAGAGAGTGCAATCGGCAGAAGACCTCACATTGATCGAGGTGGGCCCAAGGGTGTGCATGAACCCCGTGAAGATTCTTTCTGGGTCCTTCGGGGGGCCGGTTGTCTACGATAATCCCACATATGTGTCACCAAATGCAATACGGGCGGCAATAAAGAGGTCAAAACAATCGAAATACGTTTCCAAAGTTGGTGCACGAAAGCAGCGGAAGCAGCACCTGGCCGCCAACAAAGTTCCAAGGAATGAACTATCGGATGTGTTCAAGGGTGACAATTAAATATCGTGTAACTATATTCGCCTCTTTTTTTTAAGGATGGGCTCGAAGGATTCGTCAGCCTTGGGATGGCTAGGGTCTTTCTTTGAGGACGTGCCACCAAAGGCAGATCTGTGCTCATAGCCCTTGTCATCAAAAATTTTCTGAATGCGATTCAGCTCTTGATCTAACTTTGCCTTCTCCCGGGCTTGCTCACGCATTAATTCTTTTCTTTTGTCTGGCTGAGGCGCCTCTTTCTCTAGTTTGACCTGACCCTCTTCGTCGTCACTTTCATCCATGATTCCCCCTCCTTCAAAGGGGTAGCATTCTTCGTATCCATCAATCTCCAGCTGACGCCTCGACATACGTTGTCTATGTATATTCCATTGCTCAGGAGGTGGCCTCCTATTCGCGCCAGTGGCATCCTCGGCCACAAGTGCTCCACTCGTGCCATCTCCTGTTCTAGCCTCTCCATGTGGTGTGTCCGAAAAATACGAGCCCGCGGCCTTACCTGAAGACTTTTTCGCCTCATTCCTCTTCTCAGGAACGTAATCTGTTCCAGCGTCCCCGAAAATGTCCTCGTCATCATCGTCATCTTTCTCCACCTTTTCCTTTTGCTCCTGGGCCGGAGCCATTTCCAACTGGACCTGCTCTGGCTCACGAACTCGCATCGCAGACTCTTTTCTACGCGATTTGGCCCCTCCAACTTGAGCATATTGCATAATGCTGACAATCTCGTCGACCACTTCTTTGGGCAAAGACGCATTCTCAGCGCAGGCGGCAGTCCTTGGAGCATCCTCCAGTGCCCTCATTCGAACGGTGGGCATTTCGAATTTGTCCGTGGGACTCATCGAAAATGCAAATCCGGTCCTGCGAGGTAAAAACGTATCAACTGTCGATCCACCTCTATCCCTGGTGATCTGGCCTAGTGCTTGGAGTATGGCTCTTCCCAGTGCTGAATGACCATGAGAGACACTCTCCTCCCACGTGCTCTTCCTCGGCATCGGGGGCACCTGTTTCATAACGTCATCCTCTATTTTTATCCTTCGCTCTTCCCTCTGTCTCTGCTCGCGCTCCGCCCTCACCTTGGACAGCAGAGCATAGTCCAGACCCCTCACCAGGTGGGTGTGCTCTTCGTCCCCTCCGAAATACTTGGACTCTTCAATGCTCAGCGTAGCCACGTCTCTATCACTTAAATGGCTTGTACCTCCATCGATGACTCCACGACGCCTCTCCTCTGCTCTGTCTCGATAGGTGGACACATCTGTAGGTTCCGTGACCTCTTCCTCCTGAGTGCCCTGCCGGTGAACTGCCTTACCACGCCTTTTCACAGGCTTAATCTTCTCTTTAATTTGCCTATTCCCAGACCCATTTACTCGTGGAGTGTCGAGGAGTTTTCGAAAGTCCGCATTTGTCAAACCAGCGCTCGAGGGCCCGTTCTCGGTTGGTGCCTCTTGCTGGGTTCCGTCCATGTTCCCATAAATTTATATATTCTGATTCTTCTTTTTGTTCAATGGGTGCCATTCCCATTAAACGTAGTGCACCGTTCAAAATCAGCCTCGCAACGCAATTGCGTTCGACTGCATGGTGGGATTTCCTTGCAAGGAGCTCATTCCTGATTCCTCATTGAAGGGCGATCTGCACTTCTTTTCGACGATGCAGACAATTAGTTTTTTAATTGTAATTTTCCTGCGCTAGTGACTCCGTTGTCTGAAACAGGAAACAACGCCGTTGCTGCCACGACATGGGCGTGAAAGACGCTGCAGGGGACCAAGGGCCTGGAGCGCGCACAGGCCATGCCGCGAAAGGTTCGTCATTGTTGCATATTTCACATGAGAGATGCACATCCGATTTCATCGCGTATTCCTGATAATGGTGCTGTTGACTCAACAACTGACACCGTCTGACAACGGCTTGGCCGGGTCCTGGTATTTTGACTCCAACACTCTACATAAATGCAGAGTTTCCGCCTCTATGGTTTTCTGATGTGACAGATTATCTAACAAACACCCTGAGAAAGGGCGTGGCTCCTGCTCTCGGCCTGGCCGCGGGGTTTGCAGCAGTGCGTAGTTGTCATTTCGTGGTTTTGCAGGTATTTGTCCTAGCGTTTCTGATGTATGTGTTGATTTGCATTGTAGAATAAAGCGAGGAAAACATGGGACTCCCCACGCAGCGCATGGTTGGCCCTTCGCGCCCCTCTTCAGCAGCATACGATGAGGCTGTGGCAGATGATTTGTGACCCGGACAACTTGGGAGCCCTTGCACTTCTTGCCGCGGCGTTGATAGTTTTGTTTCTTCTGAGGCGCTGGTGGTTGAAAGATCGGGTGTATTTGTTGGATTTTGAATGCTTTCAGAACAAGGAGGACAAGTGGGTGTCATACAAGAGATTTGAGGATGGATCGAGGGACAAGGGGTGTTTCACAGATGACGGCCTGGATTTCCAGCTTCGAATGCTGAAAAAGAGTGGTCTCTCTCAAGAGACCATGTTCCCAAGCGGATTGCACCTGGATCCACCCCAGCCAACCATGGCTTGGGCAAGGGAAGAGGCGGAGCTGGTGCTTTTTGATGTGGTTGAAAAGGTGTTGCGCAAAACAGGGATCAAGCCCAGGGATATCGACATTCTCGTTGTCAATTGTTCGTTATTTAATCCCACGCCGTCCCTGTCCGCGATGATCATCAACAAGTTCAAGATGAGGAGAGACATTGAATCGTACAATCTGGGCGGGATGGGCTGTTCTGCTGGAATCATCTCTATTGGGCTGGCCAAGAGACTTCTGGGCAGTCTGAACAGGGGAGGTTATGCGCTGGTTGTGTCGACGGAGAATATCACACAAAATTGGTATCAAGGGAACGAAAGGTCGATGCTCATTCCCAATACTATTTTCAGGATGGGAGGCGCTGGAATCCTTCTGACGAATAAGAAGACAGAGGCAAGGAGGGCAGTGTATGAATTAGAGCATGTAGTCAGGGTGCACCTGGGTGCCCAAGATGACGCGTATAGGTGCGTATACCAAATGGAAGATCAGGATGACAAAATTGGAGTCGAGCTGAACAAAGACCTCGTCAAGGTGGCCGCCAGAGCCATGGAGGCCAACCTGACCAGGATGGGCCCCCTGGTGCTGCCACTGGGGGAGAAACTTGCCTTTGCCATCAACTGGATCGCCAGGAAGATACTCGGATTCAAGCTTCAGGCATATATTCCTCGATTCAATAAGGCATTCGATCATTTTTGTCTTCATGCTGGGGGCAGAGCTGTTGTCACTGGGTTGAGCAAACAGCTGCAACTCTCTCGAGAGCAAATGGCACCGTCAGCCAACTCTCTGCACTGGTATGGTAACACGTCGAGCTCGACCGTGTGGTACAGCTTTGCCTTCATAGAAAGCCTGCAAGGAGTAAAACAGGGACAGCGTGTCTGGCAAATTGGGTTTGGCTCAGGTTTCAAGTGCAACAGTGCTGTCTGGAGGTCTCTGAGATCAACAAAGCGTTGCCACAAGGCATGGGAGCATATCAAGGGAAGAGAAGACCAAGCAGTCGACACCATCCTCCAAATCGAAGCTGATTCGATTCGAGAGAGGCAAGAAAAGCAAAAACAAAAGCAGTAGCACTTTTTTGGGCGTTGTACAACAAGTTTTCAATTGAGCAATGCTGTGGCCTGTGGCCTGTACATTGTACACGGATTTTGATGCGCACCATACACGTATATTTATGAAACATTTATCTTTAACTTTGTAGTATGTACAAAAGAGACGTTGGGATCCTTATCCTGGCAATCTGTGCGGTGTTCGTCAGCTTGCAGAGCGACGGGCCCATCACGTTTCAGAAAGCTTGGTGAGTGTCCATGTATGGAGCTACGCGTCCTTTGAAGTCTGAAAATTCATGTATTGCGATGTATGCAGGTATTTGAAATTCCCAGGTGATGGTGCTGGTACCGGATCACATAGTCTCCCTGGCCCAACTTCGGTACGTTGGTGCTGTGATGCTGCACGATGGTGTCATACGCTGCCTTATTATAACATGCATGTGCAGGTCGATCTTAACGGTGATGGAAAGCCTGAGTTTGTGGCAGTAGCGCCCGAGGGCAGGGTCATCTTAGCAGCACCAAAGAAGCATGGAGATGGCTTTGCACCTGCTCTTGTTTTAGCAGAGCTGTCAACGAGGGACATTGCAAACCTGAAAGAGGACGAAGACACGCCAGAAGTCCTTGCTGTGACTTCTGGGAGCCTTGACATGCCCAGGAAGGATTACGTGCGGCGCCCAAGAAAGCAGGTGGTTGCGATAGTTATGTCCAATGGGATGGTTGCACTGCTTGACTCCAATCTCAAAGTGAGATGGAGAGCACGAATTCCAAATATAAGGGATTCAGTAGACTTAAAAGATGTTTCTGTGCTGGTGACACCGCACAGTGGTGTGATGAGCGACTCGGGCATTGTGGTAGTCAGTGTGAGGGAATTCGTGGAAGAGGAGGAGGATGATTATGACTATGAGGAGGATGCTGAGGAGGAAGAGAAGCACGAACATGGGAGGGAAAAGGACGAGAAACTGTCAGAACTAGACTCGGATCCTCGCACGAAATCGAGACATGTCTCGTACTTTGCTTTCGGAGGAGCCACGGGGCACATTGCCTGGAGCCACACTCCAGACGATTTTCACAAAGACCCCATGATGCTGGTGGAACCTGGAGTCAAAACGTTGTATTCCGAGAGGCTCAAGGCAGAACTTCTTGGGGGGATTCATTACGGTGAGCACTCTTGCAGAGACTACAGAGAATCCATCCTCGCCTCGCTGCCTCATGGGTGGTTTGGGGACGCAGATTCATCAATCCATGTTGCTCATTTCCACATGCATCGTAAGCACCATGGATCTCAGCGACACAACCTGGGATCCTCACAAGCTGATGCAGAAGGGTCGAGACTGAATAGTCCTCCATCGACGCATTTCCAATGGAAGACAAGCGTCAAAGAAAAACCGCTCCATAAAATGCCTCCAAATGTGATTGTCTCTCATGTGGAGGACGGCTTAGAGATCATGCATTTATTCTCCGGGAGGCCAGTATGTCGCCTACGTCTCTCTAAGAATGCTTTGCATGCAGATATTAACGGAGATGGCGTCCCAGACCACGTTCATGTGACTGGCGGGATTCCGAAACCAGAGAGAATAGAGATGGATATCGCACGACGGCAGTTTGGCCACGACAAGATGGGCCCGTGCATGACAAAAGTAACTTCTGGAATACCTCCTAGCACGGTTTTATTCAATGGAAGCATTTGTTCTCTGGCGGTCACAAATCGCCCGCAAGGTTCCCTGGACATTGCTCCCCCAGTCGCCATTCCAGTGCCAAGGAAGAATGGACATTATGCCACCAACCCACTCCATCAGAAGATGAACTTGTTTTATTTCAATAGCAGAGGTGAGATTATATCGTATGATCATAGAGGAGACAGAGTATACTCCATTCATACGGGAATCACGTGGAGGCAGAAATATCCCCAGTTTGACTCTGATTCGCTGGAGGAAGACGAACAAGACGATGACTACGATGCACAGGATTGGGCAGTCCCCACGTTTGCCCCGTTCTCTTTTCGAAAACACGCGATTCCATCAGGTATAGTGGCTGCTGGTAGGAATTTGTTGACAATTTTGAGCGAGCACGGAAGAGAACTGTGGTCCGTTGACCTCCCGAGCCCTCCGGTCCAACAAGTGGTCCAGACAGATTATAACATGGACGGGTACACAGATATTATTTTAGTCACAGATAGCGCCATGTATGCTTGGACACAAGTGCGGACTCCTGGTGGAGTATCCATCAGCGCTTTGGTGGGAGGGTTGATTGTGGTGATGCTGGTCATCCTCGTGACCCAGCACCAGCTCGGTTCAGACACCGCATCAGCCGTTGCCAAAGGAAGGAGCACGGACAGGGTGGATTGATATTTGTTGTTGTTGTTTTCCTGTCATTATTCGTAGCAATATTGTTTGTCAATTACATTTACCCCTACCCTGCTACAACATTGTAGTGTCTCTCAGAAGAAGCACAAAATACAGAGACCTAGTTCATATACTTCTCAATCGTCTGTACCAGCGTCGACTTGGGGACAGCTCCAATGACAGCATCCATCTTCTGACCATCCTTGAACACCATGACAGTTGGGATGCTTCTGATGCCATACTCGGTGGCCACCTGTGGGCTTTCATCCGTGTTCAGCTTTACCGCCTTCAATTTATCCCCATACTCTTGCGCAATCTCGTCGATGATGGGAGCGATCATGCGGCATGGCCCGCACCAAGGGGCCCAGAAGTCCACGAGCACGGGCACAGAGGACTTGAGCACCAGCTCCTCCCAGGTGTCGTCATTCACAGCCCCAGCACCTGTAAAAACACGGCATGCATCAATGTGGCGAACAAGAAAGAGGCGCGGGCTCATTCAGGTCACGACGACTCTCGAAGACAACGTACCTGTTGATGTCGCATCCCCGGCACGAACCACAACGTTTCTAGCTGCCAGCGAAGTATATCTAGGTTCCCACTTTTGCACACGGCTAGCGAACGAAGTCTGACGACCGACACGCCCAGCTACGTGTCCAGCAGCGACAGGCTTGGGTGTCGCGATTGTGGTAGTAAATGCCATTTCTCACACGTTGGATGATATTCGTGATCTGCAGTGAATATAATCAAATTAACTTGAAGAAATCTGTCGTATGTGGTCGACTGGATCCTTCTTATGGGCCCACCGTAGTGGACATTATCGCAGCTGGAAACTCAATCCCAAATCTCATCCGAAGCCGAGCTCGAGCAGGCCTGGCGCCACCCACAAGCACAGGCCGGCCGTGATAACCGTAGGGACGGCCCCCTTTGAAGGGGACCAAATCCGGCCAAGTCAAAAAAATTGAATGCACCCCAAACCTTCGCTCCGGCAATTCCAATTCATATATTATGTTTAAATAAGTCATTTTGGCGGCAGTCATGGGTCGGTCAACCCGTGGTCGAGTCAACCTTGGCACATTTCCCGAGATGGTTGAGTTTGAGAGGGGCCGAAAACGTAGCCAGAGGTGCGTATGGTGGTTCTCCCCCGTGTTGAATGGAATTAAATTCAAATTTCAGCGGCATTCTGTCGGAGTACAGCCCGAATCATGCCCTGTAGAGGCGGAACTCGATGTTGTGTTTCAACCTGGGCTGACTTTTGCACCATGTTTTTGGCTCTGTGCAGCGAATTGGAGGCTATTCAGAGCGACATGCTCGCCATATGTGATCATATAGGCGATTTGGTGGGTAGTTTTGGAGCCACATCGGCGTTCATGGCGTGGATTGGGCCTGACTTGTCCCTGCATATGGTGAGGACTGGCAACATTCATGCCTCTGAAAACAGTGACTTCTGGCCCATGTTGACTGAATCATTCAGGTCTGAATGCAACAAGGTATCTGGTATGAGCACCTGCGTGCTGAATGCGAGGTTGGTTCGCCTGCTATTGTTCCAGGGGTGCAGTCTTAATGCTGCTGTGGTCAAGGCCGGATGGAACAACAAGAAGACGTGTATACAGAGGAGGATGGAGCGAGTGAGGGGACTAACAGAGTCTCCTGTATATGTATCAGTGTCTGGAAAGTATGGCTTCACGTGGAAGCATCCCCAAGGCTCCACAGTGCTCGACAGGCTGGATGACTTCTTCCACCACCACTCCATGGGGATGAAGTTCAGGGCCATGAGCAGCTTGCCAGGACCGGTTGCCCGGCAGATCAAGCGACGCAAAGCCCCTGAGAATCGAAGAGCGCCTAACTATTCGAGGAAACGATTGAAGACGTGGGATGGGGAGCCTTTGTTGAGGCCAGGATCTCTGGAGTGGTATGAAGACCAGTTGAGGAATCCTCTGGTTGTTCCTGTGCAGCCCTTGTGCAGGCACGAGCGTGCACCCGGCTGTCATTCACTATCTTGGGCATGTGTGGACTCCAGAGCATACGGTAGGCTTGGGGAGACCTTGCATCACGGGCTGCTAGTCAAGGTTACTTGCCCAGACAGCAGGGGGGTGGACCTGGAATGCACCTGTGACACTTTTACCGCTGGCACGCGAGAGAACGGTGACTGTGTGCATGTGCAATATATTTCCAAGCACCTAGAGACCTTCAAAAAGTGTAGGTTTGGGAGAGCGTGCGATGTGATTCAAATCCAGTTGAAGAACAAAGAATGTGTGGGGTACTACCATGACAATGCCTTTGTCAAGCTAGACACAGTAGGCTGGCGATGCAGCCTGTGTCGAGACTGTCGCAGATGTAGACATGTGCGTATGATGAATGGAGTGGACCAAGAGAGCGCTGTCGCGCTCTTGGAGAACCAGGGCATGGCAGAGCCTGACCTTGTTCCATCCCCACCTCCAGGCACATTGGACTGGTACCTGGAAACTCAGCCTGAGGAGGCGCAGATTACCACGCCGCTGCGTGAAGATATTAGGGAGTCTATACAAAGGATTCATCACGCCGGACTCGCGGCGTGGACGCATCCCAAGCCAGGTGGCAGGCATTTTCCTGCCCTCACAGGTCTGAGGCCACCAAAGCCCAGGAACCTCTGCCATTGCCAGCAGGAGTACGATGAGGTCACGGGCCTCCAACTCGACTATCAATCTGTTCGAGTATTTTTGAATCCTTCAAGATATGACTGCATCCACGAAAGGCCCGTGTATCGATGGGTGTGCCCAAATAGGAAGCCTGAATGCACTGTTCCCTACACTGGGGTGCATGATGGTCTCTGGAGGGTGTCTTCCACGATGGTGGTGGAGCTGCAGATGATGTATGATGCCTATAACTCTGCCCTGCTGTTGGGTGCGCAGTCGTTGGAGAGTCAGTGCGATGAGCTGCGCAGGAAGTACCATGGGAGTTTTGTGTTTGACAGTGAGGGGTGCCCCAGACTGGATGAATCTGTTCAGCCATTCATGGATGCCACCAAGTTTCGAAACGCTGCGATACAATTCGGAAAGAGAACATCCTGGAAGATGGTATGGAGGACTGGACACGAAGAGCGGGTCCTTGATAACCCCATGATGTGCCCATGCTGCATGGACTCCCCCAGGGTGCTGATCATGGATGGGACGTCCATGAGCATCCGGTCCAAGGGATGCTTCGCTCAAAGCATCACCAAATCAGATGATACTGGAAAAGAGGTCCCCAAAAGGTGGGGAAAGAGACAGAGGGCGTTCGTGAATGTGGTGGCAGGAGTGAGGACAAAGCAACACAGGGCAGAGCTGGTGAGATTGCTGGATCAGTTCCAAAAGTGGATCCGAAGGCTCGGAGAGCCTTCAACAGAGTCCCCAATGTTTACCAAGAGATCTAGGCTACTTGAATTGGGTAGGGCATGGAGCTTGGACTCATTCCTGAAGTGGGCACACACCAATGCAAGAGCATGGTCCACTCAACCGAAACGGTTGGCCCTGGCAGACTTCGTGCGCTGCCTCGCGAGCGAATCCCCGGTGGTGTCGTATATCTCGATGAAGAATATATCCCATATAAAAGAATGGGTAGAGGATGGCTCGCGGATCTCGAGTGGGGTGATGCAGGACCTGATGAAACACTCCCCATACCTGTGCAAATTGCTACAGACAGTGAGCCACTCACAGGGGCACGTCCGAGTTCCTCCCGAGTGGAAACCCCTGCTGACAGAATTGGTTACGAGAATAGAGCATGTCAATACATTTCCTAGCGGGTATAGCCTGGAGAGGGAGCTTGGGAGTGGTGTGGAGGAGGACCAGGAGAACCAGGTGCCTGTACTGGATGGGTCATACCTGCAAACGGGCATACTGACTGGCCTTCCTCGCCTTCGGCGAAAACCACAGTACTCGGCCGACAAAAGTAGAGAGGATGAGAAGAAAGAGGGGTCGGATAAGTGCGATCATGCGTTCTACAAGCCAGGTGACAGAACAGGAGGGGTGTTCACCATCCTGTGTGAGCATGGGTTTGTATATGCCTCGTTCATCATCAAAGAAGCAGAGGGGAGGAACGAACCGTTTACATTCATGACATGTTACCTTGAAAAGGCTCCAGAGTACGTGATCTACGACAATGCATGCAATTTGCAGGACTATTGCTTGAGCAGAGCTCCCCTGTTCTTCATGCACACCAAATTCTTCGTGGATGCGTTCCATTGGGTCAACCATAAGGCGTGCAGCCTTGGATATAGCATCAAAGCGCACGAAGACTCGTGGCTCAAGCTCATCAACACCCAAGTAGCTGAGCAGAACAATGCAGCCCTGAAGAACCTCAAGTCCATGATGTCCAGGATGTCTCAGAAGTCGTTCATGACGCTCCTCAAGTCGTTCATGTGCTATTGGAACTTTCGAAAACTAGAAAAGCTGAATGCAGAGGAGGAGAGGAGGCGGAGACGGAACGGGCTCCATTCCTGAGGGCAAGGATGCTGCCCACTGCATGAGCTCATGGGGGGTTGCCATGCTGGCCTGCTCTCTCATGCCCCCGAGGAGCAAGAGCCCGCTTTCTCGACAACATAATGCCCACGAGGATATTCAATCTGGTTTGCTTGCCCCGCTCTCGTGAGATCGCGGAAGAGGTGCAGGAGACGGTCCAGCCTCTCCCTGGTACTCTTGCCTGCACAGTGCTTCTCTCGAAATGCCTCCACCACCATGCACGCATCAACCAAGGGCACAAAGCTGTATTCCTGATTTGGACGGCCTTCGTCAGATACAATTCCTTTGCTTCGAAGCGTTTGTATGACCTCTGGGAGCAGTTTGGAGATCAGAACGGCTTTGCTCACAGAAAATTTGCACTGGGATGTCTTTGTGAAATTCCCAAAGTTAGAAATCTTCTTATTGACCGTGCTCTGTAATAATTCACTCAGTTCATGCTGCAAAACGTAATATCCAGGAGAAATCCGCCGCTTGTGCTTATCCAAGAGATGTTGCCCCCCTGTCTGTACAGAGTATACATGGATCACATGCTCAAACACTCTCTGTTCTCCATCTAGTGCTCTTTTGAAGCCGCTCGGCGTTCCTTCGATCGAAAGGCTGTCGTACATTGATTCTGAATCCCCTTCGATGGCTTGGGATGGAAGGGGCTCCCTCGCTGGAGGGTTGAGGGCAGGGTCTGCCCCTTCGCTTGCAGCCTCCAACTCCCCATGCCCACCATACTCTCTCAGTATGTTCATGTACCCTGCTATCTGCGATTGCGCGTCTTGGCACTTACTCACCATGTTGGTAAAGTCTCTCAAGAATGGAGCAGAGTCTTGAACAACCGTGTCGACTAGCTCCCTCATGTTGCTTAACTTGCCTTGCAACTCACTCACTGTCCCCTCCAGCTCACCCACCTTGGTGCCCAAAACTGCACATTCATCCCGTGCATTGGAGGCTTCCCGACGCCAGTGGGTGTAATCCACGTAGAGAGACATGATGAGACCATGCACCTGGTCATCGACCTTTACTCTGGAGCTCAATTCCCCCTTTTCCAGCAATGGGTACCTTTGGGCAGGCTCCTCGAAGCGCTTTTTGAAAAGTTTGCCAACCGGTCCGCGCGGTTTGTTCGCCGCTTTGGATTTTTCTAATAAATTTGTATTGTTTTCGGCGATGTCACTGTCATATCCGCTGCAATTTGCTGAAGAAATCTCGCCCTCCGGGAGGAGCGCATTTGAAACATCCAAGTCGTTTGCGGCGCGCTTGGTACTTCGAGGCATGTTGCGTCCTTAATATTCTTTTATTGTATTTATAAATTACAACGGGATCCACCACGTCCAATTAGATCCACTACAGACCGAACCAAGTCGCATTCACTCACAGGACTTGCCCCGAGGCGACTTTACTCTTGCTATGCGATGAAGTCCATTTTACCGCCGCTCAAATTTAAGATTTTCAAATTTTATGTATGTTCGGTGCAATAAGAAGAGCATACGGTACACACATACATATATATAAGCCCCCTAACTTTTCTTATTTTTATACAAGCAGGGTTCTCCCCACAAGTGATATATCTCTCCGGAGAGAATTCACGCCTGTCAAATACGACAGTTGATGGGAGCCAATGTTAAAAAACAACGCGAAGTCGTCTCAAACACAGTGCGGGCACGCACGGGGAAGGACACCATATCGATTCCTCAAATTAATTATGATTGGAACAATTGCCAGACGGATCAAGTCGCCGCAGGCCAGCAAGGACGCCAGGCTCTTGCTAGGGCTGCAGAGATTCGTGTCCAGTGCTGCTTCGGAGGAATTGACTGTGGAGGTGCGTATCGATGGTCCAAAATGATATATATGTATGATATAGGATGTTGGGTTTGTATCTGCGACCCCCATGGGCGAGAGTCCGTCGTGCATGGCCGGGATGAGCTTTTGTCTTGGTTCTTCCCTCACGATGTGCGGGTTTTCTCCATTTAAGACGTTACATCATGCATGCAATTCAGATAAATCCATTTAAGACGCACAAATGTGACGGTCCATCGACGACGGTGACCACGACGAAGGACGAACTTGTAGCATTTTTCACCGACATGTACAGAATGAGGCGCATGGAGATTACAGCGGATATGCTGTACAAATCTAAGCAAATTCGTGGGTTCTGTCATTTGTACGATGGTCAGGAGGCGGTTGCCGTTGGTATGGAGGCTAGCATCACCAAGAATGATTCGATCATCACATCGTACAGAGACCACGCACTTTATTTGTCCCGCGGTGGGACTGTGCACGGTGTGATTGCTGAGCTCATGGGGAAGTACACGGGGGCATCCAAGGGTAAAGGAGGCTCCATGCACATGTACAGCAAGGAGAGCAACTTTTACGGAGGGCAGGGCATTGTGGGAGCTCAAGTTCCCGTTGGAGCAGGGTTGGCACTGGCCCATCAATATTTGGACGATGGAAGCATCGGCATCACCATGTACGGGGATGGTGCTGCGAACCAAGGACAAGTCTTTGAGGCTTTCAATATGGCGGCATTGTGGGATTTGCCATGCTTGTTTGTCTGCGAGAACAATCATTATGGAATGGGAACTGCAGAATGGAGAGCAGCCAAGTCTCCTGCATTCTATTCCAGAGGAGATTACATGCCCGGAATGAAGGTCGATGGAATGGATGTGCTTGCAGTGAAGCAGGCTTTTGCATATGCCAAAAAGTACGCCCTCGAGAATGGGCCCATGATTCTCGAGATGGACACATACAGGTACCACGGGCACTCCATGTCCGATCCTGGCAGCACATATCGCTCGCGCGATGAAATCAGCAATGTTCGGCAAAAGCGCGACCCAATCGAGCACGTCCGCAGACTTTTGTTGGACAATAAAATGTGCGAGGCATCAGAGCTGAAGGCGATCGAGAAGAGCCTGAAAAAAGAGATTGACAGTGCAGTGGAAAAGGCCAAGTCTGATCCGTATCCCCCATTAGACGAGGTCTTTTCTCATGTGTATCTTCAAGCTGATGGCATTAAAGTTCGAGGGGCACGTCCTGGCGTTCATCATAAATTGATTTCTGGTTGATGCAATGCAATTGCAAATATTTGTTTTTTTAAAGCGTTGTCTCCTTGTCCTCGTCTTGGGTGCATATGGTCGACCTAGGTTGTTTCCAACTCGTTCAACGGTTCGGTTATATTTGTTTAAGTTGCATTCGGATGTCGAATCGTGGACACATGACTGCGACGACCTTGGGATTTGCCGTCGCATTCCGTGGACATGCCGCTTTTGGAGATTCATTTGGGACCCACACATACCCAAATATGTACCCAAGTGTCTTTTTCCTGCTGTAATTGAACACAATAAAAAATCGTGACCCTGCGTCGATTTCATAACAAATTTTATGTCGCGTGGTCGCCTTTTTTATTGTGTCTTTTTACGGACGAAAACACGACGAGCGTTTTGTTGAAATTGTGTCTCCGGTCGAATGGATGACAGGAGCGAACATCTCTCAAAGAAAAAAGAGACCCTGTGGCTTCCCTCCGCTCTCAATACCCAATCAAAATATCCTTTCCCTATTATGCTGGGCAAAAACACGCTTCCTTCTACCCGTATTACTATGAATCTATAACATGGTGTCCTTCCAGAAATCGAGCCGAGTACAGATACTCTCAACAAGCAAGCGTGGCATTTGTGCTCTTGGCGCAACACACTCACTGCCACCCGCCCGCTTGAGCTTGGTTGTCTTTCTTTCTGCCGTCTCATTGGCTTGATCCAACAGCATTGCAATATTAATCAACGATTCATGCAGAAACCCATCAGGAGAAAGAGAGGACCTGGACGTCGTGGCTCTGTCCACTGTGGTCGCCAAGGCATTCACGTGGGAACGGCTACGGACCCTTCTCTGTGAATGTGGCCATATGTGGGTCGTGTTATTGGACTTATTACGAACCTATGAATCATATGAATGGCACTTCCTGCCCATGAGTGACAGCTCTGCAGGCCCCTCCTCCTCCTCCTACCAATGTGAACGGAAATGACGACGACCATCTGTGTTTTGAATGGGGACTTTCATTCGTCGCGGTGTCAGCAGGACGGTTTTGGAAGTATAATGCATATTCAATGCAATTGGACTAGGAGGAGGAGTGATCGATACACATTCCCAAGTGTTTTTCTGCTGTAATTGAACACAATAAAAAATCATGACCTTCAACACAAAGTTTCAGAAGTTTCAGAAGTTTGAACTCTGGTCGCCTTTTTTTATTGTGTCTTTTTACGGACGGCGAGCGTACTAGGCGTGATGTCTCCGGTCGAATGGATGTCAGGAGCGGACACTACTCTCAGTGAGATAGCCACAGGGTTGAACAAGCTAGCGTGCTCTTGGCACAACACCACCCCCACTGTGCCACCCGCCTGCTTGGTTTTCTTTCTTCCGTCGTCTCTTTGACTTGATTCGATACTACTGTTTTTAGATGGTGGAGTAACAATCAACGATAAATATTGAAATCCACCAGGAGAAGAGGTTCCTCGACGTCGTGGCATGTTGCCATGGCTTTGTCGTGAACGGTTGGGGGGGACAGTTTTCTCCCTCTGTAGCCATGCGCTGGTGGTATACTATCAAAATTGATTTATTATTATTATGAATACATGAATCGTCTTCATGGCTGCTCTTCTTCTTACCACCCTGGGGAGCGACTCCCAAATGCTGCGATGCGAGTGGAAATGACGACGATATACAGGATATTCTATGGTAAAAACATAGAACATTAGCTCATGTCGCAATGCCAGATGTTTGATGCGTCGAATGTTGCGGTACCTTGCGTGATGAGGTCCCAGATACAGTGGTGGCAATAACGCATGTGTGACGCATGCTTGTTCCAAATTCACTGACTGATTTCGCATCACGAGGTATGATGACGCATCCTGTGAGGTATGCTGTGCCCATGCCCAGTTGGGGGCAGTGACGGCAATATTGAGGGGGATTGTATTATATTCATTCCTTCTATGACGGTAGATAGATCTTCTCAAGCGATAGTTTGCTCCTAGTATGGACAGTGCACGTTGTAGGCCTGTGGTTGTGGAGTGCAACCTCTGGGCCTCTTGTGGTGAACCTCCCCCTTTGTTTGTCGTCGAACGTTGCTCTTTCACTCTGTGCTTTCCTCTCTTTCTTTTGTCTTTCTTTTTCGAACAGATGGATCGATTTGTCCTGTGAGCCTGGCGCGTGGCTTCTTCTTTTTTTTATCCTTGCCTCGGTTTGGGGCTGTGGCTGCTGTTGCAATCATCTTTTCAACTCCTTTTCTTGTTGCTTGGCGGTCTTTTGAATCTCGACTATTCGACACGGTGTCAATTACTAGTAGAGCCCCATTCAACAACCAACCTATTGAGGGTGAGCTCACTTCCTTTCTTGTCACAGGCTCTTTTTGTATTGTTGCTCCAATTGATGTGGTTGACTGGTAAACAAACGCATAGGAATACATTCTGTTTGTTTTTTGTTTTCGTTTTGTTTGTTGCTGCGTAGCAGAGAAGCCTTTCTTTTTTTTCTTCTGTAGTTGTAGCTCCTACATTCATTCATCCAGTTCTGGGCAGCTCTTGTGATGGCCACATTCCCTAGTCTTTTGGTGGACAGGCAACACCTATCATTTCAATCAAAACCAGATTGATTCTGCTATATATCTTTTGTTTTGTTCATTTTGTTGTACAAGGATACGACATACTACTAGAAATATTGCTCAAAAAGCAGCCACGTGTCAGGACAGCAGGGGGTGTTGCATGATTCCCCCAACAGATCTTTGTGCAGCAGATGCGTGTGTGTCCACCTCCATCCTATACTCACACGTTGTTCTACTTACCATACGATAGAATAGATCGATTAGAACATATTTTTTTTATTATCCGTGTTATTGTTGTGTTTTCTGAATCCACGAATCAGTGTGTGTATGGAGCTGTTTTGCTGTTTTGTTGGTTGAGTCTGTGGACGGTGGGTGAGCACACATTGTGTGCTATTGCTACTACTCCTCTCTTCTTCGTTGTTTCTACCTCTCGGGTAGCAATGGCACTGATTATTGTTGTTATTTAGTTTTAGTTTTAGTAGTAATAGTAGTAGTTGTAGAGAAGAAGAAGAACAAAAGGTGTAGTAGTTGAGCTTTTCTTTCTTCCAAGGTCTCCCTCTCATAGGGAGGGTAGATGGACTTAAGGCATCGGTCCGACGTGGTATTGGACCGATCGGTGAGGTCGGGCTTCTAATTTTTTTTTTCAGGCGTGTCCATCGTAAATGAGGACAATAAAAAAGGACGACCATGGGCCAGCCCACGCGCTTTAAACCGCTCCGCCACACTCAGCGTGTTTTTTTCAACTCCCATCACAAGGGAGGTTTGACCGCTGATATCATCGGGATCTTCGTGATTCACAGCTCTCCCCATCCAAGATCTAGTCTGATGGGGAAAAAAAGCCTGGGTGTGGAGCACACACAGCAAAGCCAGGAGGAAGAGGGGAGAGCTGAGGAGCAGTGTTTAAAACACGACGAGATCTTCCCCAAAGAAGCGTCGCAATTGTGTTTTTATATATCCTACTATGCTCATTGCATCACATGTAGTCTAAGTAAGACAACGTGCCATGCATACTGATGATACTGAGATAGTTGCTCCAGCAATGGTCCAATGTCACTCCAGTGCTTGCCTCAGCTTGCTCCTTGCTTGCTATTGTTGTGAAGAAGACGATTTTTTCATTCTTTTTCTTCTTTCATGTCTTCTATTTATTCTTTTTATATACTGCTACTACTATTATACCTTTCTCTATCTCAGATGTTGTCTGTGTAGGGTAGCTCCTGGTTCTGCTTGTGTGCATGATGAGACTTGTGTGCTTTGTTCTGTTTTGTTATTATTGGTTGTTATCGTTGCTCGTGTCGATTGTTGTTGTGCATGTTATTATCATTATTACGACTATTATGTATGAGATATTTACTTTCTTTTCCTCTTTTGATTGCTTTGCCTCTTTGTTGGTGTGTTGTCTAGCATTGTTGTAGAAGCAGTAGCAGTAGCAAATCTTGTGGTGTGTGGTGTCCGAGGAGTTCTTGTTTCACGTGGTGTGCGACACTTTGATGAGTACTGTTTTTTAATTATATACAACACTCTTCTTTTGATTGGCTTGGTTGGTATTTTTTTGGTGGTCCCAGTCAAGCCAAAAGGAAGGGGTGGTGATGGGAAGATCGCCATTCTTCTTCTTGTTCCGAGATGCTCCCTCATCTTCAGACATGTGGCAGCAGACCACTGTTTGTTTTGCACTGGGCGTGCGACGTTTTTTTACATAATGGGTGTTTATAATTATTATTTTAATTGGTATTCTTCTTCTTCTTAGTACTTTATATTGTGTCCTTCTGCTGCTGCTGTTGTTGTTGTTGTTGTGAAGAAGAAGAAGAAGAAGACAGAGATTCTTTTTCATTCTTTGCTCTTTATTTTTTCTTTCCATATGTATACAGTGTTATTATTATACCTCATAATATATCTCATATGTTGATAGTTATGTTGTTTGTGGGTCTAGCTCCTGGGTGTTGTTGTTGTTGTTGTTGTGTGTATGAGACTCTATGTCTGTTCAGTTCTGTCTCATATGTTGATTGGTTGATTGGTATTGTTGTGGCAGCGTCCATACTGCCTTGTCACTCTCGCGTCGTTGCCAAACAACACAGAGCGTTCAACCTTGACACGCAGTGAGGTTGGATAGAAGAAGAGGATGGAGTAGAATCCCAATCAATGTACAGAGGGTTCTCTCTTCCTTCACAACAAGATAGTAGTTTGAATTGTGAAGGAAGTTGTTGTTCCATATGAGAATACGTATGTTTTCTGAGTATATGAATTACATTACTCAAATGGACCATGATTGTAACAGCATGTCTCTCTCTCTCTCTCTCCTAGGGATGTTGACGAGAGATCTCCTCCTCTCCCACAGGGACGTCGCAGCTCTACCCTGCTCCACTTATAGTATAGCATAGCATCGTCGTATATTGTTGTTGTGCATGTCGTAATGATTGTTTCCCTACTAGACTTTTTCTTTTGTTGATTTTTTCTTTGGATTTTGTTGGTTGTCTCTTGCTGTAGTAGGAGTAGGAGTAGGAGTAGCAGCAGCAGCAGCATTGCTTGTGGTGTGCCGTGTCTTTTGTCGTTGTCTATATATATAGTCAGGGTGTTTATTATATATCGTAGTTATAGTAGTTATTCTTCTTCTTGATATTGTGTTGTTGTTGTCTATATTCTTGTTGTTTTGGTGGTGTTTTGGTTGGTGTGTATTTTTTGGTTAGGGTATTTTGGTCTTTTTGGTGCGTGTTTTTTTGTGCTATATTTTGTCTTTTTTGGATATTTTGTTATTTTTGGGTAGTTTATTGATTGTATTATTTGGGAATTGTGTTTATTTTTCTGCGACTGTGGTGGACGTGGTGTGAATATGCTGTTATATACCCTCATTACCCTCGCCCCGGGAGAACGACGCAGGCACAGGGTATAGGGTATAGG